>CM060659.1:24016627-25216627 GCA_030686955.1 Odontamblyopus rebecca
GTGCAAGTGCAGAACTATAATAAAAGCTGTTATCATACATCTATGTGCAGGTGTGAGTTATTTTCATAGAACTATCCAAGGTTTTTTTATAGATCCGTGGTGTGAGTGCAGGACATAGAAGCCCACGCAATCGTGATTGAGCACGGCACGGTTCTCAAGTCCTAGTGTGAGTGCGCCCTAAAACTAATTCCTACATTACATTGATTGCGATGGTGGAAAATAGAAAACAATCATGTAGCAAAAATACAAATTTCAACAAATACAAATGACTAATCTAGTCCCTCCATGTTGAACACAACAGCTAATAATTTGCTTCCTTTCAAAACAAAACGTATATATTTATAACATATTTATTAGACTTCCAGTAGTTTCAAAATAAAGCTCATAAGCAAGGATCGCACTAATGAGCGATTAATGTTCGGTGCTTTTAGTTTGAAAGTGGCAATGATTTCACCCGGAAATAATTCTTGACGTCAGGGACATGTCTACAACGGCCCACAAGTATAACCTTTAATTAAGATCTGTTTACGTTTATCTACCCTTTGGGGTGTGAGGAGAAAGACTCAGTGAGCTGATTAAATAAATAGATTGTATCATTAGCATTTGCTAACCCTACAAACCTCCAGGATACCAGATTTCTCTTTCTGAGCTCTCCAGGGTGTTTCAGGTAAATGAAAGAATTATTGTCATAGTATGCTCACTACAGATTATGGGAATCAACGGGCACTGAATTGTATAAGTGTGACTGTATGTAGCCGGCGCTGTTACTGTCTTAAAACAGATAATACAATCACAACAAAGCCTGGGTAGGGTAGCCAGTGCTTCAACCTGCTGCAAGAGGACACAGACTTTTCTTACAGATTTAAACCAACCGGATTTCAGCGTTGCTTTTTTACTGGATAATTATTACCAAATTATAACACGACTAAAGCAATGGCACAGCATGTAAAATGTTTTTGTATTTAATAATTAACCATGATTTTAATTTTATCAGTAAAATCTATATTCGATTTGAACCTCACATAGGGACACAGATTGGCTATGGTTATGAAATTTTAAATCAAAGAATTAAATACAGATCCTTTAAATAGTATAAAATAATTGCCACCTAACAAAATGGCAATTGTAGCTGGAGGCATCTCCTTGGGATCTCCATCTCCAATCAAATACAAATCTGTTATAGATTGATAAAGGATAGAAAGCAGCACACCAGGTCTTGTATCAGATGTCAAAAATCATAGGAAAAAATGGAAAAAGAATGTGACTGATTGCTCGATGACACTTTGTTGATTACTATATACCAGGATTATACTGTTCTGTATTTTGTTGTTCACAGTTGAATGCTCACCCACCATTGATCACATCCTCTGCGAAGGCCACAATGAACAAATCCTGTATCAGTCTACTTCAGCTGTCCAGAATGGGCTTCAAATTCACAAGGGGGGCTACAATGCCACTTCATTTTATGGGACCCCGCATGTACTCTAGTAATGTCAAGGTCCGCTCCTATCTCCAGTACATGAAAAGAAAGATATGGCCTCCTCCTAATCCTCCCTACAGTCATGTGTGCCAAGTAGGTGACCCAGTGTTGCGAAGCCATGCGTCAGTTGTGGACCCTGCTGCTGTGAAGGGCCCAGAGGTCCAAAAAGTAATTGATATCTTGGTCAAAGTGATGCGCAAAATGGAATGTGTGGGACTGAGTGCACCTCAGATCGGGGTACCCCTCCGTATATTGGCACTGGAGTACCCACAGAAGATGCTGGATGAAACCCCATCTGTGTTAAGAGAGGCACGAGGCCTGAATGCGTTGCCTCTCAGAGTGTTTATTAACCCACAGATGAGAGTGTTGGATGGAAGGACTGTGGTTTTTCAAGAGGCATGTGAAAGCATCTCAGGTTTTTCGGCTGCAGTGCCACGCTACCTATCTGTGGAAATTTCAGGTATGCGAATAATTAACACAACTCTCATTTAAAGAGAAGGCTTTGCATTGCCTAAACTATTCTAAACTATTTGGTGACATCAAGGAAGGCAAAGTAAGTACATTTTCTCAATATGTCCACTGGTTCTATTCTAGTCAAAGGGCCGGAGATGTCAGCCAGCACAAATTATGTAAACACGTATGAAGCAAAAACATGTAGATATTTTATCTTTATAATTGAGGAAGACAATTAATAAAGACAATTTAGCATAATACCCTCTGCCACTTTTAAAATAATTCATCATTGTTGTGTGTTTCTATAACAGGTGCATTTTGTTATTGTGCAGGTCTCAATGAGAAAGCTGAGCCAGTCACATGGCAGACCAGCGGCTGGGCAGCTCGTATTATTCAGCATGAGATGGACCACTTAGATGGGGTCCTATACATTGACCGCATGGACTGTAAATCATTCATAAATATTCACTGGCAGTCATACAACGAATAAAATACATAACTTTGACATAAGGACAAGAGCTTTCTTTTTTTCTTTTTTTTTTTTTTTTTAACAAACTCATATTACTACTATGGAATAGATTGTTATAAATTTTTTGTTTAGGAGGCTAATAACATCATGAGACACAAATTGTACTGTGTAGGATGTAGATCAAATTTTATGTTCTGTAAGTCTGCGTTCTTCCACCTCAAAAACATTACCAGGCTTTGTTCATCCCTGTCGTCTGCTGTTGAAACCCTGATCCAGTTTCATCATCACCAGATTAGATTACTGCAATAGCTTTATTTAGGGCACACCCTCCAAAATGCTCAGTAGCTCACAATACATCCAAAACTCTGCTGCCCACCTCTTCACACACACACAGTCCTGAGAACTTATCACCCCTGCCCTCTAGAACCTCCACATCCCTCAACACATCCAGTTCAAAGTCCTCCTCATCACCTTCAAATCCCTCCAGAACCTGGTCCCATACTCCCTCCAATTCATCGACATCCACCCCCTTGTCCCTCTCCTGCAGGACCAAGCTCCGAACAGAGCCATCTCCACCCCCCTTCCCCACTCTCTGAAACTCCCTAACACTCCACCTTTAAGAAAAATTCTATTTATTTAGAAGAGCTATTCATGTTTAACTTTTTGTGATTTACTGTTTTTAAGTTTCCTGTATTATTTATTGTCTTAAGAAATAAGGTATATAAATAAAATCTATAATTTTCATTAGGTGGAATACTGTATATTGCACTGGATGACATTTAGCCTTAATGTTTACTTTTTCCATCCATCCCAAACTGATATAACTGTGACAACATACGTAAGAAATGTTTATTACAAATACAATATGCAAAGAAAGCCATAATAGTAAAACAAATTCAGGCAACTGCAATACAAATAAATGTTACTTGTGATTCATTCACCTGACATCTAAATATTGTCACAAAACGGTTCATACATGTATACTATATGTGAAAAAGGTTGACCATTATCCCATTCAAAAATGTAATTAAGGTGCATATTAATTTGGCACATACAGTGGAAGTGTAAAATATAAAAACACAGCATTAAGTGTCATGTCATGGCAGTGTTGCTAACAATTAGTGAAGTATAGATACACATTTAACATTTATAGACAAACTCGGAAAGTGTCAGCAAGAGCTTACATATTTTGTACTCATGTGCTTGATCTGATGAGAGTGAAAGAAATTTTCTAGGTCAGAAATGTATTGATAAAGAATGCTAGTTATTTTCCATGTGCTCAGAATGCTTCAATGAGGTGTGAGCAGACTTGCTTTTGTGTACTGGCAGATTTAAGGCACTTTTGTTAGCCTCATTATTTGTCAAGTCTCTAGACAGAAGATGAAAAGTCAAAACTTTTACCGCATCCACAGTAAAGAGGGTTTTTGTACCAGCAGTCTTTGCAGTATTCATTTCCACAGTATTTGCATAACATATGGGCCTTTTGACTACATCTACCGACAGAACACAAACCCAACCTTTTAGCCTCATGGGAAATGAGACAACTCTTTGCTTCATTGCAATAGTCAGTGTGAAAGACTTGGCACCTAAAACACAAGATCTGGGGATCCTGGTGGAGGACCTCACAACAGCTATGCAGAGCTAAAGGACTGATAAATGATATAGTGGATTCAGGTTTATTATGTAAAGCTAAGGAGGAAAATGTGTCACTGCAGTTGGTCAGAGTTGGTGATAAACTTCCTCTACGCCGTGAAGCTGCTACTCGAATTGGAATGAGCTGCTCAGGTATTTCCTCAATCAACTCTGTTCTGTGACTTTTGTCACAAGGCTCAAGTTTGGGACAGTTAACATGGTGGTAGGATTGACATTCTGCACATTTATAAAGAATCAAGCGCTTCACTTCTAGACAAGTGCAAGTCAGCATGTTTAGAGCGTCATGATCAGTCTTTTCTTCAAGACTAACAGGTAATGCCTCGATTTGTTCTCCAGAGAAGTCCTTATAGAAATGGCTCACACATCTGGAAGCAGGCAAGAAGTCATTGGCATTTGTGTCAGCAGAGAGTGTCTTCACATGGTAAGTAGAGATGTACATCGGCTCTCTTGACATGCCATTAGCACTTTTATCAGGCATCCAAGTTAAAGAGCGAGGGGCTTCATCAGCAGACGTTTCTCTGAGCCTCTCTCCTTCCAGCTCGTCTGTGTACAGATCCATGTCACTTTCTTCGGGCAACTCTTGGAGGGGCTGCTTGACATCTAGCAGCCTCATAGTGTTGTCAACAGCGATCTAAGAAGAAATTATTAGAACATTTCTTGAACTAAAGACAACAACAATTCACATTAACTTTTTAAAATACGCTAATTACCTGAAGGTTATGTCCTCTTTGCCTCTCTCTCACAATGCTGAGCTCCCATTGAGCCCGACCAGCATACTTTCCCAGTACATCCAGAAGGAGGTGACACTCACAACGAGCCACAAAGAAGGCACAGGACAAACGCAGCAGCTCATCCACCCTGGCTGCACTGACTTTTTGAGGCTGAAGGTGGAGCTGTTCCCGCCGGGATGAGCACAGCCTATAACCCAACAGGCCGAAGAGGAGCTCTATCTGCTGTGTGGAGAACACTGGTTTGATGCAGTGGGTAAATATGCCTGAATACATCTGAGGAGAGAAAAAATATGAAAAGAGAGGGATGGTACTCTACAACATTATCATGGTGAAGCGACACATTTGAAAACAAATTCTACAAAATGTCTGTGCAATTCCTCAGTCAATCAGGTAAGTTTCATCACAAAAGAGTCTGTCAATTGAACATTGGTTTTTAAGAGTGTTCAGTTAAATTTTCTTTTGTGATACAGGAAATAGACAAAACTAGTAAAAGTAGTCAAACAAATGTTGGATTGAAAAACAAATTTCATTAAAATTAGACACAAAAACAAATATGAAAAATAAATAAACCAACTTTGACAACTTTGTACTCCTCCCTCCATGGACCCAGATGCAGGTTGAGTGCTGCTTGTTCAAGGACCTCAAATGCTTTGGCCAGGCCTTTAAGCCCTGTTCTGAGTTTTATCGGTCGCCTACTCTCTGTTACTTCTACTTGCAGAGACTCTTCCATGATGTTCAGAGTATCCAGACCCAGACAATGTGCATCAGTGAATTCTTCACTCTTCAGCAGCTCATGCACCTCATTGCAGAGGGTCTCGTCTCTGCATGGCAGACTGGACCCCTGGTCAACAATTTGTTTTTCCAGAAAATGATTGTAGGCAGCCACAAGATCTATGGTTCTCTGTCCGGTCATGGTCATCTCTGTTGAGCTGCCAAAAAAACAAACAAAAAAAAAAAAAACAGAAACATGTTATGACTTTGGAGAATTTACTAGTTAGTACTCAAACAAAGACACAGATCTTTTGATAAAAATATGCCCATCCAAAGCACAAACATAATCATGCAGAGCAGGAGACCTGTTGTGAAATACCACAGGCCTGATTAATAATACTTTTTTACAGTTAAAAATTGTACCAATGTGTTCAACGTGTTTATGTATGACTCAGCCCAAGGTGCTGACATGATAAGATTGTAGTGAATGTTGATCAGCGTGTTCTACCAGAACAGACCCTGTAAATGTAGGCCTTCCTTTTTTTCACATTGCCTATAGCCATAATTGTATATAGATAGCTACACAAGAACACACGGTTTTAAGGTTGCAAGAAAATAAATATTTTACAAGCACATTTTAAGACTGTAACCATTAGGACTTTCTAGTCTACTGACTCTTTAACACTCCAGGAAGTGACATATTCAAAGCGAAAGTAAACTTTGGCCTGAAGTTAAGACGTATATAAGGTTAACTTGTGTTGGGAATACATTGATTGGATTGCTTAGATTATCCTTTGAAGACAATCTCCTCAGTGTCTAGCCTTTTTTCGGAAGAAAAATGTATTATTTTAAAAATCTCACTTAAAATAGGAGAAAACTGAGTAGCCTCTGCTACATGCTTGCTCGTGTTGGTAGGCCCTCTTTTTTTTATTTCATAATAAAATAACAGTGATTGATCAAAACAAAGCTTACCGTTTAAACTATGGTGTATCAAATGGTGACTAAAATCAGGCACATATGTCCCGGTGCTCCTGCCGCACACCGCGTTAGCTGCTAGCGGCTTGTTCCGCTCTGCGACCGAAACATTGTCACGTGACGCGACACGGACCTATCGGGCGAGTTTGGTTTCTGTATCTGGGCGACTTTGGAAAAAATAATAAAATAAAATACATATAACTGTTACAACAAGCATTTAGTAGGCTATATGTATATTTTCTCTAAAAACAAAACTGAATAGTTCGTGCTAAAAAGATAATGCAACTGCCTAGCCTAAAATATCTCAAAACTGTCTTTGAGTTAAGTAGCTACAGAGACCATGGGTCTTATTAAACTACAGGACTACTTCCATAATTGAAACCATGGATCTCATGATTGAAACCTATATCATGGTGCTCTAAAGTCTGAAACAGGCGAGGTTTGGTGACACGGTGCAGAGGGCGGGTCCACGGCCTTCCACTGTCTCTTATTAAAGCTGTGGGTGATGCCCTCTCCATCAGCAGTGCGCCTCCTCCAGCAGTGGTCTCAGTCCTCTCAGGGTACCGGGTCAGCAGCATGTCCAACTCGGATCGGGTGGTGCTAGTGCTGGGAGGAGCGGGCACTGTGGGCTCTGGCGTGGTCAAAGCGCTGCTGGACAAAGGTAAGAATCCTACTGGACAATACACCTGTTGCCACTTAGATTTGTTTCATTATTTATTTGTGTGCGAAATACTAAGTCATCATTTGGGTAAATCAGGGAACTCTAGTCACGATCTGTCATGCCTTTAATTAATTTTGTAAAAACAAATAAGTAACCTTGCAAACCATTTCACAATGTGTACTAAACTATATATATATATATATATATATATATATATATACATATATATATATATATATATATATATATATATACATATATATATATATATATATATATATATATATAAAAGGTGCATCAGGTAACTTTTCTGGTGGAGGGCCGTCAAATTTCTTTCAAAATTTCTTCATGGAGATGTTATAGCTTTGCCTGGAATGTGTCATAGTATGACATTAAACCTTTCTATCTTCATGGAGACTAAATCAAGTTTTTTGAGCAACATTTTTGAGATGTAAAGCCACCTGTAATTTAACAAATGTAATGTAGAGCTTTTTTTAATGTCATACTGTGGAACATTCCAGGCAGAGCAATGATATATCCATAGAAAAAAAGCAGTTGATGGACCCCCACTAAAAGTTACACTGTAAACCTTTAATGCTTGTGCACTTGGGAATTCATATGTATTTCAGTTATCAGTGTTTATTCTTTTATAAGTGTACATTCTCAGTCCCGGTGGTATAGTTAAATCTTGTGTTGCCATCTGCTGTTGGGTCACGCTTCTTCCTCTTATGACCTTAATAAACAGATTAAATGTAGGCCCATTAGTCTTGTTGTTTTACATGTCAAAGGGATCAGTGTGGACTTGTATGTATCTGTGTGCAGGTTTTAAAGTTGCAGTGATCTCCAGAGACAGAAGTCGGCTTGACAGACTCTGCTCATTTGTCTCTCCCAATACAAAGGATAATCTCACCACTATAGTTGGTAATGTGGGTAAGTCTGCTTTTCCTAGACATCTGTCTGCCCATCTATGAGCACATGCAGACAGAGGGCAGGCATGCTGGTGGACGGTGTCACATAGATCTAGCAATATGTGCAAAATTGTTATTTTATAATAACATTTTGGGATTAGTAGAAAGGGAGTTCCACAGTCATTCTAAAACCATAATATGTTAGTTCGATGTCAAATAAATAATATTGTAAGCTTATATTGGTGAGTTCCGTCTTTTTTCCCTCAAATATTTGATCTGAATCAAATTTGTAGTATGTTTAATATTCTTTGATGCTGTTTTTTTTTTTTTAGGGTCTGAGGACGGGGCAGAACAGGTGAAACAGGAATTGCTGAAGGCCGTAGGGAAGGTGACTGATGTGGTGTCGTCTATGGGCTTCAGCTGGTGGCAGGGAGGCCCCCCTCACACACAGACTCTCAAAGACCTGCACTGGGTGAGTGCTCTGCTTTACTGAAGGGGCTCTGCACTATATATTCTACACTATATACATATTTGGACTTTTTAAAAGAAGAAAAGTAAAACAGAAAAACAAAACTATGAGCTGTGCTTATTTCTTTAATACAAACATGCACTGCTGTTTAATTGGGGAGTCTCTTATTAACATATAACTCTCCATTTTTGTGTGCACGCAGCCACAATACTTTGCTGCATGGGGTCACTAGGCTCAAGCTACCCTAAAAGTATAAAAGAACTAGATGGGAGAATATAGCTGATATTACATTTTATTTGGATTGTTTCAGGTTATTGATTGCTTACTGTACAGCACATTCATCTCATGGAAGGCTTTCTATCCCCTGGTACGGGATGACCCCACCTGCACCTACACCTTTATTACAGGTAAGCCACTCAACATACATCCTCCTGTCAGAGAAGCTTCGTCTAGTCTTTCAGTTTCCAGCTACCTCAGTCTCTGTTTTACTATCAAACAGTCATTGAGCATCACTGATACATGGTTTGTGCAATGTGTCACATCGAAATGGACTAATTCATAGATAAACTGCAATGCTGTATTGTCTAAATGTAGAGAGCTAACTCCAGAATGATACAGCAACATACCACAGAAAATAAATGAGGAAACCACCAACCACTCAGAATTAAAATTGTATGAAATTTCAAAATCTTAAATATGGTTCCTTTAAAATTGGTCTACATACTTTAAATTAATCTCTAACCAGGACTTCAGTTACTTCAAAATTACCCTGGAGGTCTGTCTTTGCATATCACTCACCAAAATTTGACAAACAGAAGACTAATTATTAGAAAATACAGTGTACAGAAGATTTACATTTGATAACACATTGCATACAGTACCTCAAGGGATAAATATATCTATGTACACATGTGGTTATATTCAATTTTTTTGGCGTAGGTGGGGCTGGGGAGAAGCTGCTGATGCCTGGCACTGGGTTTCTGACAGTGGGGGCAGCGAGCAGTCTTGCCTTCTGCCAAGTGCTCAGAGAGGAGTACCCCGATGTAGCCTGCAAACTTACTCAGGTAGGCCAGTCAGTGTGTTATTAAAGAGTATACCAAGCTCAGTGTTCTTTTGAGTGACCACATGAATGTACACGAGATTGAACCACTAACCATACAATACATATACTGCACATGGACCTTTTAGGATTATACTGCATGTTACCATAAACACTGCTGGCTGTGTGTTCTAGGGTCTAGTCATTATAAACAAACAATCAGGTTCAATATTTGTGAATTTATCTTTAAGATATTTCTTATGAGAATACCATATTATTAAAAGAGAAATTGGACTCTAGCCCTCATCAAATTTTACAATCTGATGACCACCCATTTGCTTGTTTTTGCAGGTGAGGATTGATACAGGCGTGGCGACCTCGGATCGTCTGGCCCCTGGGTTCCTGAACCATCTGGAGCTGGGGGAGGCAGTGGCTGCTCTAGTGGAGAGGCGCAGCACATCTCACTCCATCTTCAACTTCAACAGCCCTGCAGATTTAAAAACTGTCCTCTTGGATCAACATGTTTAAATCTGTAATATATCCTGCACTCTGCTTTACACCGACCTATCCACTGTGAACTTTGAACCCTAACTTTGCACTATTATGTCATCTGCCTGATGTTTTAGCCATTTTATAAATTCTGCAACCTTTGTTATTCTTACCATTTTGTGTCCTTGTAGTTTGCATCTGATGTGTTTAAATTAAATGTTCACATTTTGTGTCATTATCCACTTTTATGACTTTTATGGCGCGCCAGATCTGTTAGTAAATATTTAAATGACAATCATATGATCCGTTTATGATCTACACGAAATAAAATATCTAGGATCAGCCCTTCAATGCCAGTTTAGAATTTTATATGTATTATTTATTTATATACCTCCAAAAGCATTCATCACCAACATAAGGTTACAGGCTAGACAGTTGCATAGTTCACTTAATGAAATATTGTTTATTTATACTGTAATTTAAATATCGTTGTGAAAAAAGTATAGTTTCAATTTGTGAAAATGGTAAAATAATTTAAATAAGTTTTGCTATTCCATTAAAATGTAAATGTAATGTTTAGCAATTTTGCATTGCTCCCATGCACAACCTCAAAGCCATGCCCTTCATCACCAGCCCCCACAGTACCCATTATGTTATTTGGGGCCCGTCATATCGGTCCATCAGAACGCATTGTTTCTTTATCCATGTCCCAGCTAGGCTTCATCACAGTTCGGTCATAAAGACATGAAGGGACTGTCTATAGGGCCTTATTTTTGTTTGTCCAATGGCTCAATTAGAACAAATTAGAATTGACCCAACTTTTATAAAGAAAGCAACGTGCTGACATAACCAGACAGTGGGGTCTCCAGATGATGACTCATCTCAGTCTAATTGGAAAAGAAAACTGGCTTTTGTTTGGTTGGGAGCAAGGGCCTACAGACAGGGAGCACATGGGGCCCATAGAAACAAAGTTCTATCTTGTCCCTTCAAAAAATTAATCTGTTGCCATGGCTTTTACCATTTTGTTGGCTAATATTGTGGTAGGGGTAAAGTAGACACACCACAGACTTGACCTGTAACTTACCCATCTGCTTGTCGTCATAGAGCGAAGTTTAATGCTATAATGAGGAAAACTCCAGGCAAATAAATAATAGCTCTTTACAGATGGGCGTGTTACATATTGCACCTTTAAATAGGAGATAGCTTCATAATTTAAGTTTAGAGCAAATGGAAAAACAAAACAAAATATTATTTCACAGTTATACTTTGATGAGTTTCATACAGCTATAATTGTTACAGTTTGAACAACAGCTGTTTTCCCAATAAAAAACTTTTCCAAGAGGCCAATTTGAGGGAAGAATCAGATTCCAGAATGACACACCCAAGATCCCACTGACCAAATTACACACCTTTATTTAGAGACTAGATCATTTCCAAAGTTTTATATTATTTTCAAACAGTTTTTATTCAAATTTTTGTTCTAATCTCGCTCTGTGCTGTATTATAAAGCTCGCTACAACACTCCATATGCCCATGCGGGTTGTTAATGAGCATCAAAATGAGCCATACAATTTTCAAGTTTTTGAAAACACTGACCCAGTGTCCATGGACCCAAGGAACTCTGTGGGCATTGGTCAGTGAACTGGAAACAGACCGTATAGGTTAGAGAGAATGGTACCAGGGGAGAGGGACAGTGCTGCTCAGGAGGGTCCTCCTGCCATCACAGCTGATTCATGTTGGCATGTTGTTTTTTATTCTATTCACAAACTTCCACTAATAGCCATGTGCTCATCATAACGTCCAACTGTCCACAGTTGTTTTACTAAGTCTCACGACACTCACTGTCTGCTCCAGCAATGGACTGAGATGACAAACCAGACAAAAGAATTTAATTTAGACAAACAGATGTATGTGTTGGGAGAGTATTTGATTCAGAGTCCTTGGGGATAATGAGACAGCATATAGATGGGTCATTAACAGACTGAATTGGGCCTTCAACAGAAATATACAAAAACAGTATGAAGAAATGATTAACACACTGACAATGACAAATTTAGAAGTTGTTTTATTGACAGCCCTCCCAACCCCTACCCAAATCCATCTTTAAAAGTTGCCATATCACAGTTGAATAAAACAATTCACATTTGTAGAGTATTTTACAAATTGTCATCGAGTCCAGTTACAAGTAGCACTAAGCAGATCTTTTAGACAAACAATGAGAACATTAAATATTTATATTAGACACAAAGGTTACATTCACTTCCAGTGTGTAAATAAACATTTAAAATCATAAGCATATATCTTCCCTCATGTATTCATGCATTCATAGACAACTACAAAGATTTCTTATTTCAGAGAAATATAAGAGCAACAACAGTTTAATTTTCAGTTGCATTTTTCTGAATCAGAAATATGCACATAATTGATCCAAAGCTCTCCACATTTATCCCTTTATATGACACATGGAGAGCTTTTACTAATGAGTTGAGGCTGTAGATTATGGTTTAAGGACATGTTCATAAATAACATGCCCTCGACTCCTGAATGTAGCCCCAATAACATTATTTTAGCAATACATTGTAAAAGATCTCAAATCGCCCAAAGTAACACAGAAATCAGTGTTTCAAATGTTGTACATTGTAAATAATGAAAACATTTAAAATTTAGTCAGTCAACTGTTCCCCGTCACAGTAGTAGAAAATAGCCACATATTTGCATAAGCTTTGCAGATACAAAAATAACACAGTAAATAAAGAAGCTGCTTAACGTCAAGGTTACAGGGAACATGAAAATAATGTCTATAAGAATCTGTGCAAATATAATTCATATTTTTGGCATAAATATTTTCCCAGACATGTGGCATTGTGGAAAAAGACTGAAATGGCAGGAAATCAATATTTAAAAATATCATCCAACAAAACAAACGAAAAGTGTAAACTAAAGTGCAACAGTACACAGCACCCACACAAACATCCCAAAAAGTCCAAAAAACAAGTGCCAAAGCATCAGTTAACATGTGTGATGAGAGTGCAGTCGAACCATCACCTGGTGCACATGTCCACCTTGAAATGTATTCACAAACTATAACTGACAACAGTCCATAACACAAAGTGACAAAAGCAAATGAAAGGTTACTGCCACAGTTGATTTGGAAACAGCTGTTCCTTGTGATTCTGAAGATGTTAACTCTTTTGAGTCCTCACATCACATAGGCTCCCCTTGTCATCTACAAAGGGCTTCTTCAGTCTACCAGCCTTAAAAGGTCCTATATTACAACGAAATGACTCTCGTTAGCTTCCCTGTATTACCACATGACATCACACGGTGCAACAGAGTTTATGTTTGAGAGAATAACTCATCCTAAATATACAAGAATTGTATGTTAAACTTGCATGATTGAAATAAAACAACTCCAGGTAGGTTTGTGGTGAAAAAACAACATAGTAACATCAGAAGATCAGAAAATAGTGTAACATGGGCCCTTTAAACATAAACTACAATGCCCTTTTTAACAGTGACTGGTGAAGTGGCAACACGATTTTGATATTACAATCTAGAAAATAGCCATAGGACAATTGGAAATCACAAATAATGTACACTAATGTAATATATTCTAATTGTACAGGGCAGGTGAATAGTAACATTGACATATTAAACAGCACTACACAGCTGTTAACTTATTTTTTCATAACTAGCTTTCCATCGTGGAGCAAATATTTAAACTTGTTTATTTTTTCTACTCTGTGAGTGACAGAGCAGAGCCTCAGAGGAGGACCACTGCAAACATTTGGGCTCCAGTGGAACCATTGTGTCAGTGGAGTTTGAGCCAGTGCGGTTAGTGCTGTCACATGTTATAAAGTACATTGTCATCGTGTGAGGGGCTCATTCGTCTCAGTCCACTTCACCTCCTCATCGCTCCAGTCTAAACAACAGGGCTGATGCTCTGTCAGTCTGCTGTACACATTGGGGTCAAGTACTTCACTGTGTTTCTTAACTACATTTGCTCAATAAAAGTTACAGACCTACCTAGGACTACACCTCACACGCTTCTTCCTGTCTCTAACCTATTTATACCACCCTCTCCCTTCCTTTCAGTCTTCTTGTTTAAGGGGGTTGCCAACCTACATTAGAAGCCCAAAACAGGACTTTGTTGAACATCTCTTGTCTATTGTGATCATAGTCTCCATGCATAATAAAGTCATATCGACAGTGTTCTCAGGTTGTGATCCATGCTAGTGAACTTGTTTGTGTTTACCTGTTTAAGTGAGTGGGCTGTGGGGCTTTCCGGTATGTAGTGACTCCACATAGGACAGGGCACTCTGCATGGAGGTAAGACAGTAGCCTTCCTCTCCTATCAGGTATCTGAAGGAAAATGTCACAAAGGGTTTAGGATTTTATATTACAATGAACATTTAAAGTGTCGCTGTTCACCTCTTGAGCACCACTTGATACTTACTCCAAGCAACACATTTCCATTTAAAGCATTATATCTCTGTTTAACATTGATTTTGAGTGATTTCATATTATTTTTATTTTATTTATTTTTAGCATACAGCACAAGCCTGCGACCTCTGTTACCCGTCTCCAGATAAGTAGCTGAAGATGAAATGTTATTGTACGGTACATCAGCCTCCTGTGGGCTCACCACCTGCAGAGGGGTTCATAGGGGGGGTCAGGTGCTATGAGGATTGGGCAGCAAGCTGCCCCCGCGACCCAGCTGGATTAAGCGGGAGAAGATGGATGGATGGATGGACATCATTTTATTATTTAAAGGTGAACAATGTAAATTTCTGGTTGGGGATCTGTCACCTCCTTGTTTCTGCGAATATGCCATTGCTGACATTAAACAGCTCTACCTTACATTTATAAAATTATAGATGTTTCTATATCTACAAAAACAGGAATTCTGACTGTGGTTTGCCTCCCCACAGATCTGACCTTTAACTTGGTCTTTTGGTCTCTGTGAAGATAAAAAGGCAAAGAAATAACATCTAAATGGTGAAAGTTCCTCCACCAGAAAAGTTACACAATGGTCCTTCCAATTAACACACAAGAAAAGACTTGTTGAAAGCATTAATGTGAATTCCCTTACTAGGCTGACTCACCCTTCATGAATGAACTCTTCGAGAGCGGCACATTCAGAGACCAGCTGAGGACACTGGGAGCGCAGAGCCACATAAGAAAGAATGGGCAACAAATCATCTGCACCACTGAAACACGAAAAACACACAAGAGATCATCAGTTACTAGAATTTTTAAACCTCAAGATAGGTCTGTCACGATAATTACTATATCGACTTATCGTTCAATATATGAAAGCTGGAATACAGTCCCTGACAAAAGTCTTGTCGCTTATCCATTTTGTAGAAACAAAAGCTTATAACCTGACTTTAAATTAATCAATTGGTTTTAGAAATGTCTCATATGAAAGCTAAAACCCTCCCAAATTATGCTCAATATACTAAAATAAATTTGCTTCACTGAAGAAAGATTGATCATTTAATGAACACAGAAAGGTCAGATTTTGGCAAGACAAAAGTCTTGTCGCCTTGTCATATGATGCACCCAATCCTAGATTACAGCCTCACCTGTGATCAGTTACTGATCAATCAATTAGTGGGTGTGTATAAAAAGAACCCCAGCACACCAGACCTTCACATCAACTGCAACTTGATCTCTGACAACATGCCTAAGATCCACCCTGAGACCAAAGCATTAATTATCAAGAGGCTGAAGACCAGATCCACTGCTGAGGTAGCTGACACCTTCAATGTGTCTCAGCGTCAAGTACAAAGAATAAGAAAAAGATCTGAAAAGACTGGAGATGTTTTTGACAAGCCCAGGTCCGGCAGACCCCGCAAGACAACTGCTCGGGAGGACAGTTTGTTGAATGGAAAATCTAAGGCCCCTTTTCCACTGCAGCAGAGCTCCACCAGGCCTGGTCACCTCAAGTCCCTGTGTCAACCAGAACAGTTTGTAGAATTCTGTCTCAAAATGGCCTCCATGGTCGAATCAGTGGACAGAAACCAGCACTAAACAAAAGGCAATTAAACCATGTGGCATTTGCCAAGGCCCACAGCCTGTTAAAAGGATGGACACTGGAAAAGTGGCAGAAGGTGGATTTCTCAGATGAATCCTCGGTTGAATTACATCACAGCCACCGCAAATAATTAAGTTTGGTGGCGGAAAAATCATGGTCTGGGGTTACATCCAGTATGGGGGTGTGCGAGACATTTGCAGGGTGGAAGGCAATATCAATAGCCTAAAATATCAAGAAGTATTAGCACCTCTTACATTCCCAACCATAAAAGGGGTCAAATTTTGCAGCAGGATGGTGCTCCATCGCATACTTCTATCTCTACATCGAAGTTCCTCAAGGTGAAGATCAAGGTGCTCCAGGACTGGCCTGGCCAGCCCAGTCACCAGACATGAACATCATTGAGCATGTCTGAAGTAGAATGAAAGGAAGCATGGAAGGCAAAACCAAAGAATCTTGATGAACTCTGGGTGGCATGTAAGACGCTTTCTTTGCTATTCCTGATGACTTCATCAACAAATTGTATGAATCTTTGTCGAACCGCATGGATGCAGTCCTTCAAGCTCATGAAAGTCATACAAAATATTAAATATGGATCTCACAGCACCACTACTTAATTCACTGATGTTATGCAACATATTTTTGTATTTGAAGTAAATTATTTGTTCAATTTTCTGTAGGCGACAAAACTTTTGTCTTGCCAAAATCTAACCTTTCTGTGTTCGTTAAATGATCAATCTTTCTTCAGTGAAGCAAATTTATTTTAGTATATTGAGCATAATTTGGGAGGGTTTTAGCTTTCATATGAGACATTTCTAAAACCTATCGATTAATTTAAAGTCAGGTTATAAGCTTTTGTTTCTACAAAATAGATAAACGATAAGACTTTTGTCAGGGACTGTACATATTGTGGGTCCATATTACTGTGTGTCCAGTTTCTTTACACTAGTGGGGAGATTTGTTATTTTTATGTAAGATATGCAAGATTTGAGCTGTAGAGGGTAGAATGAATAACTTCTGTGGCTAATTATTGCTTCATTCTGTGTTTTATTTATTTATTGCAGCTCATGTCTTTTAATGATACCTTCTATTTAAATTGGTTCACTTGGATTATCCTGCTTTGTGTCAGTGGCATAAAGTAGATTCAATATTAACATTCATTGTAATATTTCTCTTTCTGCTTAAAATTTTGTTATAGTAACAGGTCTATGTGTAGTCACAATCAAGGGCTCTTTTTGCGGTTTAAGGCGGCAACTAACAATTATTTTAGGAGTAATTTAGCCAAATGATTGATGATATTTTTGTTGTATATTTTTTAAAATATATTTTAACCAGAAAAACAACAAATCAACAAAAAGGCTTCTGGATAGAGAATATTTATAAACAAGGTGAATTATTGATCAAAATAACACATTTATTTTTTTTCTATTTTTATTTAATAATACAGCTTTTTGTTGTTTTAATGTCCAGATATTGACTATTACTTAACATGGTCAACAACTATTTTAATAGTCACAATTATTATTCAGTTTAATTGTTGAGGCCCACAACAAAAAAAAAGAAAAAAAGAAAAAAAGCATTTGGTGCACCCAAACCCTAGTAATAAAGATATATGTGTGCGAGGGAACAAGCTACTTTCCTAGAAGAATACATCTAATAAAATCACACATTTCTCTAAGTATTATATTTCACATTGAACAGATTTGTGAGGCCTATAATGACAACCAGCTGACGGAAAGCAGCATCTTAATGATAAGCATGTTTGGGGATATAAATGATTAAGCTGTTTTCTCCGTAGCCAGGGTCTGTGGGGAGGACAAATTGCAGCTTGACCTGATGACAACAGATAGCATTCTCCTGGTGTGCAGAGAGGGAGCGTTTGTTTATGAGCCCTTACACGCAGACCCGACTGCAATGGCGAGTTTGCGTGAGAATAGGGCCCATGGTCCTTGGACAAGCCTCATACATGTCACCGGATACCGCCCTTTGGCTGATTCTACAAGGTGTGGAAGGCTCCAGTAACCGCTGAGCAGTCCGTACAGTGTCTAAGACCACTGCCCCACCCACTTGGATTAAAACTGGGATTTCCACATACCAATCAATCCAGTATGGGTTTATTCATTCCAATTTACTAGAAAATGTATGGAAAATTTAAATTGGTGGATAAGAGTTATACACCTATAGGACCTAGTGTACATGAGTTTAGTATGCTCCATTTTAAGTAGTATTTTTTAGCACACAACTTTTGTATAGACCATGGTATAATCCTCCACTATCATTAGCAGCAGGTGCTTGTGAAATTGATATTTCCAAAAAAAAATTAGGACATAGAAGGAAACAGAGATGACAGTCCTCAGTTAAGATTAAATGGTTTTCAAACTGACATTTCTTAACTGGAGGAGTCCATTTCCACATTCCCACAGCCTCCAGAATATTTGAATATTCCCGTCAGTACACCTCAGTTGTGACATATCAGTGCATTACAGTCTCAGTGTAGACTGTTTATGAACCTCTCACGCAGACCGGTCTGATACTTTATTGCGTGAGAAAGGGGTATTTCTAGTTCAAAACTGAGCCCAATACATGTAACAGTATCCTCTCCTCCTGCTTTTTACAAGGAGTGGAATTAACTCCTGAGATTCAACATTATTCTCAAATATTTGGATTTATTTGTTTCAAATAAATGTAAACCTGTGCTGTAGTTATTGTAGCAATGATTCATTAAAAAAATTTTTTATCTTAAAACATCAATTCTTTATGTTGTGGCCATGTCAGTATTACAATTGGAAGATTTGAAATGCATTTTGAGTGCATTTCTGTCCTTTTTCCTTGTCCTCAAGTGCCCTCTTTTAGGGGCTCAGGCAAAGCTTTTGTCCCCCTCTAACTCCTCACCAATTGCACAGACCCCCTCGGCCCTTGATGCGTATTAGATCCACTCCAAAAGCAGACACCACGACCCACTTTCAAAATGCTCAGGAAGCAACACTATGGGGGGCCAATAAAGCAACAACAGTCAGGGCTGTGGTGCACTGATGAGAAGAGACAGAGCAGCTACCCGGGCTACTCGTCATATTATCTACTGGCTACATTTTGGGAGAAGTGCACAAATGTTTTGAGCAGTCGAACATGTACTTACATGGCTGCAGTTTTGGGAGTTGAATCTGTTTCATGTAGACATCTATAATCTTCTGCACAGGCACAAATGAGCCGTAATGTCCTCACTGTGGTGTGAGATACAGTATATTACCTTCATGAAACAAATGATAACTGATCATGGTCACGTTTAAGGACGTACCAATACAGTCAAGTTTCCTCTGAGGGCAGAAGTCTTTAATGAGCAGTCTGAGCTCCTGCACCGCGGACTCATATGGGTACGAGCCCTGCAAGGGGCTCCCTTTCGGAGGGAACAGTTTCAGTGGGACCCCAACATCTCCAGGTGAAGCATCTCCATAAAGCCTCACACTGGCTTCAAACGCCAGCTCTCTCTCCCTATTTACCTTCCTGGGACAAAAAAAAAAGATATATTACAAAAAATATAACTATATGAATTGCAAAAATCCAGTGAGGTTACTGAGATACCTCTTGGCTGACTTGGCTGACCAGTATACCAGACAATACCATTTGAAATTGTTACTAAAACTGCAAAGGTTTCCAAAGAACTATCCAGTTACTACTTTGATGATATCGAGCGCAACACCGCCACATGGTGGTCACAAAGAATAAGACAAATACAACCAATCTGACAGACTTGGGTTTGTTACCTGAAGAGTGCCATCAGGGCACTCCAAAGCGGAGTGAAGAAGGCCTCCTCAATGCAGGCCAGACAGAGGTCCTTGGAGGTGGCTGTGTTCAAACACTCAAAGGAGAGC
This sequence comes from Odontamblyopus rebecca, assembly GCA_030686955.1. Taxonomy (NCBI): domain Eukaryota; kingdom Metazoa; phylum Chordata; class Actinopteri; order Gobiiformes; family Gobiidae; genus Odontamblyopus; species Odontamblyopus rebecca. The sequence goes on from CM060659.1 coordinate 24,036,572, forward strand.
AGACACAACGACAGGAGCTGCTCTGAAAAGTACAAGCACAAAGTGTTAACATTTCCCTTCTTACAATGGATCCACTCCACAGATCACACTAATAACAGTGAAGCAGTGGAGTTGGATCACACCATACTTATGACTTACCAATGGCTATGTGGATATCCTTAACAATGGCCTTGAGGTGATCTTTGATAGCCCTCATCTCCACCTCCTGGAAGTGTACATCACTGGAGTCTAACTGAACAGACTGAAGTTCTGGGTTTAAACTGCAGTCATCTGTACTGTCCTGAGGAGGCACCCAGTCCAGCTGGGAGAGGAACTGCTCCAGATCCTCAAAGGAGTTCTCCCGGTCTACTGTTGTGTCCCCCTCCACATGGTCTGAGGAGACGTGGTGGTCCTGACAGTGTGAAGGTGACAGTGAGGGCTCAGTGTTAAAACTGTGGCTACAAATGCTGCTGCTCATTCTCCTCTCTGGCTTCTTTGGAGTATCTGCAAGAACACCACAAACACAGGTAAAAAGCAAAAGAAACTGATATTGGATTATTCCTTTTCGGGGCCTTTGTTATACTGTATACACTCAGTAAATTAATACACTTGTTTAAAACTAAATGAAATAAGAGCAGACCTGGCTGTAGGAAGTTTTGGGAGCTGAGTGATGCTCTGAGCTCCACTCCAGGACTCTGGAGCACACCTTTACTGACAATAGGGTAGAGCCTGTTGTAGATACGATACTGATATTTCCTCAGAAGCTTCAGAACAGGGTGGTCTGCCTGACTGAAGGGACACAAATGCATTAGTATGTAAGCTACTCATCAATCAGGTTTCCCCCTCATTGGTTAGACATAAACTACTCACAAATGAATGCTTTATTCAAAACAACCAGATTAACCAAGACTTTTCATATATGGCTTTATCACCAATAATCAATTTATCACCAAAATATCAAAACCCTCACTGTAAAGAGTAAAAAGATTCTCTCATTCACACTGTAAAGAACTGGAATGATTAATAGGGTATGTTATTTACTTGGTTACTCATCATACCCTGATTAGGTAAAATGTTTATGAGGCATTAATCTTACCTGAGCAGGTAGGAGACTAGCTCACTCACTAAATTAATATTGTCAGGGTTCATTTTAATCTTGGCTTTCCACAGTTTTGGCCAATCCTAAAAAAAAGGAAAAACTTGTGTATAACAATACCTGGGTTAAGGTACATTATACATGTACACATCACGGTGGTTACTTACATGATCTTGTTCATATTCAAGCACGTTTGTGTAAAGAATCCTCTGCTCCTGTTCCTCTGCAGTCATGGCCCCAGATGCTGCAAATCTCCTAATGAACAAAGATTATAGGCTATTATTATTATGAAAATTCTATCTGATCCCTAAAGAGAAAAAAAATTACCCAAATTTTAATTGTTTCTGAACCTGCTAGAGCCATAGACTGTATAAAAAGTGACATCACCCATAGCATTCAGCGCATTTCAAATGAAGCTTGCGAACGGTCAGAGGAGCAAATTTAGAGGCAGGGTCCATATTATGAATAGTTTTTTTTACTCACAAAACAGAAAAAAAAACCCACCAGGACCATGTAGAACGGGTCAATATGAACATTTTAAGACCAAAATGACGAGGCTCACGGTAGCAGTTACGGAGAGAGGGACGACAAGATTCCAATGTAAGTCAAGGGGAGCCAGGGTCAGTAGGAGCCGGAAGAACCTGGATGTGAACTTCCTATTTGGAATGCGGCGGCTAACGTGTTAGCTTTGTCCATTTATATATACAGTCTATGGTTGGAGCATAAACACTGGAAAATCTGATTTCAAATTCCACCTAGATTTTTGAGGGAAAACATAAGGAGGAGTAAAGCTGCTGTAGAGATATTGACATAATTCCCATTTCGAGGTTGAAGCCAATATCACAAAAAGCAATTTGATACTTTTGTTTTATCTTGTTTTGAGTGCAGATTGTTCCCAGAATGTTCGATTTACCAATTAATATGAGGGTTACAGCTTCATTTTTACATAGCCAGAAGCTTGAGAGTTCCCTTTTATCAGATGGTGACAAAATAATTCAAAGAAGGATTTACATCTTAATTTATGTTGTACCTGTTGGCTTCTTCCTGCAGCCGTAGCCTTCTTTCTTCCATTTTTCTTTGAAGCTATCAGAATAATATTAAGGACAACTCACATCAAATAAATATATAATCTAATACACACTGATTAGTCCCATGACAGAGATCTGGGTGTACATAATGTTATAAACTATAAGGATACAGCGTCCTGTCTGGCTCTGGCAATGATGAGGTTTTCCATCATTTGCCTTTGGAGAGACAGTGTCTGCAACAACAAAACGACAAAACACAGGCTTCAGCTATGAGCAAACTATTGTGCGAATAAAACAAATAGTAAAACAAATCTGCCCATTACAACATCCTAATTTTCCTGCTTCACCATGTCATACCCACAGCCTCACGCTACCAATTCTCCAGTGCCTATTAAACTTTTCTGGTGGGAGGTTTTTCCAGCTGTTTTCTTTGAGATGTTAGTTTTTCCATGAATGGACCACAGTATGGTTATCTTGTATTAGTTCAATACAAGTGTCACACTGCAGAACATACCAGGCACAGCAATCAATAACTCAATGAATCAATCTCCATGGAGACAAGCAGATGGCGATCTTCCACCAAAAAAGCCATAGTGCATCTTTAACGTCGTGTCTATTATGGTTTTCTTACATACATACGATGACAAAATAAAATAAATAAATAAATAAATAAATAAACACACACAAAAAAACACACAAATAAAACAAAGCAAATATGCAGCAGAGGAAACCTTAATTTTCACAAGAGCTAATCTGTATTGCTCCAAACCTGACACTTCTAGCACAGGTTACGGGTTTATTGCAACTTGACTAAAATAACACAATCGTAGTAATCCTACTTTTTTCACGACGCGAGACATAGACTCAAAACAAAGTTGTGTGAAGTCGTTTTGTCACTGAATTTACCTTGAAGAAAGTCTTGAGTTTTCTCCAATAATTACGCAGCTCCACTTGACTACTTTGACGGCGAAACATTTTTCCAGATTTCGTGATGTTTTTTCCGTTAAAACAATAAATAAACTATGTAAAACTTTGGTCGTGTTTAGCAAACAGCAGAAGTTGGTCATTGGCGTTAAGCGTTTAGTGTTTAGGTCACTATTTCAGCTCCGTGTAAAATAATACGGACACGACCAATGGAAAATTAAAAGGCGACAAAGTCCCACCGCTCTTTGCCTTAAAGCGGCCCCAGAGCTGCAGATGCTGCAGACTGAAGCCGGTGCATAGACTGGATAAAAGTTTATATACGGGCCATGAGCATGAGCTTTGACTTCATCACCATTCATCAACACAGCACCGGAAATACTACACTTCAAAGTAAAAGCTCATGGATGTTCCCTCAATGGGTCCCTCAAACGGAATATTTGACTAAAATGAATATTTTGGTAGTATTTAAGGGTGTAGGTCTCATAATAGATAAACAATTTAGCAAGAAACATTCTGATGAAAGAAACTTTAATTTCAAGCAGAAGCTGAAAGATACTAAATACACATTCTGGAGTAGGGGCCCTACAGCCCTACCACAGGGCTATAGCATTACTTTAAAATAGGCAACTCCACACACCTTGCCTCGCATGAATGTGGTGTGTGATTCGTGGTGGTTGGAGGTTCGGGGGTCAATGGCGCAGATAGGCAGATTTGTTTTCATCAGTCTACCCCCAAGGCATCTGCAATAGTAGGTCAAATCACCACCAAGTGTGGAGTGAATGAATATGAACTACAGCACAAATGTGCAGAGTTACAATTGTGAAGAATGCTGGTGTAGCCCTATATGTCCCCAGCATCCAGCAAGAGTGTTGCAAATAAATGATAAAAAAGCTGCAGGCAAGAAACAACAATGCCGTCACTCAGCACAAAATGATTAAATACTAATGTTCTTAACACTGAAAAGTGCAAAATAATGAAAGAAATACATGTGTTTGTCTATACAATGAAGACTATATAGAGTAAATAATTCAGAACAATGACAATTGAGTTATTGTCTCTTTGAACTAAACAATCTGCATTTCTTCCCTCTTCTTCAAATAAGAAAACAAGTATTAAGGTTAGGGGTGTTGCCAGGTCACTGGAAGGTTGCAGTTATGGAACAGTTTCCTCTGAACCAGTAAATACTGTTGTAACTTTCAGCAAGACACGTGGCAACTGATTAGCTTTGACCATATGAATAATCAGCTGCAGACAGAGTCCAGCTGTCAGGAAAACCAGTCATGTAACACATGTTTTTTATCTCCTTTTGCTATAACCTCTTACCAAAGAAGTCTTCTGATATGCCTGACCAGGAGGGAGTCGAGCCAAGCGGGCCTCATAATTAGCTTTTAGCTTCTGGTTTAAACGGGATGCCTCTTCAATGGGTGTCAGCTCTCTAAAACACAAACCCAAAGGAATTTTACAACACTAATGATGTGAAAATGTGTACCAATTTTGCAATCCTAACGGCACAAACAGCAGTACATAATCAATAATATAAATGACTAAGCAAAGTGATTTAGTATGCTGTTCTGCTCATGTAATATGAGAAGCAAGAGCACTTTGTTTCTCCACTGTATTTTGTGCATTACAGCCGGAGTACCTGGAGGAAACAGACTCAGGGAGTACAAGCAAAGTCTACACAGAAAGGCCCCACCCAATCTGCAAGTCAGACCCGGGACCTTTGCAATGGCTTGGCATATGCATAAAGCCAATATTTCACTGAAACTCATCAATCATTAGCCTGGTAGGGCTGGAAGGATCCATAAATTTTTGGAAACTCCACTATTTCATGTGCTGTTGATAAAACATTAAAGATTAAAGTAACACTGTTAAGTAGACCTGTCACGAAAACAAATTTTGAAGTACGATATAACGCAAACATATTGCAATATACGATAACACTGACACTACTTATGCCACTGACACAAAACAGGATAATCCCAGTAAACCATTTTTAAATAGACGGTATCACTAAAAGGCCTGACCTGCAACAAATAAAGAGCAGAATGAAACAATATTTAGCCATAGAAATAATTTATTCAACCAGCTCAAATTTGACATTATTACATAAAAATGTCTAAAATCTCCCCAATATTGTAATGAAATTGTACACATGATAAATATTGAGCCCAAAAAAAGTATTGTTTATTATATTGTAATTATCGTGACAGGCCTATTGCAGGTCATTGTGCACCTTTGGCATTTGTGTTACTCACTGAATATGAATATGAATTTGTTAGATAATAGTTTTATACAAGCACAACTTTGAAACATTGAAAGCAAGAATTTCCCCTTTTTTTTTAACTCTCAGATCTTACTTTTTGCTTGAATCCTCTAACTCCAATGTCTGCCGTTTTTGAAAAACCTCTGGCGGCATGAAGGGTGAGGGCAGCCCCCCACCATCAGACAAGACCCTTCGATGAGTCTTTGTTGGGCTACTGGACTTGGTCCTTTTGTCAACAGAAGTATTGGAGGGGGACACTGTGATAAGAGGATTAAACAGACAAAAAAACGACTGGTTTAAAGATTTGTCATGTGGCACAAGATTGGCCAATTTTGATTTGAGGCTACAGTTTGGGAAGTGATTGAGTCCTATGAGGATTAGAGGGGCAGAGCTGACCTGTGTTTGCAGCACTGGTCACAGGGGTTATGGAAGGCTGTGTGCTTTCTGATTGACCCACAGAAGCAGCACAGGGGGCGGCGGTTTGGGCGGGGGAGTCTGTACTCTTCTCTATAAAGGACTTGGCTCTCTCCAGACACTGCTCAGCCAGCCTCAACATACGCTCCACTTCCTGCTTCTGATCATCCCCCTCTAAAGAGAGAAGAGATGAGTGAATCACATTTGTAATTATGTGGGCCACGGGTGGGTGATATTGACAAAAAATAATCAAAATATTTTTTGTATACTTGCAACAAGACTCAGAAAATATTTGGACAGTTCAACAGAAGTGTGCTAAAACAGGTCTTTAAATGCATTAGCCGAGGTTTAAATATCTGACAAAGGAACAGTAAAGTTACCCACAAGTAGCAGAAAAGACACTTATAGTATATTATTATAGCCTTATTTGAATGGATACAACACAATTTTGCTTTTATTCTTGCATTTTGAAATATGACAATAGATGATGTGAGTGTTTTTTATATTAAACTGAAACAAATAACAATGTTGTAAACATGTTGATTTGGACGGAATGGAAGATAATGCAAATTCCTTGTAAATGCCAGAGCTAATCGGACTTGCCAGAATAATGTGTCCAGTGTCTGCAGAGCCAGCTAGTCCTCAAATCAAGTCCAAGTTTATTTGCTGAATAGTTGTATTGATGTTTAACTAACTGCACTATGCATATGACAGTCATGCTGTTTGGTTTAGTGCTTACTTTGGGACGAGGCTTCTTCTAGCAGTGCATAAGACAGAAAGTGAATAATCCGAAGGTATTCACAGTAGGCTTCCTGCAAGGAGTCAAAAATAAGACATTCAGTATGTTTTAAGACCAGAAGCAACTGAAATTGGTGATTCTATTAAGAGCTTTCTTATAGCCTGTTTATGCATATTCTGTAAGTCCCCTGCACAGGGCACAGAAAGTGTCAGATATTTGCACAAATCTTAGACACGTTGAAGGATGTTCAAGCTTTTACCATCATGTCAGGGACCATATAAAATTACACATACATTCTTAAGTCAAAACAGAAACAGAAACTAAGCATTAGAGTGAGCAAGAGATTATTATTTAGGCTGGTGAAGGGTGATGACATTTCAGAAAAGGGCAAAAGGTCTTGGTCTGAAAACCAAGTGAGCCTGACCATACATTTAATAAAAGTAATCTGAGAACTACAGGGCTGTAGGATAATAATGATTAGTTCAACACTGGACAGCAGCACAGTATTTCATACTGGATGTTGAAATACACCTCTGTGGGGAAGATCACAGGAGGCCAACCCCGTGTCTCCTGACAGCTGCCCACAGTCTTCAGCCCGGTGTAAAAAGCTCTATCGGAGCTGAGAGACATACACTCCGTCCTTACCTGGTGTTTGTTCCCCGCGTCCATTTGAATAGCAGATTTTGCCATCTTCATGGCATATTGAAGCGGCTTTGCGCCGCTGTCAGATGTCGCCATCGCCAGTGTTTACTTCAGCACTGACTCGCTCGGCCCCACAGAGTTTGTGTGCGGCCTTCTGCCCTCTGCTGCTTCGGAGGACACATCCTGCTCCAGCACATACTGGCTCATGTTGTACTCAAACTACACGATAAAGCATTCTGCACTAACACTCTTAAGATCTCGTTTCAAAATAATCTTAATTTAATTCACATAATTATGTGGTTATTTGGATGTTGACAAAAAAAAAGAAGAAAAGAGGAAAAAATATCTCTGTCAGCTATAAACCCTCCTTCACCAATAAAAACATTTGGCATCAGTCAGTCTGACGTAGACTCAAAGACTGTGGCCCTTCTGTCTCATGTGAAACACCTGAAGTCTGATCAAACCAGGACAAGATGACACTTTGCTCCTGATCTGAGGCGCTCGGGGTCTTTCTGAGAAGGTCTTTGAAGCAGCTCGACACCTGAGTTAGAGAGTCGTGAGGACAGCTCTTAGTGAAACTGGACTTGGATCACAGACATTGTTTGCACAGCATGGGGCTTCTGTGCATCTCAAGTGAATTGTCCCAATCAACCATAAGCAGATGGATACATACAGATGGAACAAAGATATCACTGCACTATGTGACTTTGTCATTGAGTGTCTGCTTGTTATTGTCTTTGTCAAGAATCTTTATGATTTTATATTACTGTAAATTCCAGATGTTTATTGCCATACTGTGGAAGATTCCAGGCAAAGCAATAACATCTCCATGATGTCAAGCAAGTAACATAACCACAAAAAGTTATACAGTGCACCTTTAAAGAACAACTTGAACGTAAAATCATATTTTAGGGGAAAAAATCAGTTGACCAGATTAAATTATGCGTTACAGGAGGATCCATCCTCCTGATAGCAGAGCAGACTTGAATACAATGAAGAGGATGACAAGGCCTGGAGGATTATACTTGCATAAGCTGTGGACAAAGGGAGATTTGAGAGCATTTAAAGGTTTATTGATATACATTATAGATTTTAGCAGGTTAACATACTTCTAGATGAAAAAGCTTTGTTCACATGGAGTATACAAAACACTTACTCTTAAATCTTAAATTATAAACTTGAAATAAACCTACATTTAAGTAACTGGATGTAGTGGGCATCTATCTGTGGCACCCACCGCATATTCTGTTGTATCAGGCAGGCGGGTGGTCATACATTATTTCACAACAAAATGTTCATATCAGTATTTTGTACGCAACAATGGGCCTCATTCATGAATGTTCCATTTTAAAAATGGCAAAAATGTACCATTCTCCAAAAATAGCTGGTCCAAGATGCACTAATAAAACCAGTGTTAAACCAGTCAAAGCTTTGCAGGTGTCCTTTCACCGTTTAGCCCTGCCTCTAACATGAAGCAGGCTCTTGTCATCTCTGCACTCATTATTCATGCGACGCTGCTGTGTAACCCAATCCTTCATGTATCTTTTTCTCATGGTTTATTGGATAGCTGAAATATTTATGCCAACATTGAAATATTTATTCTTGTGATCATGTGACCATGTGTCTAAACTCACCATGAAACTGATACATAATATAATAATCAGTAGTTCATTATGCATTATTCTACTGCTTCACAAAGAGTATTAATATTACCAGTTCAAAAGAACATAGCAGCATGAATGTTGGTTGGTGGAAAAAGTGGTATTGTGGTATAATTAATTTGTGATGTTTTGCTCCTTCTCACATTTTACAGATTTTTGAATTAGTAGTGTTAGTGGTAGAACTCTCAGTAGTTTCCAGAACTGCACACACACACTCTTAAATGCCATGTTCACAAGTTTCTTGTTACTTTGCAGCAACATCACACTCGGGGTATTTTACATATATTTTTATGGTAGAATTTCCAGGAGTAATCTCAGTAACACAATGTACAGATGCAAAGATGCCAAAAAAAAAAAAAAAAAAATTCCAATATGGATTTAAACAGCATACTTTCAGGAGCCTGTGAGCAATATAGCCATTCATGGTCCTGCTTATGTTTGATTTTCAACATAAAAATGTGAGCGAGACTGAAAAAAACTGTTGGCTAATGTAAGGTAATGACTGTAATTTTATGTGTGAGAGATTTGTTTCACAATACAAATCAGCTCAGTTAGTTCCAACTAAACTAGCTCTTTCTTTCAGATTAAAGTCTAACTTGAGTAACAGAGTTTCTGACAGAGCAGTGCCTTCAGTTAGCGTCACACCCCCAGAGAATGTTCATGACACCAGCTGCAAAGTATTAACATTCTGGGCTGGTGAATCACGTTATAATCACAAAGCATTATCCTGCTTCCTCCTTTGGCCCTCTGTCACTGTATGACTGACAGCTTTTTGCTTAATACAAAAAGGACTTTGTAAAGAGCAGGAAATTATCCACTTTGAGACACTCTTTATGCGGCAACCAGTGATTAAGTCAGTTTTCACAATGACAAAGATTTGTAACAATAATACTTCCTATAACAACTACTAAAAGGATAAGAAATACCCAGAGAAGACTATGGCGACTAACAGACTTTATTGCTGTTCTGCTGTTCTGCTTCTACGAGGTAAAGGTTGAGTCCCTGAAGATTAACCTGGAAAAACACAGAGTTAAATAAAGTCAAATATGAATGTACTTTGAGCCTTTGTGAAGAGTGTACCTGTCAGTATCACGTAGATTATAGCCTGTTTTCATTTTGTTATGGAGGATTACTCCAGTGCTCCTCAAATTGGCTCTCAGACCAGAATCAGAACTGAACCTATGGAGAGAGAGATACTTTACTGATCCCGAGGGAAATGGTGAGGAAAAAATACGTTTTAGCTATAACTTACAGATATAGCTTTGTCATAGTTTTTAAACATCTTGATCAGGAAAATGCATTCAGAGTTTTGTGTTTTGTTTCATTCACACATATTCACACAAACCCTCCATATTTAGGCTGAATTCATCTCTCAAACAGAAAACACTCTGTTGTGTTGTAATGTGGTAATACAGGAAATGTTTTACTGTACTCCATACTCCTTCATCAGAATCATTTGGATAAATTCAGCTCTGAAATTTTCAATCTCTACTGAACCAAAGGTAAAAGGTAGCTCTTATCTTGAAAACTACCACCTTATTACATTACACAGTGGAACAGAGCATTTTGAGGTTTAGAGATGTAAACAGACTAATAATAAAGGCTTGTGTGAGTGAAGCATTATAACATGGCTAAAAGTTCACACTTGTCATTTTAGCATAATATACAACCTTGAAATGAAATATATATATATATATATATATATATATATATATATATATATATATATATATATATATATATATATATATATATATATATATATATATATATATATATATATATATATATATATATATATATATATATATATATATATATAGTTGCCGCTAAAACTACTCTTGACACAGTTGGAGTATATGCTATCATAATTTTGTTTGATGTCTTTTTGTTCCCTATTTGTTCCCTGCTGGACGCCCCCCGCAAGCTGCAACAAATGTATAAAGAAAGAAAGAATAATGAGACTGCGATAACACTTACACACTGTCATAGTGTGTGAGGAAATGGGAGCTGTGCTGTGGGGTCAGAGGAAATGTCCTGTGGTTTGGGGCATTGTGGAGGAATCCTGATGGCTCCTATAAAAAAGAGCATCTCTTAGACGAAAATGACACAATATTTTATAATACAATAATATTATATAAACTGGACCTGACCTTTTCCCCTGTCGTCTTCAGGAGGCTGGGGGCTTGACTCCTCCTTGGAGAAGGCAGGAGAGAGCTCTGATGTGGAAAAGATTATATAGTTAAATATTTAAACGTGAGTATGCGCTTCACCTAATGCTCCTAAATAGAGCTTTCAGTAACCTAGGTAACTTTCTGACATGTTAATCATAATTTCATCTTTGTACTGTTTCTCCTTACGACCTCTTGTGTATAGATGAGATAGATTTGTATTTCTGCATGTCTGTATTTTATTTTTACTTGTACATATGCATTTATATAATTACGCCTTATTTGACACCAGATTATTTATATGTTTACTTTTTGTTATTATAATATTGTGGTGAGTGAGCTGCTAAGTCTTAGTCTTTCTTATGGTGGCATTTCCGGTTAAATGGGGATCCCATTCATTTCATTGGTAACCTTGACAAAAGTTTTAAATATGTCATAAAGTAGGTTCATTTGTGTAAAATGATTAACGTTCATGTGCAAAGCCAACACTGCACCGACTTGCAGCTTTATAGTCTGTACTGAACTTATCTGCTGTCAAGAGTTGCAGTCCCTTGCAAAATAATTCAACCTGAATAATGATTGAATAAGGTAAATTTGAAAACAGCTTATGGGACAGTTACATATTTCTGTATATCTTACTTGTACGTATAATTTATAGTATGTATATAAGTAAGTATATATAATTTATAATATGCCTTATTTGTTACCAGTCTCTTGTTATTTTTTGCTACTTATTTAGAATTTATTATGATGTGTGAGCTACTGTGTCCAAATAATTTCCTTGTAGACCAATAAAGTTTGTCTAAGTTGGCACTGACCGGACAGGCCAGGGGAGCGGTAATGCCACGGGTGTAGCCTGTTTCTCGACATGAATGGATGCGCAGGTTGGGGATGACCTTTGATCCCTGAAACACATTTACAATTGTAGAGCTTTTTATTATAGCCTGCACTTTTTATATCATGTAGGAAAGTTTGTTCTTTGGTTTTGGGGAGCTGGTGAATTTTACCTGCAATTGAGATGGCTCCTGGAAGTCTGTCTTCATAACAGAGTTGTGGACATATCGAGGCTCCAACTACAATAAAATAATATATTAATTTTAAACTTAAAATGAAGGTTGGTTACATCTATTATCAAACTGTAGAAAATACCAACCGTGGTACAGGTTTTGTTTGTAAATGTGTTGAACTGCAAGTCCTCTCCTTTTGTAAAGCCTGAATCTTTTTTTAGACCAATATTTGCATTTTTTTCTGGAGACACTAAAACAAAATACATTCAAATAGAAATACTTGCCGTTTTAAATGAAAAAAATCTGAATAATCATACCTGTTGGTGCTAAAGGATGTGTCACATACAAGCTTTGGTATTCTGACTGGAAAGAGAGTGTTGTAAACATGTAATTTCATAGTTTCAACATAAAAATCAGAACATTGTTTACCTTCTCATTATGGCACATTGGTTTTGGGGGGTCATTCAGCTGAAAGAATCCACTCTCTCTAAATTTGTTGAAGATACTTGGTTTTGACCCAGATCCATCATTATAGGCATAAGGCTGGTAGTGCCGTTTGGTCTGAGTAATATAATTGTCAAATAGAAGCGGCCTGGAAAAAAATAACACACAAAATTGTACATATATCTACAAATTATAAAATGATAAAAAAAAATGACCATCATTGAATCTATGGCCTTTATCTATAGAATTTCCCCATAGGTTTTAAAATGTAATTGTCACCTTGATTATAACAGTGATTTGCATATAGATTTGGCATCACTTTTGAACGAGATGCCACTCTTAAATATTCTGTATCAGTGGCAGCTAGTGAATAGAGGGCGCAAGTGCGTCATACTCTCTAACTTAACCTTGATTAAAAAAAATTTAAAAAATAATTATTTTGAATTAGGCTATATGATTAATATTTTGTTTAAATCTGAACTTGTATCTGCATATACATGTTTTTATCATGTTAAATGTGCTCACATCGTGTGATAGAGAGTGATAATAGTACAATCAACATGATCATTGTGGTTCTGATGGAAAGATTTATATTGAACAAATGAATGATTAAATATTTTAATGTTTGTGATATCAACAAAAAATGTGAATTTAATATTATTTTATTAACATGGGGGCTGTTTTCATGATACAATTGTTGGGTTAAAAGAAAAAGTAAGAACAAAACCAGAGATAGGGATGTGATATAATAACCCAAAACCACAAAATGTGAGGGGGAGTCCATTGCGTTTCACTGGCCCTTATGTTTCGAATCGCGCGCTAAATCCGCAAACCATTTCTTAAACCAGTCACGTGGTACAGCCGGTTTGCAGGCTTCACATCACCACACACGTCACCGATACGAGCCTCGATTCACACTTCACCAAAGCCTTCCTGGATTACTCGGCACGTGCTTCGAAGCCTCGACACGGAGGACACATCACTAGATTCAACTGCTCTGTCCCTCCTCAGCCCAACTCTGCACTGGTGCCATGCTAATGCTACAAGCTAATGAATGGAGAACTACAGAGATGTGTGCTATGGCTGCTAGCTACTTTTGCCTAAACCAAAACAGGAGAGCGGGAGGAGAGACCTACAGCATGGGACACACTGACACAGACACTGCTGCCCCGGTCGTCGTCGCTGCCGGGACCGGGGCACTCGCTGCAAGCTGGGGAAGTAGCTCGCCGCCGCCGGTGGGTCCTCTGTGCGTAAAAATTTGACCTACTTACTTACTTATGGTTACTTATGGTTATATTCCAGCACAGGTCCCTATACGGGCACCTCTTCGCCGGACTCCGAGATGTATTTTTCTAGAGCATATCTCGTATGACTTCCGGAGGTTGACATGGCAGCTTTAAAATCATCATATAAAATATCCTGGTTCTCCCAAAATTTATCTAGTCTTTTTTTGAAAGTGTTCAGTGTCTCTGCTTTCACAACACACTCAGGCAGATCATTCCACAGGGGGATAGATCTCTGCACAAAGGAGTTCCTCCGAAGAATACTGTTGGACCTCTCCGGAAAAATTTTCAGTGTATTTCCCCTCCCACTTGTTCTGAATATTGTATCTTTCCAGAGTTTCAGCATACTTGTGTAATCTATGTTGTATTTCCCACAGGTCAGTTTGTATAGTTCGACCTAGGTGTAGCGCAGAGTGTTTAAGTCCACCCGATGCCCTGGTGCTGATATGGACTGGTGTAACTTTCAGAGTTTTAGAACCAGCTCGTGCACTCGGCTCCAGGACCTTGTTGTAACACAGACCTGACTGGACCAAGACAGAACCAACAGGACAGCGGATAGAGGACACACTCTGCATCAGTCCTCTGGAGAAGGTAAGAGGCTTGTTTTCGTTTGTTTGGGGCAAATCTGAGGACGGAGCCTCACATGTAAACAGTGTTATAGTGTTATTAGGTAAATGCATAAATGAATGAGCGACGGAGCCGCTCCGGTGTTCTGCCGTCTGCTGTAGGAGCTGCGCTGGGATGTGAGCCTCATTTTTGCTGCATTTTCATGACGTGACGGGGGCTGGTTGACGTGCTGATTGTGAACTGTGTGTTACGGTGTGACATTGTGTTGTTGCCGTTGGGTTTGAGCAGGTGGATCAGGTTGTGCTGCTGTGTAAACTTTGTGCTTGGCTGTGCGTTGTGCTCTGCCTGTTTCTGACATTTGTTATAATTTTATATATATATATATATATATATATATATATATATATATATATATATATACACATGTGTGTGTGTGTGTGTGTGTGTGTGTGTGTATATATATATATATATATATATATATATATATATATATATATATATATATAAAATTATTTATTTATTTATAATTTTGACTTATGCGCCCCCCAAAAATTATACCACCAGCCGCCACTGTCTGTAATACACACGTTTTATCATCATCCTCACAACAAGCCTATTATGAGAAATATTTGACAGAAATTATGTAATGTATGCTATTTCTATACAATCAAGGGACAACTTATTTATGTATTGAGCCTAGTACATTAATGTGAGTTTTTTTTTTCTTTTTTTTTCTGTTTATATCTTGCATTGATGTTTTGCATTAATGAGGCAGTCAGCCCCATCTGCCAATGCTAATTTAGAGGAATAATTTTACCTGTGACATGCAGCAAATATGATTGGTTACCCCTTTTAGACATGTTTATGGATCTTATGATGCAACATAATTTTTTTCCTCTGACAGAAGCCAATCAACCAAGATATCCAGCCATGGAAAACAAACTCTCATATAAGATGTATTGCACAGAATATGTCTGGCACTTTGGTAAGAAGAATGTGCTGTTGTTATTATAATAGGCTTAACATCACAAAAAAAATGCTGCTTCTGAGATAAAGATGATAATGGGGCTGTAGGTCTGTCACAATAAATACTATTGACTTATCATTCAATATATGATAGATGAAATAATACAGTTTGAGGATCAATATTTATCATGGAGATCTTTTCTTTCAACTAATGGGAACATTTTGTTATTTTTCTGTACCACGATGAGATTCGAACTGTAGAAGGTTGAATTATAAATACAAATAAATTACTTAAGGTTTGAATTTTGTCCTTTATTTATTTCAGATCTTGTTTTTTTAAACTCTATTGCACATTTAGAATACATTTTGAGAGATGCTGCTGCTTTAGGGTTTGGTTCCAATATTATCATCTATGTTTACTTCAGCAATGTACAGTTAAAAATGTATTATCATGACAGGCTTTTGGGGCAGCATAATATGTAGCTAAATATCAACCTGAGACTTACCCATACTGAGGATTGTCAATGAGGTCCAAAGTGGGACGGTATCCTAGAACAAGACGCTGGTTGGTTGTGAAGCCAGATTCACCTGGACGGTACCTCTTTCCTGTAGGGGTCATGGGTCAAGTACAGTCAAATGTTCAAAGGTTAGAGCCACATGTATAAGGATTTTGTGTTTCTATTCCCACCATCTGATGTGTGTTTGGGGGAGTGCAGGGTGCTGCTGGTGATCTGGCCCCTGTTGCCTGTTGCTCCAACACTGCTCGTGCTCCTCTGCTCTGCCATCTGTGACTGCTGTAATGAAACCCTCACTCACAACAGTGACTGCAGGACCATACGACCCCAAACGTTTGAGACATATAGGCAGTGGTGGATGAAGTACTCTATTTTGTTATTTAAGTAAAACTGCAGTTACAGGGTATTTTGAAGCAATTTTTTTAACAATTAAAGCATCAAAAGTGTTTCAATTGATTTGTTATTTTTTTCTAGTTGTTTTTATGTATGTGGTTTGCTCAAAGCTGAGATGTTAACTAAAATTAAATGTGCTAAAAATAAGTATTTTTATTTTGCAGTCAAATTTAAAATGTCGTGGAGTAGAGAGTACAGATACATGCTCTCAAATGTAATGAAGGTAAAAAGTATCTACTGTAAAATTCACTGAAGTAAAGTACAAATACCTAAAAACTGTACATGTGCATTGTAGTGTATCTTTACTTTTGTACTTTGTTACCTTTCACCACTGCATATAAGCTTCAAGCTTGTGTAAGGCTGCTTTAAATCAATTCTAACATTAAAGTTTATGCCACTGACACTATAAAAGCAGGATGTTAAAAATGTTCTAAAAAAATGAACTGCATTAGATAAATAGTAGAATGAACACTTTAATGTTAGTTCTTTGTTTGTATCTAACTATAATAAGTCATAAAAGTTCCCCACTACTACAAAGAAAATTACTCACAATAAATATTGACCCCCAAAAACTATTATTCCATCTGACATATATTGAAAGATAATTCGATTTAGTCGAAGTATTTATCGTGACAGGCCTACGTGAAAATTAATATTATTCATATTTACCTGTATCAGATGAAAAGTTTTTGTGTCTTGCCATATGCTCATGGGTAAGCAAGTGACTGTTGCTAGGAGCCATTAGCTGTATCCACACAGTGAACAAAGGACAGTGTGCTGATAGAGTGCCACTCTGAGAAAGTTACCATAAATACATACAAATTATGATTTTTTAAAACCATTTTAAGGTCATATGTGTTTTATATTAGGTTAAAAATATATTTAGACATATATAGTACACACTGTTTGAATGAATAATGTTTTCTTGTTAAGACAAAATAATTTAAATCACTTAAACAGCTGAATTAAATACTGAAAAATGGTTCCAACACCTGTTTTCTTTGCCTTATTTGTTTTCTTGTTTTTCCAGTATCATAAAACATTCAGACAGACTGGGGACAAACAGTCCTTACAAATCTGTGAGTGAACAGTGCACCTGTGTACAGTGTACACAGGTGAACAGTGCATCTGTGTACAGTGTACAGCCACAGGATGGCAGTGTGGTGATGCAGTGGTTCAACAACTGCTCCGATAAAGATATTAAGGTTATGTAAAATGATGGATGGTTTGAAATTTCCATGACATGTTGATAAAAATGTCCAGCTGAGATTGAGAGGTAGCATAGGGCTGTTAGCAGGAGAGGAAAATATGCCACCACATTCATTAGGCTACAGACACGTACACCGCACGTAATGGGACTAATATTGAAATGTATTTAGGTTTTCAGATGTTTTCATAATGATAGCAGGTCTGATACATCATGCCATGCTTTTATACTACACTAACTAGGCTCCAGACCATTACAAATGCAGTGACCATAAGAGTAAAGGCCTCATTGCAAAACTAGTAGAGCTATTCTGTTCTACAGTAGACACTTACTAGGCTACACTTTTGTCTTTCTGTAAACGTCACGCCTTTTGGATCAGTGCATTAGTCTCAGACAGTACAGTATGCTGTTCCACACCTCTTTTGCTTAATTCCCACATTCCCCTTGAGTGTCTTATGTGTTGTTCTTGGACACACGCCGCATCTTCACCTCTGTCACATCGCTGCGTGCTCTCCCTCTCTCCTCCATCTGTCCCGCGCTGCCACTCACCGCTTCGTACCAAGCTGTTGCCCAGAGTTGCCGTTCCAGCGTCTCTGTGGCTTGACGTGCTGTCGCGCCCAAGTCTGGAACTGTTCATTATCTCCACGAAAAATAACTGCGAGCACCGCCTGCATCATTGGAAGTGACAGTCTCATTTCCTGCTCCTTTTCTCTTAAGCACAATGCGCACATTGGCATTTCTAATTATAAATGCACATACAGCCAGAGCAGGCGCTGGTCCAAGATTATCCCATTTGATTCGAGGCTTTTTATAACTTTGCCCTGTAGCTTATTAAAGATGCACTACGCAACTTTTCTGATAGGGGTTTCGCCACTTGCTCGTCTGCATTGAGATTGCCTTGCCTGGAAGGTGCGGTTATGGCACTAACTTAAAGGTGCATTGTGTAACTTTTTCCATCAAATGCTTGTGTTCATGGAGATATTATTGCTTTGTTTTGAATGTTCCACAGTATGGCATTAAACCTTTCTATCATCTTGGAGACCCAACCTGGCTTCTCCCCAGAGCTGACTCTCCATGACACAAGGAGTGGTCTGAAAACCTGACTGACCAAGCAAAGTGTCTTGCCCAGTGGCACAACAAAAATGTATTTAATATTTGTGCCTAATATTGGAAGGTGTAGTCTCAGAGACTAGCCACTATTGTGGCTGCTGAGCTGTCTCATTTTGGGAATTCCAGATGCATCCACAATTATTCATAAAGCCTTACTGCATCCTCTCCAGTCTGCTCTTCGGGTCCCAGTTTGCGGGGAGCGTATTAGACAAAAGGTGGGTGCAGC
This sequence comes from Odontamblyopus rebecca, assembly GCA_030686955.1. Lineage (NCBI taxonomy): Eukaryota > Metazoa > Chordata > Actinopteri > Gobiiformes > Gobiidae > Odontamblyopus > Odontamblyopus rebecca. The sequence continues at coordinate 24,055,210 of CM060659.1, forward strand.
GCTGCTAAAAATAGACACAGGTGATGCAAGCGAGGGTCTCCCGTTGAGCAAATGCCCTGAGCCGTCTGTCGCGGTTCAGGGAGGGATAAATCCTCGACCCTCGAGTCCATGTGAGCCTGGCTAGTCCCGCATGTCCCAGTCTGGATAAAAGCAGATTCACTGTCTACTCTAGAAAATAATGGAATTAATATTTAGCTCAGGACAGGAGCTGAGACCCCTCTTTATATCTGCTCTCACGGGGGCTCTCCTCCTCCACCGCTCCACAGCAGCTTATCTGTCTCTTTCCCTTTTTGACTTCTGTACTTAATAGGCAAATCTGGTACGCATGGTTTAGGCCAAATTGCATTGTCATCTTTTTTTTTTTTTTCTCTCTTTTTCTTTTTTGAATTTGAGTCAAGTCCTGTGCGTGTAATGCTAAGCAGGCAGGACGAGACAAGGAGAGGAAGCCATGCGTAAAATAAAGACATTTAAAATCAAAACGATTCTTGACACCTCCCAGACAGGCTTTTGTGCAGCTCAGTGAGAGGGAGATTAAATTAAAAAACAATGTGTTAGCTGAAACAGAATAGTGTAATGACGCCTTGATTTAGTCTAAAGTGTAAAATGTCAGAGGTGAGGCGACCTGGGAGTGCAGCGGTTAATTAAGAACTACAAGAGAAGCTGTCTGGAGCTCCAAACAGACAAATCACTGGTTCACTGCAGTCAGACATGGAGAACTGGGATTCGTTTAGCTCTGACTGACTGTGGCTCACGCACCACACATTTTTAATTGTTCTCAAAGGTATAACAACATCAGCCAATCACTGGACATCCCTAAACCATGGCAACTGCAACAACAAGGGTGCCACTGTGTTCTAATTATGTCTATGGTATTAATTACAGACAACTCTAATTTGAAAAGTAAGCCGTGATATCAGTATAGTATCCTAAATAAGCCCAAAGGGGGGTTCAGGGCCAACTACACCCCTAGACAAGATTTCAAATAATGTGTAAACAAACAACCCCCACGGAGCACAGCAAACACGTTTAGATCTATTGATACTTTGCAGTGACATCTTGCTGAGGGTGTTCTACATGTATCTCTAATGGTGGAATGTGTAAGAGTTACCTTGGTGACATAACATACACATTAGCAAACAGTGTCAGAAAAGTCTGAAAACTCAAGAAATAACAGAAAATGAATCTAAGAAGCACATTTTCTGGAGCCTGTGATCAATACGAGCGTTCATGGTCCTGTTTAGGTGTTTAATTTTCTACAAAAAAGGTGAGTGATTAACTCACTGTAATGTGACTATAATGCTATTTGAGAGGCTATGTCAGTTCTTTGTGGTCAAATTGTGTTTCAGATTTAAGTCAAACTAGAGTAACAGAGCTTCAGACAGAGCAGTGTCTACAATTAGCTTCACATCCACAGGGAATTTTTGTGACATCAGCTGCAAAGCATCAATAATAATCTATAATATAAATACTTCATAGGATGCATATATCGTGGCCATAGTTGGTGCCTGTGTTTTCCCATGGGAAATGTGTGTCAATACACATGACGCAATAGACAAAACAGTTGTTTACAAAGCAAAATCTGGATTGCATGATCAATTTCCACAAAAAGCTTCACAAGACAAATTCAAATGAGGAGAGAACAGAGTCTTGTTGTAAAAATGATTCTTTAATATGGAACAAAATCAGAGCTCAGCTCCAAGACTCCGCCCACCCAACACACTCAGTAACACTGATGGGTGGAGGAGAACAAGAAAATCAACCAATAAGATCACAGTCTGCTCGGCCAAAAATCAGGAGAGGCACAAAAACATGGAACGCAAAACCCAAGTGCTACTGGCCAGTATCTCCAAGACATCCTCCATCTTTAGACCCAGGCCGCAGGGACATGTCTGCTGCTGCCTCCCAGGGCTAGTACCTCACACCAACAACCCACCTTTTTATCAGTTCCACTTATCACACTGACCCCTAGAGGCAGGTGAAATTAGCGTGAGGTCTGGAGGAGCAGCTGGACTAGTATGTGGCATATAGAGGGGCTTAAGCACAGAGTAAAATGGTTATTAACATGGCTCCAAGTAAAGACATCTGTGCTCTGGCCCCTCTGCTGTTTAGCTTATGTTACCTCGAATCTGTTTAGTTACATGGTTTTATATAGTGGAATGTCTGAAGTTTTGGAAAAAGCATCTTTAGGCCCTTTTGGAAGGAGGACATCAATGGAGGAGACCCCAGTATGAACCCGCTACTATCCTAACACAGGACATCAACAGAAGTACTACACAGATATGTACAGAGCAACCAAGCAACACATCGGAATACTGAGTAATAAACTTGGTGCGGGAGAGAGGGTAGGTAAGAATAGTCCACTACAAATGCACAAATGCCATACCTCCCTTTTGTAGTTGGTCCTATCATTAAGGCTTGTCTCTTGCTCATGCTACATAGAGAAAGTCACACAATGTGCTTGTCAAATATGGCTGCTTTGTGTTCATGAGTACACTGTACGCTGGCAGCTGCTCTCCTCTGGGTTCATTTGGAGATTACAAAAGACATAAGAGAATACACCAATCAGATATAAAATTATTATTATCTTTAGTTATTACTTAAGTTATTTCATTGATTGATATGGTTGCCCAGTCCTCTGGAAATCTAGCAACGTTTTCAGCATGACATAAATATCCCACATAGTTATAAATGTCATTATAAAAGACCATTTTTTCCCATCTAATTTGTCATAATGTTATGGCTGATTGGCGTAAATGAGGGACAAAGCAGGTCTCCACTTTTGTGTAAATGCAAAATTTTAATCTTAACTCTGGGTAAAAAACAAAAAGGGCCAGTAATGTGGTGACTGCTAATGGATCGAGGATTGGAGATAGATTAGAGAAGCATGGATTACAGGGAAATTAGACTCTGGTTGTGAGGTATTAGTAGCTGAATGGGGTACTAAATGAACAATTGAGTGGACGAATTGGAAATCTATACTTGGTGCAGGATTAAAATTAAGCGTGGTAATGAAGAAGCCGTGTGGTTGGGTCCATGAGGAGAAAGAAGGCCACTGCCAGCTTCAGCGTACAGAAAATCCTCCTGTATTTTAGCACGTACTTCATCACATGACACACGACACCAGAGAAGAGGAGGAAGTATGGAAAGAGGGAGGAGCAGGGGGTGTTGTGGGGGTCTAGGCACTGCACAGAGATCACTATTACTACCATAGACAGACACACACCTAACAATCACTACGGTGTTACAGGGTCCTCGGTCTGCGTTCCCATGCACTCTCCTGGCTGCCAGAACCTTGCTGTGTCTTGGGTCAAGATCAGAAAAAACAACAAATAAACCAGTTAACAAACAAACAGACAGTAAAAGTAACACGATTGGGATTTCCACTGGCCTATAAAAATAAAATCAACCCAAAATACGTAGAATATAAAACTGAAGCCAGTGGCACCAAGTTTTACAGAAATAAATTAGTCAATAACTGGCTTTTGAACAGCTCTACGCTTTTTCTTTTAGTCTACCAAGTATATACTATTAACCTTACCAGGCAGCTAAAATCTATACAGTACTGTCTTTTCATATATTTATAGATATTTATACACTATACAAAGTTGGCAAAAATACATAAATAAATACAATAAATTAGATTGTACACATCACAATTGTGTGTTTTTTAAGTTAGGGCACTCTTTGTTGAAGAGGCTGGTCATAGCAAGTCGAAAAAGGAAGGAGGAAAACTAGAGTGGTACCCTCGACATCCCCGCAGTGCAGAGGACTCAGTGTTAGTTAGTTAGTATGGCGTTGGATCAGTTCATTGTATTGCTTCTTACCTACCTGATCAAGAAATGTTATGGCAGAGAGTTAGAGGATGCTCTAACTGATGTCTATTTACAAGCAGCAACAGTGAAACAAAAGCTAGGGAGTAGGTTTCAGTGCACTGACTGTCCATGTATTTTACTATGCCAGATGGATTCAAGCCAGGGCACTATGTTCTCTTATCTGTAGATCCATAACAAAATATCATAACTATGCCGCAGTCCAGTGCTGTCTGCATACAGCAGTACAAGGACTATCACACTGATAAGCCTGCAATGTACACAGGCCTGGGCAGATACTACATAAGGCTGGAGCGGAGCATATGGATACGGGCGAAGTAGGTGGAGAGACACCTGCTGTTAGGATAAACTGGACTTCAGCCCTGCACGCTCCCTGGCAGCTCCCAGGCAGAACATGTTGAAAAGGCACAGGGCAGGTTTTTGGATATACTATAGATTTGAACAAACTCCTTGTTCTTAAAATGTTGGGACAAAAAGTAAATAAGCAGAATGCTTAAGTATACACATTCTAATTATATGATATTTACAGCAAATATTTTGACATATAAGGAAATCTTTATATATGATGTTATATATTTGTATATGATGATAGTGTTGTCTTTTATTGTTAAGATAGCTAAATATTTACTACTACAATGTCTATTAAAAAAAAAGGTGTATTATAAATAAAAGTTACTTTGAGATTAGATTTGCACAAAATTGCATCCTGTACTTATTTACACGTTCCAACTTTACTGAATTGGAAAGTATACATTTTTAGGATTAAAGAGTTTTTTACCCCTAAACCCTGACACTTTTAAATTTGGCTTCAGTGGTAATCTTCAGATTGCTTTCAAGTTTTAACACAGCATATCCTACGTCAGGTCACTTGTGCTTATTAAGAAGGATTCAAAAGATGAAAAGTAGGTTTCCACAGCTAAAAGCATGGCTTCCAGCAGAGCAGTAATGACTCTGAGTTTAACCAAGCACTAAATTCAATGAGGAAGGCTGCATCAGTGTCAGAACAGGGCCAATCCTGCCTAGCACAATGGCATTACAGTAAATCCCCAAGCCTGCGAGCAAACAGGCTGAAAGAGAGCACAGCCAAACCACCATCTCACTGTGGTGGTCAAGGATTCAGAAATATACAGTGAAGATCTGATTCTTTCATGTTAATGATAGTTCAGGAACATCTGTGGAGAACCAGTCCCCTTACCTCAATGTCTGCACCATAAGTTACCTAAGAATTTCCTTTGTGGATCAATAAAGTTTGTCTAAGTGTAAGTCTAAGTCTATAAGGGAAGCAATAATAGACAGCTCAATTATTTGAATCCTCATGGCAAGTTATTTTTGTTGCAAGGCTTTAGACCTAACTGTAATTTATGTTAAAATGATCATGATTGTTGACAAAATAAACAGAACAAATACTAAAGCAACTAATGTGGATATAAGACAAAGAGAAAATATAGGTAGATAATATCCAAATAGTTTCCCGTGTGCGACATAACTTATCATTTTCATTTTGATTCTAAAATGACACACAAGGAGACTGGTTCCTTTCTGGGGGTGGAGGTGAGGTGTTCCTGAAACCTTGGCAATTTTAAAAGTTAAACAGGCTACTAGGTCTTACATGGCAGGCCACGCAGAGACTAGCACTGTGTCCTGTGAGGAGAGGGCAGGGGCAGATGTGGCAGTGATGCTACAGTGGCACAGGGCTGGGGCGGGTAGCACTCTTTCCTTTTCGAGGATGACTTGGCCTGACCTCACCACAGCTTCAACAAAAAATACAGCAGACATCAAAAGCCCTTATTCAAGAAGGGCAGGTATAATCAGCGTCAACATCACCACTTTAGATCATGAGATAGCATTTGTTTTCTTCATCCTTTTAAGTGACAAATGAAAACTGCTTACAACAACGATATTTACATAAAATTCTCAAAAACAGAAGATTTCTTAGCACATTGTAATAAATAAAGAAACACAAAAGCATACACATACACACTGATCAACAATCAAAAGTGAACTTAACAAAAATTATTGTTATCAATATTTATTCTGTTATCATTCACCCTGATTGGGAGAAGTAGCATTGGTTTTGCACCAGATGCATTCAAAAACTGAAAGAGTGAGGTGAGAAAAGCCTTGGTCTGATCTGTCGCTACATGGACCAGCTAAGGAGATGACCCAGAAGACGACATGGTTTGGTAATGAGATGACTGGACGAAAATCCATGCACATACACACACATGCACACAAATACACACACACGCACGTACACACACACAACTTTCAAAGATTTGCTAATTTAACATTGCGCTGCTTTTAACTAAACAAGCATCCAAAGAGCTGAGTCACTGAGGACTTCCACTGTTGGTCAAAGACAATTGAAGTAGCTATAATCCCTGCAAAAACAAGTGACCCCTTCAACCAATAAAGCTTTAGTTTATGTGCAAAGCAAGCTCAGAATACAAGGCAGTCAGATAGAGGAGGATCATGATCCCCTCGACAATTACTGTATCTCTATATCTGGGCTTTAAGCTCCTGCAAGGCTAAAAGTAGGCTACGCAGCCATAGGCAGCAGGAGATCTAGAGATCATCCGGCAGTCAGAGCAGAAAGAGGTCAATGACAACATACTAAGAAATATGTTTTAGAATCAATCTAAGAATATTAGAAATCTACACTAAAATTAAACTTGCCTTTAAGTTTATATTTCTTCTCAATATTTACCTCAGATGTCATATATGTGTCTTTATATCTTATTTGACATGTATTTATTTATATGCTATTTTTTCCACTATACAGTAATTATTTTACATTGTTTTACTTTGTAAGTTTTACTCTTTGTCATTATATTGTTTTGTGTGAGCTATTTAGAAATTTCCCTTGAGGCTCAATGTAGTTTATCTAATAGTGAGAGGCAAAAACTAAAACAAATTGCTTTATGAGTTACTTAATTTCTAAAGGTGTCGGTAATGTTTCAGTCATGAGCAGAAAATGTGCCAAGATTCTATTAATTTTCTGCCTTAATTCAGTGGCAGTTCTGGCAAATGGACTGTAATTATCAGAGAGTAATTATTACTACCATCAGCAGCTACTTAGCTCTGTCACTAAAGGTATGATTTAAGTCTCATGTGTAAAATAAATCCATTTGTAATCTAAACTAAAACCCAGTCAAAGCAACACTGGATTGAAGGTCAGAGATGATAGAATTGGTGTAAACAAAATACAATAAGTTTCGAGGTGTGGGATAGGGGGCAGTAAAAAGGGGATTTGGAAATTGCTTTCTCCATTATAAAGTTTGGCCCAAGTCTCACCATCCATTTAATGCCAGTGCAGTTTGATTCTTGGCAGTGAAACAACAACAGGTTTGAGACTTTGAGAAACTTTCTGAACACTGGTTTTAAATGCCATGACTTGATTCATTATGTTAAGTGTTGTTTTTATTGTATAGCAGACATGATGGAAGCACATCATTAAAGTGCATGTTTTCATGTTCATGTTTATCTAATTATTACTTGGTTTAATGGGATAGTAATTATGGTCAGTATTTTTAATAGTTCAGTTAACGGTCACTTTGTGAAAAATGAATAGAAAAGAAAAGTACAAAAACACAGTAAGCACAGCTGGGTTCTAAAGTGAGATAACTCACCAACCAAAAAAAAAATCACAAAGGATAAAATACAATTTAAGCCTTCATTTAAAAAAAAATGTAATAAAATAAAGGTTTTATCAGTTATTTTCAGTGATTATGTAATGTAAATTAGATTAAGTTTTTACACTTTAGCATCGTGGTTGCGATAGATAACAGTTATGAAACTACCTTCATGTATGTGATATCTGCTGTTCATGTCAAACCAGGAAGTAAACTTATGAACTAAAAAACTAAACTAAAGAAAAAATCAATAAAAATGGAAATATATGATTATACAGTTATGTTTTATTACTATATTTTAATGAAGTGAGTTGTCTAACCCATACGTACTTAAATGGGAAGCGATTTCTGCATGTAACATATTTAATCAAACTCAATATAGAAGCTGTCTAAATTTACTTTAAAAAAAATATATGTACCAGTTAGTTATTTTGGGGAATTGTGAGCCAGTCCAAGCTTTGCCAGAAAAAACATTGTCGAGGAGGTCTGAGCAGGAAGAAATTGCTCCTTTCTGACCACCTAATGGGAGCGTAATGTGCTGTGACACTCCAGGCAGAGGCTGTCAAAACAGTGGGCTCTGTTCCACCACTGGCCCATTGTTCTGAGAGGTGCTGGACTGGATCAGTGCATCAAAGCATCCAAAACTGGCCCCGCATGAGCTCACACTGTCCAGATGCCCCACCAGGACCCGGCTTTCAGTGGACTAACCTGCCTCAGATTAGGAGGAAACAATACAATGTACAATCACACTTTTCTGCCCCAAACAGAAAAGCAAAACATGAAAAATAAGAAGCAATCAGTAAGAAGCATATGGCATAATATATAAAGACTGAAAAGGGATGTTGTTACCGGGCCAACCAAAAGGTACAGTATTTAAGCCAAGCTGAATTTGCGTAAACTTTCATGCCAAGTACCACTTCAGAAAATATGTTGTGTTAAGGTGGCACTAAACACAAATAATAAATAAGTGGACTAAGGGACTGTGGGCAAGTATGGGGCAAATTTGTAACAGTTCAGCATTAGGAATAGGAAATAATTTACGGACAACATAGGTAAATAAAACACCAGGATCATGTAGAGCGGATTTATGAACATTTGAAGAGCAAAATTAGGAGGCTCACAGCAGCAGAGAAGGGCGACATTTTTTTCAATACAAAGTGAATTAGAGTAGATGGAGCCGGGAGCGCACCCATGCTCACTTCCTGTTTGGAACGTGGCGGCTGCCGAGTTAGTTATGTCCATTTGTATACACAGTTCATGGGTAGCAGCTTAATTGGCTATCTCATATCTATCTTGGCTATCTCATGTCACTGGACAAAAGGAATACAACATGGAGGATTTTTACCAGGGCTAAACAGGACAGAAGTGAAACCAAGACTCAATTGGAACAAAGCATCTGGACAGCATTAAATCAATATAATAATAACCACAGTCAAGTCAGGCTCTAAATCAAAAAGAAAAGATAAAAGAAAAATAAATTGTATAAGTGGCAATTTTACACAATGACAGTCTTTTGCCTCCTGCCTACGTGCCCATTTGCAAAGTCGGTCTTATATTTATTCAGTAGCCATGTCACGTCACTGCACCTGCTCTGCTGAAGGTCTGCTGCCTTTTAGTCACAACCTTATCCTCCTCCATCTGTATGCTCAAAGGGAACATGACACTTTAGACATTATGGTTCACCTAACCATGGTTATCAAAACTCCCACTGCATAACAAGGCTCAAACAAACTCAATGATTTCACAATTCATTATGAAATGTGTGGTTACATTTAAATCTCAACCCTATAGTAGCCTCAGCAGAGAAAAAACAATATTAATCTCAGCATGCAAAACATAGACACAGAGAAGTCACTTTCTCTCACAATCATACTTAAGTCACTGATTTATTGACTGATTAATAAAGGCATAAACTTTGGTAGAAGGACTTGACAGAGCTTGAACTACAGTTCCAGTATGCAGCCTCATCAAATGAGTGTGAATAAAGACATAATCCATGACTGAAACCCTGTGAAATGTCTCTAAAGAAATATAAAGACAGCCATGGCCACTTTCCTCATGCAAGAACCATAAATAGCCTTAACACTGAAACAGTGACATTGAGATAATTTCCTCCATTATGATTTAGAGAAGACTTCTTCAACAAGGCCCATGATGTTAACAGACTGTTACTGACCTTTATATAACCAGTCTAGTCCAGGCTGGCTATGCTTCCAGTGTGTGGGTCTAGCACAGCACAGAATTGCAATTCCCTCCTCTGAAAACTTTTCATCAAAAACAACTCAAAAACACGGTCCACTTGCCTGTCTCAGCAGCTTGCCACAACAAAAGTGTTTTCTAACATATGACTGCACATACATTTAAGAGGATGGGAGCCCTATCAACATCCTCCAATGCATGAAAAGCACAGACCAGACCATGGCATCCCTCTCTCTCCCCCCTTCACCCACTTCTCCCTTTAATATCCTCTACACAACATCAGAATTATTATTGTTATTACATTGTCAAAAAAGTGCAGATAGATCTTCCCCCGCAGTGCCATCATTCTGAAGGCCGGGCAGTAAAAGGAGGGTGGGGAAACAATGGCAGTAAGAAGAGCACGAGATGAGAAAGAGAAAAGAGAAGATTTCTGCCGAAGTTGCACTGCCCAAACAATCAAACCAACGCACACTCACACATGACCACACACACTCAACACAAGGCGGCACTACAGAGCAGAATTCATTGAACATCGTTTAAAACACACTTGCGCAAAATGGCACCTGTTTTGTTTTCTTGTGGATATTGTTGGAAGATTTGGCTGCTTCGGTTGGAGATCCTGTGGTAAATGACATCATTGTATCATGGTTGATTTATGTGTGTTTTGTCAAATCATCTTCTGTTTTCTCTCTCCATGTCAAGGCTATTTTGTTGGGAAAAGGAGAAAATCTGTAAAAGTCTTCCCCAATGTTGGAAAGTTCAGTTCAGTTCAGATGAATATTTTTTTTATTTGTAAATAATCTCTATTTTGTTTGGAGCTACAGCACAGCACCCACAGCACACAGACGACGGGCAGGGGCTCAGAAAAAAGAGCGCGAGGGTTGTCAGTAATATTGTGCCAGAGGAGGAGAAAAAGGGAACAATAAAAGAAGAGAAAAGAGAGAAAAAGAGAGAGGGAAGAGAGGCGGTTTGAATGACTCCATCTGAGTTCAGCTGGTTTTGACACAAACTGAGTATTGATTGTTTTGGACAACTTCAGCCGAACAGTTAACTGGAATGAACACAGTACACTTGAGACAAATGACAAGGCCTAAAGTGAGTCTTTAAGATGGGACACAGCAGGTACAAGCCATAAACAGCATCAAAATGAGGGGCAAGTAGAGGCAGGTAATGCAGAAAGCTCCCATACTGTGAATGCTACTTCTAATGTAAGGGTAATTTTCTATCGACCCAATGCATTATTTTATTAAGTTTTTGTGTAGGTGGCACTGCATACAAACCAAAGAAGGCTTCAAAAAGGAACAATTTGCCACATGCAGAGGACAGACAGACAGACAGTGTGAAACAGGGGGACCATTGGCGAAAGAATGTAAACAATGACATGGCGGTATGAGGGTAGAAGGAGAAGAGAGGGATAACCCAAAGTAAAAGAGAGTTTAAAGGTTTAAGAGAGCAGATGGCTAATTGTACCCGTGTTTCGCAGCCTGGCAGCAAGTCAGTCTTGTGCATAAGGAAGGGAGTGAGAGTTTGGGGGTGGGCGGAGGAGGGGGGAGGGGAAGGGGGGCATCTGGGGTAAGCTGGGGCAGTGCGATCAGGCCTTGAGAGCGTGCCATTGGGCTACGTTAGTGCGCGGCCGAGCGAGCATGTCCTTCCAATGCTTCACCTCCGCTGGTCCACTCTTCCATGATAGGTAGATCTGAGAAGAGAAAGAGTACAGATGAAATGAGCGTGAGAAGCGTCAGCAGCTCACCGCGTACAGGGCGGTGACGATACCTTGCCGATGACATCGTTGCGGCTCAGCCTGTCCTTGTCCATGACGGTGATGATGATGGTGGTCTCCCGGAGCACGTGGGCAGGGACGTCAAATGGAAAGGACTCGTTAAAGACGGGATTCAGACAGCGCTTCATCGTCACTGTCTTCTTCTTCTCTATCCGCTTGTCCTTGTGCATGAGCCACACTTTCACATAGGGATCTGCACACCACACACAAGGATTACAGGCTTTATACTATATGGGCATAATAATGGATTTACTGTATTTTGTGATTTTTTTATTGACCTGGAGTTGTGTTTTGTTTAATTCACACATGTTTCATTCACACATGTTTTAACCCTGCATATTAGGCTTAGCTGTTAACTTGAAAATTACCACTGCAGAACATCACAAGGTGGAACAGAGCATTTTGAGCTTTGGGGCTGCAGACAGACTAATAAACCATAATTACTAAAACGTGTAAATGAAAAGAAAAACAACTTCTGGTATGTTTTTGATGATGTAACAGCCTTATAACAAGTGCAAAGTTTACAAGAATCCATTGTGTGTAATGTACGATTTTTAATTAAGTGATTAGGATTAGGGTGTGAATGACTAATCCTTAACTGTTCATTACAATTTAAGTCTTTCTTCATGTTTTATTAAGGCATGAATAAATTAAGTTATTATAAACTGTTATCAAAATACCATTTCTTTATTCTATTAGTGCTTCACTCATCAAATCACATAATGGTGGTGATATACCTATAGCCCAAACTGCCCAGACTGCAGAAAACATAGCATCCAACCATCCAACAGCACAGTTAGAGGCAAACTTCTACTGCCCATAATGCACAGTATTTTCATTATTCAGTGTTCAGATTGACAAGTCCTGGGTGAAAAGGATCTTCGCTATTTGTGCTATAGCCAAAGAGATATGACAGCAAACAGCAGTCTACACCGCTGCTAGAAAGACGAGCCCCCTGAAAGGTCACACCGAAGGTCAGGTTTGTAATTATCCTCCTAATTGTGAAAGTCATTGAAGGCAGCAGGAGGCAGATACCTACTCTCAGCTCAAGGTCAAGATCTCCCAGAGCTGGGAAAAATACAAATGAGCAGATATTTATGGAAATAAGGCCTGAGATTTGTTCTGAGACATTATCATATTCTGTAATGCTAACAGACACTTTCTTCTCTCTGCTCTAAAGCCTTTCACTGCGAGACTTGTTACTTTCTCACAAGTATCGCCAGACTGAGCTGACAGAACTTTGGCTCTGGAGAGGCTGCAGATCCTCATAGATATACACAAAGGCAAAACGAGGTCGTGCACTGATGTAATGTCACCTCCACTCTCTGCTTAGCCTGGGAGCCTACAGACGTCTTTGTCCTTTTCACAGGCATGGCAGCACCAATGTTTTGAATGCAGAGTTAAGGCAAGTGTGAAGCTGCGAGGACTCAGTATCAGAAGACAGTGAGGCAAAGAAAGGCTAAACGGGCTTGATACCTGAGGTGCCCCCGATGTCCATGGCTTTGAGATTGCGTGCTTTAATGATGTTCACAGTGATGGTGTTGGCAGTGGGGTTATAGCACAGAGACAGCAGCAGGTCTCCTCGCCGGCCCTGAGTGACACACACACAATACACTGTGATTCATGCAGCCACATTCAGCATCAGGGGACAGGAAACTCACTGTTAGTCATAAGTCTGTCTCTTCCACACTCAAGACAAATGCAGCTGGCCACACTGAGCTCATTGAACACAATAGCTGCTAAAACAATTGTATCCTCTTATTTTTAAACCATTTGTAATTAGACCAACCTGGCCCAGTTGTATTCTATTGTATTCCAGTAGATGGTATCTACCTTACTGCTGTTTGATACTGTGACAACTCTGGCCAGTCAGAAGAAGACCAGAGGGCAGAGGTGAGCCTGAACAAAGGCCAGGTGTGGGGGGAGCAGTAGTATCTACCAACTACTGGTAGAAAAAATCAAATAAACTTACAGATAGCTTTAAGGTTCACTATTATATATTTGTTATTTAGAAATAGTTGCAAAAATTATTTGTGTTTCAAATTTAACCCAAACCTTAGCTTAACACTGGCATTGTACATGATATTAAGTCTCAAAAAACACATGTTCGTATCCCAACCCCTGATTTTTTTTTTTTTTAAGTAAGGTACTATTTTGTGAAATGTATGTTAAAGGTCAGTTGACCCTGTTTGCATAATCAGTGTATTAGTATGGACTTTTTCAGCACATACCAATATTTTTCTTACTCTTGGTCAATAATTGTTATTTGCTGGTAACAATAACAATATTTTAAAATCAATAACAAGACCCACCAACTGAAGCAAAGTTAGTTCAGTTCACAAATGAACTTTTCCCTTCTGTAAAATAATTCTCTGTTGACATGTGGAAATAATTTGTAAGGCTTTTCTATAAAAAATAAAATAAAATAAAAAAACATAAAACAAACATAAAAAAAATACAGATGTGAAACTACCCTTTACATCCAGTGTAATAGAAAATATGATCAGATGCCAGTGGTGGGTGCCCTTACGCTGCCATCACTGCAGGGCTTGAGCTCCTTCCAGAAGGTCTTCATCTGGCCCAGCTCCACCTTGTTGAGGGGGATGGACACCTCTCCGATGGGGTCATTCCGACTGAAGCGGTCATAGTCCAACACCTGCAGGTACAGAGTGCGCTCCCTGACCTTCTCATAAGGGAAGCCTACAACACACATATACAATGAACAGATCCATTTGGAGTTGTGAAATCACTGGGAAAAAGGACACATATGGCTGTTATGCCATATTTAATGTTACAACAGATTCATTTTTTAGCCTTTTCAGCATTTGATAATTGTATGTACAATATCATGTACAATATAAAGGCTAAAAAAAAGGTTTAAATAAAGGAGCCAAATTATCACCTTTGTGAGTTTGTAATATTAAGGTAGTTACTAAACGAGCAGAGACAAAAGTGCTGTGGATTGCTTTAATGAATAGTTGGTGAAAAGAAGGATATGGAGAGGCTGAGGTGGCACAAGGTTCTGCTGCTGTGGTGGTAATGGGGCAGATGATAGTTTGGGACAGAGCCCAGATGAAACAGAGGGGATAAAGAGTGCATTCACATAAGTGGCTTGACAGGTGATTGGGTGAGAGGGAAAGGTTATGATTGGACAATAGTAATATTTAGAAACAGTCTTCATGTTGAATTTATGCTTCTGCTAAACCTTTCACCATACAACGTGGCATGGTCTGGCTCAGTCTAACCTTTTAACAACTTCTGCAAGAGTGAAAAAGCCAGTACTTTGATGAATAAAGCCAAGGTCAAAGGTCATACAATAAGTTTAAAGACCAGCAGCATTTTTACAAACTTTGTGAGTGTGACACAAAACCAATAGTGTTCATTTATCAAGTGCACAGTCTGTTGTTCTGGTGCTGACATCATGGTGAGCCATTTTGGAAACAGTTTGGACTTTGTTCCTGTGCCGCTGTCACTGGTGCACAATGATCGTAATGAAACACACTGAGATCATACCGGGCTCTGACACTTGGCTGCTGGTCTGTGGACCTGGCATTCAACAGCAGCAGTTCAATGACTTTCACTATTATAACATTATCGATCAATGTAAATTTGTTTGTGTTTACTGAGCTAAATATTAATCTTTAAAGATGCATTGTGCAACTTTAATGGTGGAGGGTCTGTCACATGCTTGTCTCCATGGAGATGTTACTGCTTTGCCAGGAATGTTCCACAGTATGGCATTAAATTATCTATCTTCCATTTAACCAGTAATAAGCGTTTGATTGTTAAAAATTACATTGAAGAAACCCTGCATTTTTACTAAGAGTGGCTCACCTCTTCACAGATATGACCAGTAAGTTGATCTTTTGGTGTCCTCTGCTTGGAGACAGACACATCTAATGCCTTACTGTGGAATATAAGCAATAGTGTATCCATGGAGACAAGTAGGTGACAAACCCTTCATCAGAAAGTTACATGGTGCACCTTTAAGTAGGGTTATATAGCACTGATTTGGGTAAGGCGTGGTTTTGTATTAAATCATTTTGGTTTTATAGATTTATTCCTATTGCTTATACTGTACCTTTGTCTCCCCCAGAGCTTAAAATGTTGCTTACTCAGTTTTTCCATATATTTTATAGCTCTAATAAGGCCAGTTTTAAAATCTGAAGCAAAATTTGAAGTCATGGTATTATTAAAATGATTGATTCACGAGTTTGCTTGACATTTGACCATTCTCTCATTGGACTTTCTGGGTAAACATTACATTGGAGAATCAATACCCTTTAAAATGTCCATTAGATAAATAAAAGGCATGGAGCTTTGACTGTAATTCAACGCCAGGCTAAAATAATGCATGCTGCTAACTAATCCAAACTAGAATCTCAACATCTCGTAGTACAATGTTTATATAGACATCTGTAGACTGGAGGTGACTTTGACGTTCTACGGATATCTTTATCTCGAAAAAAAATATATAACAAACTGTCAAGTGGAATTGCATTTCTTTCTCAGTGTGCATTGTTAAAAATTGGACAATGACAAAGTGTGATAAATACAAATGTGAGCTATGTAAAAACGTCAATCATTGCAAAATAACAATAATAATTTTATTTTCTACTTGTTCACCTTGATTGTCAAGATGCATTATAAATGTTAAAGACATGTTCAAAATAAATACAAATACAAGACACAAAACAGCTCTGCCTTACATTTATAATCTCCATGAAAATGTAAATGTTTAATACCGTTCAAGAGAAAGCAATAACATCTTCATGAAGAAAAGCATTTGACGGGCCCTCCACTAGAAGTGTTACACAATGAACCTGAACCTTTAAAGATCAGATTTTGTAAAATCAGCTTTAGTGAGGTTTTGACACAGTAACCCATCCTTCTCTAAAACAGGTGGTTAAATAGCACAAACCTTCAAAGAGAAAAGTTTCGTTCCAGTGAGGGTTGAGGTTCTTCCTCTTGACCTTGGTCTCCAGCTTGTGCTTTTTGTCTGGCAGTAGGTAGATTTTGACAAAGGGGTCGGAGGTGCCAGAGAAGTCCTTGGCTGGGAGGTCCTGTCCCTTAAGCACTTTGACTGTGAGGGTGGTGTTCTGAAAGCTGTAGCCGATACTGAACTGGATACGCCCCAGCTTCTCACTGATTGGCCCCTCTCCATCATCATCCTCTGAACCTGGGGACAACTGCAAAAGCATTCAAATGAGTACAACAGAGGTTCACACCAAGGGCGCGTGGCTTGACGTAAACAAGGGAATTTAAGCATTTTTGTCACGGCGTACTCAAGTCCCTTACTTAAAGCGATTGCTAAGACATTAAGGAGACTGAGAGAGTCAAATTTCCTCACTAATGATGTAAAGAGGCAGGAGCTCACAGATCAGATAGAGGAGCTTTAGAGTCTCCATCACAAGCACTTTGTCACTGCTGGGCATTAACGACCACTATCTGATACAGACCAAGGGGCAGAGAAGCACAAGGTTTGTATTTAGTTTTCTCAAAAAATGGACTATTCACCAGCAGTTCATTTAATTTTATAGAAAATGTGTTAATTTACTTAAGAGTTTCATATTTGGTAAGATGGGTGTCAGGAATCAATCCTTCAACTTCAAGGATCCTTCGACTTCAAATTAAGTAATTACTAAGCCTGAATCGTTCATAATAAAAAAAGTTCCATTATGAATAAACTCTTTCCTCTTTATTAAAGTTAACTAAGTGATAATTATTATAAAGTATTGTATCAAGAAGAAGAGTGAAGAGTGTTTTGATCTGATACATCAGAAACACATGAAAAAGTGAATTTGAAGATGATCAGAGAAGTAGCTCGCCATTCTAGTCAGGCACATGAAGAAGAGCATTTCCTGAGATGTTCTGGACTCAGTTTGGCCCTTTTCTGTGACAAAGTGAAATAGATTCACTCATGCATGTGCCAATGCAGATTTTAAACCTGACAGGAAGAGCCAGTGTGAAATATCCTAATTCTAATTCATCCAACACGCAGAGTCACCTTGGAGGCTTGTCTTGCTTGATAGCTTGGGCAGAGAAGCCTGAAGTCTCTTCTCGATTATGGCGAAGTTGTAACCAATGCACAGTTGTAAATCACTCTGACATTTGTATGACACATGACTCAGCTTCAGCTGAGCTATATTTAGATCAAAGTACAGTTTGACCCAAAGTAGTAAAATGTGGTGGGTATAAACTCTGCAGCTGATATCATCCACATTTCCTGGCGCTGTGATGCTAGCTGAAAGCACTACTCTGTTAGAAGCTCTGTTACTCATGTTAAACTTTAATCTGGGATTTATTTTAACACAATGTGACTGGAAAGAGTTGATTTGGTTGGACCTACATCAAGTGAGATGATTTGTGCTTTTAAGCACATCTCTCAAATTACAGTCAGCTAGCTAGCATTAGCCTACAGTCACAGTCACTCTCAATTTTTGTTGAAAATCAAACTCCTTAAACAGGACCGTGAGTGCTCGTATTGAACACACGCTTCTGAAAATGTGTAAATCAGTTTTGTTCTTTTAAACTTAAAACTTTTTTAACTGTTTTCACAGTGTTTGCTAATGTGTGCACTGTGTCACCACCTTTACTTGAAATAAGCAACAGTGTGGTGCTTTGATAGTTGATTAAATCTGCACTGTTTCTCAGTCCATCACGTTGGATCACGCATCTCTCTGATTGGTTAATCACACTTTTGTCAAAGTGTGGGGTTCTGACATGCCAGGTAAGGAAACTGCTGAACTTTCTGCCAATAGAAATGCATTATAGAATCCCCACACTGCAACTGCAAAGTATCAATAGTTTGGCCAAAAGTACAAAAATGTGGTCCGCATATAATGTGTTCCACTTCCCAAACTTTTACTCTTGGGTTTGAAGAAGATATTGTATTATGAAATATGGCTAAGAATACTGCTAAGAGCTTTATGTTCCATCGTGTATGCTATTCTCATGAGTCTAATATGCATACTCTCCCATTACATAATATCTATAATTCATACCACGCCTACAATAAGCATTTCCACTCAAGTAGCCATCTAGATCATTACAACGCATCCAAATGTTAAGCTGCTGTAACTTGCTTAGTGGTTAGCAGAGTGTTTCTTTAGAATGGCTGGAAAATAGAAAATAGAAATCATATGTTGACATTTAGTCCTCAGCCTGTGAATTTTAATTAGACACACACACGCACAATCTACATATCTGGAAGCCCAAGGACAAAAGCAATAATAGGATTTACACATTTTCTTGTAAATGAGCAAATGACGCGTTAAAACACACTTAGCACAAGTGGGCCGCATGTTTTATGGAGTATGGAGTTTATGGAGATAGACTTGTGTTAAATACTGGTTTTATCTGTTTTGTAGCATGGAAACATTTAAAGGTCCCATATCACTCTATTTTCTGATCTGTTATAATGTTGTTTCCTCATCAAAACATACATGGAGTTGTGTTTTGTTTCATTCACACGTTTAACACACACATCCTACAGATTAAGGCTGAGTTCTTCTCACAAAGCACAAAACACTCTGTTCTACCTTGTGATGTCATGTGATAATACAGGAAGTGCTCCACTGTGTTTTTAAACTCCATACATCTTAACTAGAATTATTTGGATGATTTCAGCCCTGAAATTGCTACTGAACAAAAGGAGCTGTTAACTTGGAAACCGCTTTATGACATCACAAGGTGGAACAGAGTGTTTTGTGCTTTGGAGATGTAGACAGACTAATAATGCAGGATTACTCAAACATGTGTGAATGAAGCAAAACACATGTATGTGTTTGATTAAGTAACAGCATTGTAATATGGTTTAAAGCTCACTAGTAGTAAATTTAGCAAAATATAGAATTTAAAATATTGATTCGGAAAATGTGGTTGGTGAGGTCATTGGAGCAAATTAGCAGCATTATCCTTGTCAATAGCCCCAAAGCAGCTGTGACTACAGAGCAACCCTGCAAAAATAATTCTTTATGAATTATATATGGACTTTACATCAGTTTTACATCAGATATGCTTAGTGACACAAGCTTCTTATGGCTTGGGACTAGTTCAGTGAAGAATTTCTAGGGATGGGGCAAAATTGATAAAAAAAAAATAAAAAAAAAATCTTTAAATCTATGTGTTAATCCTTCAATCCAAATGCAAAGTGCTACTGAATTACACATATATATTAAAAAATGCATAAACTGAAGTGAACTGAGTTGCATAATGTATTTATTACAACTTATGTCAAAATCTCTTCTTGTCTCATTCTCATGGACCCAGACATTTGCATTTCGTCTTGTGGAGATTGTGTCTCATCCCATCCCTATTAATTCCTGATTATTTGGTTGTTTTATTTGCAAAGGAAGTGTACCATTTAATGAGAGTCAGAGCAGAGTAAAATCCTGTTGCACTAAATGATCCCGGGTCATAACCTTACCATCACCATGTCTCCAGTGAGGGAGTTGGCCAGGTCTGAGACAGAGGAGTGACCATCAGCATCGGGGGGCTGGCCTTTGGGGCTGTTAGCTGGCTTGTTGCCCCTGTAAGCAAAAACACAGGTTGACCAGAGAAAAAAACGCACTAGCCCTCCAAAGAACGAGAGATAGGGAGTGTGCACGGAGCTACATACTGCCTATCCTCAGTCCAAGTTAGCTTTGGTTAGATGTGACTTCAAAGTAGATTCTAACTATGACAAAAAAACAGCTAAAGCAGCCAAGGAGTGGACATTTTCGCAGATGCTAGTTCTTAAGGCATTTTATGTGGGGAGCTTGACAAATCTGAGGAACTGGGATGTCTAGGCATATGTCCGCAGTGGCGTGTGTCCAAAAGATACACCAGCCAGAAACCAAAAGATTTGAAGATAAAGAACAAAAGTAAAGCACTATTTTAATCAACCCCTTTTGAATGTACATGTAAAATGACATGTATAGGGACATGACATATCTGTAGACAATAGACAAACATATATAGCAACATATGGGACATAGACATTGAACACAAATAACAGACATAAAACAAGGTGCTTTGTGTTTTGATATAGTTTAAGGATAAAAAAAAGTTATTTCATAAATCAACAGAGATCTCCCATGGCAGAGCTGGTACAAATGATAATACTGTTAAGTTCCTAAACATAAGGATATTTGGGATAAACAGTTTGGGATAAGAAACCTCTATGTTCATACATCTTTAAAACAAGAAGAGTCACAGAAAAACAAAGAAATGAACAACAAGAAATATCAAACCAAGTGAGAAAAGAGGGAGATTAAATGGGCTTGAAGAGAACATGAGTGAAGCATAAGTAGTGATTCAGTGGCACATTGGAAACACTCCATAGATGAGACCGGACACTGAAACAGCCTTAGGCACAAATTAACCAAGAGGACCAAGAAACACCAAAACAAATGGATGCTTGAGTTGCACAGAGAGAAGAGAGACAAACTATAGAGATCATAAGTGAGAAGAGAAAGCAAGCTTTAAAATATCAGTCTGTATTAGAAGAGATAGCAGTATTAATAGCATGAACAGTGAGGTTACAAAACCAAATCAAACCAAACCAAGAGTGAGATTGTTACAAACACCAGCACATTAGAGAGGAAAAACAGCTGCAAGAAAAGATAGAGAACGAAGAAAGGAAAGCCTGAAAACACAAGAGAGGCTTAGTTTTGGTCAGTGTGATAAACATCAAAGAAGAGGCCAAAATAAAGAGCTATGCACACTACACCAGGGGGAGAGAAAGGGCTACATGCTGAAGGGAGAGAGCGGAGAAGAACAGACAATAAGTACCATCGATCTCCAGAAGAGAGCACAACAACTGGTCTTAATGTAGACAGCTCCAACAAATGAAAGATGGAGTATATAACCACACGCTACACAATAGAAATTAGTCTCAACAAAAAGACAAATAGTAGGAACATAGGAGTCACATTTAGAGTGTTACAAAATAAGGCTGAAGTCAAATGCAGCTAACTACAAACTTAATACTTGTCTAACCAAATTGTCCAACCATTTAGTAACACTCTAAAAGTGGGGGCCGGGAAACAAGGGCCGAAGCATAGTGGCATTGGCTACGTGTGCATATCGAGCATATGCAAGTAGTCCTCACTCAGAGAGTGAAAGCAATGCCTCGGACGGGCAAAACACGTCTGTCTGTCTGGCCAGCATTCTACTGTGGTGTCTTTTATAGTTGGATGTGCGAATTTGATGAAGATTGATGTTGAATGTAATAATGTGTGCGTTTTTGCAGGACAAGGACGGAACTGGATCAAATGTACTGACAAATAGACAGACAGAAAATGCAAGCAAAGGGGACAAGCAAACAGACAATCACAGAAAGCAGCAAAAGAACCAGAGCGAGTCTGGGGGAAGGAGGGATGTTCACCATGTGGAGAGGGAGGAATATTCATCAATTGGTGTTAGTGATATTAGTTGCCAGAGGAGGTAATTGCATTTTCACAGCCCTGTTTGTTTGGTGCACTGCGGGCAGGGAGATAGTGAGGAGTGTTGGTAATACTAGACTAATATGTGGGCAAAAACCATAGAGCAGGAGAGAGTCTGAGCAGGGCACCTCCTCCTTCTCCCAACTATCAGCGGGGGACTTTTCTATTATTCATTGTTGGTCATGCTTTGCTCCGGTGCATTCTCAGGTGAGGCACTGTCACCTGAGGAGGTGGGCTTCTGCACTGCCCCCAGCTGTCTAACACAGCAGTCTATGCATACACTTATCTGCTTCCTCTGGCTCATACATGGATGTACAAAGCTATTGAATTAGTTCAAGTTATATTAATATTAGCAGCAGATGGCAACACTACAACTGCTATGTTTTGGTGCCAGTGCTTTTTCTGTCCAGCCCCTGGAGGGTTCGAATGGTGCTCTGAAGCCTGCAGTGTTCTACAGTGACCAGTGGGGGGCAGAGTGGACTCGAGTTCGGTCGTCCACAGCTAAGGCACAGAAAGTGGGCTGTTGGCATAGCAACGGCTCCAGAAACATAGAGCATACATATGTGTTGGGGGGTAGTGATAGGGATGATGGGGAAGGGGTGCAGCAAACAGGCAAACACAGTGAGACACAGAGGAGGCTTTCGGATAGATGACAGGGACGGGTGAGGGCCTCGCGGGCACACTCGGAGGCAGGCGGGGCACTGTGGGTTCACCGTCCTGTGATACTATCCTGGGTTTGTTACCTGACTGAGGGCCAGCGGTGGAGAGGGGGGAAATGCACTCCACTTCTAGGCTGGAGAGAGACGCCAGAAAGAGAGGCCACCCTAGAAACTGCCCATCATCACTCCCCAAAATAACAAACATGCCATGCACTCCCCCCTCTGACCATAAAGCTTTCCACTATCATCTGCAGGGAGCCAGAGCATATACTTTTCACACATACACACGAAGTTGCTTATGTAACTCCTCATCCACAAAAACACGCAGACATTCAGTCATACAGGCTTGTGCTTGGCTCTTCTCATGCTAAAAGTCTACTGCAGCGCATAAATATGGATGCCTTTAACTAGTTACACCCTACACCTAGGGACCCTGAATGTGTTTAAAATAGCCTCGTTAGCAGAGTTCCCATTGAATTTCCAGAGAAAGAAATACATTGTGTACTGTCAATCTACTTTTTCTTTGTAGCATAAACTAACAGCTAAATTATAATCTCAGACTATCAGAACTCTATACAATTAAGTGTTATTGTCAGGGCTCAGTTCATAACAATACAAACAAGCAATATAAAAACCCTCAAGGCTGCAAGTACAGTATTGTGGAAAAGTCAAGTCTCTGAATACATCATTGCTCAAAAACTTAAACACATAAAATAGAATATCTTAAACTGTTCATATGTGACCTTTGAGTACTTTATCAGATTCAAAGAATATACAATTATTTTGAGTTGTTAATAGCTACCCTATGGCAGCGGTCACTCACAGGTAGCCTCCATCTGTTTGCAGAATACCAGGTCCCACAGTGGCAAAAACTTTGTCATTGTGTCCTTAGACAAGGCACTTCACCTACATAGCCTAGTGTGAATGTGGTGCGTGCATGAGTGATGGTGGTGGGCAGAGGGGCCCAAGGTGCAGATTGGCAGCCTCACTTCTGTTAGTCTACCCCAGGGCGGATGTGGCTACCACTTACCACCACCAAGTGTAGAGTAAATGAATAATGCACTGTAAAGTGCATTGTGTAATTTGAAAGGCACTATATAAATCCAATGATTAATTTGCAATTAATTAAAATTATAAATATATTATATATTTTTCAAATGTCAGAATCCTTTACAACACATCTTGATCAAACCAAACGTTCATAACAACCAACTATATTTATTGTTAAAACCAGGAACAATCCACGGCTTCAAATGTGGTTATGAAACATGTCTTATGTAAAACCCTTGTAAAATGCAACTCTTCAGCCATTCCATCCATCTGTACACGATATCTATATCTGTTTACTGGGACAGAATAGCTCAAAATAACAGGACTTTGCACTCTGTGGAGAAAATGGTTCTGAACTTTTCATCCTTTTCAGACTTCTGGATGGGTGGGTATGTGAAACCCATTCTTTCTATAGTCCTATTGTTGCTTCTTTTGGCTGCTCTGATGCTGTCTACCCCACTCTTAGTATGTAGTGCATGTGTATTTCTGCGCTCTTCCCCCCCATGATGTCGCAATGATGGCCGCAGGGAGAATCAGGGCCTCGGGGATTCAGTCTTAACTGGATCCCTTGAACACAGCTGATTAGTTGGGCCCAAAGCCCCCCTCACAAGAGAAGTAGTGTGTCAGACCAGCGAGGCAGAACATAATCAATTTACATGTTTATGTACAAACATTACAGATGACAAGCCCCTGAATGCCAAGAATACATGTATTTATGGTTTAAATATTACAAAATCCTAGCCAATAACAATCCATTTCACACAAGCATGACCTGGATTTGACCTATAATGTAGATTTAATGAAAAATGGTGAAACTGATGCAGTTAGGGCTAATGGCGATGTTAAATACAGTCAAATATTTAGTGATTTGCATAAAAAGGTCATAACCACCACCCACTATGTTTTTCTAGGGTTTTTATGTCAGGTTAAGCAATGTAATAAACTCATAAATTATGCAACAATATTATAAAGTCCACTTGGCAATTAACCGATGCTCCCTGGCAGCTCCTCTCTGAGTGCAGCACGTCTCTGAGCCTAAGCAATATACATCTGGATCTATTAATATCCCAAAGAGGCATTCTAAAACAAGACTGCACTGCCCAACAAAAATGATGTAACACGCATGGATAAATAATTGAAGGACCACAGGCAACTGGATTGAATGTTAATGTGGCATAAGAATGTGCTATGACCCGCCTTTTTGGAGAGCTGAGCTCTGATTCGTGTATGCAACTGTCGTTCAGGGAGAGATCTACATTCAAAGCTCTTGGGATGTGGATTCTCTTTATAGCAACACTCAAGGAGAACCTACAGTACACGTACACTCACTGAGTTGTAACAGAGTTGTGTTATGGGCCAATTACGTGTTAGCATGGCACTTAGACCACCTAATGAAGTGTTCTATATGTAGCCTAGCCAGCCAGCCCTTGGCCCCTGCTTTCTATTTGAATGCAGGAGGGTCTCGGACCAGGCTCAAAGCAAATCATTTCTCTCTTTAGTTTATTGCACATCAAATTACAGCTACTTTTTTGAAGCACACTTCAAAATGCCCTCAGCTAATGTCATGTTCCTAATGTTCCCACATAATGTTACAATCAATAACTGTTATGTGCAACAGATATAACCTGATGAGCAGTCGAATATGAATCTTGACAGTCTATGTGTCTTGTACTAGTATATGGCTCACTTGTTTAGGGACAGCAGTATAATAATTCTGTAGGGTTTTAACCTGGATGCCCTTCCTGTTCCAATGATTTTCATTGTGCAGTGATATTGAATGGTGATCACATCTCTCCCAGTAGCATCATCACAAAGTGCATGCCCTTGGTCTGAAAAGCCGGTGAGACTGTCAGTGTGCTGCTGTCATCTGACTTCATAAACAAATGACCACACTTTTATCCACTGATCGCACACAAGGTCAGGGAACATCACACGCTCACACTTTCTCATCACCTACAGCAACCATGTCTGTGTGTGTTATAGGTCACAGAGACTCAACCAACCAACCAACCAATAATGTAGTCAGTCACATACTAATTAAATATACTATATAAATGTCATAGTGAAATTACATTTTCAATAACTTCAGCAGTTGTTTTAGTTAAAGTAGCAGCCATAGCAGTTTCCCTTATATTATATATAAACCCTTTTAGGACAGAAGTGATAAAAAAAAAAGCTGCACATGCATTTTGGCAACAGAAGTGGCATTGTTCCCCATTAATTCCGATTCATTCAGACATAAAAACATTTCCAGCACCAAAATGTCTGTTTGTTCTGTGTGTGGTTGTCAGAATCAATATTCTACAGGCGGACTAAAGTTTGAAAGTTTTACTCACTGTTCACACAAGGACCTGGCAGTCGGACACCATTTGTCAAAGTCAGCTTGTGGAGGAAATATTCGCGATCTTTTCATGATAATCCTTTCACAGAGCTTGACAAGCTGCTGAGTTCTGCCATACTTCTGTTGCCAAAATGCATGTGCAACTGTGCCTACGTCATCACTGTTTACTAAAAGAGTCTATAGCACCTATTTCAGGTACATAGGGGCTATCTAACACAGACAATTTAGCACTGAACAATTACAGTTACAAAGATGCACTATGTCATTTTCTGTATGGGGGCCCACAGCTTGTCTCCACGGAGATGTTAATGCTTTGGTTTTAAGTGTCTGAAATATGTTATTAAATATTGATATTAAATTGATACTCAAAAATATCTTCCAAATACCTCCATTCATACTGTGAGTGGACTCGCCTCTCCACAAATCTAACCCGTAATTTGGCTTGGAAGTCTCCATGGGGACTCATAAGTTTATGGCCATACTGTGGAACATTCTACAGTATGCACATCTCCATGGAGACAAGCAGGTGACAGACCCTCCAATAAAACAAGTTACACAGTGCATCTTTAAGCCTAAGTTTCTGAACAAATGAATGGCATATGTCTACACTTACACTCCACTATATGAATGACAAAACCACTTGGCTATTTATAGATCAAAATCATATTAGGAGTCATATCTTTTACTGCCATGCAATAACTCTTCGTAGTCTGTATTCTGCAGTTACCATCACCCCCTATTCTTTCAACGTAAGTGGACATTCTTCACTCTGGACTTAAGAACGCTCTTCCATTAAAGTATAATGTTTGTCAAAGTTCATTCTGGGCTGACATGTCACTGGTTTTAACTGTGCTATTTCATGGGCTTGTGTGTGAGAGGTGACGGCATGAAAATGATTTATTCTTTCATATGGGGGACACACAAACACACTGTAAGAATGATATGGGTATACGAAGAGGAGAGGAGGGGAGCTGTGCCTGAGATGGATGGCGATGCAGCTTTGTCTCCGACCTTAAGCAAAGTGCGAGAGTCCCATTCACAAACAGCTATATGCCAACAGGCTGATGGATTAAATCATGGCCAGACATCTGTGAAGTCAGCACTAACACCACAGGGAATGATATACTCCCAGCTATAGCGTACACCTTGCATACCAAATTCACTCTGGGAGGGGCTTCTATTTTTAGCATCAATTGAAAGAAGAGCAAGAATTTGGAGGTCGTATATTACGCAAAATGGACTTTTGTGAGCTTTAAGCCATGTTAGAATATTGTCGCTTCATTAAAAACCTACTTCGAGTTGTGGTTTGTTATTCTGTCTACATCTCCAAAGCTCAAAATGCTCTATTCCACCTTGTGATGTCATGAAGCGGTAGTTTTCAAAATAACCACTACCGTTAACTTTTAGTTCAGTAGAGATGGGCAATTCCAGGGCTGAAATTATCCAAATTATTCTTGTGAAGGTGTAGGGAGTTTCAAAACACAGTGGAGCACAGCCTGTACTACAACATGACATCACAAGCATTAAACATGTGTGAATGAGCAAAACACAACTCACATGAGGAGTTTGACTATTTTGAACCATCTGATTTCAACATAATTTTGATAGTTATGAGCTTCACTGTATCTATGGCCCATAACAAGAACACTATATAATAATGAGTCAATAAAAAGGTGCAAACTCCGTGCCATAAACCCCATAATATTGCCATTCTCCAAACTTTTTATAATGTGTAACTTTCTTCAGACCTAAATCAATTTTCACTTTGTTTCTAACTGCAGTAAGACTTTCTATGTTTAGCATTGAAAGTGATCGTTTTCATACACTTAGGTAAACAAAGTGCCTATAAATTACAGGCTAAATGGCTCACAAAGTCATTCATCTTTAAATGTCCACTGTTCTTATTTCAGACATGGAGCTGCCAGTCAAATGGAGCTTAGGGTAATGTAGAAAATACCAGTCCTCCAGGGCAAACTGCTCTGTTTATTTATCTATTACATATTATATAAGCCCTTTAAAGTTGGTTTACAGGTGAATACAGAAGGAAAGGCTATTGTAATGTTCGGTAAACTACACTCTGCTTCTGGGGAAAATTATTTCACATTTGAAGAACACTTTGTACTAAACAGAAGCCTGAGTATTGCGCTTGTTTGATACATTCTGTTGCAGTGTTGTATTTCAGAAAAGGCCATTGTAAGCTTTAAGGCAAAAGCTAAAATAAGGCAACCAGTTACCCTTTTCTCTCTTTTTGGAGAGTCACAAGTGAGCAAAAATTTACAAAGGATCACTTTTCTTTTGATGAAAGGCAGTTTTAGTAGTGTTGATTGAAATACTTTTATGATTCTAGACCGTTTTTGAGTATTATTCCTCCTTAAAGCAACCATATGAGATGTTAAAGATGCACTATGTAACTTTCTGGTTGGGGGTCCATCACCTGCTTGTTTCTATGGATATGTCACCTCTCTGACGTGACATTAAACAGCTCTACCTTTAACTACATCTACATTAAACAGCTCTACATTTATTCAATTACAGGTGATTTTATAGCTCAAAAATGTCTGGAAAAAGAAGCATTCTTACAGTGAGCAGGGTTGCCTCTCCACAGATCTGACCAGTAACTTGGCCTGGTTTTGTCTCCATGAAGATAGAAAGGTCTAATACCATACTGTGAAACATTTCATAAAAAGCAATAACAGCTCCATGTCAAAGCATTTGACAGACCCTTCACCAGAAAAGTTCCACAATGAACCTTTAGATTTCATAAACATGACCTATCTGTGTCCAACTGTCCAAATCAAATATAGTAATGGCAATTTATTCTTAACCTTAGACATGATTGCCAAGTTGTTCATGCTATGATTTGGTATTTTGGTTCTCAAGACAATTATCCAATCAGAAAGCAGAACGAGCCTCACATGAGCCTCTCATTTGGATTTCAATACTAAAATTCAGTTAGTTGAAACCTAAAATGCCCCTCTCTGATCTGAATTGTCATGTAACCCCCAGCACCTGCAGCCAATCATCAGTCTTTGCTAGCACAACCCAGGCCGAGTTGTGACTGTAATACTTTTTTCAATTCAATCAATTTCAAACGTTAACTCCTGAATCGTCAAATCAGACCCATTGCCTAAAACCCAGACTTATTGTTGTTACTAAAATAGTGTATTTTAATCGGAAGACACAACAACAGCTGCTCTTACAGTGCATGAGCCGCTTTGCCTCTCCCGCAGCTGTGTACTGTCAACAGCCGCACGCTCGCCATCTGCACCTCACCCAGCTCCAGTCTGAAAGCATGTGTCAAATCGATGAAGCACTGACGAATGAGGAATAATTGGCGTGACGAGTAAACCATAAATTGTTCAACCTCTGCTGTCGTTTTGCTTTAAGATGTGTGACGCCCAAAGTATTGCCCGATTGTGCACGATTTGCCACAGAATCAAAATGGGGTTTAAAAAGGCGTTAACTGGAAAGTGCAGGAAATCAAGTGTGTCTCATCTGCCTAAGGGTGGACCAATATGAGGGCTTGGGATCGAGAGTACACACTTCTCTAATACTGGAAGATGTGAGTCTGGTCACCATGAATCTCCATGTGTTTAGACGTGCGTGATTGACAAGTGGATTAGCCAGTCAACCTGTATCAACCGCTACTAGGACAGAGACTTAAAGTTTATAATTTATTTCCTTTAAACAAAAAAAAGCATAAGGATCCAAATCTATTTTGTAACTTCTAAACAGCTTTGTAAAAATGCAAGTTTAATATTATGATGTTTGGATGTTAGCTAGTAAATCATCTTATTTATTACACGTATAGACAAAAGTACGATAACCATTATAAGCCAATATCCAATCCACCAAAACTGCAACATTGACTCCAATATTCAATAGCAGTATTATATCCCAAGAAATAAACAAATCTGATTGACGGTTTAGTGTCAATCTGGCTCGAGACACAACAGAAGGCGTGGTGGCCAGACATGACATCTCTCTGTATAAAAACTGCATACAGATATACTGAACTCACTAGGCAGCCAGTGTGATGGGGACTATCTCTCAATTCTTTAAGGAGAAAGGCTTGTTGGCCATTTGTTTCTGGTGTTCCACTTTCTGAGTGAACCAATTATTTTCGAAAATTCAAGGGACGAGAGTGGCGTGTCCTTTTTAGATCAGTGGATGTGTTTTGGCTTGTAGAGTGTGAGGTGGCTGGCGAAGAATCGGTTTATTTTTAGCTGTGTTTATGTAAGTGACTAACATGTTGTGGAATAATGAGGATGCTCCCTCTGTCCCCGGTGGAGCTGGAGGAGACTGGACTCTTAAAACAGCAGATAGTGATTGAAGGCAGCTAATGAGTTAGTGAAGAAAACGGACACACACACACAAGCGAAGGGTGGATAATCAAAGTGAGGAGGCACAAAGAAAACACAACACATGCCAATGGGAGGTCTCTGTCAGTGGATACAGAGGCAGGCTGATGGGATGACATTGAGAAGGCAGGGAGCGTGGAAGTGAGATGAGGGAATATTTGAATGTTCATTTTTGGGTGGAATGTAAGGGAAAACGATGAGAGCAAAACAAATGGAAGAGCCCATTACTTCTTTACAATGGTGGAAGAACTGCTAATATATTTATTATTAATACAAATATTACAAATGATTAAATTCAATTAATAGTAAAACAGTAAAGATTTACTAAAGTAAAAGTGCCAATTTTAAACATAATTATATTAAAAATTAAGAGGTCTATCTCATGTACACTGTTTTCATGGACTTAATACTTTTTTTTTATTTCAAAAGTGTTATTTTATTTTCTTGTCAAAGTCAAAATGTAATTTGCTACAAAGCTGAAATCTTGCCTTCAATTTGCTGCACTCCACTAGGAGAGAGTGCCTCTGACCTTTATGATGACTTTTTTTATATATATTAAAGCATGGTCATTCTCGCTGTTTGCTAAAAACGTACTACTTTTATTTCAGTGCAGCTAAAATGCACTGGAATTAAAAATTAAATCTAAAGTTAATAAATGTGATTCATGTAAAAAATATATGTAAAAAAGTAAAAGTACTTTTCACCACTACTGATTTACAACAATTATCCTAATAGCATTATATCTTCTCTCTAGCTTTTCAAAGTAGACATCCCCATTCTCACTCTCCCTCACACACACACACACACACACACAGCGATCTCTAACTTCTCTGGTACCTCTTCTCAGGAGGCGGCTCCTGATTGGCTGCTGGGGGCGGGGGTGGAGCCTGCGTCGTTTCCTGCAGGTCAGGGATATTGGCAAAGTCATCTTGCTCAGCCACACCTATGGCCAAAGCCAGGACCACCAGCTTCCCTTCACTGGTCCCCACAAAAACGTAAACAAAAGAATGTAACAAAATAGAATCGAGAATGACAAACCAAAAGTATAAAGGAGGTGTGGTGCAGGGGAAGAGAAGAAGAGACAGGTCATTTAAGTTGAGGACACATAGAACGAAAAGCATCAGGACCCCAGCAAAGCGCTTGTCCAGGGAAGGATATTATCAAAGAAAAGCACTTCAACTGAAAGGCCAGATTAATATAAGGAGTTTTAATGAACAGGTGGCTTTGTTCGCTTTACACAAAACAAATGATTAAGCTGATTAGCCAGTCATCTCTAATGAACATGATATTCAGCTCCTCATATTCATCTCCACTCTTTATAGCGCTTTCGTTATTAACTTATCTAGTGTTTTTATTCCTGCACACCACTGTACTGTCTCCATCCAGGCTTGAGATTTAATTACGCCTGATTATAGAGATCTAGACTAATTGTTTCTATTTGAGTGACAGTATCTAGAGGTCTGCCGTGTGTGTATGTGTGTAGCCACTTTCTGGGTTACTGATCCCTCATCAAATCTGATCTCGCCTCTCCTCCTTACCCCCTGCACCTTATACCCCAATCCCCAGTCCTGTAAACCACACCCCCTTTTTCTAATAGCCTTAAGTCTCTCACTGTTCCACCTGCCATAGCTATAAAATATGACACCGGGAGGGGGAAGATAGCAGCTAAACTTTTTCATCTCCTGAATACAAGGCACATAAAAGCTTTTCAAGGTGCGCAATGAAGCCTGTTAGGTAATTTCCACCATAACACTTCCACTATAGGATCTCTCCTCCAACAATATAAAGCTGACGGCCATAGCTTTAATGAGATCTGTTCTCCAATAATAGCTCTTAGGTTGGTCTTTCAGACTACAAGAATATTGGTCAATCAATATACAGGTATAATAAAGTCCTATATGATGCAAAATATACTCTTTTATTAGCTTTTAGTCATGTTGTTCCTCATCATTTTCTTATGTTCGAGAAACTATTACTAGTCTGTCTACATCGTCAAAGCTCAAAATGTTCCACCTTGTGATGTCATGAAGTGATAGTTTTCATGTTAATAGCTTTTACTTTTTTGTTTAGTGCTAATTCCAGGGTTGCAATTATCAAAATGATTTTAGTGGAGGTATACAGAGTTTAAAAACACAGTGGGACGCTTCCTGTACCACATGACATCATGAGGTGTTTTCTGTTTGAGAGAAGAACTCAGCCTAAATATGCAGGATCTGTGTGTTAAACATGGTTGAATGAAACAAAACACAACTCTGGATATGTTTGTGATGAGGAAACAACATTAGAACATACTAGTAACCCAGAAAATAGTATAATATGGGCTCTTTAAGGAAGCAGAAATAAAAGTGGTTACACACAGTGATGAATGATTGAATACTGTATAAAAGAACAAAGAAATAATAATAAAAGATCAATCTTATCCAAACTATAAGGTGTGACATTTCTTTGCTGACACTGCTGGATATGTGTGGCAGTTGCAGCCAAAATAAAAAGGTACAGGCTCCAACAGTGACTCTTACCTGTTACTAAAGAGACCATCATCAATCAAATAAGCTGCAAAACCACAACACTGACCTCAATCCAGTGTTTGTAGTGATGAGGGCTGTAACCGCTCAAATATAAGGTATAATAAGCTCTATACACCCAGTGACCTTGGCATCTGCATGTGCATATATTGAGCCGTGGGCATTTTAGTCATTGTATGTGGCTAAATACTCAGAGAATTTTTAAAAGAGAAAGATATGAGTAAAAACAACGATTGCAGCATATTAAAGTTGCAATGTGTAACCTTTCTGGTGGAGGATCTGCCTCTGTCTCTATCTGGAATGTCCCAATATGGTATAAAACAGCATTTATTCAATCAGAACTATTTTTATTGACTTGCATTCTTACTGTGAGTGGACTCGCCTCACCACAGATCTGACATGTATCTCTCTATAGAGATAAATAAGTGTAACGCCAAACTGTGGAAAATCCAGGCAACATCTCCATGGAGAGAAGCTGGTGACTGACCTTCCACCTGAAAAGTTACACAGTGCAACTTTAAAATATAAGTCTGATATTCTCCAAGCTTCATAGCTATAGCTGATACTAATAGCACTCTTCCCAAAATGTCCCTTATCACTACAATGCATAAGAACAAACATCTTACTAAAACAGTGCAAGTTATCACAATTAGGTGCTTAAAGGTTCACTATGTAGCTTTTCTGACCTGACACCTATAATGATGTGCCATGCCACATCATTTTCTAAAACGTAAAGGGTCCATATCACACTGTTTTTTGATCTATGTTATAATGTTTCCTCATCAAAAACATACCCTGCAT
Source organism: Odontamblyopus rebecca (assembly GCA_030686955.1). NCBI lineage: Eukaryota > Metazoa > Chordata > Actinopteri > Gobiiformes > Gobiidae > Odontamblyopus > Odontamblyopus rebecca. Next base: position 24,088,815 of record CM060659.1, read on the forward strand.
ATTAAAACAAACCCTGCACATTTAATCTGAGTTCCTCTGTCAAAACAGAAAACACTCCACCTTGTGATTTCATGTGGTAATACAGAAAGTGCTCCATACACCTTCACTAGAATCACTTAGATAATTTCAGCCCTCAACAAAAGGAGCTGTTAACTTGAAAACTACTGCTTCATGACATCACAAGGTGGAACGGAGCATTTTGAGCTTTGGAGAGTAGACAGATTAATAATGCAGGATTACTCAAACGTGTGAATGAAACAAAACACAACTTCGGGTATGCTGATGATGACAACAACATTATAACATGGCTCAAAGCTCACAAGAGTCCTTTTTGTGTAAAATATGACCTTTAACATTTCATATATCTGTAAATATAACTATAGCGTGTTCAAATCCTCAGGAAAAAACAGCACAATTTACTGTTGAAGGTGAAGCCCAGAGGCAAATGAAACACATGTTGCCCTTGTCCTTTCTCTCATTTATTTGCCCTCTCCTCTTTTGCCCCCAGTAACGAAAAGCACTGAACGTAATGGCACCGGTGACATAAGATCAATGCTTCAGGGTTAACTCAAATCCACACACAGCTGCTTAACCCTGCTCCAGCTGGACCAGTGTACAAGCCAGCCAGAGCATACATGCTGCAGATACAAGTTAAACCGGGAGAAGAAAGGTGCAGTTTTAATCACAAATACTCATGAATTATGGATTAAACTGCATTAAGACTCATAAGCCTGATATTTAACAGTCATTCACAAGACAGGTTCAGAAATTGCTTTGGGTAATTGAATGGGATGGTGATGGATTTGTAAAACGCATTGTGACTTCTCGTGACACTGGCTCATGAATACTGGAAAACTAGGAGAGACTATACTAGCTAGGAGCATTAAAACAATTGAAGAAGACAGGCCGAATACCGTCAGAACAGATGTTACTGTTTAGTGAAGCATGCACCGTAAACATTAAGCAATTTATTACAAAATGGGACAGAAATAGTCACAATATGTTCCTCTTTCAGTGCCATATTTGAGACGGGTGATGTCATTCACTTTAAAATGGGGGAAAAGACACAATCACTCTACCAAGAACTAATCTCTCCATCACACATATTTAATTTATTCAGCTTTAAATGAGATTATAATATAAAGTCTATTTGAAATCCTATCTCTAATGGTAGCTAATAAACAAAATCAATCTTGCTAATATCCCATAAGACGATCAATGTCTACAGCCCTGATCCATCTCCCCCACAATAAAACAACAGGTTATTTACATTAATAAGCTCGGCTGTATTAAACAAAGTAATTGGAGATTAAGGCCCTTATATAATGCAACCTCTGGCATCATTATTTAGCAACGCTTTATCAAGCTATGCCAGACAACAAGTATTACGGACATCTAACTTGTTGACAGTTTTGAAGTGTGAAAACGCATTAATTAAACTATATGTTAATTAGGTTCACAATATGCCTGCAGTATTAATGTGTACATTTAATATCCTTCCCTGGACCCACATAACATGACGCAACAACAGAACAATAATTGACAGTGGCAGGTAAATTTTCGCACTTTGAGATAGATAAATAAGTAAATAAATAAAAGTTAAACCAACTCACATGAAGGATTTGACATCAAGTCCTCTGTTTCGAATCTGGTCCATGACATAGTCCCAGCTGCCAGGGTTGGCTCGTGAGCGCCCTCCGGCTCTGTACCGGGAGGCTCCAGTGGTGGCTGTGGTGCCCCTTGCCCCCCTCTGAGCACCTCTGCTACCTGTCCCGCCGCCTTCACCTCCTCCCCCTTTTCCTCCCCCACCCGCTCCTCTGCCTACAGCGTCCCCTTGTGGCGCTGTGTGTAACTGCCCCAAACTCTGTGACGTAGTTGGCGGGTGTCCCAAACTTGAGTGGCTGGACGGATGTATGAGGGGCTGCTGGAGACTTTGCTGACGAAGGAGAGTCCTGGGCCGAGTGGGGATGTGATCTAATGTTGAAGTATAGGACAAAACCTGATCACCGAAACTGGGGGGGCACAGGAGCAAGGAAGACAGGGAGCGTGCGGAGAGCCAGGGTCGGCAGAGGAAAGGGTGACGCAGAGACACCAATGATGAAGAGAGCGGTGGAGATACATCCGGAGTGGTGGCGTGTTCAGGAGACCCCGGAAAAGACAAAGAATCTGGTGAGATCAAACATGGCGGCACTGGAGAGCTCAGGTTAAAACAAGAGTCCGGACAGGAAGTAGACGGCAGAGAAGAGGAAGTGGGGTTTGGAGTAGGAGATAGGAGCGAGAAGAGACAGACAGACAAGACGGTGACACAACAGCAGTAGCAGCAGTAGCAGAAGTAACAGTAAATGGTGCAGTCTTGGTGGTCACTCTGTCCCATGTATTGCTCATGGGTTGGGATCGGACAATTGGCCTGTCCCCTCTGCGTCTGCTGCGGTTTCCGAGATTGGCCCTGAGATTTTCGCGAGGGCAGAGGTCGAAGGTTAACGGTCCGGATTAGGTGACCTCGAGGTTTAGCTGCTTTGGTCTTGCTGCTCCCTGTTCTACTTGACATTGCTTTCTTAGTTTGACGAGAGATGTCCATTGCAGAGACTTGTCAGTTCCCATGTCTGACAGAATCGCCTCATTTCTCTCTTACTCTTTTAAACACATGGCACCCCTCTGGAGACAGCTCGACAGCCAACCAAGTCCTTCTCCTCCCTCCCTTCCTCCACTCCTCTTTGCAAGAAACTGTCTCTTTTTGATCAAGTTTGTGCTTAAATCTTGACATACTTACTTCGTGGAAACTTGACTGCTGGTTGTTTTTATTTTTGCTCATCTCTAAATATATTCTGTTCCGAGAGTCCACAGAGTAACCCAGACTTAGAGAATTGGGTCATGAGAGAGCTTCTGTTAAGTGCAGTTTTCTTCCCTTTGCAACACTCTATCCCTGAACACTATGATGTAATGTTTTCAGCCAGATATGTGGTATGTTTAAAGAAAGATGTAAGGTGTTCTGAAACATAAACACATGAGCGGTTTGCAGAGAAAATGGAGATAGAAAGAGAGAGACGAGAGATGATGGAGGAGAGGCAAAATGGGGTGTGAGACAACGCACACATGAGACACTTAGAACGGCCTGAAATAGATTCCAATTATAGACGGGGCAAAAAAGAAAGAGGAGAGAATGAGGAGTGAGGTAGTGATGATCGTAAATGTGATGTGGAGGAAGAAATCACATGTGAGAGGTGCTAAAGAAGGTGCAAAAATTCACCCAGAGTTGAAAATGAACCACCTCGTTTACAGTGCACTCAATATAGATCATAAACCACCAAACTGTGTACCATATAATTGCTAAAATGTTAATCAGAAGGTGGCTGGCAAGCAGGCAGGTGGTGATGCATTCTTTCACTCAGCAAGAGAAAACAGACTATTTCTGTTGCATTTCTTTAAACTACACTTGAGGCAGTGCAGGCCTTTGCATAAATAAATCATTTTCTTCAGCTGGCTTTTTGTGTGCAGCTGGAGCGGCAGTGTGAGCTGGAGGTGCAATAAGGCTTTAGTTACAGGCTCACGAGTTCACCGTTTATCACACTTCGACTGGTGCAGACACGGACACCAAGGCCACACTCTCAAAACTGGTCTGAGTTACATGTTCAGTTCTACTTTCAGAATTTTTTACTTCTGCTTTGTTAAATAATGTACTTGCTCCACACAGGGGACATTGGGATCTCTCGTCGAAAAGGTTTAGACATAAGAGTGTAATTTCAAGTAGCTGGATAAAGCTTCAGCAGCTACATAGCACCTATCACAGTGTGGTTCAGCGTGTGGTCATCTGAACAATGTTTTTTTTTACATTTTGACTGCCATCTGGAAGGCACTAGAATGAAAAGCTAGAATATATACTGAGCGAGTCCTGCCCTCGGAGAGGGCTCTGACCGTTTACCTGCTAGCCTAGTTTCTAGTAGTTCTACCATATTGTTCTACAACTCAGGTTAAAAATAATATCTGGGTCACAGTGGAACATCTTGATTTCAAAAACATTGACCAGAAGGACTACCACTGAAACTTTTTGATGAACCACTAAATTACACTACACTGCACTAATTACAGCACTGTATGCTTTGTGTTAAGAAATCTTTGCAGTATTTGACAGAAATCGTTATGCTTTTATCTCACAGTAGAGAAACTATCAGCTCTTTTTGAAGCCATACTCAATTAACAATCCATGAGTGCCACCAAGACTTGGTATATTACTGAGAACTGCTGATGCTACTGCTGTTAACAGTGTTGTAGACATGTTGTATTGCCCATACTCACTTGTTTGGTCGGACTCTCTCTCCATGAACACTTTGCCACCTTCCGACCTTGGGCCCCTCAGACATGCTTCTCACACTGTCGCTGCGATAAGGACCCACCCCCTCATCCCCATGCCCCGTCGCTGCCCCCTTCTGACCCCCTGACACCGCCCCACTGAGAAACACAGGGCACCCCAGGAGCACAGGAAAAAGAGAGAGAGTAGAAAGAGACCACAGAGTGTCAGGAAACAGAACGATAAATACAAAAACACCAATGTGACCACGAGTTGGCAGGGCAGAGAAGCTGAGATAACAAAAGCCTCAGTCCAGTTTAGTCAAGACATTTAGGATATATAAGGGTTAAAATATAACAGAGCCTGCACAGGTTGGAAAACCAGTAAGAAGGGACTAAGTAGAGTTTGGTAAGGGGGCATAAGCTTGGAGCAAATATTCAAATCTTTCTGAAAGTCCTCCAAACTGACACTAAGTTAAATGCCCTGTAAAGTATTGATGACTTTCTATTTTTAGATGCAATAAGTCAAGATATATTCACCTATTAAAGTCAGTAGCAGTGAAATTATAGTATGACGGGTTATAGTAGTTAAAGTCAAATAAGCAATCTGACACTGCCTATATTAATGACCAGTCATACTAAAGTTCTTCCTAAAAGTACTTGAAATGTGAGTTTAAACGGAGCCAAACTGAAGCACAGTAGTGCCCTCTGGTGACATGAGCAGGGTGCATTGATATGCACAACAGTGCTGTGGAGTGACAGGGCTCACATGACATTGTTTGAGCGCATGATTGGCCAGATAAAAAGGGCTTTGTCAACGGTGCTTCTGAAGGTCACCTCTCACATTTAATTCTGACCAATTGACCTGACAGTACATTTGGATAAGTCATCAATCACAGCAACAGCACAGATGACACTGCAGGAGCAATGGTCAACACTGGAGACATGGGCCTCATTTATCGAGCAGCTACAAGGTGAACTCAGAAGCAGAGGGAGCCTTAGGAAAGGTTTTCCCAAGTCTCCTGATTTGAATGTGGCAGAGTCATGAGGTCATTTCTGTTTTTTTTTATTTTTTATTTAGACTTGATTTTCAAATCTAACCACCCTTGATAACAAGAGTGTTTATTGTAGTAAAGGCCATTTATTTGCCAGTGCTGGAGTGGACAGGAAAATGGCTGCTTATGAATGACAATCTGGTGGGTTCCATGAAAAATTGACTTCTCAAAACAACTTGTCTTATTTCCCCAGATCAGCAGCCATCATCTTAAGGCAGAGTTTCCAGACAGTAATCCATATATCCATGGCACTCACAAACACAGCGCTGCACCCGCCTTTCTCCAGGCACTTTAACTGGCACCCTCAGCACTCCATGAGCAGTTATTAGACAGTTTATCAGGCTCACACTGGTCACACTGTGTCTAGGCTTACAGGCCTCAGAGCCAGCGGCAGATAGCTTTGACCTTGCTCCTGCTTTATTGGATTCAAGTGCCCAGTAAGTAAAAAATGACTCACATCAAGTAAAACACCTTATCTTTCAATATGACGGACACAGTTCAAGAGCTGGCATTACAACATGACACATTATATATTATATATATGTTATATGAGGCAGACGCTACAAGACTGTCACACATGCACACTGCAACGTGTGCAACGGTCAACCCTCCAGAACACATCCGCGCTACACACAGGAGGGTACAAACACAAAGAGAGGGTTAAGTCTTTAAGGAGGGAAATATGAGGGTTGTCCGTCTCCATGGTTACAGCCCATGGGAGAGAAGTGAGAGGTTAGAGGTTAGAAGTTAGTGGGACCAGCAGGGCTGTAAAGAGCAGGCGGCAGTTCATTAAAAGGTGGCGAGAGCGTGGCAAGGGAGCAGGATCTACCCCGCAGGGTCTGAGCTGCTCCACGCTACAGCCACATTGCCAGAGCTGAGCTGGGACGTGCTAAAGTGTGCCTGTGACATTTTCTTGGCTCCACAAGATTATGAGTAATCGTGAATATGGGCCGTGCCCTGCAGTGAGCATGCACTGGCATGTTATTGTTGTGGTTATTAGAATAGTTGATGGGACATCCATTATGTAACAGTATGACATATGAACGCTCTGCATGTCCAATTTCACGTCTGAATTTCTTTATTCAGAATTTACTTGTTAATAACCCATATAATGGAAGTAGATGCATTTAACTAGCTGTCAGGCTGTCAGAGTTATTTGTTGGAGATGCAGCTGTAGTAGCTGGTTCAGTGGCGCCCCTGCTCTGTACAGCCCTACTCAGTGGGATTGTGTCTTACCAGACCAGACCAGACTCACTTGAGTGTGAGGCGAGGATCTCCATAGGGGGCATAGGGAGAAATGTTTAGTACGAACTCCTTGGGCGGATAGGAGCTCCACCTCTGCTGCACTGTGCTGCTGTCATTGTTATTCCAAAAGTCTCTGTCTAGATCACTGTGACCAAAGAGAGAAACAGGTGAGAGCAACAGACCAGCCACCAGGACGACACGCGCTGAGGCTCTGGTACTGCAGCATTAGACATTAGACACAACACACATTCTACCTGCTGTTTGCATTTTACAGGTTTTGTTTACAAAACAAAAGGGAAAATCTGGAAAAGAGGCATTCACAAAAGCTCTTCAGAAAGCAAGCTGCTGGTGAAAAGATGTGAGAGAAAGAACAGAAAGGAGGAATAATCATAATCGAATGAATACATCAGCGTGAGCTGGAGGTGACGCAGCACAACAGCACTGGTTAAACACATTATAGAAAGATGCCTGGTCTCCATTCTGGGCACGAGCAGAAAATGCATGGAAAACACAAGGCAGGAAGAAAGTCAGAAGAGTCATTCAAGTCACACGCAGTAGTGAGACCACAGGAGAGAGAAGCAGTGCACAGAGAAACAGTCAAAGCAGAAATGTAAAGTATTGTGGCCAGTGAGAAGGAAAAGGCTCAAACAAAGCTGTCAGATCTCACATTCACATAGAGAGTACAGAGCTCAAACCACCTGTGCACAGAACCAAAGGGGACATCAACACTGGCAAAGAGGCAGAGACAACAGCAGGCTAAAGAAGACAATGATGAGCAGGTTATTAGCATTACAAAGCTGACATTTCTGCTGCTGACCCTACACCCTCAATTTATCACAACACAACTTTAATCTGTAAGAAATGTTAGTTAAAAAAAGGTAATACATTTACAAACCTCAATTTATTTACAAGATCAGTTTGAAGTGCAGCAGCTAGGCCAAACAAGGAGGTCTGGCAGCAGCAAGATAAGAGGACACTTCTCTTCAGCCAAAAGCATTTAAGGTAAAATACGATAACGTAGATTGGGACTATACTGATTACAGCGCTGAGCCTGGGGGTAAAGAGGAAGTAAGCGGCACGTTTCTACATTTATATGTTTAGAGTATGTTTTTATGTCCAGTTGCTGTTTGTTTCCTTATAGAATAACTACTGAATGCTGATAATGTTTATAGAGTAAAACCACAAGCAAGTACATTGCAATGAATTTATTTATAGTAAAGATATAATCGTTTGTATTGAGCATTTACCCCTGAACTACAACAGCCTGGTACTAAAGCCAACTAACTGTTATATATAGTAATAATTAGCAAAAATGGTGAGGATAGGCTGACACATTGAGAACAGAGCTTCTAACAGAGTATTTATTGTATTTATTATACTTAATTGACATCTATTAGCTGTGCTTCCACATAGCTATTCTTCCTGGAGTCAATGACCTATGGTGCATTGTTTTTTGGGTTGGGTTTTGTCTTCTTACAGAGTACTACTTTCCGTTAACTTCACACCCCCAGGGAATAGTCATAACACCGGCCAGTTGAGTCTATAGTAAGCTTATACTGTAAATATTATTAAGAATGAAATCCTAACATTTGAGTGTTTTAAGCAATTATAGGACCTGTAATTGAAAGCATGTAAGATCCATTAGTTTAATACTGCTCCCTAATTATCATCCCATTTACTCCTCTTTGATCGTTGATAAATCTGTTGCTTTTTTTTTTTTTTTTTTTAATTTTTACCGTGTCCTTTTTCAAAAATAAACAGACCATTTTTTGGTGAAGTGACTCAAACGACTGCAGTTCATTATGAGCAGATTATGATGCCCCCTGACTAGTTAGCAGGCACTTACTTGATGGCTTTCTTCTCCCCTCGCCCACGTGCAGAGTCTGGAGTGTCTGCTGTCTCTACTCCTGGCTTGTTTCTCTTCCCCTTTAGCCAAAAACACACACACAAAAGGTTAGCTTGAAACTTGTCCTTTGGAGCTGTGTTTTTACCACAATAATCTGAAGAGTGCACGCCTGTCTCATTACCTCAGGAACACCAGCCCTTTACCTGATGGTCTCCTGATTAAGCTCATCAGAGTCAAATCAAATCTTCTGTTGAGAGCCATCAATAACATTATCATTCTTACCACACTTCAAATTTACATGGCAATTGCCTCTTTAAGGTAATCCAATGGCAAGAAACGCCTGGAAAGTCTTGCACCAAGCCATGATTTTAAATAGCTAGAGCGTGACCTGCCGTAACCATGGAAATAATGGCAATTTTGAAGGCTGCGGTCGACTGGAAAAGCTCATTACATACAGAGGTGTTTCACATGTGTTCCAGAGCAGGTAATCTCTATTGACACTTTGCAGGGTGGGATTAGGTATCAAGGTATAAAGCCACACAAAAAACATGGATTCCTCATTGGGATACATATCTGGGAGAGGAGGGTTTTTCTATTGCAGGAAATGAGTGGGAGGATGCGGTGCAGAGCTGCCATTGCGGTCTGGAAAATTGGACGGAGCTTGGCTGAAGAGCAAGAAGATGTCAGGGGCTTGTTGGGTACAGGAAGGATCCGCAAATTGGAGATCCCAGGTTGCAGCGTGATTATGCATGGAGCTCAGACTATAGCCATGTCAGAAGGCTTCACTATAAGGGGAGCTGGGCTTGGGAATAAGTAAAGTCTCTATGCCGCAACTTTGTCAAAAAGTGAAAGGTAGTTCAGTCCACTATTAAAGATGCACTGTGTAAATTGTTCGGTGGAGGGCCTGTCACCTACTTGTCTCCATGGAGATGTAGCTAGAATGTTCCGCAGTATGGCCATAAACTTAAGAATCTTCATGGAGACTTGCAAGCCAAATTACAGGTTAGATTTGTGGAGAGGCGACCCCACTCGCAGTAAGAATGGAAGTTTTGAAGATATTTTTGAGCACTTAATAACACATGTTGAATAAATGCAAGACATATTAGTTTAATACAGTCCTGTGGACAATTTAAAGGTGCAGAGTATACGCCTTACATTTATTTATAACAGGTGCTTTTACAGCTCAAAAATGTCTATAAAAACAGAAATTCTGACTGTGAACGGGGTTGCCTCTCCACAGATCTGACCTGTAACTTGGTCTGTTTATTCTCTATTAAGATAGAAAGGTTTAATACCATATTGTGAAACATTCCAGACAAAGCAATAACATCTCCACAGAGAAAAACATTTGATAGACCCTCTACCAGAAAAATTACACAGTGCACCTTTAAACCAAAGCTTTAACATCTCCATGGAGACAAAAAGGTTACGAACCATCTCCAGAGCAGTTACCCAGTGCAGTGCACCTTTAAACAAGTGTTATGAAACCCAGGAACTTTAATGGCTACATAATAAAGCACAGATATTACATGATTAATATTCTGGACGCCAGTGGCCTGGGTTTTGGCAGAAAAAGCTCTCAGTATTATTAACAATTACTCTGCTTGGTGAAATCTGTATATTTTTCAGCCCTGTAATTATAATTAAGAGTTTGTTCAAAAATATATTGTGAAATAAAAAAGTGAAATCACTGAAGGCGTAGACCAGTTTGGATATGAGCACTGTGAACCACGGGGGCTTTAAATAGCCACTATTTTCTGATCTACAATATTGTTTCCTCATCAAAAAATTCCTGGAGTTTTGTTTTGTTTCATTCACACATGTTTAAAACACTGTGCAAATTTAGGCTGTGTTCTTCTCTCAAACAGAAAACACTCTGTAGGATCATTTGGATAATTTCATCCCTGGAATTACAAATCTCTACTAAACAAATAACTGTTAACTTGAAAACTGCCATGTCATGACATCACAAGGCGGAACAGGGCATTTTGATTGAGGACAGTGGTGCATAATCTCTTTAAAAATCTGTATTTTTTTTAAACCTATAATTATAATTAACAGTCTGTTAAAAAAAAACTGAAATTAAAAAAACTGAAATCACTGAAGACATGGACAATGTCAACAGGGGCCTTAGCACCTGACAACAGTGGGGCGGATTTGAGCTAAAGAAAGTAAATGAGTAATACAACCTGGAAATACCACTGTAAGGGCTGAGATAGCCTGGAGAAAACTAAGGGAAATCACCATTCTGTCAAGGCAGTGTCAGGTCCACTTTATAATGTATGTAGAAACTATAGATAGAATTGCAAATTGTGCCACTCAAGCTTGAGGCAAATATGCCCAAAATAAAATATGCATTCAAACTGCGGCCCAGAGATAGAACAGCTGAATTTCCATCATCTGGAACCGCAAGAGATTCAGGCAAAACAAAAATACTCATCTGCAAACACATTCAATTACTGTAAATAACACTTTACTCATCAGTTCATTCATCGTTTTATTTAAGAGGGCGTTTCAGAAAGCAAATAAAATAGGTACATAACCACATACAAACAAAGCAACATTAAACACTGCTTTAAAACAAATCCTGCTGAGCACAAGAGAGAGAGTGCGGGGTAAAACTCTTTGTGATCGGTTGCTTTGTATTAAGGCAGATGTGTAGCTTTGACAAAATGAGTCTTTATTTTTTGAAGATTTAAGGTGACAATGTTTTATGCGCTTTAAATCACAGAAAAACTATTGCCAGGGATTTGCTTTGTAATTTTTTTTTTTACCTAAAAAGGAGATGTTAATTGAAGATAAAAAAGTCTGAAAGTCTTTTTAAAGGTGCACAACTTTTTTGGTGGAGGGTCTGCCACCTTCTTGTCTCCATGGAGATGTCATTGCTTTACCTGCAATGCTCCATGATATGACTTTAATCATATTAATCTAGCATTTATTCATTGCAGGTTTCTATTGCTAAAAATAATGAATACAATACAATGATAATACAATAATTCCTCCTGTGAATAGGGGCAACTCTCCACAGATCTGTAGTGTACTGCTGTAACCTGCTGGTCATCCTTGTGAGAGGCAGGTTTAATCTATACTGTGGAACATTGTGGAAGCAATAATATGTCCATGTATTATACATTAAATATTATACATTTAATCTGTTTAAAGGATTCAGTTCAGCAAACACTAGTTACTTTACAACAATGATCTCCATTTTGTAGGTTTACCCCTGTTATACTTTGATGGAAACTCATAGAATTCATATTTTCTTGTTTTGCAGAGTGAAACACACCCTCGACCACAGTTAAAACTGCCATAAACACAGTCTGCAACATCCATTCTGCAGTGACACGATAAAGCCCATAAAACGATATTCATCTGCACACAAGGAGACAAAGCAGCTTTCCTATTGTACCATCACCTGAAATAGACAAATAGCCACAAATGAACAAACACACATCTGATAGAGGAGACTAGTCAAACAGCATCTAACTGTGGTTTATGGACCAACTCTAGTCCGGATAGAGAGGGCATATGTACTGACAACATCATGCAAATGTGTTGAGAAAGCATTTAGAATCTTTTATGGACGCTGTAGGCCTGTCCAAGTATGTTATCACAGGCTGACATGCATGATAAATAAATGTAATGACAGTCCATCTACCGAGAAAGCTCATATAAAGGACATAAAGAAGACTATACAACGCCAATGCAATTTCCGGGGGAGCTAAATGTACTGCAAAAAAATCATATACATAAAATACTACGTCCTATTTGTGAGAAGTATGTCATCCCTGCTAAACTGTTACTATGACTGCAGGGAGCATATGGGCAGGGTCATAGTGGTGTTGTCATGATATCAAAATTTAAAACTCTTCGATATTTGACTCAATATTCGAGTTTAATGTCATGCCGATGGTATAAGTAGAATGTATTTTTCATGACAAAATAACTCAAGTTTCTTTAATATCATCATTTGGTCTTAAATAGAATATATTTAGGTATACAGATTGCATTCTAACTCTATCCAAGAAAGATCCAACCATAGACGGCATTGGGAAGTGGACTGAGTGAGTGTGACGCCACTTATGGCATTCAGCTCGAGTCAAATGAAGCTCACCAAAGCTTGCAGTTATAGAAGCGAATCTGGAGCTGACTTCCATGTTAGGAATAGACAATTTTTACAGAAGAAATTGCAAAATAAAAACACCAGGATCATGTAGAGCGGGTTAATACGAACATTTTAAAGTTACCTTACCTTTTAAGACCAAAAGACAAGCCTCATTGCAACAGTTAGAGAGAGAGACAACGGTTTTTCAATGTAAAGTCAAAAACAAGAAGAAAACATATCTTAGGTCGCATTGGACTATAAGTCGCGGGGAAAATGTATTCGATTAAATCAGACACCAGGAACAGACATTTCTTGAAAGGCAAGCTATAGTAATAACAATAGAACAGAGAACAACAGGCTGAACATGTGTCTGGGGTGTTGATGTAACACATGAAGTTATAGTTATAGTTATTCAGAAAAGAGCAGAAACAACAGAACAGAATAAGCTTACTGAACCCTCTATCTCACTCCAAATCACTAAATCCATTGAATTCTTCATCCTCGGTGTCACTTCTGAGTAACTCCGCCAACTCCAGCTAAATTCAGCTTTTAGCCCACGATAAGCTTTTTTGTTTTCTTCATTGCAATTTGCATATCCTCCACTTTTCACCAGTCAAACACAAGTTTCTCGCTCACTCTAAACTTTCTTTCTGCTGCTTGATTGGTCCTCTCTGCCACCGCTCCGCATTCGTTTCCGGTACTCCACTCAATATATACACTGAGTAATAAGTGTTTAATGCAGCTTTGCGCACATTTGTTTATGTTTTACAGAAACAAAACTTAAAGCCACAGGGCTCCTTTGCATATAGTGAAAAAAACAGCTCGTGCGCTGATGCATTGAGCTTCTGTTGGACTAAAGGACAAGATTCAGTGGATTATTCACTGCCTGGTGCCATCTGGATTTAACTAAGCAAATAGGTATGAAGTTGCTGCAGTCGGTGAATGAAGAGACAGTGGTACGGGAGTAAGAGCATGAGAGTAGCAGATACTGGTACACAAGTCTAGAGCGCCATCTTGAGGCTGTCAGTGTGAAAATAAGCAACATGTGAAATTATATCTTGCTGGTCGAAACCATAGACCGTATATACGAGTGAACTAAGATAACCCGTTAGTCGCCGCATGCCAAATAGGAAGTGCGCCAGGAGGCTCTTCCGACTCCTTCTCTCCCTTTTTCCCATTGACTTACATTGAGATCTGATCGCTCGTCTCTTTGTACCTGTTGCTGAGCCTCGTCATTTTGGTCTTAAAATGTTCGTATGAACCCGTTCTACATGATCCTGAATTTTTTTTTCACTATTTTGTCCATCAAAAAAACCCTATTCATAACATAGAGCCTGGCTCCGGATTTACCCCTGTAGCCGTTAGCATCACGAGCCTCATTTGAGCGGTGCTAAACGCTATGGGTGATGTCGCGCTCACTTAGTCCACTTCTTTTATACGGTCTATGGTCGAAACACGTTGGCGTCCCTCGATGCGATAAAGGACAGTATTGTATGTAATGTATTCAGTCGGTGGCTCGGGTTTGTACCTTGCCCATGTTTACATTTTTCAGTAAGTGCTATTTCTTCTTTAGATGTGAAATTATATATTTCATATATCTTGCTGGTCGAAACCATAGACCGTATATACGAGTGGTATACGAGTATATAAGTCGCACCTGAGAAAAAGTCGCAGGACCACACAAAACATGAATACAAATTTCGACTTATAGTCAGAAAAATACGATATGTTTACTTATAATTATTGACGGTTTTGCCCAGAATTGCAATGAGCAAATTTTGAACCAAAAATCTTTCAGTAGACCAACCAAGATAAACCAACAGCGCAATCATTGACCCACACAATGAAATTATTATAGAATTGTTTAATTAATTTGAGATAACTAGCCTGTGATACTCGCTTATAATATTCAAAACCATTTTAAGAAGAGCCCTAACCTGGAAATCAAATTTATATGTGGAAAAATAACAGATGGAGAGGGTAAAGACAAAGAGAAGATGGAGCAGGGGGACAGGTGTTGACGGTGAGAAAACTGTGACTGACAGAGGGTCCCAGAGGAGCACTGAGCAAAACAAGACAGCTCCTCAATGGCTTCTACACCGCTCATGTTCTCCAAGTGACGCACACAAAGCACACACATAAAAAGTATGCACAGAAGGTACACACACAAAGTACACGCATAAAGGTACGCACATGTACACACACAGAGTACACACATAAAGTAAACACGCATAATACACACAGAGGCATTGGACTGGGAGCTAAAGGGTACTGTTTAAACAACATGTAGTGTGACCCTACAAACATGGTAGTTTAGTCCTGGTTTAGACCTGGTTTAGTCCTGTAGTAATCCTGGTTTAGAACAAATATAGACCGTGTTTAGTTTTGTGTTAGTCCTGGTTTAGACCTGGTTTAGTCTACGGCTCAGACTGTGGTGCTACACCCCTGAGTACACACACAAGGCACACACACAAAGCACATAGAGTCACTGACAGAATACACACCAATACACCCACCAAGTCCCCACTCAAAGTGTTCAAGCCTATCACTTTACAACTGTTCATTCGCACGAACAACATATGGAGCGAACAGTGCGTCTGGCAGGTATCTTCAAATATTTTAGTTTTAGTTAAAATACTATTTAATAATTGGCTCATTTCTTTTGTGTGTACTGTTAAAACTCAACCAAAACTCAACTCAACCAGCTGTTGTTGAGTTTTGCTAGATCTTATTTGTCTGTAAACTTCTGGAAACATGTCTTGGCTGTTCAGAACATGTTTAAGAATTTGATCAGTAATAGTTATGAGCAATATGACAAAGAATTCATATTATGATTTTCTTTAGTTTCTTTCTAATGTCACTCAGCACATTTACAGTGCCTTTGAGGGGTGTCTGCTTCTTCTAAGGGTTCACACTTCACATTGGTTAAATCAGTCTGTCACTCACTGATGCTGGCCAATAGGGTGAAGGAAAAGTGTGGAAGTGTGTGTAGCTTGGAGGTGCATAAAGTGGAGAGTGGACCATAATTTGATATTAAAGGGCCCATATGATGATAATGTTGTTTCCTCATCACAAACATACCTGGAGTTGTGTTTTGTTTCACATATGTTCAACACATAAGTGCATATTTAGGCTGAGTTCTTTTCTCAAACAGAAAATACTCTCTTCCACCTTGTGATGTCATATGGTAATACAGTTCTCCCCTGTGCTTCACTAGAATCATTTTGACTAATTTCAGCTCTGAAATTTCCGATCTCCACTAAGCAAAAAGTAAAACATAGTTTCATGATGTCACAAATGGGATCAGAGCATTTTGAGCTTGGAGATGTAGAGAAACAAAACAAAAACTTAGGTAACAGCATTATAACATGGGTTAAAGCTCACAATTTTGTGTAATTCAGTAAATTTAATAATCATAATGCTCTGCCCTGATTAGTAATAAACTTGTGTCAATGTGTATTCAATATTACACTGCAAAAAACAAAGTCTAGTCAAGCTAAAAGGACTTGGATTAAGAAAGTTTTACCATGATTTGAGTAAATTTCACTAAAACTATCTTCCAGTGCAGTAAGATTTTTGTACTTAAAATATGAAAATATATCTTGCTACACTTAAATTAAGAAAAACAACTTAAAATAAGAAATAAAATCAAATGTTGCTTGAATGCTTGAAATAAACACTTAATTCCACTGGCAGATAATTTCACATGTCAAGATGAATCTACTCAAATAAAGTAAAATGTTCTTGATTTAAGTCATTTTAACTTACCTAGATATTGTTTTTTTCCAGTGTAGTGTTTCTACCCAAAATGCAATCTGTTCTTTAGGTAATGGATGCAGGTTTAACAAAGGTGCAAGCAGGCAAGGTTCATTTTTGAATAATTATTATTCATAATTTACATTTTGTTTTGAATTTCAGCATTTCAATGGGTAAACACACACCTACTCTCAGTTTGACCCATTTTAAACAAATCTGAGCACTGGTCATTTAGCTCTGTGGTTAGTTTGCAGATAATGATGAGTTCTCACATTGGCTTCTCTCTTATAAATAAAAAAGAGCCAGTCTTTTGAGCTGCTCTTTGACATGAACAGATATGTATCCCACAAAGGAGCCAAAAGTCCCTTTACTACAGAATCTGCAGTGTTTACAGGGATTAAGTTACAAGTGACAATGATTTATTTTTATTTGGGTAATGTTTAAATGATATGAAGGAGTTTCTAACACAACTGTATTTAAATTTGCCCAACTCAAGCCTATACAATGTGCTTCATCCTATAAATCATGTTTCTTTTTCTTTTGGTTATCCTTTGTCTAATCTTATCTCTACCCTCTTTTCTCACACCAATCGAATAAGTCCACTTTCACTTCAACCAGAGATCACACCATTCCTACATGTTCAAACCAGTATCTTGCATCTCTGTTGATATTTCCAGAGCATCTGTATCTGTTTTTTTCATGGCACAAACATAGCTCCAACATCGGTCAATTTCACAGGTAAAATGTACAAAATCAAAGTGTGAAGAGACTCATGAATGCCCCGAGGAAAGATTAATCCAAACCAATAAAAGAACAAGAAGGCTTCCTCTCTCAACCTGCACTCCAACACCCTCCAAACACTTAAATCTAATTTACACCAACCACAACAAAGGCTTTCACATGATTACTGTATTCATCCGTGCCTGGATCAGAGCCACCGGTTCATAATAGCTGCAGTCAGTACAATGGGCGAATTATGAGTTATACTAAAAGTGTGAAAAACTGCCTTGACTCCCGCCTGAGCTCTGAGAATATAACAGCGGTGCACTGGAGCAGATGAGTGAAAAAAAAGCGGCCATGATGAAACTCTTGCTTATTGTTCCTACTGTTTAGAGATTTGAACATTTTCATTATTTTTTTGTATAATCCTGTATGATCTTTATCCCTGACCAAAATAAAGTATTGTCGACTCAACCTAATTTGCATTTCAAAAAACAGCATTTCTAGAGAGGTTTTTTCCCCCAAATGAGCCAAAAGCAGCAGAAGTGATGCAAGAACTGGTAGCCACGTAAAAGAGTGGTGGCTGAAATCCAAAAGACTATTGCAATCAAATAAGGCAGTAACTTAAAGTGATTTTGAAAAAGCAAAAAGCCGCAGTTATTTAGGTCAATGTTTCCCAACTTGTTGGGTGGGTCACAGGATCATGTCATCAAAGCCATCATTTATGCAAATTAAATAGACAAAATCACCCAAGAGGATTGGAAAATGTGTGTGGGAGCATAAACACCACAACAGATGCTTATTTGTATTAAACAGACATTTTTTCTTTGTCATGTGATGTATTTGTATGGGCGACAGGTTTAGTCTCTGGTTCATGCAGAGGGGCTTTGACAATCACTGATTCAGGTAATAGAATATGCAACAAAATCTTACTAATAGTGGTTTAGCTCTCGTCCTAAAATGTTCAGAAACGTATGGGATTCTTGTATTAGTTTAGCCATTCATATTTTAGTCCTTTCTCAGATTAAAAATGTATATTGGGAACTGACTCATGATTTGAAAAATAAAAATCTCAAATCTAATCTCAACAACAATAATCCTAATAAATTTTTCTTCTTAATTCTGATACCCGTAAAATCTAGCTCTCTCAAGTGCGTCCTGCTGTTGTGTCCTTGGGCAAGACACTTCACCCACTTGCGTTCATGGATGTGCTAATGCGTTTGCATCATCGGTGGTAGTTGTTGAGGCTGAAGGAACAGAAGGACGGCCACATTTCTGTCAGTTTGCTCCATACCACCGCCCGGCGTTGGGAGGGAATAATGAATAATGCAGAACAACTTTAAGAAAAGTTGAGAGAGCAGAGCATTTAAGCAAACGTGATTTATAATTCATTTAGATCATCTGACATTCAGAACTATTTTAGGAGAGAGAGATAAACAGCAGAAGTCTAGGCCTGTTACAGTAACAAATTCTGAAATAAAATATATTGCTGAAGTAAATATAGACGATAATATTGAAAGAAACCATAAAGCAGAACTATCCCCCAAAAAGTATTCTTAAAGATGCATTGTAATGTTTCTGGTGAAGGGTCTGCCAGCTGCTTGTCTCCATGGAGATATTACTGTTTTGCCTTGATTACTCCACAGTATGGAATAAAACTTGATAATCACAATGAAGGAGACATGGTCAGATCTGTGGAGAAGCAAGCATGCACATGGTAAGAATTCATGCCTTTGAATGTATTTTTGAGCTAATAAACACACATGCACAAATGCAATAAATACATTTCAGGCAAAGAAATCTCCATGGAGACAAGCAACTAGCAGACCCTCCACCTTAGAAAATACATACTGCAGCTTTAATGTAGCAATCATGAGCTACAATTCCTAAATGGCAGCATGTAACAAGTCATTAAGTCATTAGCTTGTATAGTTTTAGTTCATAATTCAACCTTCTACATCTAAATTCTTATTATCTCTCGAAGTCAGCATCACTTGAATTTAATAAAGTCACTATTTGAGTAAAGTTCATTTGACAAGTTCAGATATTTATCAATGGAACAAGACTTTTTGTACTTTAAGATGCACTGCGTAACTTTTTGCTTGGTGGACTTCTGCCTGCTTGTTTCTATGGATATGTCACTGCTCTGCCTCGAATGTTCCACAGTATGACATTAAACTTTTCTACTTCGTATTTATTTATACTGCTCAAAAATGCTTAGAAAAACAGGCACTCTGTGAGCGTGTGAGCGTGGTTGCCTCTCCACAGATCTGGTTTGGTCTCCATGAAGGTAGAAAGGTTTAATGCCATACTGTGAAACATTCCATACAAAGCAATAACATCTGCCTGGAGAAAAGCATTTGATGGACCCTCCACCAACAATGCACCTTTAAAATATGAAAATACATCTTTCTACACTTAAGATAAGAAAAACAACAACTCTTTACACTTAAAACAAAAATCTAACTTTGCTTGAATGAAGAAAAACACACTTATTCCATTGGTAGATAATTTTACTTGTCAAGTTGAATCTACTCAAATAAAGCTCAATGTTCTTAAAGTAACTTACCTATATATTACATTTTGCAGTGTAGTATAAAGAAAAAAACTGCTCATGATAAATACTGACCCACAAAAATGATTGTCCCGTCTGTTATGTATTGAACTATAAGTCAATATACTGTAGTAATTATCATGACAGGCCTAGAGAAGTCAAAACTTTATCTGATTTGCTGTTTAAACTGAATGTACCAGTCTACTGAAGCAGATAAGTGAGAGAAAGGGGACTACGGTGGACCTCTCCTCTCTTCGTGACTGTTGGCTGGGTAGATCGCAGCTGTTTGTTTGCTGTGAATTAGCAGGCAGCAAGAGTCTACATGCTCGCTCAATATTACCCACATCACGCCATAATTAGAAAGGAGTGCACCATTAAACGCCTGTCCACCGCTAAATAATCAAGCAATCACACACCTTTACAGACTGTCAAAACATTATTTTACCTGCTATAAAATTTACATGGTATGCTTTCCCACAGTGCACCTGCTACTTAAATGTGACAGCTTAAAACCCCAGTAATTACAACTTTGAAAGATATACAAAAAGAATGTAGAAAAGAGGTTTCTTCATTATTTAGTTGATACGCTGTCTGGATGATCCAAGATAAAAAATAGCTTGTTCAGCTTTTCATAGTTCATCCAAGATTTTATGAAGTAAATGTATGGTAATCCCCAACAATAAATTCAAATAAAAAGATACTTTCCAAAATTTCAACAGAATAAAGTTGACAAAAATGTAACTAAGGATGGTGCTGTATTTCCCCATGCATTTAGTAGCATTTAGTCGCACATTTAGGTTGATTTTGCTGAATTACACCTCATCAGAAGCTCAACCAAAAGCTACAAAATCCAAATACAAAAAAGTGATTTGAACTGAACTGCACAATTTAGACCTATTGTGCCTGTGTCTGCTATATAGCTATAATCTATGACACTTGTGAATCATTATGTTATAATTTATATATTTTAAATCGCAACATTGATCTAAAACAACTTATTAAAAGAAACACATCTACTGACTCCCTGCAGTGCCCAGTGGGAACTGACATCGCCATAAACGTTGGCACAACAGAGTCGGCATCTCCTACTTTTCATTGGTACCAAAGTGACTCCACAGAGCTGCCAAATCCTGCACGTATCACTGATTACAAAAATAAAATTGGAGAACAAAGTAAGTACAGAGTAGTGGGAGTTTGCTGGTGGCAAAATGTTGTCTTGAAAATAAGCTATTGAAGATTGCTCAAACATGCACGAATCAGTCTCGGGTGAGGGGAAACAACTAAAACATGGTTAAAAGCTCTGAACTACATTTGCTTTAAAATTTATTTATTTCTCATCTTGTCTCTTGTGGACCCAAGTTTGTGGGAACTGTGTCTCATCTTATTCCTTAAATCAGTATCATTGGTATAACAGTTGGTAGTAATTAGAGTAATTGTAGTAACTGGAGCAAAATGTTGACATTTTACTTCTTCTTGTATGTTCAAGGCATCATTACAGTAGCTTTTTAGTCATAGTACTATGCCATAAATCATGATGAATGCACCAAAACACTGACAGTTACTGATAAAAGTCTGAGAGGGCTTGAATCAGGCGGTGAAATTTCAGTCAGGGCCAATCTCCTCACAGCTCTGTTCTGACAGATCAAACGCACATGGCTCATAGGAGTCAGGCTGAGGTTTTTCGAATGCCAAACACAAACTGCTGCTCAAACAGATGTTAGTGGCTCCACCTTTCATATCTGAAAATCCCACCCCAATGCCTCAACAAGAGCCCCCGCTGAATCCACTCAGCCCTGCCACACTACAGGAGTCCAAGAAAAAAAGAGCCCATCTATACTGGCTGCTCCTCTACCTGCTATTAGCTTTAATATGAAGTACACTGTGTCTTATGGCGTCAAAGTCATTAGAAGTTTTTTTTATTATAACAGTCAATATCTTTCTTCTTCCCACACCTTTTCGAGAAATGTGCTTTTCTCTTGTTTACAATATATTTATTGTGTAAATGATACATATTTTTTGTCTTGGCAGAACTCGAAATAAAAATGAATGAATGAATCAAAAAAAAACATAGCTCAACATTCAGTATAAATGAAAAAATGAAAATCTGCATCTCATCTCATATGGAAACTAACAAGAATAGTGTGAAAGACAAAAAGATTATACTAGCTTTAAACTAATACTTTACATCAGAGGCTCCCATTCTTTACACTGGGACCCCCCCAAAAATGCATGCAACTCTGGCCCACTGCATAAAAAGAACATCGCTAAAAAATTAAATTAGCAAAACATTTAAAATGGTTTAAAAATCAGGTTCATGATGTTACTGGACCTAATGTCCTTGTTATCAATTAAAAATAGATTCAATACAATGTCATCATTTTAAAATTATATCCAGTGAAGGGAAAAAGTTACAGAACTTTAGTTACAAAATACTGAATACCTGCCTTAAAAATGTATTTTGTACTGTAGCAATGCATGGTCCAATTTTACACAGAGTTGCAATTAAATTATAATGTAAGACATAGTAATCAATCACACATTTACCACAAGAGCAGTGTTACCTATTTTTCTCACTGACTCTCTGCAGTTTGAAGCTTAAATTACAGTTTGAAGCTTAAATTACAGTTTGAATCTTAAATTACATGATCAAATACCACCATATATTGCTTTGAATTTAGGAAAGTAACTGTATTCTGGATATCATCAAATGAAAAATTAGTATTTAGATTACGTATTCTCAGTGCATGTATTCAGTTACTTCCCAACACTGATTATATCTTGCAGCCCACAGATGACTCAAAAGCCTTGCGACCCCCACTTTAGGAACCTCTGCTGTAGACCACAATCCATTACAGTCTACTGTAACATGGTTAAAAGCTTTCTTCCTTTGGTGACCCTGAGAGGGCTTTGAGTTAATGTCTTTGACACAAGTGTTAGGAGCCTTCTATAAAAACATGCTATAAAGCTCCTAAACAAATGTGAAAAACAACATTACTGGTCAAACTGAATGTAAAAATTAGCAAAAGTTATATAAAAAGTCAACTAAATAGCTACAGAACATACTGATAGGCTGCTGGGTCACTACTGGTAAATATATTTATCACAATATAGTGTCAGAATACTTTTGAATAAACGCTAAATTTAGTAATGAGAATTTTACACTGCAAAAGCTAATATCTAAGTTAAAAATGAATTCAATTAAGAACATTTTACTTGATTTGAGTAGATTGAACTTGGCAAGTAAATCTACCAATGGAATCACTGTGTTTTTTCTTGTTTCAAGCAACATAAGGTAAGGCAATTTTTTTTTCTATTTCATGTATAACAAGATGTATTTTATTATTTCAAGTATTAAAAGTCTTTTTCCGTTGGTAGATAATTTTACTTAACAATAAAAATTTTTCAAATAAAGTTCAAGTCAGTTTCAAATCAATTACTTTTTCAGTGTACTCAAACTCTCCATGAGAACAAAGTGGTTAGCCTGCCGAATCCACCACACAACCTGCACCAAGAAACAATAGACCCTCTGTTGAGCCTGGCTGGATTTCACAGATCTCAAAATAGCAGAAGGCACAGAGGTTGCAGACAGTAGTAGAATATGATATTATTGAGTGCACTGTACTTGAGTAAGCTCGTTTAACAAAACCGTAACATGAGAGGAGGTGCGGCTGGCCTCAGGATACACATAAGGACAAATACAGTGAAAAAAACACAACCTTTACAAAAGCTTGAACACCAAAAGCAGCAGTAACCCAAAATGTCTTGTCTATTAACCTATGAAACATAATCTGAACTGGCGTGACCCCCTTTGCAACTGACATGTGAAGCTTAGGGTCAGTTTTGTATACACAAAGTGACATTGTCTATGCTAAAATAATGCAAAAAGGACAAAACTTCAGACACGTGCTTGCCTTTTTAGCACTACTATATGCCCACATCATTCATAAATATGAGAAAATAATGGGGACCGCTGTGAGAGAGTTGAAAGTAACCTTGTTTATGCAAATGCTGCTATATGTGTATTCTAATCGTGTGCAGAGGGAATAGACGACTGACGTGGAAAACTACACAGATACACACATCAAGGACTTGGGAGAAGCATGATTTCTTTTCATAACGTACATTCAAGCAGAAAAAAAAGTTATTAGTAATAAAGGGTGTATGAACATAGCAGGTTGCTGGCCCATATTGCGCTGTGGGGTAGTCTTTTGTCAATATTTGTTCTCAATATGCTTAATAAGTAGCCAGCCATATCACAAATGAATACACAAGCTTTCCACTGAACACAAGGCTATTGTTATACTTGTACGTGTTATGCTTCATGCACGGTGAATCTGATATGCTATTGATTTCCAGTAGCAGTCCCCTTTCCTCTGCTTTCCCTCTGCGTGGCTTTTGAAGAAGGAGCCATCTTGTATGCATGGCAGCCTTATAAATAAAGGCCTGTTAGTGAGACGTAAATATGTCTGTTCTTGTACAGCTTTTTGAAAAACTATTTGTCCATAAACTTGGTTCTATCATGTTTCTAGTATTTCAGTCCAGCAGAGTTTAAAGCTGGGGAGCTGGTTTTCTGTGAAATTGTGAGGAAGTATTTAAATTTCACAAACCTTTTGTTGCATCACTAGAATTCATATATATTTTTTGGACGCTGGCTTATCTTTAGAAGAGATTTTTCAGTTGGAAAAATGAGGCTGGGTGGCAAAGCAGTACTCTTCTAAGTTCAAGATGGCAGTAGTTAAAATATTAGATTAGATTAGAACATTATGTAGCTCATGTGTGGTCTTACACTTTCTGGAGGGAAAAACAAAATGGCTTCATTCATGAGAAAATAAACTGGGTACTTCTTTAAAGGTCCTATATTACACAAAATTGATTCTTATGAGCTTTAAGCCATGTTGTGATGTTGTTCCCTCATCAAAAACATACCTGTTGTGTTCTGGCTCATTCACATATGTTTGAGTCACATCTTCCACCTTGTAATGTCACAAAATGGTAGTTTTCAATATAACACTTAACTTTTAATAATAATAATAATAATACATCGGTTTTATATAGCGCTTTTCACAGTAATACAAAGACGCTTCACAATGAGGTAACAATAAAGCAAGGACAGGACAGACAACACGAGTAATGAGGAGCGGTCATGTGTGGGGACTGTAGGCTCTGAGAGGCGGGGGCAGCAATGGCAAAGGCCACAAGGCAACTTTTACTTTTTGTTCAGCAGAGATTGGCAATCCCAGGACTGAAATTATCCAGATGATTATTGTGAATATGTATGGAGTTTAAAAATGCAGTGGAGCACTTCCTGTATTCCATCATGATTTTCAGTTTACAAAAATAAATCATTCTAAATATGCAGTATTTTGTGTGTTAAACAAAACACAACTTCAGGTATGTTTTTGTTGAGGAAACAACATTATGACATAGATGTAGACTAATCTGGGCTATGGGCTTCTTGTGGTTGATCCTTGTCAAGCCTTTATTTGTATCGTTGTCCTCATACATTGATAAAAAAAACAAAAAAAAAAACAATATGAATATTTGAATAAGAAGCTGACCATTCACCGACTGAAATCTCATGAAATTTCACATCTGGACAATGGCCATTAGAACTGGCTAAATCCTCTCAAACTTAATATTATTAGCACATTTACGCTGGTCTTTATCTCTGCCACATTTGGTTATTTTGTACATTAAGTGTCAGTGTTTAATGTTCTCTCACACCAGTGGGCAAGTGACACTTTCTAAAGTAAGAGGTCTAAAGACTTCAAAAGTTCTAATTAACATCTTAATGACATGGCGTGCTCCCCCTACCAGTGTGGAGATGAGTGAGCCATGACAGAGAAATATGCCAAATCCTCTTCTCTAATATGCGTAGGAGAGATTGACTTGTGTGGGGTCAAAAAGCCAGCAGATGCCTCGCCTGCACTGGTGTTGGCTGCTTGTTCCTGTCACTGTGGTACGAATGAGATCCATTTGCAGCAGAGGAGACCTGGGGGAGCTCTCCAAGGTGCTGAAACTACCTCCACCCACAGCGGGAAGCTCACAGTCATTCACTGCTCCATTTACTTTAAAGTGGAATATCAAATACAAGAGGATGTTCCAGTGAGCCGAACAATACATGGGCCTGTTCAGGTACTGTATTGCTAGAGTTCATTTAACGCCTGCTCATGTACTGTGTATATGTTGTAATGGTATCTATGAGTAATCTTCAGCTAACGCATGTGTCAGGCCATATGGTGTAGCACAGAATATTACCATCTGCACCCCAAGGACTGGTGGTGGAAAGTAACTACAGATGTACTTGCATAAATAATTACTTTACTTGAGTACATTTGTACGATTCAACAAAGTTATTTAAATCTAAACCTCTCCAGGAGCATTAACATTTGCAAGAAGTATAACTCAAAAATATGTAGAATAGCTTATCTATTAGAGGCTACAAGGAGCATATCTTAGCTTTCACAGTTTTCCTATGCCTGGGGTAAGGCAGAGTACTGTTAAATTTTCTTATACTAATTGAACATTGGTGCACTGTGAAACTTTTCTGGAGTGTGTGTCTGCTGCCTTCTTGTCTCCATGGAGATATTACTGCTTTGCCTGGAGATTTCCACAGAATAATATTAAATGGGTCTATTATTCATTTTATCATCACTGTATTTATTACTCAGAAATACCTTGTAATACGCACACTTGAATTCTGAGTGGAGTCATTATTCACAGACCTGAAACCTTTTAATTTGGCATCACCACCTGCTTGTCTTCAGGGGGATAAAGGGTTAATGCCATACTGTGGAACATTCTAAAGCAATCACATTTCCGGAGAAACAAGTTCCCAGCATCTACTACAAATGTGGTGGTTGGAAAAGCTAATAGTTGTAGTTTCTGTTTTAGTTGTAGAATTGATAGTAACACTAGTGCTAGTATGAGTGAAATCAGTCACAGAAATGCAATGTTAAAACAGTAGTTATAGCAACAGTAAGGATCAATAAATCTTTCTATTTATTTTAAATCACTGGCATGATTGATTTGTGTTTTCTGTCTTACTATTTTGTAGTACTTTCACCTGTGTACTGAAAATATTATAGTATTATAGTATTAATGTTTTGGAGTTTTGAGTGCACACTGTAAACATCTCTGAGCATTAACATTTACAAGACTGAAATCTGAACTGAAGAGATTCCATTATCTAAATAATTGCAGCCTTTGTGATTTCATAACTGCACTAACTCAAATAGCTATTTCAGTGTGTGATTGTTATATATTGCATAACCTTAGCTATTAATATTTAAATGAAGACCGCCTTTTCAGGATTTTCAAGAAGTTCCAAAGCAAAGACCAGAGAGAGTTGGTGTGGACATCGACTTGAAACAGGTGAGTGGTGTTCTTACAAGCTCAAGATGAATCGCAATCAATTATCTTTAAAGGCATGTAGATGTAGAGGAGTCAGTGGAGTGGAGTGGGACTGGGCAGAGCTGCTCTGTCTGTCTAATGACTGGGTCCCTCCCTTTAATCAATCACATTTCATAGCACATAATCACAATGACATGCCCTCTACCAGAGGTCAGGCCGACAGCTTTGTGCTCTGTTCCTCCTCAATGACTGCACTGATTCTGACACTGTATCGAGAGCTATAATGTACCAGCCGATCCAGAACCCCGTGAAAGAATGAGCCCAGGCATTGTCCACTGAGTTTTTATACTACTATAATACATCTTCATTAATACAGGGGTCTAATGCTGATAGACAGGATAGTGGGACAGAGGTGGCACCAACAGTGGTACACCTACATGGGCTACATCTGACTAGAATAATCGCAAAACACAGATGTTTACATGCACAAAAACAAATGTGACTGTCAAAAACACCGGGGCGACACGTGTCAGTTAAAGGTGCACTGTGTAAATTTTTTGGTGGAGGGACCTTCAAATGTGTTTCACCATGGAAATATTATTGCTTTGTCTGGAATGATTCACAGTATGTTTTTAAACAATTCTATCTTCACAAAGACCAAACTAGACTGGCCACATAAAACACAGGTCAGATCTGTGTTTATGTGGCATTTGAATAATTTGATAATTTAATAAATCGAATAATGATCAGATTTTCTGGTATGTACATAAACATAGCCACCACAAGTGTCTGAGGTGTTACTGAATATAACTATACTCGTAAACTCGTAAAACAAATTCAAAGATATATCAACTTATATATTTGCTTTGTGACCATGACTCACAGAAAACAGTGACAATTACAATTCATGACTACACTGCTAAAAAAAATCTAGATGAGGAGAGGGAGAGAGAGAATAAATATGTAATAGTGAGAAATTGCAGTGTAAAATTGTTTGATTTTCAAATTTATTTAAATAATGAGACCCTGTAAATGGATGAGTAATGCAATTCAAATCAAAATATTATTTCTTTTGAACGAGGAATCCTTCAAATCACGAAGGAATAATTTGGTTAAACTCCTGAATACCCTGGTTATTTTCCATTTGACTCTGTCACTATCATAAAATATCATACCATATGCCAGGGAAAAGCAAAAAAGTGCATTCATCTTCAAATTCATAAAAAGGATAAGATAAGATATGAGAACCTTTAATTGTCCCACCATGGAGGAATTCCAGTGTTGCAATGCCCTGTTTGAAAAGCTGAATTAACTCTTGTGAGCCTTTAGCCATTTTATAATGCTGTTACTTCATCAAAGCATGCTTGGAGTTGTGTTTTGTTTCATTCTCACATGGTTGGGTATTCCATTATTATTAATCTATCTGCACCTCCAAAGCTCAAAATGTTTTGTTCCACCTTGTGATGTCATGAAGTGGTAGTTTTCAAGTTAACAGCTCCTTTTACCTTTAGTTCAGTAGTTGGCATTTCCAGGGCTGAAATTATCTACAGTAAATGATTCTAGTGAAGGTGTAAGGAGCTTAAAAACACAGTGGAGCACTTCCTGTATTACCACATGACATCACAAGGTGGAGTGTTTTCTGTTTGAGAGACGAACCAAGTCTGAATGTGCAGAATTTGTTTGTTAAACATGTGTGAATGAAATGAAACAAAACTCCATATATGTTTTCGATGAGGAAACAACATTATAACATTGATGAAAAAACAGCTCGATATGAGCCCTTTAAGAACACTTAAATTATTAGCATGAAGAATAAAAACACCCCAGTTAATCATAGCTCTTATCTGAGTTTGAATAAGGTTCAATCCAGTGGCTGCACAGTAGTACAGGGGGGATTAGTTCCATTGCCACACAGCATGGAGGTGGAGAGCCGCTCTGTGTGGACTTGGTGTGGCGTGATGGATAGGTTTTTCCTCACCAAAACAGAGCATACACAATACTGAGCCTCTCCGAATGTGGGCATGGTCCAGCTGTTAGTAATAGGGTCCCCCAGTGGCTCAGTGATAGATGAGTTAAATTAATGTGCTATCAGTGAAAAAAGGTTCAATAAAGATTACAAGGCCAGAAGTATAACTCTTATCTGAAAGAGAGGCTACAAGGAACATATCTGAGCTTTTGCAGTTTGCCTTTGCCTGAGGTATGGTGGAGTGCTGTTAATTTTTTCTTAATACTAATGGAATATTAAAGGTGCACAACACAACTTTTCTGGAGTGTGTATCTGCTGCATTTTTTATCTCCATGTTACTGCTTTGCCTGGAGTGTTTCACAGTATAGTATTAAAAGTGTCTATTATAAATGAGCGGTTTTATTGCTCAAAAATACCTTGTAATGCATACATTTGTGTTGTGAGTGGGGTCACCATTCCACAGATCTGATTTGAACTTAATTTGGTGTCACCACCTGTATATAATGTCATACTGTGGAACATTCTAGGCAAAGCATTGACATCTCCATGGAGACAAGCTAGACACCAGAAAAGTTACATAGTGCACCTGTTAAAGACTTAAATTGAGGAAAAATATAAGCTACTATCTTAATTCAGTAGGTTTTATCATTTATTTAAGCTGATTTAGAATGAACAATATATATATTCTAATGTCCTATCTTACGCAAATTTGACTCTTTTAGCTATGTTATAATGTTGTTACCTCATCAAAAACATACCTATGTTATGTTTAGAGTTATGTTTTGTTTCATTAACACATGTTTGAGTAATTTTTCATTATTAATCTGTCTACATCTCCAAAGCTCAAAATGTTCTGTTCCACCTTGATAATGTTATATAGTGGCAGTTTTCAGGTTAACAGCTACGTACTTTTAGTTCAGTAGAGATTGGCAATTCCAGGACTAAAGTTACCCATATGATTCTAGTGAAGGTGTATGGAGTTTAAAAAGACAGTGAAGCACTTCCTGTATTACTACATGACATCACAAGGTGGAACAGAGTGTTTTCTGTTTAAAGTTAAACTAAAGCCTAAAGGTGCAGGATTTTTGTCTATGTGTGAATGACACAAAGCACAACTCCAGGTACCATAGAGTTATTGTTAATTGTGCTCAGTCATAACACCCAGACATTTTACAAACATATTCTGCCTTCAGGTTAGCTTTATATTAGCATGTTATTGTTGTTGTCCCCAGCCCTCCTCTCAGCATAGTGATCAATACAGTACGCACCTTTGGCTTGTGTGTTGTGCTTGTTTGTGTACTCACCAGTTTGCGTTGACACCAGCCGCAGACCCCGCAGAGAGCCACCAGCCACACTGCACACACCGTGAGCGCTAAAGAGACCAGGAACACGCTGAGGGAGAGCGAGCCTGAAGAGACAGAAACATCCACTCATCACTTTTCACTATCCACACAACATTAGCACCAAAACAGCTCCAGTCACAGTACAAAGGTGACTGCATGCTACACTAAATCTTACTGTCAGCTGGGGGCCTAACACAAACAGTTTCTTTAATTGAATAGGCTGCCGTACTTTTCCACTGTGTCATAAAAAGCTTAAAAAATACCATCTTGTGGTTATCACAATAATTACTGAATTTGCTTTGTTTTATAACTGATAGATGGATAGACTGGGGAGGAATATGCAGGTAGTATCAAATCTGAGCCGAAGATGGTAGAATAAAGTCTTCTATGACATGATTTCTTTAAAGCGAGGGTATTTTACTTCTATGGAGTATTAACTATTAACACAACATGTATAGATCACCACGTTACCTTTTATTGTTTTGAAAATGCTTCTGCTGAAAACAACCTATTAACTGTTTAATAATAAGTTTCACTTTCATGTCTCTCCTCCCTTTGCTCCCCACAGTCACTCCTCCTTCGGGGTGCTATCACAACACAATCAGCGTGCATCCCACTAATGAAACTACTGCACATTGCATCAGGTTTGTCAAGTTGTTCATGTCATGTTTTTGTCTACTTGTGGAGAATAGGTTCTATTCATGCTTATGTCGCAAACCAGGAAGATGCTTGAAAAGGTGCAATGACAACTTCCAGCAGGCTCTGTTCGCGTTAGTAAGTCTGACAAAATCTAGGAAAAATGAGAAAATGGCCCAGTTTTCTTCATCTACATGTCATTGTAGCTTTCCATTATGTTCGGCTAATCAACAATTCCAACCATACCTCAGTTTTCATCATTTCCCCACTGACACAAAACTCCGAGTGCACTGGGTACATGCGATTAGAAGAGATGATGGCGCCAAATTCAAGATTATTCCTAACAGCACATACGTATGCAGTCTTCATTTTACTGCTGATGACATTTACTTCAGTGGGTTTATACAGCCTATTGCCATGAGGGAGAATGGATGAGGCAGGCTTGTGGACTGAGCATTGACCAGAACCTTACAGTTAACTGTAAGGAGAGTTCTGATAAGGCCTAGGAGAGATCGCTAAATTACTGAAACATGCATGGTTGACACCCAAAACTTCTTCAGTCATGTTTTTGACAAGATAACATTATAACATGGTAGAAAGCTAAAAAAAAAGCATAATACTCTCCCTCTAACAATATTGTACTTTTATAATAGTTGTTTGGGGATCATCCAGCTTTAGGACTATTGTCAGTGTCAGCGCCATAAAGTTGTTTCAGTACTTTTGTACATCATACCTTTCTTCGGCAATATATTGCACTTCAAATTGTGTTATCGTGACAGGCCTAGTGGCTATCTTCCTTGTGCTGGTGCATTTCAATACCTTTCCAATGAGAACTGTAGCCGGGTATCAGTCAGCGGCACACACGTCACTGTCATGGTGCCACAGCTTGTTAAGTGACAGGCTGAAAATGGGAGGAGGGAGGCGTCTGGGGAGAGGGAGGGCTTGAGAGGTGAGGGAGGGGGGACTGAGCTGACAATACAAGAGAGCTCATGATTAATGGGTATTGGTGTATGGTGGGTGAACGCGAGGCTTTGAGAGGGAGGCATAGAAAAATATCACCTATTGGTTTATTTTCTATGGGCTGAATAGTCTAAGAGATTTGCACCTTTTTAATGCATTTCTCTGACAATAAGAGGATCTACCCTGATGAGTCTCTTGCGTTTTTAGTTTGCACAGACAATTCAATGGCTTTCACTTCAGGGGTAGAGGTATACAGTCCCACTGATATTTGCACAGTGGGGAAAGATGCTAATGTATTCAAATATGTGGTTTCATTTTAACAGCTTTTCCTAATGTACAGCAATAAACAGTGTAAGATTCAGGCGCATCTAAGTGTCAAATACAAGCTTGATCAGCTCCTAGTCTTGTTTGTCTGCTTCACTGTCTCTCTCCCTTCCTTTGGCTTGTCACAACTGGCCTTTTCATCTGGCTCCTCCTTCACATCTTCTCTTTATTCTCAGCCTGACTGGGTCCTCTGGGAACAGGTGGGCTCAGGTAAACTTGCTTCTCGTGAAAAAAATAAAATAAAAATCACAACAAAGCCTTCATTGTATTTCACAGTCTATACTCAACTTTTAAGTCTATGCAGCACCTGAGGCTTCACTCATTAGGGCTTTAAAGTGATACGCAGGTGGGAATACAGCGTGTCACACAGCTACTACTACTACTACTATATGCCATTAATTTAAACCTCATCCAAAATCAAGTCAAGGTTAATGTTTTTCAGGGTTATTTTTTCATCTATATGCCCAATACAGTTGCATACTAATTGCCATTGTCTCCAGGGTTTAGAAGTAACTGAATACATGTACTGAGAATACATGTTTTCTGGTACAGTCTTTGATTTTGGTGGCATTCAGAATACAGTTACTTTTCATACAATACATGGCGGTACTTGATCACACAATTTAGGCCTCAAACTGCACAGAATCAGTGAGAAAAATAGAAAACACTGCTCTTGTGGTGAGTGCATGTGTGATTTTTTCTCCTCCAGTTAGTGTTAGGAAAAGCATAACAAAATATGAAAGAAATATTAAGCCTTTTTTAATCCTATGTTGCTAAAATGTAAATGCAACTCAATATAAAAGTATTTAAACCATTCACAATACAGTACTCTGATTGGACCATGTATCAGAATATGTTACAAAATAAATTTTAATGCAGTTATTGAGTATTCTGTAACTACATACATTTTCAAAGTATTGTGGACATGTCATTCCTTTGTCTGGAATATTCCACAGTATTAGACTTTTCTAACTCCGTGGAGAGTCTACTTACCACGTTCACCATGGAGGTAGATAAGTTTAATGACATGCTGTGTAACATTACAGGCAAAGCAATAACATCTTCATACAGACAAGCAGGTGACAAACCTTCTACCAGAAAAGTTACAGAATTATTAAATCAATCAAACTTTATTTATAGAGCGCTTTTCATACAAAAAATGCAACATGAAGCGCTTTTTATTCACTGTATTCTACGACGTTTCAATATTTCTTTTCAAACAATACTACATTTGACTCAACTGAAACTTTCTGATGTGTTTTTGTTTTGAAGCAAAGGCAGGTCCTCTGGGCATGTTTCTCCAGGTATGTTTTGTTCCAACAAAAACACCTGTAAGTGAATAAATGCAACACAGACACATTGTAGTACTGTGGAACATTCCAGGTAAAGATGTCTGTAGAGACCATAGACAAAGACGCAGGGAGTGTGTGACGTCACCATTAGCTAGCAGTTATAGGAGTGAATTTGAAGCTCAATATTAGGAATTAGGAATTTAAATAAAAACACCTGGATCATGAGCAGCAGGTTAATATGATAAAATGACAAGGTTCACTGCAGCATTTACAGAGAGAGGTGTGACAATATTCCAAGTCAGTTGAAACCAGAGTCAGTGGAGCTGAAAGTGCCCCCATGAGCGCATTAGCTATGTCCATTTACATGTATACAGTCTATGACAAACATGTATTGGACTCTCAATCAAAAGTTACGGAGTGCATCTTTAACAATACCGAAGTTATACCAGTTCTAGTTTTGTGTTTATAGCCCAGTGTTGAAGCTTCTTGAACTCATTTTAACTCGAATGAAAAAAATCTGCCTTCTATTTTGCAGCTCTTGTTGCAATAATCCCTCAGTGCCACTGTGGGTCGTCTCTTGCCTTATTCTTTTCACGGTTTTCTCGAATGGCTTAGATCACTTTGCCTTTAAACCTTCTCGTGTTAGTGGCCCGTGCTCCTGTTTCAACCTCTTCTCCACCTCTCCCCACTGCTCCTTTCACCATTTCTCTTTTGCTGGACTCAAATTAGAAACCCGCTGGTCCTCCGTTTGCAATAAAGCTTTTTCCAATACACATACAGCCGCTAGTGCACTACATTCAACTTCCATTACAGCCACTGGTAGAAGTCATTTGTTGAAAGGACACCACTGGGAATTAAAGCCATCTCTCTCTCCTGTTGACTCTCGGCCAACCAGCTCCAATGGTTCTGCTTTGAACGCTCAGTATCCTAAACATCTTAACTACATTGTTATCTGCAGACAACATCGACAGCCCCAAGACAACCTGAATGATCCTGCTAACATGGTGAAGGAGGAGATATAATCAGCGTAATGGGTGCTCTAGGTTTATGAATGCTAAGTGCAGCATTGGAGGAGTACAAACAAGTACAGCCATTGAAAAAGAAAATCCTTGTACATCTCCATTAAGGTTTGTTTAATTGTGATAATTATGTACTATGTCTATCTATTCAAGGAGTCCCACTTCAGGGTTTTCTGTGTATCTGTTTCTAACCTGAAAAACTTCATCAGAGGCTTTAGGAAGGGCATCCAACATAAAACACATCTGTGCACACAAGTGGGACCAGTTATCGAATGGTAACATAACAGAAACGAATAAGTAAAGATGTTATTTTAAGCATACACAATGTAACCTTTCTGGTGGAGGGTCTGTCACTTGATTGTCTTAGTGGAGAGATTTTATTGCCTTGCCTGACATTAAACTTAAATCTGGCATTTATTCAATTACAGTTGTTTTTGTTGCTCAAGAAATACCTTAAGAAATATGAATTCTTACTGTGAATGGGCTCACCTCTCCACAGATCTGACCTGTAACCTGTACCAAAGCATGCTGGCAGTGTCACCTGCTTGCAATATTGTGGAACATTCCAGGCAAAGCAATAACATCTCCATAGAGACACCACCACCAGAAAAGTTCTACAATTACGCACAGTATGTGTAATTCTATGGCGTTTCAACCTTTCTTTTCATTCTACACTACATTTGATTGAGCTGAAATTTTATGACATCTTATTGTTTTGAAGCAAAAGCAGGTCCTCTGGGTATGAAAGAGCCAGTGCCTCCAGCTCCTGAAAGATGAGTATCTATTCATAGCTGCTTAAAAATAGAATAGAGTATATACGGTGCTCCGCCATATTCATAGAGGTCAATAGTGAGAGTCCATTAGCAATATCAGCAATGGGAGCACTGGTTATAAACACAGGGCGCTGCTGGGCTGTAGATAAGGGCATATATAAAGCCGGTATAGCTCCAAGTGGCTCTCTGATGGATGATGTTTGAAGGGCCGGTGAAGTCCAGCAAATTTTCACATGGCGTTTTCATTGAAGGTCGAAGTAGTGAAGAGCGTTATGATCGGTGTCAGTCCAGACAGCTCAGAGAGTCAAAACCAGAAAATGTTAAATGGACTCTGGCTCAGTGGTTTAGTAAACATAACAGAGGAAGAGGAGAGAGGTACTGAGGAAGGCATGCTCTGAGCAATGGTATTAGTGAGATATAAAAATGGGTAGGTGCAGCTGGGCAGAAAAGCACAGTCATTAGACTGACTCCCACTCCATATAAAAGTACCAAAGAGAAGTGTTTTTTCAGCTGTAACAAACATATTTCATTCATTTCAATATTTTTTTTAAAATATATTTTTCTCATAGACTGTATCAAGAATGATGTCACCCATAGCGTTCAACTCCAGTCAAATGAAGCTCATCATGCTAGCAGTTAGAGAATTTGGAGCCAGGTCCGTGGGAATAGGAATGTACAAAATAGAATACAAAAACACTAGGATCATGTAGCGCGGATTAATGCAAACATTTTAAGACCAAAATGACATAGAAAGCGGGACAATAATTTTCCAGTGTAAAGGACAGGTAACAGGTTAGCTATGTCTATTTATAAATACAGTGTATGATTTCTCAGGCAGGCGTGTATTCCCAATCAAAGGAATTAAACTAAAGCTGATTCTCACTAGCTTAGCATTTAGCTTGAACATACAGTAATCTGCTGTAGCGAGGATTTAAAAAAAACAAACATGGAAAAACACTGGCCTGGGGTAAGACACATCTAACCACCTCGAGTCACTAAAGTTGACTAGAGCTGACCCTTTGATCTGTAACTCAGAATCAGAGCTCTCTCAAAACAGAAATCTAAAAGTAATGCTGTTTGCTTTTGATTTCTCTGGCGAGTTTCTTTTATTCACATAAAAGAGCAAACAAATGGTGCTGGGAGATGTTTTGAGTATAGTGGCAGTGATGGTGTAAATGAGAATGCTCAAACTGAAGCAAGACTACAAAGAGTAACTTGTATCAAGGTTAAACAGGGACGCCAGAGGAAAAAAACTGCAGGAAAATGAGACTTTGAAATGATGCACACTTGGAGCTCAGCAGATATAAGGTCTACAGCCTGTATTCACAGACAGAGACTGAACACAGAGATGCTCAAGGCCCACAAGTGGTGATCTGAGCCTGACAGGAAAGCACTCCTCCAAGACTAGACAAATTTTTATTTATATTCTATATTGTGATTATTCTGCACTATTTCATAATCTAATCACAAGGCATATGCTTCCTTTGTGCCAGTCCAGAGTCAAAGGAGGGTATAGTGTGAAAATGTGAAATATGAATGTACCAACTGTGCAGAGGTAATTTGATGTAATGAGCTTAGCTGAAGTTTATTTTACTTTTTGTGTGCTTTACTAATGATTCATAATTGCTGTTTAAAAGAGCACTGTTACATTTCTCATGGGGGCCTGCCACCTGCTCATCTCCAGAGAGCTGTTGCCTTGTTTGGGATGTTCCATTGTATGGCATAACAATAAAAACTCAAGAACACGTATTCTTGTAACCTGGGTCACCTCTCCACAGATATGATCTGTAATAAAGTCATGTACCCCAACTTTATAAACAGCACTGTACTTCATGAGAGACCTTCAGGTGTCTTAAAAACAAGAAAAAACAGAAAAAGTTCAAATTAAACTATTTGCAAACGTTTTTACTGACTTTCCTTATGTATCCTAGCATCCATTTTCACTGTATTTAGTTATAAGCACATTTCCCAAGTTTCAGAGTTGAGTTAAGAGCTGCTTTTACAATATATCTGTACCATAAATTGTACATATAGATGGATGTAGCTAACCAGCTAGCCGTCACTTTCCAAATAGGAAGTAAGAACGGGATGCTTCTAGCTCTAGCAACTCTGGCTCCATTTGACTACACTGAAATACCATCACCCCTCTTTTTGTAAATGCTGCAGTGAGCCTCATCATTTGGTTTTAAAATATTCATATTAACCTGCTCTACATGATTCTGTGTTTTTTATTTCACTATTTTGTCCATGAATAAATTTCTATTCATCAACATGGAACTCAGCTTCAAATTCACTCCTATAACTGCTCCTCATTTGACTGGAGCCGAACGCTGTGGGGTCACACTCCTTTAAAAATTCTATGATCTGTAGTAGGACATGACAAATTTGGCTCTACATTTAAAGAAATTCTGTGTGTCATGGGCGGCACAGTTGAGTGACTAGCACTCATGAAGTTTGCATGTCTGGATGGGTTTCCTCTGGGCACTCCAGTTTCCCCCATCAACCCAAAACATGCTAGCAAACCTATGAACTGAAATCAAGGACAACATGGTCCACCCTCCTGTGGGCTCACCACTCACAGGGTGTACAGAGGACTGGGCGGAGAAATGCTGCCCCTGCGACCCCGCTGGATAAAGTGGAAGAAGATGGATGGACGTATATCATGCACCAAGTACAGGCAGGTACATAGTAAGCCTATTTATGCACATAGTGAGAGAGGCTGTAGGTTCCCTGGCCCACATGTGACAAGTTAAGCCAAGCAGAAAGGGGACCAGTTCTCAGGGGTAGGACACACTGCTAATTGGACAAGCGGATCTAGAGCAGTGTCCAGTCAGCAGACCTGCCACACCACATCTCAGCACTAGGGGCACGTGGGGGGACGGGAGACTTCAGAAGCTGTGGGTGCAACGCTACA
Organism: Odontamblyopus rebecca; assembly: GCA_030686955.1. Classification (NCBI taxonomy): domain Eukaryota; kingdom Metazoa; phylum Chordata; class Actinopteri; order Gobiiformes; family Gobiidae; genus Odontamblyopus; species Odontamblyopus rebecca. The sequence goes on from CM060659.1 coordinate 24,126,960, forward strand.
GCCCTAATCTTCAAAGCGGGCATTCTGTGTGGCCTCCTCTCCACTACAGAGCTGCCCTGGGGTAATCTGCACATGTCACTCAGCCACTGTCTGTGTGCTCCAGTTATTTACCTCTGCAGCAAAGATGTGATATGGATGCTTTAAAATGGTCTTTATCTACCTCCTGGCTCAGGGCGCCAGTGTAGGTTATTACTTTTGTATAACAGTTATTCCTTGTGACTTTCTCAAAGACTGGAGACAGGAAACAAAAAAGATGATGAGTGGCACAAATTGAAAGGTATACAGTTACTTATTATTATTAATGTGGATAATACAGGGAAATATATTTTAAAAGAATCACCCATAATGAATTAATGCTAAATGGATATTTGTAATGTCATACCATGGAACATTTCAGTCAAAGCAATAACATCTCCATGGAGATAAACCATCTTAGTCAGTTCAAACCTCAAAGCATGCCTCTGTAGTGTAACCTGGCAAGACACCATCAAAATACTGTCCTATCCTAAATCCTATCATAATGTTATTCATTGATTCATTATAATAAATTCAACATTTGATACTGTATTACATTGTGTTATAATAAGATGAATCTATCTTAGTAATCAAAATAATAATAACATTTGGCACAAAGGAAGAGCCACACCAGCTCTTACCCACATTGGTAAGCAGCAATGAAATCTTTGCAAATAAAAATTCAGTTGCTTATTCGTGCAAAAAGGATGCACGTGGGAGGACTAGGAAATGAATTCAATAGGGAGAATGTTGCAGAAATAAAAAATGATGCCTCCAAGTAAATAATATCATTGTTGCATATAGTGACATTTCACACACTACGCACCAAGATACTTCCTATCAGAGCCCGGCCAGTTGAAAGCATCGCCAGATACTTGGGCACATTTCTGTCCTTTTAGTTGGTGTTGCACAGCCTCCCACTCTGCCAAAACTAAATGAGCACACAATTTAAAACATTATGCATAACCATGACTGACTCTCCTCTTCAGACACGTCGTATGTAAACGTGTCCAGCAGCCATTTGGAGACAACACTACAGATGGGTGGATTGGTGTCCTCACACATCTCTAGTGCAGCTGGTCAAATGCACAATATAAGAGCCATAAATCACCATATAGAGTCAGTTAAAGGGCCCATATTAGGCTTTTTTCTGATCTATGTTATAAAGTTGTTTCTTCATCAAAAACATAAGCCGTGTTGTGTTTCATTCCCTCAAACAGAAAACATTGTTCCACCTTGTGATGTCATGTGTTGATACAGGAAGTGCTCAACTGTGTTTTTAAACTCCCTACACTGTCACTATAGAGTCATTTGGATGATTTCAGCCCTGGAATTGCCCATCTCTACTGAACTAAATGTAAAATGTAGCTGTTAACTTGAAAACTACATCCATTTGAAGGTGGAACAGAGGATTTTGAGCTTTGGAGACAGACTAACAATAATACTCAAACAAGCCTGAATACAAGAACACACCACTCCAGAGTAATATAGGACATTTAAAGCTGGACAATAACATGAGTAGTGCTCAGTCACATTATTGCTCATTTTGCTTGAGTGAGCTAAAACACTAGAAAGCCTGAATTTGCTTTTTTAAATTCTTTATGTTTATGTATAATCCTGATTTATCCATTCTGAAATAATGAGGTAAAAGCAGTGTCAATCGGTTAAGCACCCCCATATATAGGGCAGACAGTTTTGAATCACGCTAGTGCACTGTCATTATTGCACGGTTGTGGGTTAAATTCTCAGCCCATTCCTTTCTGAGTGTGTACCAGCATGTATTACAGTATTATATGATCACATCATAGATTACTGTGTTAGGGAATGGGGGGGGGGGGGTTGTCCTGCTTCCCTAACTAGATTATGATTGATAAACTTCTTTATAATTTGCCCAAAACTGGTAATTTGGAGTTTGTGTGGGTTAGAAAAGTAATATTAGGCCTATACTAGGCCCATACTTTGTATAAAAACAAAGATACAGTCAATGCCGCCCGCTGAATGCAGACAAAAGGGCAGCGCTCCCTCCACCAGAACAGTTACATATAGTGCAAATTTAACTTTGTGGAACAAGTGCTACTGTAGCCACAAATTGAGTGCCCATAAGCAGTGGCCTGGATGACCCATGCTCTGTCCATGTGCTCCTGCACCTCTGCTGTGTTGTCAGTCCACCCACGTCCTCTTGCCACTCTGCCTCCAGGATCAACTTCGTCAACCAGTGCAGAGACACAGAGACATGAGCCACAGAGACAGAGAGTCACAGAGACACAGTTACAGAGACAGAGAGTTACAGAGCCATGAGCCACACAGGCCCGTAGCCAGACTTCCAAGGGGGGTGGGTCGTTTTTTAAGCCAAAAGTGACCTTTTTATACGGGTGCCTTTGCGACCCAGTGATTGTACTATAAGTACACTCATTTCAGACTCAATTATTTGTTTGTTTTGGTTAATATTCATTTACTTCACTTGTTATCTATTACATTATCTATTGTAATTATGCATATATTGTTAAATTATTATAAAAATACAACCAATTATATAAAGTTATTTGCTTATAAGAACTGGAATTTATTAAATATGAAACAAATCTTTATTAGCATTTTAGAAATGGTTTACAGTATATCGCATTTACAGCACTCAGCACTATTTTAAAAAAAATATTTTTTGGAAAAAGGTGACCCCAGTCTCGGGGCGTGGGGGGGGGGTCGTCCGACCCCCTCGACTTCTTCCTGGCTACGGGCCTGCCACAGTCACAGAGTCACAGAGGTATAAGCCACAGAGTCACAGAGACACAGAATCACAGAGTCAAAGAGACACAGGGTCATAGAGACAGAGACACAGAGTCACAGAGCTACAGAATCACAGAGACACAGAGTCAAAGAGCCACAGAGTCACCAGCAGCCCAGAGCCACAGCACAGTGACATCTATTACAACACCTTCTGCTTATTAGCACGTCTGAGTGTGCAGCACTGAATCACCAAAACTACTCAAGATGTGGATACTTGTTAAGAAAACAACAAACACTGCACTGTAAAAAAGAAAAAGTTAGTTCAACTCAAATTTTCAAGGCAACTTACTGCACAGAGTTTTTAAGTTGTACGTATCAACTTAAACTTTTAAGTTTTGAAGTACTGCTATTATTAAGTTGGGTCAACTAAGCTTTTGAAGTTATGCCAACTAAGCATTTTAAGTTTGTTTCTATTTTATCAACTTATTTGTAGCTCATATTATCCCCTGTGAAAACTTACTATATTGAGTTGAAATTACTACACCCACAATAAATATTTATTTTTTTATTTTTTACTTTCAACTTAATTGTTAATTGTCATTGGTACAGCTTTTGAACTCCATCCATCCATCCATCTTCTCCCGCTTAATCCGGCTGGGTCGCGGGGGCAGCTTGCTGCCCAATCCTCATAGCACCTGACCCCCCCTATGAACCCCTCTGCAGGTGGTGAGCCCACAGGAGGGTGAACAACATGGTCCTTGATGTTAGTTCATAGGGGTGCGGGCATGTTTTAGGTTGATGGGGGAAACCGGAGTACCCGGAGGAAACCCATCCAGACACGGGGACGAACATGCAAACTCCACACAGAAAGGCCCGGGATCGAACCCGCAACCTTCTTGCTGTGAGGCCTGAGGCCTGTGTTGCTACTCAGCCACCGTGCCGCCAGCTTTTGAACTGAACACCAAAATGTTTGCCAGCATAAGTAATTTAAAGCCCAAAGGAAAAAAAAAGTCTTTCAGCATACAATTAACAAATGTATAAAAGCATATAAAAATATACTTCAGCATCATCCATCTGAAATATGGGCAAACACCTTAACATGTCTTTAAATTCAACTAATTTTCAACTTTTTAAAATTTTCACTGAGTATTAATACACAGCTGACAAAGCAAATTTGTACCTTTTTTTCAACAGTAGCAAAAACTAACAGCCTTTAAAATAACTGTACGGTACAAAACTGTACTGTTAAATTTCTGAACATCACCATGTTTCTGAACAAACATCACAGACTTTTGTGCAAGTCAAAATAAAACTCTCGTTCACTGCAAAATCAGAGAAAATCAGCAGATTGCTACGAGATTTCAAGTGAGCATGCGCAGATTAGTTAACCTGGTCCTAAATAAGCGTCTACTGTGATTTGTATATTATGCCAACTCAAAATCTTAATTAAGGTCTACTTTTTATCAGAAACTTCCAAAAGTGAGTTGAAATGACTCACTTGAGACAGTGTAAGATGCAATTGGTAATTTTATTGTTTGTGGATGCAAAACTCCTAGTAAACTGAACAAATTCAAGTTGTCATTTTTACAGTGTGTGAGATATAAAAGCAATGTGCATGAAGTTAGTACAACAGCTAATTCAAATTAATTGAAATAAAATATATCCTGCGGCAAAGATACCAGATGTATAATCAAAAAGCATAAAGCAATAACAGCAAAGGCCTTTAGGTTTTATGTTGAGTATGTAGGCCAAGACATAAGTTAAAATGCTGAATACTGACAAACTTGTAGAATCTTTTAAAATCAGGCTTTTGTGCTAATAATAAATTGTTAGAAATATTTTAGATAGAGGCTACGGCTATTAATGCTATTTTTAATGAAACAGTCTGCAAAGTCAAGTCAGAACGTTTGCATAAAACTTGTTTATAAACAATTAAGGGGCATATTTATAGAAAATATTTTGTTTTCCTGTCATTCAGTGACCCTTTATTAATTCTGAAGTGGATGAATACAAAACAATCTGGGCATAGATCTCACTTTTAATGCAGCTTTATATACAGTATTATTTATCTCAGTATGTAACTTTTCTGGTTATCTGAGTGGATCTATTAACTCTCTGCTTGGAATATTCCACAATATGGTATGACAGATAAAAACATAGATTCTGTGAGTGGCCTCATCTCTCTACAAATCTGACCTGTAACTTGGTCACCTGTTTCTATGGAGAAAGATAACATCACTGCTGACATTCAGGCAAATCACTAGCATATCCAAGGAAAGAAGCAGGCCGGAAAAGTATATAGTACACCTTTAAATCATGTCACCATAGGGAAATTATAATGAGATTGATAAAAAATATTCATCCATCTTCTTTCTCTGATGATGACTTAACAGTACAGCGATGATCTATATATGCCCTCCCTTTAATGCCCTCTCCGCTGTAACCTCGGAAAGACTGAATACATTGCCAAGATTTAAATGGATGACTTTGATATGGAAGCCACAAGAAGCCCTCAACACATTTACTGGGGATATTTACCTTCCCTGCCTCTTAACTGCTCCACTTGTTTTCCAATTCGTAATACTAATGTCTCCAACAACATTAGAATCGATTATACTCATATATTTTTAGCTTAAATCCACTAGCAGTCTGGATAACATTAGAGCAACTTTTATTGTCTTATCATGATTGCATTTGTTAAAGCTTTGCTACCAGGAAGTGTGAGACAAATGGCTGTTATATTAAGTGCTGCATGTAGGTGTACGGTGGCCTGGAGAGGTTATAGCCCCTTCACGGACTCTCTCCCAGTCTATTATTCACTGGCCCACCCATGCCCTTGACTTTATTGACTTTAGCTGCACATGGAAGCTGTTGATACTGTGCTGAAGACCAGTGTCCATCTCTGTAATGCGCTTATGAGCTGTAAACTAAGTCAACCTTGGCTAAAATTATCCCAGCTTTATGGACATTAAATTGCTTTTATATATATATATATATATATATATATATATATATATATATATATATATATATATATATATATATATATATAGCCTAGTTTATCTACCCATGGGCAGCCTTAGGGTTCAATCACAGCATTTCATTGAATTTTCTACAGCATTTTGTGTTCACTGTGGTCATTATGACACCAATTAGTAACAGCAGTAAAGGTCATTTTTCCACCTTTCCTTCTTTTTCCAATAAGCATCAGTGCAGCCAGAGCTGTGTTTAATAGCTTATTTTCTATTATTAAAGCATGAATCAGTTTTGGTTTAACTTCTTGTTTTCCATATGTGATACCATATGAGGCATTGCTAAGTAAATAAAACATCGGTACTACAGGAAACACAAGTTGGGTCCAGTCAGCATCTTGCCTTTAAAGGTGCACTGTGGAACTTTGAGGAGGGTACCTCACCTGCTTCTCTTCATGGAGATGTTGCCTGGAATGTTCCACAGTATGTCATTACACTTATTTATCTTTATTAACACCGCAGGTAACGCCATAGGGCCAAGGTACGTGTCAGATCTGTGGAGAGATGGACCCACTCAATGTAAGAATGCAAGTTTTTAATCATAAAAACCTCTATTATTGAGTAAATGCAAGGTGGGTATGTTTAATGCCATAACAGGACATTCCAAACAAAGAAACAAGATCTCCAGGGGGCAGATGGCAGGCCCTCCACCTGAAAAATTACACAGTGTATCTTTAAGGCACTGTCTTTAACCAATTTGGCACATTTAACCCGTTTGGATTGACGCTTTTTCCCTCTGGGTTTTTCTGTTAATTAAAGTTCTCATTAAGCAGTTTTTGCATTTTGAGAACTCTTTTTTTATATTTGCATTTATATCAGAGTTCAGTCAGCTCAGTTCTTTTTTCAAACATTTAGATTTCAGATACATGAGAAATCCTATCATTTCAACACTTTTTTCAAAGTATCTGGACATGCACTCTTTGAATTGGGTAATGACTGGCAGAGTCAGTTCTTTTTTTTTTAAGTAAAAACTCCTGGCCTGCAGTCTATCTCCAAATCAAATTGAGTTCATATACATTTTCTGTTGCACCATCAGTGAGACTTTATTGCAGAAATATTGAATTAAGTTACACTTCTATGAGGAACGTATCTAGAAATCAATTGTGAGCTCTTCTAGTTGAATGCTGCTTTCCGCTCTCTAAAATTATATTATTGCTTTGTGAGAGACTCTATTCAATCCCTTCTGCACATACCAGTAATTTTCTCAGAACATGAGCATAAATGTTTCATGATGAAATGTGATCAAATCATGCTGAATATGCATATTTATCTTACGTTACCTTATCATGAAAATTAGCCTATTTTATGGTTTTATTTTTATATTTTTTATATTTTATATTTTACAGTTACTTTAACATGCAACATCATGTCTTTAACGGGTTTTACAGTAAAATAATACAAAAACAGTTTTTAGTTTTCCACAGTTCTGTATTCACACAAAGAGCACAGGCACAAGGAAAAACATTCTCTTTGGAGATGAGAACTTTTCCATTATTATTAACTACTTTGAGTTGTACTTTCCCAACAAAGTAGCTCTGGTCTCTCCCTGTGGACACAGGAATAACACATGATTACATTATGATGATCTACTTTACTTTGTACATGTGTAACAGGTAGAGCATCTGGTATAAAGTCCTCCTAATACCACATCACCCTGTAGAAACACATGATAAATGTTCACTTGGAAGTATATGTTGAAAAAATTTAATTCTGTTAAAATAATTTTAGTTGGTTTACTTTCTTCATCTGTAGTCTGTGTTATGTTGGTTCTCAAACATCTTCTCTTTTTTCTGAAAGATATAGATTTTTATTTTAACTGATAACTTCGCTTTCAAAATGGTGCAAAAAATAACATCAACGATAGCATTCATGAACTTATCCACAGCTACAGCAGTGCTCTGAATATCACTCTTTGTAGATAACTCTGGAAGTAGCACATTCAGATTTTACTACAACTGTCACACTCTTGTAGAGCGGCCGTGATGCTAACAATTTGTTTTTTGGAAACAAGTCATTTACTTTTAAAGTAAAACAGCACAAACATTCTAGGCCAGAGAAGCATATAAAATCTTTGAAAAGTTTTACCTCCAGATCAGCTCTCAGAGTCCTTCTGCTCCACACTGTAGAGGCTCCTGTAAATGTCCAGTGTCCTGAGTGTGTCCTCTGCTCCTGTAAATGACCTGGGTCCTGGTACTTGTGAATTTTCCCTCCCATAGCTTCAGGAGATCATAACAAAGTCATGTTTCTTCAGCCTGATTAAAACATGCAGGTCTAACTCTAACATCGGCCACAATCAAGCGACCTTTGGAAGATTTAAACATGCCCGAGAGAGAATGTTATTGTCGTCAAATTTGTGTTTGCAATTTGAGCAACCCCTCTCAAACTATTTTTTCAGCGTATATACAGAAACAGAAACAGGCACTGGTTCCACTCATATACTGTGCACTTGACTCAGCTCAAGAGCAGCAGCGTGAGTGGGAACACATGTGCTTTTGGGGATGTGAGATAGAAAAGAGCGGAAAATGCGGGGTAGGAGGAAGAAAGAGCAGATTCACTATAATGCCATTGAGAAGCCATTTGGGAAGCCTGTGCATATGTACAGGTCCCCATCTGTTGTGGAGCATCAGCACTGACATCAGCAAGACAAAGAAGGCTCCCATGCACCAGATGTAATATGTGGGTGGCATTATAAAACCAAAACACACTCAAACTCCATTGCACTTGCCTGAGGATATGCAGGGAGCACAGCAATCACTCAAAAGGTTTAAATATCCCATGCTATGCAAACATAATACAAGGATGCTCAAAGGTTCACTATTTAACTTCTTTGGTGGAGTTTCTGCCTCCTACTTTTCTCATGGAGATGTTATTGCTTTGCTGGGAATGTTCCAAAGTATGGCATAAAACTGATTTAGCATGCATTCATTCATTTTTTGATGCTATAAAATGTTTTTATTTTATTTTATGGACGGGGTAAACTTCCATCAAATCAGATTTGTAATTTTCTCAGTGGTGCCACCTGCTTTCCTCCTCGGAGATACATTTAATGCCATACTGAGGAAAAGTCATTAACATCTCCATGGAGACTGGCACATTTCTAGTTTAGGAGTATATGCTCTGAAATAATCAACTGTCACAAAAACACTTCTACCAATACCAATTTCATATTTTGGTTGAATGTTGTTTATGTATTTGCGTCATTTATCAATAAGAAATCCACTCCCTTTATGTGGCCGTGTCGTTATGTGCCATACTTTTACTTTTCACTCTGTACTTTAAATCTTCCAAACTTATACATACCTTTGAGTGCCCATTTTCTTACTCATAATATATTAGCCCATCGTCTCTCCCCCCTAATGTAGAAAACAATTATTAAGGGTGTAATTAAAGTATTGGCAGGACAAGTGCAACTTTAATTGAGTAATAGCAAAATGATAGTGAAGCCGCCTATTCTCTGCAACCACTCTCCTTTAAAAAATCTCATCAAACACCAGACAACAAAGAACTTACTTAAGGCGTAACTATAATTCACAACACACACATCCATACACACACACACAGACACACACACACACACACATATGCTGGAGCAAATTTAGACTGTAGTTTGTCATCAATGAGCTAATTTAGATTCATGACTACTTGGGGGCTTCTACCTTTGCCTTGGTTCATTCAATTAAGCACCGGTAGTAAAAGGACTTTATTACCTGTCTGGACAGAGCAGTAAAAAAACCACTGCAAACCTGTGCCTCAAGCTACTGGGAACATGCATGTGGATTTGGCCACAACCCAGCCAAAAGTCATCTCCATTTAGAGAGTGTAAAATAAAACCGAGAAACCAGAGTCCTCATATGACCTCATAAAAGTAGTTATTGCTTACTGTATAAATGTATCCAGAAAAAACAAATATGTAAATAACGTGTCTGCGGTATAGATACTTTGTAGTGACATGTGAACTACAGTTACTATGGAGACACAATGCACAGATTAGCAATCAGAGACAAAGAAGTTTTAAGGTCTGTCTGAAAACTCAACAAAATGGATTTAAACTGCACATTTTGAGGAGCCTGTGATCAATATGAACATTCATGGTCCTATTTTAGAGTTAGTTTGTTTTCAGCAAAAAGGTGAGAGTGACTGACTGAAAAACTAGGTAGTTTGTGATTGTAATTTTATGTGTGAGATTTGATTAAGAGCACAAATCACCTCAGCTGTTGCAGAGTCAACTCAGTTTTTTATGGTCAAATTGTGAAAAAAAATAAGGCTCTGATTGAAGTCTAACAGAGAAGAGAGAAGTAACAGAGCTTCATGCTGAGTAGTGCAGGTGGAAATTAGCATTTCTTGCTATAACCTGGTACAATGCATCTTTTGGTCAATGTTTGTTGTACATTGTCCCTGTATAAATAAATACCATACCATACCATAGTAGGTAACATCATTCCCTCAGAGAATATTGATGACATCAGATGCCAAGTATCAATAGCACTTCTCTCGGCGCTTTACAATTCGGTGCATTCTTCGCTTTCACACTCAGTTGTGATGAGCTGAACAACCATTACACATGTGGCCGTACATGGTCACCAATGCCGAATCTTGTCAGATCTCAGAAGCTAAATAGAGTGGAGCCACACTGTTGTTAAGTCTTTAGGTCAGGGGTGCCCAAACTTTTCTAGGGCCACATATTAAAACACAGACCAGCGTGAGGGCCAATCGGGGGTCATAGACTGATGATCAAAACAGTGAGTACAGTGAGTAATTCAAATCTGTGCATTTATAACAGGTTTGAATGACCCTCCAGACCTTTGTTCAGGCTTAGACCCTCAGAAGGACACACTACATTTGCGTGATCAAAGTAGATTTCAAAAACATGCAGTAAAAAGTACTACTTGTGGTAATATGGGCCAATTCACCTGGAAGCCTGAGGGCCAAAAACAATTGGTCTGAGGGCCACTTTTGGCCCCCGGGCCATAGTTTTGACATGCCTGCTTTAGGTGTTACGGCCCTCGCGTCGTAGTTTTTTTCCCTACTTGTTTTTCCTTTAAAGGCGCATCAGCTGATTCGCCGCACCTGGAGATGAGTGCGTCAGCTGTCATAAAAGGCCGGAGCTGCCGTCATCCTGTGGCCAACGGGTCCTCATGCTGCAGCTACCATTAGTTTAGTTTTTCCTTGTTTTTGTATTCTTGCAGTATTTTGGAATCAATACTATGTTTTTAACAATAAATATCATCCATCCATCTTCTTCCGCTTATCCGGGGCCTGGGTCGCGGGGGCAGCAGTCTAAGCAGGGGCTCCCAAGCTTCCTTCTCCCCAGCCACTTCCTGCAGCTCCTCCGGATGGACCCCGGGGCGTTCCCAGGCCAGCCGAGAGACATAGTCCCTCCAGCGTGTCCTGGGTCTTCCCCGGGGCCTCCTACCGGTGGGACATGCCCGGAACACCTCCTGAGGGAGGCGTCCAGGAGGCATCCGGACCAGATGCCTGAACCACCTCAGCTGGCTCCTCTCGATGTGGAAGAGCAGCTCCGAGCTCCTCCCGTGTGACCGAGCTCCTCACCCTATCTCTAAGGGAGCGCCCGGCCACTCTGCGGAGGAAACTCATTTCGGCCGCTTGTATCCACGATCTTGTTCTTTCGGTCACTACCAGAGCTCATGACCATAGGTCAGGACCACAATAAATACCAATTTTTACTTTTTTTTCACTACATACCCAGTAAAACCACTTTTAACCATCATTTACTTGTTACTGTGCCAGCACCCCTAGCCATCCCTGGCCCGTAACATTAGGCAAGACACTCACCTATTGCCTCACATGAATGTGGTGTGTGGTGTGTGACTGGTCATCTGTGGTTGGAGAGCAGTTAGCCTAGCTTCACTTATGTGGGTCTATCTCAGGGCAGCTGTGGTTACAAAAGTAGTTTACCACAACTGAGTGTTAAGTGCAGGAATAATGCAATGTAAAGTGGTTTGGACAGCATATACATTCAATCTATTGTACTGTAATTAATCACACAGGCAAGGTGGGTGAAGAGTCTTGCCCAACGACACACCTACAGAAGAGTTCTAACTATGCACCCACCCAAATATATGACAGCCAATCCACCTCAGCCACAAACCTAAACCAGTTCTTTGCTGTTTTAATGTGTGGAAAATGATGATATATTATATATTTATTATATATTTCACATTAATGCACAGTATTAGAATATATCTCTTATACTACGGGATGCATAACATTCAGACTTGGTTTGCAGGAGGACAAACCTGCTATGGGAATGAAGTTGAATCCACTTTGGACTCATTTGTTAACTCAAATTTGTTTGTTTGCAATACAGGTGACACTTAAAATCAGGGCAAAATATTCAGTCTGAATGTAGCTTAAATGTAGGTATCAGGTAATGAGGTAATAGTTGTATCTTCTGAGAATCAAGTACAGACTTGGGTTCTAGCCGGGACCATCCACATAAAAGGTTTCACATATTTCAAGTCACTTCTATGTTTGCTGCCAAAATCTGCAGGTTTAATGAGCAGCTATTTCTGGAGCCTGGCTCTTGGATGCCACCCAGCTCTGTCTCCCTCTTTGTCTGTTGTAGTCTTTTGCTCCCCAGACTTCCTAGCATTGGCTGCAAGTCTCTCAAGTGGCTATGGCAGGCAGCAGCTGACAGGAGGAGAGTTTGTGACAGGTACATGCTCAGATCACAAGAACAACACAGTGACGCTATGTTTACGTTCGTCTGCCGTAAATTACACACACACCAAAACCTCGCCCTTAAGATATGATTATTTGTTTGAGAGAATGTGTGCCACCAACACCTTTCTCCTCAGGTGACCTATTTTATCAGCTGCAGTGCATTATGGGAGCAGTTCCTCTGTGGCCCGTTGCTCCCATCCTCATCAGGGCTGTAGCAGAGAGTGCGGGCCCCTGGGATAGAAGCCATATTGGCTCTGTGTCAGAAGAAAGAGATTTAAATACTTGTCTGCTTTTAAGCCCCAGCTGGACAGCCAACTAGTAGCACTACCACCACAGGCCAATGACAACACAAGGGCAAATTAATGTAATAAAAAGTCTCCTATAACATCAATATAGTTTAGTGTATTAGACAGGCTGATCCAAATGGGGGTTCTTCCAAAAACACATTTAATAATTGCTAATATAATATATATGGCTCTGTAAAAGAATAAGTGATCCCTACAAAAAATATCCTTATCTTAATTTAGACTTTAAACAAAACTTTGTCCTAAATTTCACAGTGACAACATCTGATTTCACATCTATCAAAGCTTTTCTGGTCAATGTTATAATGCTGTTCTCTTCATCACAAACATACCTGGAGTTGTGTTTTGTTTCATTCACACATGTTCAGCATATTTTTGAACATATTTAGGCTGAGTTCTTCTTTCAAACAGAAAACACTCCACCTTTGTTCCACCTTGTGATGTCATGTGGTAATACAGGATGTGCTCCACTGTGTTTTTAAACTCCATACACCTTCACTAGAATCATTTGGATGGTTTCAGCCATGGGATTTCTAATCTCCTTTGAACTAAAGGTAAAAGGTAGCTGATAACTTGAAAACTACCACTAAATGACATCTCAAGGTGGAACAGAGCATTTTGAGCATTGGAGATGACTAATTAAAGGAAACATGTGTGAATAAAACAAAACAGAACTCCAGGTATTTTTGATGAGGTAACATCATTTTAACATGGTTTAAAGCTTGCAAGAGTCAATTTTGTGTAATATAGTACAATTCTTAACAATAAAAAATACAACAAATTCCAAGATTCTCAAGATATTTTATTCATGGTTTTCGCTACTGTGTTAGTAACTAAAAAATGGAAAAAGGTTTGGGAGAATTACATGTACACTTATTACTGCAGTGATGTGCTCTTTTTCAGGATGAAGTTTTCATGGGCTGGCAGCCTGCAGGTCTCTATCAGCATCATTTACTTGCCATAAGCATGAGATCATCAGAAATGGCCGCTCCTGTCTGTCACTGTGGGTCTGTTCGTTCATGTGTGTGAGCCTTGTATAACTGTCAACAATTTACAGCCGCCTCATAGCCACCAGACTGAGACTTATTGACAACACCGCAGCTGCTCCTCTAAAACAAAATACAGTCAAGAGGCTCATGGGAAATGTAGTTTTCCACAAGTATGAGGGTTGAAGGAGGGGAGGTCTGGTAATTTTCCTTCCACTTTAACTTAATTACACGCTACCTAAGGACATTTCAGCCCAGGCCCGGCTTCGTATTTAAGCAGCATGTAACTCCATTCTTTGGGTCATATCATTAGTACTGGAGAATTACTTCAACTCTTAAAGCCACTTCTGGACGTCCAAGCCAAAAAGCCAAAATTTTTTTTAATAAAAACAGATATAGTATGAAACTGAGTGTAATGTATATAACGTAACACTGGGCAATATGGCAAAAAATAGAAATTAGTATTTAGTATAAGTATTTACTACTACTATTATTATTATTATTATTATTATTATTATTATTATTATTATTATTATTATTATTGTTATTATTATTATTATTATTGTTATTATTATTATTATTATTATTATTATTATTATTATTATTATTATTATTATTATTATTATTATTATTATTATTATTTGGCTTTCAATATTAATTTCATGAAAAACAACAGACTTGTACCATTTAAAGGTGCGCTGTGCAACTTTCCTGGTAGAGGGCTTGCTAAATGCTCATCTCCATGAAGATGTTATTGCTTTGCCTGGAATATTCCGTGGTATGACATTAAACAAATCCATCTAGCATTTATTCATTACAGGTGTTTCTATTGTTCCCAAATACAATAATTCCTCCTATGAATAGAGGTAGCTCCTGTTACGGCCCCAGGCCTCCAGTGTTGTGTGCTTTAATTTCTTGTTTTGTCATTTTGGATTCCTGCTGTGTGAGCCCTGGTCCCTGATTGGTGGGAACTTCACCCCTCGGCCACTCCCACCTCACCTCCAGCCTCCTCCCCGTATTTAAGAAGACTCCTGTCACCTGTTCGGGGCGGCTGGCCTTTGTGGCCAGTTTGCCATTTTCTGTTTGTGTCTCTTTAGTGTGTTAGTCTAACTTTGTGTGTGAGACACTAGTTTAGTTTAGTTCTGTTTTGTGTCTTTTTAGTTGTCACTCGATTCTGTTTGTAGGTTTATGTGACTTTTGTTTAGGGACTTTTGTGATTTTGTTATGTGTCCCTTAGTCCGTCACTTTTGTTTTTGCATAGACCTACGTGACCCGTTTTGGCACAAAACTCGTATTTCAGTCCTGTCCTTGTGTTTCTTAGTTTAGGTTCTTTTATGTACATATTTTAGCCTGTTTTGTTTAATTTACCTTGTACATTCCTTTTAATTAAATTACCTTATTTATTCCATTTTTACATCTTGGTTATTTTGTTACTTCCATGGTCCCTAGCAGAGCTGGGTGGTAACACTCCCCATAGATGTGAACTGTAACGCAGCATAGTGCTGTAACCTGCTTGTCTTTCTTGTGATAGATAGGTTTAATGTATGCTGTATAACATTCTAGACAAAACAATAACATTTCCATGCAGACTCTCCACTAGAAATGTTAGGTAATGCAACTTTAACATAAAAGTCCCATACAAGATGCTTTTGCTGACAGATGCGCAGCTTTCAGTTTTACACATATGGCGGATCATTGACAATTTTATCTTTTATCTATTCAGTTTAAGCCCTATTCATGGGTTTCAGCTTCCTGTTATATGTGGCTTTCAGAATTATAAAAAATTAGGACTGTTGCTATAGTGCCTAAGTAATTAAATAGAAAATATTATATTTTCTGAAAAAGGATATATTATTTTGCATACAACCTGACAGTCTTGAATGGGTGGCATTTTGAGGACTTTTCACTATTCTAAAGGTTAAATATTTTGCTTCAAATTGCTAATTGCTATGGCTACAGTGCTAATTTTTCATCACACTGAAACCATTCACCTCTAATGAAGTCATCATGCCATCTGTACAATGTGTCACCATGTATACTCGAGTACAGCTACAAGATTATCCATAAAAAATGCAATCACAATCAGAATTTGCTAATCACAATGTCTAGTGCATGTTTTGAATAATAAAAAATGTGTTGTTCCATAGGTTTTTATGTAAAATATTTGCTAACCTTGTAGTTTATACCTCTCATTAACTATTGCCTATTCAGATATACAGCACTTCATCACCTTATCCAGCACAATGGTAAGGGTCTCTGTGCAGGCTGGTAGCACAAATAAAGCAGGCTGGACTGGTGCTCTTATACAGAATGACACTGAAAGCTCTCATACCTACTTGACATTATCACCCTTATTTCATAACAAGGATGTCATTCCTCTAACTATGGCAGTTGTAACCGAGAGGGGAATAATAGTGGCCCTCTAATTTCTACTATGCCGTGACGAATAAAATGAGGCTGAAACATCATTGGAAATCTCCAGTTCATGTGTTATCAAAAATGTGACTTTACACAGGTTATCAGGGGGTAAAAGTGTAAAAAATGATGATAATGATACTTCCATATTAGCTTTTCTTTAGTAAAGGCATTTCCATGGCCTGAATCATCCAAATAATCCTGGTGAAGGTGTAAAGGGTTTAAAAACACAGTGGAGCACTTCCTGTGTTACTGCATGACATGACAAGGTGGCTGAGAGTGTATTCAGTTTGTGAGAAAAACTCAGCCTATACATGCAGGGTTTGTGTTAAACGTGTGAATGAAACAAAACAAAACTCCACAAACAAAACATTATAACAGAACAAAAAATAGCATATAGACCCTTTAACAAAACAAAAATTGGATGGATAAAGCTGTATCTGGAAGGACATCTGAAACTTTAGCCAAATTAGTAAAAATATAACAACCTTGAAATAGAATCTACAAAAAACAAAATGAAAAGTTTCGGGAAATGTCTGATATACTTTGTGGTGAATAAAGAGAAGACTGAAATATGAACCGATAAACAAATATAAGAATCCATTTCAGTTTGTAGATGAGTATTGTATTTATTTATTTTTATTTATTTATATATGAGTCTTACTGTGTGCTTCTGTCACTAAGACTGGACATTTGATATTATGAGCTTGATTTATGATGATTGAAAAGGGAAAATAACAGCAAAACTAACCTGAAGCACAGCTGATTTATTGAGTCCCATCAAAAGACACACTCCCCTCACTGTGGGTAATGGGCCAGATGGTTTAGAAGAAGGATAAAGCCCCTCTCAGGGCTCTGCTGTGTCTGGTAAATGACTAAAGAACGAAGCATGTGTGTGCCGATTTGTATGCATCCTGACCTTTACGCCAGTTGTACAGTTCCCAAAAACAGAGAGCTGTCCAGGAAGTGTCCAGTTATCAGGGCAGGTGAGACCCCGTGTGTATGATTTAAAAGGAACCTTTAGTAAAGACTGATTCTAACACAAATGGTTATGTTTTCATTAGGGGATCATTGGTAAAATATGTTTTTTTTTTCCTCCAATCTGACAGTTTCTGTGGTTATGTAATTCACCTTTAATACCATAACACTAATGCGTACATTTAACTAAAAGTCTATACACATATGCATCAAAGCACTAACCCATAGCACACAAGAGTGATAATGGCCATAGATGAGACATGTACTTTATATTAATTTGTTTATTAGAATTCTAAAATGCTTATTGAAAAAAGAAGAAAAATATCAAATGTTTTCCTCCTTCTGGTGGAGGATGTGCCACCTGCTCATGGAGAAGAACAGTATGGGTGAATGGGAACCTCTTCTTAGGTAAAAACAGCCGAGCCTCCCCCCTTCCCCAAAATCCCCTCCACCTGCCCTACCCCACACAGGTCTATGAAGTAAATGCATCTTTTGTGTTCCTACAATGATGAGTTTCAATAACTCATATAGATTGTATTTTCTTTTTTCTTTTTTTTTTTAAGTGTATTCATAAATAATTTTTGTTACAACAAATAATTTCCAATTTCATGCAGGCCTAACTGAGGTGACGTTTAACATCACTGAACATCAGTGGGACTATCCAAATCAACACAACATGTTTAACATTTGTAATTGGTGCCAAAACTAACACTGAAGACACCTGATGGCTGAAATCAGCACGTTTGGGCCTTTGATTAATCTCTACCGCTGTTCCTGGTACCTGGACTGGGGCTCCGGTCCTTGGTCTTGTGCATCCGCCAAGTGCATTGGTCATATCAGTCCGGAGGCTCCATCCTCCATGTGTTTGTTCCAGACGGGGACGTGCAAGACCAGTGCGCAATGGACTGGGTCTGAGCGGGTCCGTGCTGTCCTCTGTGCGCTGGTTCCATGTGGGGAAAGCGAGAATGTAGATCCGGGCGTATTGCTCTGCTCCTCCGTGCTCGAGGGCTGCAGCTGGTTTCGAGGTGGTGCAAAGCATCCGGACAGAAGCATGAATCCAATTTGATTTGTTATCTTGTTCTGAGTGGTCCATCCTCTGTGCTTCTCAGGCCGTGCAGTCTTGGAACCCGACTAGGTGAAACCAAACTTTGAATAATCAGGATCATATTTCCTATGTTTTTGCTGGGTCCTGTCTCCTCCCTCACTGCTGATTTCTGTTGAGACGGAATCAGAAAATGATGCATTTCACAGTAAGAAAGCATGTTTTTAGAGGTCTTTTTGGCAATAAAAAACATGTATGAAGAAATCCACTATAAATAATTTGAATGTCATAAGTCAAAGCTATAACATATGGAGATCCCAAACCAGAAAAGTTACAAACTGCAGCTTTAACCATTGAAAAAATGCACATTAATAACATGTGGTGTAGACATACAGAGAGCCTGGTTTAAAATTGGGTTGGTATTTACAACAGCTGTTTGATCTGTTTTATGATAGTGAGTTTTATTAATTAAAATGGCCTCTGTCCCCATGAAATTTTGCTATAATTAGTTATTACAACATCTGATAAACACTCTCTCTTTAAAGTAAATCATTTCTAGCTCCCTTCCTTCAGGAATCTAGCTGACCTCTGTAGTCGAGGGCCACCTGTGTTTGTGTTAAGTGTTCGGATAAAGATGCTCCTAGATTCACTGAGATGCCACATGTGGGGTGAGTCTGAACATATAGGCCTAAAGCTACACAGGAAAATGGCACAGGAGGGACAGGCTGTGTGTACATCCTAGATTTCATCATGTCATAATTTCAGATGGAGTACAGGGCAGCTTATGTGACTCTGTATACTTTTTTTTTCTTTTAAAAGTGCACTATATAATCTTTTGGTTGTGGGTCCATCACTTTCTTTTTTCTATGGACATGTCATTGCTCTGCCTGAAATGTTCTACAGTATGAGTATTAAACAGCTCTACCTTACATTTATTCAATTACAGGAGGTTTTATTGTGGGCACAAATGTTACACAGTGCACCTTTAAACTAAGCTCACACACACTGTCCAGACAGTAAAATGTTTCTGAAAAGTTCCATAACAAAAAAAAAGTACTGTAAGTGCATCTGGGGACTGAAGATTGTGCAAACTTTAGCCCAAGACGCTATTCCCAAAATAGCAAAAAGTCCAGAGCTGGCAGAAAAAAAGCCAGAAAGAGGCCACTGGAGCCAGAGTGCCCTACGGGGGGAAAGGAGAGTGAGCAACCAAACCCTCAGTGCCTCCGGGCCAGTCATTAGCTTTTACTGTTATGCCAAAGGAAACCCAAATTACTCCAGATACCCCCGCCTTCGAACAAGTGTGCATGTTTTGTCTGGGAGATTGATGACTGCCAAGTGGGCTGTATTCAATTATTACTAACACTGTATTGAACATTGTATTACAAAGCCTATGAGACCATCCTAACAAACCATACTTGGGCTTTATTGACATGGCCACAATCCAAATTCCCTGTCAGAGCAGTTTATGGGTCTTTTTGACTGTATCGAAAAAGGGACAAGACCTCACTTGGCAGTAAACTGTGTCCATTGTTTCTATACCTTTTCAGAATAAAAAGATATTTGCCTTCCGTCATAGAAGTGTTTGGGGATTCGAAATATCTTCACCAACAAAGAACTTGCCCTGATTTCTTCTCTTTTTATGGCAGAGAAACTGACCCTAGGCTCTTGGCATGCATTCAGCCATCCTCTTGGTTGCAAAGCGCATTGAAGAGTGTAGTCACATGCATCAGTGACCAGACCACTCAGTATGAATACGTCATGAGTGAGCACCTCCCAACAGATCCTCAAAGCTATTTGGACTCAATTACACCTGAATTAAGGGCTGCGTTCTTGCTAAGGCCCAGAACTGAACATGCATATCAATTTACGGGAGGACAACATGGTTAAGGTCATAGTGCCTGCATAAACCGGTACTATGACGCCATTATGAAATTTAAAGAATGGCATAAAATATTTTTTACACAAGTTGAAGTGAAATCACTAGATATACTGTACATGCTCAAAAAATGTTACTTAAAGCAGAACTAAGTAACATTTTTACCTAAAAAAATGTCTCTGAAAGCTCCTCTGATGGTTACATATGACATTTTGGGGTGTTTGAAGGGTTCATTAGTGCCCCCATCTGCCTCTGGGAGGAAAAAACGCACATGTACCTTGGCTCCTACCAACCCGGATCAAACTCTCAGAGTCTGTTCTCGTTCTCACGAGAGCCAAACTGCTCTACGACACTTCAGCTACACACAGCTAACCGATCAAGCAACACCCCCGTACTGACGAGCTCCGGGCACTATGAGCCGCGATGCTTCGTGAGCTGTGGTGCCCCGTGAACCGCAGTGTTCTGTGAGCCGCGGTGTTCTGTGAGCCGCGGTGCTCTGGTAGCTCTGGGAGCTCATACATATATTTTTACAAGATAGCTTATGTTTAAGATTGAAATCAATCACCATTACAGAGAGTAAAAAAACATTACCCACCTGAGCCATTGTGTTGTGGACACAGGCTTTATGTAAATAAAAGTGAGCGAGCAGATGAGCAGGGAGGGGAGGGGAGATGGTGAGTATTTACGACACTTCATTCTCACAAGAGACCTGTAGGATTGAGCTCTACCACTGAAGTTACTTAATTCTTCTTTAAAGATGCACTACGTAACATTTCTAGTGGAGGATCCACCAGCTGTTTGTCTCCATGGAAATAATATTGCTTTGTCCAAAATGTTTCACAGTATAGATTAAAATTATTACAAGAGAGATTAGCTGGGGCGGCACGGTGGTTGAGTAGCAACACTCAGGCCTCACAGCAAGAAGGTTGCGGGTTCGATCCCCGGGTCGCCCGGGCCTTTCTGTGTGGAGTTTGCATGTTCCTCCCCGTGTCTGGATGGGTTTCCTCCGGGTACTCTGGTTTCCCCCATCAACCCAAAACATGCCTGCACCCCTATGAACTAACATCAAGGACCATGTTGTCCACCCTCCTGTGGGCTCACCACCTGCAGAGGGGTTCATAGGGGGGGTCAGGTGCTATGAGTATTGGGCAGCACGCTGCCCCCGCGACCCAGCCGGATTAAGCGGGAGAAGATGGATGGAGATTAGCTGGTTACAGCACTACGCAACATTACAGTTCAGATCTGTGGAGAGTCGCCCCTTTTCACAGAAGGAATGTATTTTTGAGAAATAGAAAAACCTTTAATGAATATATATACTAAATGGAAATGTTTAATGTCACAGCAAGGAATCTCCATGGAGAAAATAAGGTAGTGGACTCTCCACCAGAAAGTTGCTCACTATACATCTTTCTGATCATTTAGGAATCCAGTCAAAGTTATTGAAGTGTACTCTTGAAACAATGTGAGTAAATTATGTGATATCATTGCATTATATTAGAAGCCATAATAGTCATCTAGAATTATTTAAAACAGAACTCTTATGTGGTATTATCTACAGTATATACTGATTTGATGACGTGTGCCTGGTCATTTTGCTGTTTTTAGCTCCTCTAACAAGAGCACATAGCGCTTCATGGACCCTTCCACTTTATTCAACACATTTCCTATGCTCGTAGCTGTTAAACCATAATAATATATGGTCCTCTATAAAGTGGCCCTATACAATAGCTGTTAAATCTGACAATGTAAAAGAAATACAGGCCATTAAACGCATGATTAGACCACAACTTTCCACCTCTTTGCCCCATCAATAGTGAAAATGTACCATAAAAACCACAGCATAATGTCAAAGAATCAGCCATTGAAATGTAGACTAAATGCCTTTAATGAGGGATTATGCACAGCTCATTCACTATAGGCCCACAAGTGCAGCTTTAACAAGTCATATATTCTCAAGAAGTCATTATTTCTAAATCCTTCTGCACTCATTTCCATTGCAGAGGATCCACCTGCCTCTCAATAGATCCAAACTCATCTTTTTTACAGATTTGTTTTACACCAACCATCCCGTGTGCATGAACCCGTGGGTGGGTGATTACTCTGTGTAGATAGAGGAGATATTTTATAGTCCAGGTGTCAGAACTGTCTCCAGCACATTACTCAAAGAGCTGCAGAAAACACAGGGTAATAAGCAGTGTGTGTGTGTGTGTGTGTGTGTGTGTGTGTGTGTGTGTGTGTGCATGTAAGTGTGTGCATGTGTGTGCAGTGAAGGGAATCAAGTTGCTCATCACACTACAGTCTCAAATGTGAACATATTCTTATTAGATTGTTTAGTATGGTTCTTTGTTAATATGCATAGGTCAAATCATGTAGCTTTAAAGGCCTATTACACTATTTTCTGATCTATGTTATAATGTTTCTCCATCAAAACATACCTGGAGTTGTGTTTTGTTTCATTC
Organism: Odontamblyopus rebecca; assembly: GCA_030686955.1. Classification (NCBI taxonomy): domain Eukaryota; kingdom Metazoa; phylum Chordata; class Actinopteri; order Gobiiformes; family Gobiidae; genus Odontamblyopus; species Odontamblyopus rebecca. The sequence goes on from CM060659.1 coordinate 24,149,476, forward strand.
ACGCATGTTTAACCCACAAATCCTGCATATTTAGGATGTGTGTTTCTCTCAAACAGAAAACACTCAACCTTGTGATGTCCTCTCAACCTTGTGTTTTTAAACTCCATACACCTTCACTAGACTCTCTACTAAACAGAAGGTAAAATGTAGCCGTTAACTTAAATTACCGCTTCATGACAGCAGGCTGGAACAGAGCATTTTTGACTTCGGAGCTATAGACAGACTAACAATAAAGGATTACTCAAACATGTGTAAAAGAGAGGGAAGGGGACGCTCCACGCAGTACCATGCAGACACATCAAGGTTTTACAAATAAATACAAAACTAAAAATGACAACAACAACCTCTTAATTTAATAATATTTCATAATATTTAGGCTGTGCATCTTAGCAGATAAAGTCGAATTATTTTCTTGCTGTTTCAAGAGTTTTAGCGCTATATTTTTGTATGATGTGTGGGGGGGGACTGGCCCTTTATGCCAAAGACCGTAGAAAAGGAGTGGAGCATTCAACGCCACTCAAAAGAGGCGCTTACGGGAGTGAATCTGGAGCCAGGCTATGTTATGAATAGGATTTTTTTGATGGACAAAATAGCAAAAAAAATTCAAGATCATGTAGAGTGGGTTCATATGAACAGTTTAAGGCCAAAATGACAAGGCTCAGTGCAGCAGTTACAGAGAGAGGGGCGATAAGATCCCAATGTAAGTTAGTTGGTGCCAGGGTCAGAACGAACAGGAAGAGCCTCTTGGTGCACTTCCTATTTGGCACCGCCGGCTCACGCGTTAGCTATGTCCATTTATATATACGCACATGGAGATCTGAATGATCAAATGAAGGGGCTAGGAGTGTGTGCGATGCCCTCCCCAGGAGAGCAAAAAGGAGCAATGGAGGGATACGTGGATCGGTGGCCAGGAGACGAGTGTTTCAGCATTAGAACACAGATTTGGCACATCAGACACACATCATGCGCCGTTATTCTGCCAACATAAGTCTATACGGAACATCCAAAATCTGCTTACCTCTGTGAGTGTGTGGGCACAGGCATTATTGTGTTCTTTATACAGACAGAGAATAAGCTCTAATTTGCAAGAGCTCCCCATTACTCAGAAATGCAGGGAATATTTTGGTTTCGGGTCAGGTTCGGGCCAGTTATGCCGGCCACTCTGGCGCTCAGTGTGGAAAGACAAATGTAGACTGTTGGAGCTGTATTTAGTCCCAGTGCTTCATTAAACTAAAGCCTCACTCCCTCGGATGCTCTGAGGGAAGAGATTTCTCACAGGTCCAGTCATTATTTCGTTCTCTCTGTGTTGGGTCATAGCCACAGACTGTGACCTCTAGAAGTCTATGGTCATGGCGTGGATGCTGCACTGGGAAAGTGGGTGCACTTGTGCACAAGCGCGTGCAATTTCAAATGAATAAACAGCCCCTCTCTGTGTTTTGGCTAACCTCTGCTTAACCTCTGCTTAAAAGCACAAACTTGAATGTAATTATTTTATATATATGAATTTTCTGATGATTTCCGGATCAAACACTTCCTCAAGCTCTCTTCACTTCTGCTCCTCTCCATGAGTGTCGCCTTTTCCCTGTGTCTCCAGACTTTGCGCAAAGTGTACAGCAGGTTCGGAGCTGTCGTAAAGATAAGCAAAGCGTGGTGCTTAGGAGGAGTTTCATACATCCTGCTGTTGGTATAAAAAGCACCTACGCAATGCTTTGTGAGGCCTCTGGTGTGATCATAAAATACATTAGTGACTTGGTTATGAAAAAAAGAGAAAACAGTGATCCTTCATATTCATGAATTTCAGGCAAAGAACTTCTTCCCAATGTGAAGGATTTGGCATGGCAACAGCCGCTCGTTGTTATAGCAATAACGCAATTAAAATCAAAATACTAGATCTTTTGAATGGGGGAAGGTTCTCACACAATCCTTCAAATCAGGAAGGAATTATTTGCCTGAAAACCATGAATAGGCAACAAATATTGTTATCAAATGCTAGCACTCTTCTTTTGTGGAATCTTCTTCACATCCACAAAATACGGATAGTTTCAAAACCAGAGATTATCTAAGGTCCAATAAACTAATTTTCCCAGAATCCCACCAATGTCACACTAACTGGGTGCACCAGAACCAAAGCAGTCGTTATATTCCAGAACTGCATACAAGATATAAAGAGGTATACAGTGTGATTTATTTCCTCTCCGTGTACAGTAGATTCAGCAGTGGTCACGCCATGGTCCTATAAGGATGCCCAGTGAGCACTTTATTTTATGTGGGTGTGATTAATCATTGTAAATCACCAGTGCTGCTAAAACTGTTAGTCCCCACATTCCTTCAGACATAATACAATTAATAATAAAATATATCTATTTGTTTTTGGCTCAACATAGAGAAAATCCATGAAACTTATATTTAAGTTTGGAGTTATGTTTTTTTTTTCCTTACAGCTGACAATTGGTACAAGGAGTAGATGACATTTGAATAAAGAGTATCACTATCAATATAATTTCTTTATAATATTCAACTTATTAACTTACTATTCAATAACTTCAGCCTATGTTTCAGAAAAATGTTTCAGTATAAATACATGAACAGAGCATTTGGCCAAACTATAACACAATTGTTTTTCCTATCTCCTAATGGCATCACATTCACATGCAATGTTTCTCCCATTTTAAAAGGTAATTGAAAGTTATACTGCCCGCTGGTTTATGAGATGTAAATGTGTCATAGAATTAAATATTTAATACAAATAGCCTATTACATTACATTAATATTTCAGAGCTGTGAAAGAGACGAGGTGAATGAGACTTGGGGGTTTGGATGGGAAATCAGTGCCATGTGCAAAACCAGCCCGTGGAGAGTGGGAATATTTTTCATGTTATTAAAAATGTGGATGTCATTTTCAATACCCTGTGTACACATCTGGGACAGACAGTAAATGCCACACACATCTTATATATCAGTATGTTTACAGGGGAAGTCAGCACTATAGATCCACACATATAGGACATGCACTCACCTTGGGCCATTCATGTTTAATACATGCTTCTTTCTCTTGGTCTGTCTCGTGTCAATACACAGCGCCTGAGCACTCTTTAATAAGGTTTGTCGAGTGCTTTAAGAGAAAAAAGGGAACAAGGAGGAGAAGAGAAAAGGAGGAACTGGGAGAAGGAGCTGAAGTCACACTGCATGGGGAGGAGGAGCTGGGAGCCATACTGCCGTCAGACCTCCACCATGTACAATGTGTAGTCACTATGGCTTTGACTCACCAGGCCCATGCAACCCAGAATAACAATTAGTCATTTTAGGCTATTTTAAAAGGACCATTAAATACTTTCCCTCATTATTATGATGAAGACACCCCTAACAGTTTTCTTCATTTCATTTCCATTTGTAGCAGAGTGTTTGCCCACTGACCTGAGGTTAGTGGTTCAGTCCTCACAGCAGTGCCAATGTGCTGTGTACAATTGGGGTAGAAAAGGGAAATTAATGTGACCATTTACATGCAATAGTTGAGCTATAGAACATAAAGTATCATATTTATAATTTTGTGAGTAATGCAGTAGTTGTGGAAAGTAAAGTGTTTTGTTTGTTTGTTTTTTACAGAAGGCTCTTGCATACCCATTAAAAATCTATTTCACAGCATTTGTTAAAATTTGCCAATTATCAATGTAGGCTTAGCATGCAAGTCTTAACTCAACCAAGTGACCAACATCAAAGTTTCCTTATAATGAGCACACTGTTTTATCCTGCATGACAAAATGTATTAAATTGTATTTTATAGTTGTTTTAACTGGATTTTTAAAAAGAACCCACGCGCTTTAGCTCTTAAATAATGTGTTATATAGAGCCTTAATGTCTGGTCCTATTTTTGTCTTAGCTTTTTTCTCCCACTTTGCCCTCACCTCTTCCCCTGATTTCTCTGTGTAATTAGGCAGCACGTTTTTAGGCAACAACGGACTCCAAGGAAGGAACAGCTCTTCCCTTGGGATAGATGGTGTGAGAAGCTAATACCATGGCGCCATGTGCACAGATTATCCCTCTATGATATCTCAATTAACAAGACCGTCATTACATGCTCCCGCCACTGCTGTCTGCCATAATCACATGTAAGAATGGTCCCCACCACCTCACCACAAGCTGCATCCGAGTATCCCAATTATCTTATAGTGCTTTTTGGCACCAGAGCGTCTTGTTTTGATTATGTAATCAGCTCTGTTATTTTGGTGGTGAGTGAGCTCCAGCTGAATCATGGAGCATTGTGGAAGCTCGCTGTTTGACCTGCCTGTTTGTTTTCCACGGCTGTGAAGCAGACTCCGGAGCCTGTTCCCAAATACCCTGAGTGGATAGAACACAGTATGGGATGGAAAAGTCAAGATTGCCCTGTTTACTTGTACAGTTGTACAGTCCGGGGGGCATGCACAGGATGTGCCTGCTCAAATAGACTCCAACAGTGAATGGCCAAATATTGAAATCTCAGCCAATGTCAGAGCGCTGGAGTGTGTGCTTTTATGGCTTTTATGACTCAGAGATGGTATCAGTCACCCCTCCCAAGCTTTACAGCCACAATCACTTCTATTGAAAGAGTCTTTTAGGAAAACATTCCACTGAGTTGATTTGGTTCAGGGTAATACAGCTCACCTCAGCCACCGTCCAGTACAATGTCCATCCGAGCCTGTATAAAAGGAACGGCCTTCTGACTAAAGCTAACACCAAATGCATTTGCATATGTATATTGCTAACTATAACTATGTATTTATTTTGTTAGAGCCTAATCTGCCTAATATATATGGGGACTACATCTGTTAAGCCTGTGTTTTGGTAACCATCCATCATATTCTCTTGTATAAAATAATGTGACAGCAAAAAAAAAAGGAACCTAATAAAGTAGCAGATATAGAAGTTAATAGAATTGTTTGCTTTATAATCAAAAGTGTTTCCAAAATATTGCTTAATGTGAATGCTTATTCAAAGTAAAGCTGAGAGTTTTATATTTTCAAATATGTAGTGTTTTTTTAAAGTATCAGCAGAGTATCAAGGAAAAAGGTCCTGGACTCTGAAATGCATTTTATAACACAGCCTCAGGTCACAGACTGACCAAACATTGAAATATTAAGGCTATTTATACAGCCATCAATGCCACAGTCACTATTGCCTGGCAGGCCCAGACTGATACCTCTGTATTTTTTTATACTGAGGGACACCAGTCTGGTCACAGCTCCCTCAGTCACACCTTGAGCCTCACACATGGCTGTGCAATCGGATTGGTTCAACTGGTTAATTTCCCACTAATTATTTTTTTTCCTTTCGTTGTTTGAAAGGACAGACCCTGGATGATCCTGATTGACCTGCCAATCATGTCTATCTGAACTCAGGAGATTCACTCACATCTTTGTTAAGTCTTAGAAAAGTGTGTATTCCAGGATCCTAGGCAACATTCACCATAGAAGAATCTAGGCAGAAATACAATATTGCAGAAATAAAGAGACTTAGAGCAAGACAAGAAACTAAAGTTTTGTCAGTCAGAAACAGACTGCTTGGATGCTTATGTGCCCCTCCCTTTGCATTCAACCCCTCATGCTTCTCCAGCTGTACGAAATCACTCTGCCAAGACAAACACAAGATCACAAATGGCAAAAGTTTGAAGAATTGTGGGAAATCCAAAGAAACAACAAAACCTGTAATCTAACTGTAATGGATGAAGCAAGAATGGAGAGAGAGAGAACAATAACAAGGCTCACAGCTGTTGGGATATCGCTAATCTGATCTATGCTAATTTTGGGCAGGTTTTGTGTTGCTATCAGGTCATTTGTGAGGATGAGGCTTACCCAGGTCGACAAAGGTTTTCAATTTTCTATATTTTGCATGACACTATTAAACGTTTATGTATATCAAAAGCCTTATCTCTGTACAGTGGTGCCTTCAGTATTACCACTCCTTGGTGCAGGCTATACTCAGACTCGGAGACAAATTTTCACACTATAGGAACCCTTTTTCAGGTCATGTACTCAGATAAAGTTTATTACTACACAAGAGAAATTACTTGGACATAGTAGCTTCTAAAACAATTCTTTATTATTAGTAGTAATTAAAATTCTGATTAGCCCGGGTAATAATGTAGTTTAATTGTTCAGGTAATTCTGTTTGTTTGAGTATTTTGTCCATGGTTTACAGTGCTCAGTCTAAGTAGAACAAATGTTTTCCCCTATTCACTTATACAATATTACAGTGTACTAGAGATTAGCCATGTTTATTAGTCCATCCATGTTCATGTGACATCAAGTGTATGTAGGATCTGGATTAATTAAGATGTATATGAGGACATGTTCTGGGAGTTTAACACAGAATTGAATGAACAAGATGACATGAAGTTTGCTGGTGTAAGAGAGGAGAGTGGAGAGGTTCGATGGATACAGAATATTAACCATAATATAAAAGTACCACAAGGAGAAGAAAGCAAGGTAACTTTAGGTAAGGTAAGGTAAGGTAACTTTATTTATATAGCGTAGGCATGTGCTTTTGTGTGTCATTTTTGACTAGTTTTTAAATTCTGAAAATGCACTCTGCTTTGAGAGCTACTAAAATATTACCAAAAGTAAGTCAATTAAGGCCAGCAAGCAGGTCCTCAACTGCTTAGTTATTGTGAAGAACATGGCATTGTTATTACAAAGTTGAAAATTTACTGGCATTCATTCAGTGGTACCCACACTAGAACGAATGAAATTACGCTTTTTTTTAGCCAACTACCAAGATTTTATGAAAATCTCTGCAAGCGTGGGTGACGAAAATAATATTTTTTTATGATGATGCAGATGATAATAGTCATATATTCAGAAATATAGTAAATGAGTCTGTAAATGTCTTGCTTGAGGCACCACACAAAACATGAGTCAACTTAAAAACCACAAAGGAGCAGACCTATCACCATATAAACCTTGTTACACAGTAAGATGTTCTTTTTATGGTTACTCATCTCATTTGGCAGCCTCTTCTCAAATATATCGTCATAATAGACAATATTCTCTAATAATAATCCAATTTTGTAAACTAACTATATTCCCAAACATAACCACACTGGCATCATTATAGAGACAAATTATAACCCAAATTCTCGTTTAATCTGAAAAGCAGGACTAGTATTGACCTTGTTTACTGAAAAAGAGAAAGAGTGGTTTCTATGCCACTCCTAATCCAAGGGCACACACGTTTTTACTATTTTTGCTTTTTCCACAAGCTACAGTCTGGGCTGAAGCTCATGGGAGACAGACCTTGTAAACTACTGGCTATTGTTGCATGCAGTTATGGAAGAGTGACTGGACTTAATCTAAAGAGAAGCCCTGGCTATATACAGCTAGATAAGGAGAATAGCACAGCGAATGCCCCGTGCCCTGCTGGTCACCATTGGAGCAAGGTAATAGGAGAGGAGGAAGAGGGAGGAGGCACACAGGCAGTGAGCTAGAGAAATGGCACTCATACACAACAATCTGGCAGCCCCGGACCTGCCAGGAACAGCACACAAAGTCACACACACTGCTAAATACAAAGAGATGGTTTACACACAAACACATGCAGCTAAACCTAACCAGGGACATGCTGTACAAAGGAGACACCTGCTGGTTTCTTTTATTTCAACTTGTGTTGTTTCATAGATTTACTTTTTGTATCTTAAAGGGAGCATATTAAGCTATTTTATTTGTCATGTTGTTTCCTGTAACAAGCATACTTGAGAGTGGTGTTTTCTTTCACATGTTTAACTCACAAATCCTGCATATTTAGGCTGCATTCTTCTCCCAAACAGAAAACTTGTTGCACCTTGTGATGTCATGGGGTAATATGGGAAATGCTCCACTGTGTTTTTAAACTCCACATACATTCACTAGAATCATTTGGCCCTGGAATTGCCCATCTCTACTGAACTAAAGGTAAAGCTTTAATGTGAAACTGTTAACTTGAAAACTATCTCTTCATGACATCACAAGGTGGAACAGAGCATTCTGAGCTTTGGAGATGTCGACAAACTAATAATAAAGGCTTACTCAAACATGTGTGAATGAAACAAAACACAACTCTAAGTATGCTTTTGAGGAGGTAACAATATTGCAACATAGCTTAAAGTTCACAAGAGTCAATTTTGAGTAATATAATACATAATATGTCCCCTTTAAAGGGGACATATTATGTGACTTTTAGATAAATTGATGAATAGATGTAATGTAAATCTACACAATTCAGAAACACAGACAGAAGACACTAGACAAAACATAATGGCAACAAACCCACTGCAACAGCAGTGCACATCGATACAACATGTCACAGTGTCAGACAAAGTTCTTGTTATAAAAATAAAATTGTTGTGTAATGACAGTGCTTTTCAGTGCATTTACTTGAATTTGTATGTTAAGTGAGTCATGCATGTTTGAGTAATCCTGTATTGTCCTGCTGTAGAGACTTTCACCTACCTCCTATCTCCAAACACATACTTGTGATTATTTTTTTAAAATTGGACTCTAGGTCATATATGCTGGATTCAAAAATGTCACAAAGCCATTTTTCAACACTAAAACATGAAAATGAAAATCTGTTGCTACAGTGAAATGTTCCCATATGAAGAGGTGGAGCATCTGATTTCTGCAGTTTTTAATAGGAAGTTAATGAAATCGCTTCCTTTGAGATCAATATGGTGGTTAATGTACATTTATGATCTATGTATGGCTTTTCCCATGTTCTTATGTGTGGATTTAATAAAAAATTGAGTTAAGTGGCAGCAAGTTACTTTTTTAAGAACCTGTAGTCCCAACAAATAGTGCTACAATGACAGCAGAAAAATTAAATAAAGTAAAGTCTCGTTCTTGTAGATACAGTCTCATGACTTGGCTTGTCTTGAGGAAATTGTGTCTTATACCACATCTAATGGTTACTATATAATGATAAAAGCACAATGTTTTCTTCAAAGGTCCACTTTTCTGGTGGAAAATCTATCATCTCTTTGTCTCCATAGAGTTTTATGCCATTTGTGAAGCATTTTACAAAACATCTTCATAGATAATGTGTGTAACTTGAAGGACCAAAATGTGTGAAGTGTCTTGCCCAGCAGCACAATGTTAGTATGCCCTGGTGGGTGTTTTGAACTGTTGACACTTGAGTGGTGGGGACTTAACCTTTAACACCATCTTTTCTCCAAGAGTTATGCAATTTTCTAGTGATTCAAGCCCTGTATTCTCCCACCTAACCATGCACCATGTGTCTGATGTCACCTTTCTCCAACGCCATATAGCCAAAATAGGGAGCTTCCTATATTACTACATGACATCACAAGGTGGAATAGAGTGTTGTCTGTTTGAGAGAAGAACTAAATATGCATGTGTGAATGAAACTAAATATTCTGATGAGGAAACATTATAACAGAGATCAGAAAATAGCTTAATATGGGCTCTTTAAAGCAGTTTTAAAGAGAACTGGATGTTAGTAGGTCAGCTTTGGTTCACCTGAAGGTCATACATAATACTGTTATAATTGAGAACAGTCAATGTTTATTGTCTGTAACATATCAATAACTAGCTCATTGTTTCCTCCATAAACGAGTACAATTAAAAACAATGTGAGGTATTGGTACAGTGGGCTCCTCTGAGACTGTTTTAAATGACTGTTTACAGCTGCAAAGTGCTTTGAACCTATCATTATATGCACTATTACTGCTCATCTGTATAAAATCACAGCGTGGAAACATTAATAATGCTTCAGAATAGTAATGATGTCTGCCAACAGATAATTTGCCAGTGATTCTTTGAGAGCCTTAGAGTGAGATTGTTTTTGGCCTCTGGAGGGATTAATAGAGGCACTGATCACAAAGCCAGCGCTGATCAGCAATGACAAAGCCAGCGGTGAACAGACATTTGCTACAAAAAAAGTTTTACTAATTATCTAATTATGTTCTAGTTAAATTCAGTTAAAGAGAGTTTATTACACTGCTGTAGGCTATTAATTGCAACATATTACAACATATTTAGATCAACATATGATCTTTTATTGTTTTTTATTGCATTAACATGGTTAACAAGTTCCAGTTTCATTTTGATGCTCTCTCCCTTTGTCACTCCCACTTCAGCATGTTTGCCGTCATTACAATGCATTACATTAATGAAGCCACTGCATATATATTTGTGAAGTTGCAGTGTTTTATATCTTGCTTTTCTATATCCATGGAAAATTGCCATGTGGGAGCATGGGTAATGTAGTCTTTGAATAAGGTTGTTAACCATAGAGGGGTTCAGGAGAGATCACTAGATTACTCAAACATGCATGGATGACATCCCAAACCTCTTCAGGCATGTTTTTGATAAATGAATGTTATAACATGGAAGAATGTTCCAAAAAGTCAATTTTGCAGCATATTCCCTGTTTAATTAAGTTACAGGTTGTGCAGTCATTGTTTTAGGCCTGTGATCGGACCTACTGTTTTTATACCAAATGTTATATTGTTATGATGAAAATGGGTGAACAATCCATATTCAGGTTTAGGTATAAATATCATTCTACTAGTAACAGTTTAACCTGATAACACCCGCCTAATTTGGTCTGTGCACAATGTTAACACATACCCAAATGCCAAAGCTTATTAAAAGAAAATCTTAGACCCCACATGCTTGTGTGATACATCATTTTAAACCTTAGACCTTCTAGTTTCTGTAGATATGCATATGAAGACTGTGACTGCAGGCTAAGTTACAGTACAGACATTCAAAAATGTCTAAAAATTGAATTTTTTTTTGCCTCGGAAAAAAAATACAAAATAATAAAGGCTGTAACTTGGGCATACTTTATCCTAGACATTGGTGGCTCACTACACCCACTGCTGAACTTGTTGGCAACAACTGTGTAAAATTTCAGACCTCTAGGCCTAAGGGTTTGGATGCTGTGACCCTTTTTGTAAAAATATGTCAATTCGGCACAAGTGTCCAAATATGTACCAGATGTTCCAAACTGTGATAAGATGTAATGTATAATAAATAAATCTTCTTCTGAACTTTAGGCATGTTTTCTTAAGATAAAAAACTAAAACAAGCCAAAAAATTTCTCTCCAGATGCCTCTGGTGCCTCCACCAGTGTCTGTGCATAAGAGCAGGTCAGATTCTGTCCTCTAGGCCGTTGCGCGCTGATTTCCTCTCTCACTATCTCACCTCTGCCCCACATGGGGCCCACCGCTGAAATCGTCTTTTCATAGGCTACTCAGATCTGTCAATCATTTCCTGAAAGAACCAGTGACTGAAGAGCTTTTGCCGTGGAACTGTCCCTCGGTCATGGTCATGCGCAATACGCCGCTAACTGGACGTGCTCGTTTTGTTCCCCGAGCTGTAGCGCACTGCACCGAAGGCGCACCAAAGCCTGGATATGCTTGTTTTGTAGCTAAAAGTGTGGAGAAAACAAACATACCCCACACCGCTAACAGGAGCTAAGCGTTTAGCTATGCTAAGGACCAAGAGCGAGAGTAGTAGAGAGATGCGTCGCTCATCCATTCAGACAAACTTGGACTTTCTGGATTATTTCTCCACATGGAATTATTTTATGAAAAAACAACTGGATATTCTTTTTCTGTGGATTGTTATGGACTAATTGAGCACAGCTATTCCTGGACTGGACCCGTTTCGGACCGACAGAACCGGCTCAAAGTTAAGAAATACGCAAATATGTTTTGAATATTTTTGGAAATTAGTTATGGATCTTTGGGCTCGCTGTGTGGCATAAAATGAATGATATGGTTGTTTTACTGAGGAATTAAGCTTTCAAACGATGTTTCCACAATAGTGGAAAAATAAGTACGGTGAATATCTGGCTTGACTTATTAATGTTGTGTAATCGCCCGCCAGCGGGCGGGTGGGTGGCAAGTAGTATAGTACAATTTTGATACCAGATAAGTTCTATACAAACATCAAACCCATTTTCAAACATCCAAGAGAAAGTGTGTATCTTTGTGCACATGAACTCTGAAAATGTTACACCAATCACCTATTTATATTATTTTAGCAGTGAGCAGAAATGCCATCACAAACAGAGGTGTGGGCCAGTAGCAGTCAGAAGTAAAAACTGGGTAAGACATAATAAGGTGAATACTTCATTTTACAACTATACTACTAGTACTGTTACTTTGAAGTACGCATTGACACTTCACAGTTTCATGCATTATTCATTTACTTCACATTCGGTATTCCCAGCGGTCTCCCATCCCAGCACTAACCAGACCTAAACCCACTTAGCTTCCAAGATCAGATGAGATGAGGCATTCTTATGGAGGTACGGACAGATAACATTTTTAAGTGCTTCTTGGCCCTCTGTGATTGATAAAAAAAAAGGGAAAAGATGAAGCCTATATGTGTCTATTCTTCCGTAGCATTCACCTATGAGCCACTTTCACTGTGAACTCCTGACCTCTAGCGAACACAAAACCACCCATGTTATCTGCTCAGCACACACCTTCGCTCCATAGAGATAATGTCATCTTTAACATCAGCAGCAGCTCACGGCTATGGCAACAGCACACCCAGACACACTCACATGTAATCTCAAAGGGACCCACTGGTAACATGCAAAAAACACAGCTCAGTGTTTTAAAGAGACAGAGGAATGGTTCATATTTCAGAGTAGCTCCTTGCATCTTCCAGGACCAAACAGAGCAAGTTCTGAGCCAACCGCAATCCTGCTTTGAAAACACTTGATCCTCCCAAGCCTGAGCTATACATTATGCAATAGTCTCTCGTCTCTTTCTTCAGCTAATCAAAAGTGTAGCAAGAGTTATGGCATTTTCCTTGCTTTCAGAGCTGCGTGGATGTTCTACCTGCTGAGTGAAATTGAAAAAACAGGTAGTGAATATTGTTGAGTAAGATAAAAGCAAGATTGAAAAGTTGTGCTAAGATGTACAAGACACAGAGGGTTATGTAAGAGCATGTAAACAAACATACAACAAACATACAGCATCACTCAGTTTTGTGCAGCCTGTATATATTACCCAAAAACCTATTGAAAAATGTTATTAGAGCTAGTTATTATAATAAATATAATTGTGATTTGATCCCTGTGATATGCTGTTGATTTAGTCTTGGTATATAGCAGTTATAAGCTGTGCAGTTTTTCTCACCCCTCCTCCTACTGGACATTTTCTATCTTGCTCCGGGTTGAGTGATAGGTGGATTTAAGCAATCATTGCGAAATGTGGGGTTTCAGAAGCAGCTGACGGTTCTTAAAATAAAGTAACATTGAGTGTATGCTTGGGATGTAACAATAACCAAAATATTGTGATATCGTATCAGCAAAGGTTTCACAATAATATCGTGGTCCATGACAATACATCAAATCACAAGTCTCTTTCCTTAAATAAATAGTTATGATGTAGAAGGAAAAAAAACGGAACTACATAGACCATGATCCTTTTCACCGTTTCAGTGCAGACCACATGAAATGTTCTGAGCACTTTTAAATCTTAATTCTTTGGATTAAGTCTTGTGAAGGCATTTTTAGAGGAAAAAGTAGCAGATTCACAGTTTTGTGAGCCTCCACAAAATATTGCAATAAATATCGTACCGTGAGATGTATATGGTGAAAATATAGTACAGAGAGATTTGGATATTGTTACATCCCTAATGACAATAAATGTTATAACAAATGACTGGTCAGAGCATTTTATGTCAGTCTTGTTATTATGTAGAATATCGTAATATCGTGAGCCTCCCCATCATATTGTGAGCTTTCCCATGATATTGCAATAAATACCGTACCGTGAGGTTCATATCGTGACAATATCATATCATGAGACTTGGATAGCGTTACACCCCTAGTGTATGCAATTCTTGATAAATTCGAAATCAGGATCTAGATTCTGAAAGAAATATGTGATATACATTTTTGGCAAACCACAATGTTACTTAAAATATGAAGCCAACAGGTTGATTTAAATCTTTCTCTTTTATGGTGATGGTTCAAGGGGGGCTGTATGCAAAAATACATCAAGTTTAACCTTTGTCCCTCAGCTGACTGCAGTCAAACACTTGAATTTGAATTGCACTGATCAAGTGTGGGTATGTCTTTGATAAGGAACAAAAGCCCAGATAGCTCAGGTTAGCATGCCAACATCTCCTTGCCATCTCGGTCATGAGAGGACACGGCAGTACAAAATATCACAGCCACATTATGAGCTATTTTCATCTCTCCATCCATCCCCCATGAAGTCCACAACCTCTACTGGTCCGATTGACTGTCACTGGCTCTTGTATATGTAGGCCTGCCATCCTCTGCACACAGACAAGCGCACTGGGCTGCCTCTCCTCTGAGTGACCTTGGCTGGCTAACACTCCAGGGCTTGTTCTCAGCACTCTCTCTCTCTCTTTCTCTCTCCTGTTTCTCTTTCTCTCTACTTTTCTCCCTCTCTCTCTTATAGTCACCCCTCTCTCTCCTTTCTACCCCTGTATCTTACTTCCCTCTAGCTCTATCTTTCTCTCCCCCCTCTTCGTTTCTCTTTCGCTTCATCACTTTCTCTCCACAGGCTGTCTCTCTCCCTCTTCCCTTTCTCCCTCCCTCTCTCTCTCCTCCATGGGCTGCCTCTCTGCTTCTCACTCTCTGTCAGCGCTCTGGCCCAGCTGGATGATGTAAACCGGAGTGCACTATCTCTCCATAAGACACAGGAGTAAAGCAAAAGAAAAGATGGCTGGGAAGGGGGGAAGTGAAAGCCCTAGCTCTTCCTCTCCCTCCTCCTCCTCCTCCTCATCCTGATCATACAGTCAGCTGAGAGGGAAAAAATAACTTCAGAGTCCTAGTGAGCTACAAGTAATGTCTGATATTATATAAAAACATAAATACAAAATGGATTTCCTCATGTTATCAATAAGGCATACCGGGTACTTACAGCTAAATGGCAAGTTCAAAAAAGGCCTATCTAGAACAGTGTTAGGCCGTGTGGCTATTTTAATTTGAATTGAATCATTATTAAACCTAATCATATTTCTAGATCACAGTAATGATGCATAATGACGTAAAGGTGCATTGTGTAACTTTTCTGGTAAAGGGTCTGTCGAATTCTTTTCTCCTTGGAGATGTTATTGTTTTGCATTGTTTTTTAGCATTAAACCTTTATATCATCATGGAGACCAAACCAGACCAAGTCAAATCTGTGGCAGTAAAACCACCTGTAATTGAATAAATGTAAGGTAGAGCTGTTTAATGTCATACTGTGGAACATTCCAGGCAGAGCAATTACATATGCATAGAAACAAATAGGTGACGAACCCCCGTCTGAAAAAATTACATATTGCAACTTTAATTGATCTGGTTACAGCAAATAAGATAAAAATATGAACATGTGATTTATTGTAAACGAAAAAGTTGTTACACACAACATCAAATTTGGAAATTTGGGGTTTAAGTGGAACTCCATCCAGACTCAAACCAAGAGTAAAACAGGAAAATCAGGACCAGTGGATGTTGGGCCTTTTGTGTGCAGTTGCATGTGTATACTTTGGTTGATGAGCGACCAGCAGGGGAGCACCCATCCTAATCACATCACACATTTGATAAAAAGAAAGCAACAAACAAATTTGGCAATAATGTCTGTAGTCTTTGTCAAATAGTAGCATTCTATATTTGCATTCTGTATTGTATTGCATTTGTATTTTCAGCATACTGGCGATCAGTTTTATTCCAACACTTTAATGCGAGGAGACAGTTACACAAAACATGACTATATAGCGCTCATATAGGTTTCTGATTTTAAAAAAAGGCTGTGGAGAAGTTTTTAGTAAATTTAAATTACAATATTTGAAGGAAAACAACCAAAATCTGCCATACATATTGGCTCAAAGATATTGGCAGAGCTAAACAATTGGCATTGGTAATGAAAAAATTGGTTGACCTGTAATTTTAGCATAAAGTCATAATGTTGATGCCATAAGAAACATGATTTTCCCACAATGCAGCAGCTGCCACATCAGCAGTGGCGGCAGGTGGTATAATTTTTGGGGGGGACGCATAAGTCAAAATTATAAATATGTATTATAAATATATGTATTATGTATAGGCTATATAATACTATAACAAATGCTAGAAACAAACAGTCATTTTAGTCACTATTGGCTGAACTTTATCAAGACCACAACGCACAGCCAAGTGCAAAGTTTGCGCAGAAGCACAACCTGATCCCCCTGCTCAAACCCAACTCCAACAACACAATGTAACACACTACTCACAACCAGCCCTGACATCCAGCCACAACAACTTCAGGAAAATGTGCATCAGCGCCGCTCCTACAGCACACGGCAAAACACCGGAGCGGCTCTGTCGCTCATTCATTTGCGCATTTACCTGATAACACTATAACACTGTTTAATGTGAGGCTCTGTCCTCAGATTTGCCCAAAACTAACAAAAACAAGTCTCTTACCTTCTCCAGAGAACTGTCCTCTATCCGCTGTCCTGTCTTGTCTCCAATATGTCCGGGTCCAGTCAGGTCCACAAGACAAGGTCCTGGAGCTGAGTGCATGAGCTGTTTGTAAAACTCATCTTAATCCCACGTCCCACTTTAATCTGAAAGTTACACCAGTCCATATTAGCACCAGAGTACCGGGTGGACTTAACCCTTGCGTGCTACACCCAGGTCAAACTTTTACGCCCAGAACGATGCCGCGATTCCCAGCGCCGTGAGCAGCGGATGCCACAGGTCGTAGCAGAGAGTGTCCCGGCAGCAGCAACGGGTGTCACGGGTCCCGGTGTCGGTCTGTGTCCATGTGTCCATTGTTTTGAGTCTCTCCTGCACTCTCCTGTGTGGAGGTTTAGGCAAAAGTAGCTAGCTGCCATTAGCCAGGGTGTGAATCAAGAGCCGTAGGATGTCACCGCAGGCAATGCACTTATTTCAGCTCAATGCAAGAAAAGTGCCGCTTTTCTTTCTTGGCAGAAGGGACCCGCTGAAAACTGTTCCTTGGACGCACTTTGACTGAAGTTGAACACGGCATAACTTGTACAGCACACAGCTCTGTAGTTCTCCATTTATTAGCCTGTAGCATTAGCATTAGCCTGTAGCCGCCAGTGCAGAGTTGGAGTGAGGAGGGACAGAGAAGCTGAATCCTCATAGGTCATAAGTGTGTGAATATTTGTGAAGACCAATCACTTGATTTGAGTTCGCCCGCACCCTGCGCACTAGGACGTATTTCAGAGCTCTAATCATGGATGTATAATAACAGATTTTATTATAGTTCTTTGGCTCTAATGTAACTTAATGGGCAGAAGAGACATAATGACATCAGACTGTCTGAAAATTGGGGGCACTGACCATAGACCGTATATATATGTATATATGTACGGTATACTCATATATACTCATATATACGTCTATGGCACCGACTCAGCGCACTCAAATGGCAAACTTGTGACTGAAATATATGATATATATGTGATGTGAGCACATTTAACATGATAAAAATATGTCTATGCAGATACATGTTCAATTTTAAACAAAATATTAGATATATAGCCTAATACAAAATAACTTTATTATTATTTTATTTATTTATTTATTTTTATTGAGGTAAAGTTAGGGAGTGCGGTGCACTTGCGCCCTCTATTTACCAGCCGCCACTGCACCTCAGTGTGTCACTTTGAGATGAATTTGATGAAATCTGTGCTCTTACTCATTCCTACAGTCAATCACTACAAAAACACTGAATGACTTTAAAAAAAAAACTGTATTTGGAAGGTTTTATTTTGAAAAAACAACTTACAAAACTTTGTCAGACATGAGTCACAAAAGCCTTATTCTAGCTTGGCCTGCCATTGTCTTAAAATGCTTCGTAATGTTTCACCTTATCAACTGACAGCAGCAGTGTCTGTTTGATCCTCCTCTGAGCTGCCCTGAGGTTGAAAAACACCCTTATACAGGCTTTTGTGCATACCCTCAGCTCTACCTCCTAAAGCCATCATTTTGTCATTGACTTCCTAAACAGGATGAGTAAATAAAGGTAATTTTGTTATTTTTGCCTGTTTTGCAGACAATCAGGCCGTGATTAAAGTTTTGTTCTGATGAGCGCCGCTGTCTTCCTGTAGCATGGCGCACCGGAGCTGACAGTAAAAACAGCAGGTTAGATTCTCGCAGGTGTTCTCACAAAAGCCCGTAATTGCCTCCTTCTCTCAGCGTTGTCGCCTGGGCCTGTGCTTCTCTGGAGCCCTGAAACAGACCCCTATTGGCTTGCCTTCCTCCAGTATAAATGCGGTGGGGCTTTTAAAAGCATTTGACTGTGCGTTGGAGGCTAAATAAGATTAATCCCAGCGATGGAGCGATTTATTAAATGTCAAATGGGCTGATTAGGCGTTCCCTACAATTACGCCGTTTGTGTGTGACACTTTTTACTCATGCAAAGGTCGTACAGAGATAGGGCTCAAAATCAGTGCTTATGTGCTGCTGCCTTAATATGTGTAATTCAAACTGTGCCGTGAAATATGACATTTGGATCTGAAAACTATGGGACTAAACAACAAAAAAGAGGATGGTTTTGTGCTTGGTGTGAAGACTACAATAATTGAAGATAATAATAAAAGCCTTTGTCAGCAATGAGGAATCTTGAGTGTTTTGTTTAGTTTTATGCAGAGAATTGTTGACTTGGTAGAAAGATATTTCCATAATTGACTGTGTACATTTGTTTGCATATCTTACTGACTGTTATTATCATGTGGTATATAAGACTATATATACTTAAATATACAATACAATTCCATAATTGTAAATGTCTCAGTAACACAATATCTAATTCAGAAACTGATGACTGATGAGCTATGACAAAACTTACTACAGTTTGAACACACCTTCTTTTACAATGTATTTTTTCCTTAAGTTTACCACTTTCTACTTTTTATATCCACATAGAAGACATCAGATATGATGTAAGATATATTGAATCATGTAGCAAATGGAAAAAAAAAATTACTCAAAGTAGCCACCCTTTGCTTTGTCGACAGCTCTGCAAACCCTTGGTCTTCTTGCAGTGAGCTTCTTGATGAATTTACATGAAATGGTTTTCACTACGCTTGTGTGCCTTGTCAAGGTCAAGAAATGTCAAAAGTTCAAACCAGGTTTCAAAGCAAAGGATGATATTTTCAAGTGTGTCCAATCTAAATATTTTTTCAGTCCACCTGGTGATGCCCCATATTTGCAACACACAGGTCACAAGCCTAGATAAAAGTAATGGTCAAGTGCTTATAGTGTCTAAACTACAGTAAAATAAGTCAAAAGTGCTTCTTAAATTCTAGATTTATAACTTTTTAATGGCTTTGACAGGTGTTTGACTTCCTCAGACACCATGTTGGATTTTCATTACAAGAGCCTGATACCAAGTATAAAATGTCTGTGCAACAACGTATTATCTTCTTACCTGGATATCACAGGAATGACAAGGCAATTCCACTATTATAATATCCAATCCTGCATTAGTAAAACCGCCATGGATAAGAGGGCCATCACTAATTTCTAGCGGCCAGATTCCACAAAGTGTTCTGAGGTTGACAAGACTTGTGCTGACACTATACTTCACACCATGTTAATACACAGTCCAAATTCGCAGAGGCCACTATTTCCTATTTCCTTGGTGGTTTAAAAGGCTTTGATGCACACAGAAGAATAGTCCAGGTAGTATCTCCTACTGTCAATCCCAAGGCCATAATGAAGGTCTTTTCATTCACAAGTAATTTGTCTCCAGTGAATTACAGCTTCATCTTCTGCTGAAGGCTCCAATCACAACGCTCCAGATGTGTTTAAGGGCAGCATATTGGGTTCGTCTTAAAATTGTAGGCTCAACGCTGTGTAATCCGTGCCTAAAATACTGACTGAGATGAATAGGCAAAGATATTGCGTGGTTTTCAGTTGTGTATGAAGTTTTTTTTTTTTTCTTTTGAATAGCTTAATTCTGTAAACATATATGTATCCATTCTAGATTTTAAATGTGTCATTATGCAAAATGGTAGGGTTGCATAAAAATATTCTCATTGTGATTATTAGTACTGGTAAATGGTTAATGGTCACATTTTATATGCACTTTTCTACCTTTCAAGGCACTCACTCTTTACATCAAGGAACCACTCACCCATTCACACACTCACATTCATACACCAATGGCGGCACGGTGGCTGAGTGGTAACACTCAGGCCTCACAGCTGCGGGTTTGCATGTTCTCCCCGTGTCTGGATAGGTTTCCTCCAGGTACTCCGGTTTCCCCCATCAACTCAAAACATGCCCGCACCCCTATGAACTAACATCAAGGACCATGATGTCCACCCTCCTGTGGGCTCACCACCCACAGAGGGGTTCATAAGAGGGGTCAGGTGCTATGAGGATTGGGCAGCAAGCTGCCCCCGCGACCCAGCCGGATTAAGCGGGAGAAGATGGATGGATGGACATTCATACACCAGTGTCCAGACACTGGAGATGAGGTGGGTTAAGTGTCTTGCCCAAGAACTCAGTGAAAGCATTCATCACTTGTGAGAGCCAACCTGTGGGTTAGTGGATCTGATCACTCAACCAGTGTTTGTTGCCCCGTGTTGTGATGACATTTGTGATATGTTTAACGAGTAGGATTCTCAGTGCACATTGTAAACAGCTCCAATAGCATAAATTAACATATGAGAGAGGGCTGAAATATAAACTAATAAACTAATACAAGAATAGATTTCAGAATATGTTTGTAGAGGTCTAAACTACAGATTTCAAAAAAATTCTATAAAAAAACAGGATACTTTGTTCTTTAGAAAGGACATTCTATTATCTAAATAATTGCAGCCTTTGCAATTTGATAATTGCGCCAACTCAAATTAAGATTTTGATTTTATTGCAGTGCATTGTGTAGCACTACAAAAAGACTAAATAACTCTACAATCATGTGATATTTGGAGGTTGATTTTAATTGTTCACTGTTATTAAGCAGTGGGATCAGTGAAAAGTCAGTGTGATGAATAAGATAAACATTTTTAACCACATTTAGACTAAACTGTTATGTTATGAATGTTATGTTTTAACACAAACTATTATATGTAGAAGTTTGTTTTGTTTTTTTTACTGGCCAATTGCCTAAACTTCTATGATTGATTCTAGGCTACAGTCCAAAAAGAAAACTGTTGCGTTAAGTTTGTAAGTGTCAGACTTATCTCCCACAGGCCAAACTACAGTGCAGCGCTGATAGCAGGTTCCCATGCCAGGCCTAAATCAGGGAGATTGGTGGCTCTGGGTGAAACTTGGATTGCAGCCCTCCAGAGCCCAAAGCTTAAATCTAAACCAAACCCTGCTCCACCGTTATTCATCATTTTCAAGGATAGATAGTGCAAACAGGTCCATATATTAG
This sequence comes from Odontamblyopus rebecca, assembly GCA_030686955.1. Lineage (NCBI taxonomy): Eukaryota > Metazoa > Chordata > Actinopteri > Gobiiformes > Gobiidae > Odontamblyopus > Odontamblyopus rebecca. Next base: position 24,170,828 of record CM060659.1, read on the forward strand.
GCTTATTTAGGCCACTTTGAACACCGCATCAGTAGAAAAGCATCAAAACGTCAGTGTGAAAGATGTCCTATTCTTTACATAAACACAACAAAGTGAGCTACATCAGATACATGTACATATAATGTTCCACAGTATGGTATAATTAAATGTATCTCCATGGAGACAGCAGGTGATGCCGCCAGGGCAAGTTACAGGTTATATGTGTGGAGAGGCCATCCAAGTCACAGTCTGACATGTATTACAAGGTACATCTGAAATAGAAAAAATGCAAAACAAGTAAGTTTAATGTAATTATTGTAATTATGACCAAATCTGCATCTACAATCTACATGTTAAAGGTCCTATATTACACATAATTGACTCTTGCAAACTTTTACCCAATTAGAAATTTAAAATATTAATTAATAATATAGTTGTGCTTTGTTTCATTCACACATGTTTGAGTAACGCTGCATTATTAATCTATCTACATCCCCAAAGCTCAAGGTTTGAGCTCAAAGCTCAAACCTTGTGCTTTCATGAAGTGATAGTTTTCAAGTTAACAGTTCCCTTTTACCATTTGTTTAGTAGACATTCGCAATTCCAGATCTGAAATCATTCTTATAGTTCTAGTGAAGGTGTATGGAGTTTAGAAACGCAGTGGAGCACTTCCTGTATTACCATATGTTATCACAAGTGGAACATTTTCAATCTGAGGGAAAAACTCTAAATATGCAGGGTCTGTGTGTTAAACATGTGTGAATTAAACAAAACTCAACTCGGGGCATGTTTTTGATGAGGAAACAATATAACAGATCAAAAAGCAGCGTAATATGAGCCCTTTAAACTGGACTAAGCTTTGATTAAACCACAACTAAAAATAAAGTTCAAATTAAATAAAACATTTTTAACATGTTTTATTTTGTTTTAAATCTATGTATAATTCAGTTTTTGTATGTGCATTGTGTAGGTAAATTTGCAATATATTCTGCATCTTTCCTGTAACCAACCTATGTTCTTATTTCATCTTTGCACTGATTCCCCGTATAGCATCTTGTATATAACTAAGATATTGTATTATTATTTATTTTTACTTGTTTTTACGCATCTATATAATGATGCCTTATTTGACACCAGTCCCTTGCTATTTTTGCTACTTATTTAGAATTATTATTACTATTTATATTGCTCTTTGTTATTATAATATATTGTGATGCATGAGCTACTGTGTCCAAATCATTTCCTTGTGGATTAATAAAGTTTGTCTAAGTCTAAGTCTAACCAGTTTAGGGCAGTCCCGTACAGCAGCGGCAGCAGCAGCAGCAGCAGTGGGGAAAATGTCCAGAGAGACCATAAAGTTGTTGTCAGTTGTGAGACCAGACTGATTACATGAATAATGCATAAGCTGAGTGGACCACAGGTTTCCTCTCAGAAGATCCAATCCAAGCTGCACCTGAATACTCGATCAATGAGGGCCCCTGACAGCAAATCTCTCATGTCAATTTATTAAAACACTTGTCAATAGACAGGGCAGCGCTTCATTTACTGACCTGAAGAGTCCAGCAGGAAGCAATGTGCAAGTGAGTAAAAGGGGAATAAAAAGGTGGGTTTAAAAGCACTGCAAAAGTTAAAAGTGCGCTGTGTAACTTTTCTGATAGAGGGTCCACCATCTGCTCGTCTCCATGGAGATATTACTGTTTTACCTTGATGTATGGAAATTTGACAATAAAGTTTTTTTAATTTGAATTTTTTTGAATTATTCCGCAGTATGTAAATAAACTTCACACAATGGAACGCTTAATGGTCAGATCTATGGGAAAGTAAGTCAGCACATGGTCATATTTGTAAGGTATTTTAGCTTTTAAACAAGTGTAATTGAACAAATGTAAGGGAGATATGTACAATGCCCTATTGTGGAACATTCCAGGCAAAGAAATAACATCACTATGCAGACAAGCAAGTAGCAGACCCTCCTCCTTAAAAGTTGCATAGTGCACCTTTAAGTGTATATTTTTCTTTTTGAACTTTTCTAACCCATTCACAGTGTACTCCCAGTCCTACAAACAAAATAAATAAAGGAAAACATAAGGGAAGCAGTGACAACTTCAGTCAGTGAACTGGTGTTGCAACATCAGAAAGTCTCTCTGGGATTGTTTAACTTGAACTGTATTTGTTTGTTATTTGTTATTGGTTGTATCCTATATATTTTTAAATGTGCTCCAAATAACAAATAAAACATTTTCAGTGAACTCTTCTGAAAGTTAAAGGTCCGATATTACGCACAATTGACTCTTGTGAGCTTTAAGCCATGTTAGAATGTTGTTTCCTCACCATAAAATGTACCTGGAGCTGTGTTTTGTTTCGTTCACACATCTTTGAGTAACCCCTTATTATTAGACTGTTTATATCTTTAAAGCGCAAAGCTGTTCCACCAAGTCGTGGCATGTAGTGGTAGTTTTCAAGTCAATAGCTACATTTAACCTTTTGTGCAGTGGAGATTGGAAATTCCAGGGCTGGGATTATCCAAATGATTCTAGTGAAAGTGTGTGGAGTTTAAAAACACAGTGGAGCACTTCCTGCATTAGCACATGACATCACAAGGTGGAACAGACTGTTTCTGTTTGAGAGAAAAACTAAATGTAAAACATGTGTGAATGCAACAATGAAACAAAACACAACTCCAGCTATGTTTTTGATGAGGAAACATTATAAAGCTTTTTGATTGAACAAAACAGTCGTGGGAAGTATCTCACTAAAATAAACTTGTGAGGCTGTGTCCTCACAGTCTGTAGCTAATATCATATTGTGTGCCTATCAGAACTCTATTGTAATCTTATTGTCATGTTTTCTCGAATCTATGAGGCTGATGAGGCTTCTATCTGTATGAGGTGACAGTGGTGCACGACTGGCACATTTTCACACCTATTACATTGACATTGAAGGGGAAAAAAAGAAAAAAGAAAAAGGACATAGAAACATGAGTTGCAACTCTTAATTACAAAGTCATTAAGACACAAGGAAACAGCAGGGAGCCAATCAGCCATTTACCTAATCAACTAACTGTGTCCCCACATGGAAGAGATGTAAAGAAAATCAAGTCTAGAACAATATACATAACCGTCCACTTCTCCTTTACATTAATTAGTCTGTGCTTTCAAAGGCGCTTGCATAGGGTTTGGTTTTGATTCTTTCAGTGGTTCAAACGCACCGCTGTGTTGGACCTCTCACTTCAAATGTTTATGGTTCAAAATTGGTTTAACACTTGAGTAACAAATCATTTATAATTAATTAGGTATTATATTATAATAATTAGCTAATATTAGAGCCAGCGTCCCAATCTTGGATAAGAGACCATCAAGCGAAAACCTGTTAAAGGGCCCGTATCACACTAGTTTCTGATCAACGTTATAATGTTTTATTCATACATGTTTAAAAACAGAAATCCAATGCATATTTAGGCGTAGCTCTTCTGTCAAACAGAAAACACTCTGTTCCACCTTGTGATGTGGTAATACAGGAAGTGCTCCACTGTCTTTTTAAACTCCATACACCCTCATTAGAATCATGTGGATAATTTCAGCCCTGGAATTGTTAATCTCGACTAAGCAAAAGGTAAAAGGAACTCTTAACATGAAAACTACCGCTTCATAACATCACAAGGAGGAACAGAGCATTTTCAATTTTGGAGATATAAACAGACTAACAATCCAGGATTATTCAAATATGTGTGAATGAAACAATTATCACATGACTTAAAGCTCACAAGAGTGAATGTTGCATAATATAGGACTTTTAAAACAAATTATGAACTTCATGAAGCTGCTGGCTTGGACAAATGGACAAAATAACATGAATCTTATTTATAATAACATGTATTTGCCATGAATGATTTTAAGGAGATAAAGACAGATGAAGTTGCTCTATTATCAAAGCCAGGAGCAAGTTTTGGATTAACATAAAGAGTTTGGAAATGGCATCCAGCATAAAAATAGATGGGATATATACTGGTTATATTCAAATGCTCAACATTGGTGTTATCTGTACCATTTAGCTCCCTCCTGTTAATGTCCTTGCCTTTAGCCCTCTATTGACATTAGTGAGGTGTTTATGACAGTGGGCAGCAGTTTCTTAGGCAGTATGCCTAACGTATGACCAACCTGTCTGCCCTGCTACTGCTCTAATCCTCTGAGATCATAATCAATATGTCCCTGGTAGCCCTTTCTCCCTCCCTCCATCTCCCTCTCACTCTCGCTCTCTCCTGGACACTCCACCTTGAAACGCCATGTGAATTTAAAGGCCACACAGTGCACATTATAAGGGAACACCTGTCAGAACAGAACACCCACTTCCTAAATCAATTAACGCCTTGTCAGTCCACATAAGGATTCGCTGTAACGCAAATGCAAATATAAGTTTCACCCACACCCTCATTGAAACTAACATTTATATCTCACTAACAGGTAGAAATCATTTTTACATCACCACTTCTCTGACCCTCACTGTCCTGTGCTCGCTGCAATTCAGAAGTCACAATACTATTTCTCTGACAAAAGTATGTAAAGTCATTGTACATTAGCACCATCATAGTATAATACAATGTCCAAACATCAGAGGTAACGGCGCTGGGTAATTAGTCACCCACTCATCTACGGCCGCGATTCATCCTCCGGGACTCATTCACAATCAACAAAGTCAATGAAGAACAGTGGCTGGACAACACTATAGAATAATATTAGTAATAATGGGTTGTTAAGCCTGGCCTATATGGTGTACTCTTCAGCTATGCACATTATTCAGTGGAAATTCAATTCAATGTAGGGCTGGATGATATTTATTTATTATTTTTTTTATTTGAAAGTTTACATTTAAAAAAAATAAAAAAAAACAACTCCTACACTCCAACTCTCTGTCCACACTGAAAACACACACAAAACAAACAAACAAAAAAAATAGTAATCTTGTAAAAATGTTCAGGTGTTCATATCTGTAAGACAACAGTTCATTAATCTAATTGTGATCTGATTGCTGTGACAATATTTTGGTCATATTGTCAAACTGTAATTCATTATCTCTCTATTAAATTCAGCTTTATGCACAAACAGAAACACTCATCCAATTTACTAGCTCTGAGTGAGTTACTGCTGGATTTAACCAATCACAGTGAAGCGTGAGCTTTCAGAAAAAGATGATTTTATTTACATCTTTATGGCAATAGAAAAATATAAAGTCTTCCTGAATCATGATAAAAATCAAAATCCTAGTCTGGCTCTAAGAAGATAGTGATTTTTGCCATGTCACACATCCCTAATCCAATAATGAAAAAGCAAGTGTGGATGGTTACAGAAATAGGAAGTAATAATTTATACATTTTGTAAAAATTGTCCAAAAAAAAGTTTAGTTTCAGGGCCAAAGCTCATTTAAATTAGACTGAGGCAAAATGGAAAATATTCCACTGTCAAGTATTACAGGCAAGATTTATGATCTAGTCTAAACTCAAAAGAATAACCAACTTTATTATATATGTGTGCATTTTTAATTGATTGCATAACGGTTTAAAAGTGCACTATGTAACTTGTCTCCTACTTGTTTCTATGAAGATGTCACTGCTCTGCCTGGAATGTTCCACAGTATGACATTAAACACCTCTACATTACTTTTATTCAATTACAAGTGGAGTTATAGCTCAAAAATACTTCGAAAAACAGGCATTCTGACTGTGAGCGGAGTTGCCTCTCCACAGATCTGTCCTGTAACTTAAAAAGGTTTAATGCCATACTTTGAAACATTACAGACAAATGACAAATGACCTTCCACCAGAAAAAGTTACACATCTTCAAAATAACATAATAACAGTTGTCCATCATTATAGCAGCACTATAAATGTCTTAGATTTCCAAGATGCCTTTTAAGATGAGGATACCCAAGCACTCCTCCATAACACTCCCAGTCTCACAAATATATTCTTACATAGGTGATTGGGTGTAATGCTCAAGGGCACAATGACAGTACCGCTAATCATTGAATTATGTGGCTGATAGTCTACCAGAGAGCCAACACCGCATCAGAGCTTCTCATTTATCTTGCATGCTTGTCCTCTACACTGGTTTGGGAGCATTAGCCTATCCAACTGCTGGCATAGAGCACAAACACTTTATTGTTTTGGTTTGTAACGCTCTATCATTCACTTAATCACATTTCAGTAAGGTTTTGATTTATTTCTAACCTTTAAGATGCAGTTTTATGTGGAGGTCACCAAAAACCGCCACACACACACTGGGAGTCCCCTGGGATCAATTCATCATACGCGGAGGACATTGACTAAAACAAGGTGCAATTTTTTCCAAATCCAATGAGTTTTGAGATATTGATTATTTTCTATTTTGCACTGGACACCACCCTGGCTACAACCATTACCACATGTCGTGTCGTGTGTTATTGTCCGTGTGTGGTGAGCTCATATTATCACTGGAAAATGAACAAATCTGACTCCTCCCACTCTGCCTTTTTGCTCTTTTACCCCCCTCCTCCCTCTCCCTCCTCCGCGTGTCTTCCCTGGAGCTCGGTATGGCAGCAGCAGCAGGTGTTATTCGCCCAGAATCTCCAGATTTTGGTGCGTAATTTGCATTAGCTCCGCGCCCCTGGGACTTATTTGTGTATCGCATACCAGCATCAGGGGACAGCGGGTAAAGTGTGTTACTGTGCAAGGCGAAGGCGAGCTGATATCACGTCCCAAAACACGTGGGAGAAGCAACTTAAACATTCCTTCTATGTGCCCTCTGTTTCCAATGCACATATGCGTGTTGTTGTGCCAATGTTTCCAAACGCAACCCGAGTGAAGTCATTTGCACTAAAAGGCAGGTTTCCTTAGAGCTACAGGCTTTGACCTTGTCTTATGATACCCTTAAGTGGGCATGTCACATATAATTCTCATGCAAAAGTATCCCCAAATAGATCTTGCACTGCATTGTCATATACAAGCAAGATAGTAAAAATAATGCTTCAATAGAGCTAATGATAACGCGTCCTATAACTGGCAATTAACTGCAACGATATTACATAATGACAACCCACACTTTTTCACCAACCCCACAGGTCCGTGCGTTCATGGGCAGGAGACACACAGAGGCAATGGTCCTATATAAAAACACAAGCAGGTGTGACCAGACCGCCCGTGTCACGAGGAACAGCGGGTCACGCATGGAACACCTTGAAACTGCCTTCGCGTAAAAGACCCGTGTGACAGCGCCTTGCCCGGATCTTACCTTTGCTGTTATCCTCTTCCCTATTCAGATACATGGCTGTGAGTTGACTCCCGGGTCGGTGATGGCGTTGGTGATTGTGGTTTCTCCTGTCCTACTCCGTGCGTATCGTAGTAGGTGTTTATTGTTGTGTGTGGCGCTCCTCGGCTGCCTCTCCTCTCTCCTCCGAGCGTACAGCGGATAGGTAGGCGAACCACTGTGCCACTCGCGCGCTCTCCCCTCCCTCGCTCACTCACTCTCATCCATCTATCGCTCTCTCTTTCTCTCTGACGATAACCACCAGTGCGCTTCAGAGGGCACCACGGGCACCACTGACTTTCGCAGATGTTTTGGGAGAAGTATTTGCCACCTGCGCGCGTGTTGTTGATGTCAGAGGTCCTAGTTGTGACATGAAAGGACTTTTGCATCAACTGTATTATCCTTAGCTACAGATTTGTTTCTTCTTGGCTCGAAACAGTCTTGTTAATGTTAATATTGTGTTAATACTGTGTTTGTTGTTGTTGTTCTTCCTCTATTTTCTTTTTTCTCTGTGTAATGGTTCCAGATATCTAGATAGTTGTTGAAAAAAAGATAGTTGTCACAGGTAGTAATCTCATAGTTTCCTGATTCAGCTAGTAGAAAAAAAGATAGTCATGTCACAGATAGTGGTCTCAAGATTCACCTGTTTAGCTTAGCTTTGTGGGGAGAGAAATGTGGAATTGTTCGTTTTTAATCGCTGTGAAGCTCTTTGTGTTGCCTTTTTTGTATGAAATGCGCTCTATAAATAAGGTTTGAGTGATGATTGATCGTAGAATATTAGACAGTAATGCATCATGTGCATAAAGAACAGGGGGAAACTAAACTAAACACAAAACTATATGCTTTCAGTTTTAAGAACATATGGAGCAGAAACAGTCAAATTCTGTTAGGGTTCTTACGATTACCAAACAATAGTTTTGACTTAAATGTGAAAGCTTCATCAGAATTACCAGTAATATACAATATTTACGTAGAATTATTACATTGCAAACTTTACTGAAAAAGTAATCCAGATTGTTGATATATTCTGGGACTGTGTGGGTGGCTGCATGGCTGTCAGCATGAAGATTCTCTCTTAGTAACAGTGACATTCTCAGTACAGTTGGTGCCAAATTGCTTTTATATTTCATGCATAATCTTACAGCCTTGTGTTATACAGTATGTTGTCCACTTTTAGAGAACTGGACAATTTAATGGTAGGCCTACATATTGTTATCTCAATCATTTAAAGGTCCTACTGTCTATTACACACAATTGATTCTTGTGAGCTTTAAGACTATGTTAAAATGTTGTTACCTCCTCAAAAACACACAGAGTTGCGCTTTGTTTCATTCACACGTTTTTGAGCAATCTTTTATTCGTCTGTCTACATCTCCAAAACTCAAAATGCTCTGTCTGTTTCACCTTGAAGTTAACAGTCACCTTTTGGTCTGGACTGACAGCTGAAATTTTACAAATGACTCTAGTGAATGTGTATGGAGTTTAAAATCACAGTGGAGCACTTCCTTAGAGTGTTTTTTATTTGAGAAGAAGAATTCAGCCTAAATATGAAGGGTATGTTAATCACGTGTGAATGAAACTATATTATAACATAGATCAGAAAATAGCGTAATATGGGCCCTTTTTAGCAATTATTTCAGACATGTAAGAACAGCCTGGGTGAAAGTAATGGGTAATAGCTATAAAAAATATTCAATCATTAACAAATGCATATGAGGCTCACTAGCTGGGGTCATATGATTTAAAATGGCGTGCTTCAAAGTGACTAATTCAAGGCTGTCCAATTACTCCAACAACAATGGGTGCTCTCATGAATTTTACTTGGATTAATCAATTATATACAATATAACATGTTAATTTGTGCCCCCCCTTTAAAGTCCGCACACACCAAAACTTAAAAGCCCGTATATGCCCTTGTCATTCATGCATACTGTCTATATGTTCTTACAAAGGCCAGTCAGATTGCATCAGTTAATTGAGCATGTTATTAGGAAGGGGCCAGAGATTAAGAGCTCTCGGGGAGTAATTGGGTGTAACCTCGAGCAGGTTTTTGATGCAAGGTGAGGTGGCGGCTATGCAAATCTGTCCCAAATTACATGCACAGAGGAGATGTTGATTATTTTAGCAACACTCGGTATTCAGGCTGTCTCTGTGAACGCAGCCGGAGCCCCCCTGAAAATGGAAAAGGAACAATTTGTCCATGACCTTGACTTAGTCCTAGACATAGACGGTAGAAAGCCAATTTAAAACAATTTCTTCAATTATTCTACTTCATGTTGGAGTGAAATTGGGATTTATGTTCAAAGTACATTTTTCTGGTAGACTCAGACATGGAGGTTGTAAAATTAATGGAACAAGGCGTAAGAGGGCAACTGTTCTCATTTTTTAAACACAGGTGATGATTGCTGTGAGGCCATTTCAAGGTTATTTCTAAATGAAATTACAACACAAAACATATAAACAACAACACTGAAAAGCTATTGACAATGACCTTTGACCTTTGGGTTCACTCTCAGCTCTTCTGTGTTTTATCAGATATTATAGTGTTTCTAGTGGCTCTCATGGCACTTCATAATAACAAATGTGCGTGCTCACTTTGCAAAATCTGCAAAATGGAAAGCTAATAGTCTTTTCAATTATATGCAGACCTGATATCACAGATCACAATTCAATGGGAACTGTAGAGCTGCACTGTAGATGCAAATGCTCTGTGCGTTTGTGAAATCAGCAATAGTCTGACTGCATTTTGTCAATAGAGCTGAGAAGGTCATTTGCTCAAAGCACCGTGCTATAATTTCCATTTGATTATGTTTTGTTTTGCTCTCATCTCCGTGCTATTTCATTAACTATTTAGAATCTTTGGCCATTTGTTTGGACAATTCTCCAAAGTCTAATTTACCAGGCGCCTGTTCCCAGATTTGCCCCTCTTGCGCCCCCAGCATCCTTGTGCCTGTCACTGATGCATCTGTCTCCAGTGGTATCTATAAATACCGCTCTCTCTCCTTCAAAAACCTGATTCACATTGATTTAGTGACCTACATACAGATGAGCAGCCCTTTCTCCTTCTGTCGATGGTCCTCACAGTCTCCACCTCTTCATTTGTTCTGCTTCCATCATCTGCACAACCTACACCAGCTCTCCTCCACCTCCCAAGCCTCCCACTAAAAACACAAAAACTAAGTATACTTCCTGCTGAAGTCACAGCACATGAAAAAAGCCCGAGAATAGTGGTCCTCCATCCTTCGAAGTGTTGTGATTGTGGTAAACTGAGCCCTGGGCCATGCTGCAGTGTGTAAACAGTGGAGTAGATTGTCTGCTCAAAGGAGGCTCTTGGAGACTGAGACAGAATGTGAAATGTGAGGCCGACTGAAATCATATTAAAACAAACACAGATGTATGGATCTGAGTTTTTATGAATAGAGCAGGGTTAAGTTGCTGGTACAATTATGCTGTAGGGACTGTAAAATAGTACCAAGAACCTAATGCTATTAAGACTAATGCTGAACTCAACAAACAGCCACAGATTAATAATAAATAAAGCTCTATCACAACAGCATTTCTGCTGAAACATGCAGGACCATCCAGGATTTAGAGCCTGGGCTCAGGGGCAAATCCCCTTAACCACATTTACATATGCTTATCATGCACACATAAATAATGTGTCCATCAGCTGTGACTCAAACAGCACAATGGAGCTGAGTGTGATCTGCAGCACATGCACTACCGTGAGGTAAACAGGTAATCACTGCGCACAGGATTTAGTGCCAGCCCCACGGCTCGAGCACAGCTCACCTGTCATAGGGCACTTACTTTCCTCTTCCAGAGCGAGAGCGCAGTCTTCTGCAGCTCGACAGTGACGCTTTGTGGTGGTTCAGCCTTACTACTGTCTGCGCCCGGAAGAGCTGCAGTCTTGCTCACAACCCAAACTCACCATTCACTGCACGTTAAAGATTAAAGGAGCCATGGCAGTTTTGTACTTTGTCACAAGACTACTAGACCTTGAAAGCACAGCTGCTTTATGTGTAACACTCGACAAGAGAAGAACCACAGGAGTCAGGATGAGGACAGTGAGTTTATTGAACAGCAAACTGTGACAGAGTACACAATCTTTTCTCCATTACATTGTAAACAATGTTTGACACCCACCACAAATTGTCTCCCTATAATATAGAAACTCTTATCGTATGGACGTCATGGTGGGACACTTGTTTAAAGTGCAAAAATGCACTGTTCCTCTTGGAGGAAGGGAACACAAGGCGGTAAGAAAACTTTCCACAACAAGCCAGTAGCTCCCCATTTGCATTTTCATGAATTGTAGCAGTAATCAACAGGTGCTGTTCAATGTGTATGTCTAAGTGTTGTGTGTCTATGTATCTAGGGTTTATTGCATATCTGTGAGCTGGTTCATCTTTTTAGTGAGTGTAAAGCATAAATACTTCACTTAAATGTAATAAACTCTTCACTATAATTATAATACATCTTATATCTAAGTACATTCTTATATCTGATTCATTTAGAATATGTAGGCAATATACATGTGATTACTGCAGACAGACACTACCAATGACCTGTTGTCTCAGCCCTTTTCACAGATAAACCTTCTGATGCCCAACTCACTCAGCTTTGAAATAAGTGCCACATTCTAAGAGTTGGGCCCAGTCACGGTTCCCACCTCTGGACCATTACAGGACGAAAGGAGGGGGCTGAGTGTGCTGCTTGTGCCTAAAACCCTTTTGTGCTTTCTTTGATTGTATATACTCTAAAGTCAGTCATTTGGTGTCCCTCTGCGACAGATGGAAGGGAAGAGAGAAAAGAGCATTGTACTGACAATCAGAGAAAAATACGTCTGTGCACAAAAAACACACACCAACTACAACACGAACACACGCACACACGAAACCACATACACCAGGTCAGCAGAAACACCGACCAAAATATCGTTCACAGCACTTTTCAAGATTCAACCAAAATACAGAACAAATCTGAGAACAAGGAAATCAAATTCACCAAATCATAGCAATAATCTCACAGAAAATAGGCAATGTGATCACAATTACGGCATAAATGAGATGAAGTTTACAATTACAAAATCAGAAAATATGCAAAGTAAATCAGTTATATACTATAGGCAGGACTCTTGCCATTTTCGTATGGCTCACTGGTCAATGTCTAGCGAGTTTGAATGTCCCTCTTGGCCTATGGCTTTCACTTACGACATACAATAAAATGCTGAGATTTGCACATTAGATCCTTGGTCACCATATTGCAGCTACCTCATAAAAGAGCACCATTCAAAGTGACGGATGTTAAATTTACACTGCCTGTTAGCTTGACTGTGGGTGGTGAGTAGAGCTAAAGTATATAAAAAGAATTTGCCCATTCAATCTTGCTTCATTTGGTCCTTAGTCCTAAAACCAACAAATGGGCAGATGGATTGAGTTAACGGCTTTGAAGAAATGGCACCTACAATTAGCTATTACAGTTAGTGTTTCTTTTAGTATAGCAAATAGACTCTACGCCCGATTTAACTGATTTTCCAGATATGTTAACATGTAGCTAAACTTTATGGAAAGAGATGGGCGCATGAAGAGGTAGGTGTGCAAATAAGCCATCACAAACAAAAACAAAAACTTCAAAAGTAAATACAGCTTTCATAATGTCTGCATATGTACAGTATAGTTAAGGTGGACACTTTGACACAGAAAAACAACACAGTATAATATATAATGCCATACGTCTATCTATAAATGAATATTGAATAGGTCTCACTCCCAGGAATGATAAAACAAGGGTTGCATTGAACATCACAACACTAATGTTAAACTGTGGGAGTGAGGGAGGAATGTGATTGGACAGTGCACTTCAAAGTCACCTTGATCTCCGACGATGGCAGGGCTTTAGTGAAGTAAATGCATAAACGAGATACGACAGAAAGTTGTACACAAACAAAACCTCAGCACAAAAGACGATTGGTCATTTCATAAAACACTTCACATCACATAGGTTCAATGTTGTGATAAAAACAAAAGGTCATTAGCTCTTTGGGTCACGCCACTGAGTTCAAGTTTGCACATGTAGAGAATTAAAGTGTGTTAACTGTAAACAATAAACGTAGGATGCAAAATGAAGGGAAAGTAGGATGCCATGCATGGATCAGGTATAGCATAATCACAGGCTTTCTTACATGTAAGCATTGTATACAAAATGCATTCACTGATAGAGGAGACTATGGTGGACTCCTACAGTCCGATTACTTTTGCCCCTCCAAAAACAATATAATACAAATACTTTATGGTTGTAGTATTATCATAAACATATAGAAGTAACTATATATAATCTGCATCATTGTTTTTGGACGAGCAGAGACAATTTTATACAAATGTCCCCTATTGCATGAACTAAAACAGGCTCATATATGGATCGCTTGTGCCACTATAGTCAGTGTATAAACCACTGGGAAACACTGAAAATGTGATGCACTCGTCTATCAGGACTAGTTTAGATTCAGCAATTTGAGGTACAGAATCTGGTTCACAATTGTTCCTTTATCAGGCCCCAAGAGTAGTAAATTTGGAGAGGTTCTCACTGGTACTTTACCCTATCTACTATCAAGGTGCCATATTCAGAGTGTTATACCTGATCCATGTTTATCCACAATGTCTGACTGCACTGATGCCCGAGAAAGTTTGTCACTAAAAATCTACCTTCACTTTGATCAAAATCAAAATGGCAGCAGATGCTTTCAACCACGCAGCCCTAACCACAAAACTGGCCGTGCTTTTGAACATAAACTGTCTTTTGGCCTTGATTCAATCTGTCACATCACAGCAGGACTTTTCTATCAGGCATCAAACGATACAACCCTGCTGCGATGTCACCGAATGGGGCGTGGCTAAAAGTATTATCATTTTAAAACTTTTATATTCAGTCACGTACCATTTGGTGACACATTTGAGAATATTTGAATGAATGTGGTAATGCCCAAGTTTATGTATTGTCTTGATATACATGGGCTTCTTGGAGACAACCATTATGGTACTGCTTAATTTCTGATGAAACCTGATCTAGTTAAAAGCCTGGGCATTATAGTCTACTGAGTGCTGAATGGCTGCGTCCCTTCAGCCTTACAGGAAGGGCTGTGGCTTGTGAGGAAACATCAGAGGGAACACGAGCATCATAACACATCCCCAGTACTTTGTCATAAGACACACTTTGCTTTATAGGACTTTATGGTCAGGGGGACATAATAAATAGATATGTCTAATCTCATAAACTTTAAAATTTAAATATATTATTCCAGTCTGGTTTGTACATTTATGATAGATACAATGAATAATATCTAGATCATCTTTTCTCATTAAACCTAATGCTCTTTGATAAAAAATAGGTTAAGTGTGCAGTACTGCAGCAACCAAGGGCTACTGTGATAGTGACAATCATATTTAAAAATCTTCACAACACAAATAACATCTTCATATAGCAAACTTCCTTTAAAATCAATAATTGCGGCTTCATTTCCAGAGAGTTAGCTGTGCCCGCCTTCTGGAATGTCGTGTGCCACCACACAGGCAGCTTGGCAAACAAAAGCTCCCTCCTAAAACATATCCACATTCAACAAAACAAACTTAATGGTCACTCCTTGACCCATTTACTTGTAGTAAACTGAGATGACTCCTCCTTGTGCAGCTGACCACAATGCATCATGGGAAGGGAAGGCAGAAAAGAGCTGCTTCTTATTTGTCTTTATGGGGCAAGAAGCTGAGGATATATTCACCCACCCCCAGGAAGTAGACCACCTGGGCAATGCCAAACAAAGGCGCGATGACCAATGCTCGGCAGTAGGCTCCCTTCAGGAAGGCTGTTGGACCCTCGTTTCGCATGATTTTACTGAAAGACAAATATTTAAAATAAGCACACAGAAAGTGTGTGGGAGTGTGTGTGTGTGTGCATGTGTGTGAGAGAGAGAGGACATAATGACCTCACCTGATGCAGTCCCCCACTCCGCTGTACGTGTCCTCTGTACTGCCCCGGGTCAGAGACTGCAGACGTGTTTTTATCACTGAAACACAGAGCTCAGCTGAGCACGGCTTCAGACTGTGGTGCACAAGTCCAGTTAATGTTAACAGGGCTTACCATCTACAGGGTTTACCGCCACGGCAGCTGTGCTCCCTGCCACACAGCCAGATATAAATGACACGTAGAAAGGAGCGGGTCCCTCGGCGCCCCTCTTGCCCAGGTTATTAAGGTTAGCGAAAAGTGGGAAATAGATGATGGAGAAGGGCACATCTCTAGAAGGATCATATTGAGAACAAATTGAAACAATCATGTTGATGGAATAGTGCAATAATAACCTGACCCACTTACCTCAGCAGTGTGGCACCAAGGCCCTTGTATAGTCCTGCGATGCCCTTTTCCTTTAGCAGCTGTCGGGTGAGCTGCATGGCAGTGGGGGACTTGGTCTCCACTGTGCCCGCTGCTACTGTCTCCGGCATCAGTTTCCTCTGAGCAGCTATAAAAATAGTATTTATGTTATTGCATGGATTCAATAAAGTACATTGCTTTATTTTGTAAAACAGTAGTTATAGCTAGTTCAGTCCAGCATCATCACAATAAAGCAAGTATAGAATCGAAAAGATAAAGCACAGCACATTGTGCTAATGTTTAGAGTAACATTTAGAGTACAATAAGTCTGAGGTATGACAACAATGGAAGAAAGGAAGGAAAAAATATCGCAGATTTTGTGATTTCTGAAATGAAACACTTGAGACCACTGTATTTCCATTTCCTTCTGTACAGTTTCTTGTTTTATTCTGCACCATCTGCTGTCAATTTCCTCTTACCAATACGCCCAGCATCTTGGAGCTGAATTTTCAACATCTCCATAGGAGTTGTGACAATAACCTAGAAAAACACACAAAACAGGATTTTACTTTGAATGTTTTCTTAGCAGTGTTAGTATCCATTAGCTAAATGTCTGCTCTCATTTTCTTATGTAATACACAGGGTAGTCACCGGTTAACTGGATTAGAGGTGAGATGGCCACAATCTTAATCCAAAATGTGCTCAACTCAATCTAATCATGTTTGTTGGGCTTTACGTCTTTGGCCTCACTGACAACAGGCCTTTCCCTCTGACACAGCACATGGTTAAACAGTGCTTCAGTGTCTTAGCTGATCACTCAAACCTCCAGAAGTGTGTCTGCCAGGACACATGAGCAGCAATCCACTGCCTATTTAGTATATGGCTGCTGTGCATTGTATGTTGTTTACTCATCTTAAAATGCATTGATTTTAACAATCTATAAGACTCTGCACAGCCTGAAGGCAGAAGCACAGTGTTAAAATATTTAAATGTTCAAATCACACATGCATCATTCAACATGTTCAAGCCAGTAAATTATATATTGAGTGTATATACGTACATAGTGATAACAGGTCACACCCAGAGACAAACATGTAAACACAATAAATGAATGAATGAATCTAATGCTCTAATGGTAATGCTCTAACAGTTTACCTATCCTCCACTCTTATACGTGTTTATTATGTATTGTTAGCTTTAATCAGTGTAATCTTACACAAGATAATACTTACAGGTTTTTTTTACATCATTATAGCACATTTTTTGAAACTTGGTAGGACCATTTCTCAACGGTTCACACAGTTTATTTGTTTTTCTCAGGCTCCTGCTCAGAACACAGCTCTCATTCAGAAACCCTCATGATCATTGAATTCACCTTGTTCTTTTAGTACTACAGGTCTGTTCTAACATGGTAAAGGACATTGTCCCAAACTCTTTTGATATAGATCAACAAAGGATTTCCCCAACCCAACCAACCAGTAGCCTGTATAGGCCATATATCCAGTGCTCTGTTGGTGTAAATGTCTTGTTTGATTTTCCAGAATACATTACATATAGCAAGTGTTGGTGAATTTGCTAATCTGACATCTCTCAATTTTCTTCATCATATTTAGATGAAATACCATAAAATCCAGTTAGCAAATCAGTGATATATACATTTATTTCAGTTACATTTCTTACAAAACAGTGATGATGTGAAAACACATGACCAAAGTTAGAAATGTGACGGTAAAATTTGGGGGGATGATCTACCAGTTTTGAATGTAAAACTGTATTTTGCTGAGAATTTTGTTTAGGAAAACTGTAACCTTGAAAGGGATTCTGTTTTCTGTGTTGATGCCATTTTTTCAAATGTCAGTTTTCAATAGAGAGGTGTGTCAATGTGATTGAAAAAACTGTACTACAAGTACAGTACAGGGTGAGTTTTTTAGCTTCTGATCTATATTTAAAACGAGCTCTGTGTGTGTGAAAATGAATTTCCCCTTGGGGACAGTAAAAGTCTAAAGTGTAAAAGTTAAAAATGTGAAAATTGGAGATTCCAGTTGGATAGAGACAAATGAAAGCTATGAAAGCTGAGTTTTGTGTTTGTAGGTTTGGCAAGGCTAAAGAATAGAGCCCTCTTTCATGATGAAATGGAGAAACCAATCAGAGCCCCCTGCCCTTCCCCTTTCCAGCTCTCTTACTCACCTGGCATGTACCTGCCCCGCACCCTGCCAGCATCTCTTTGACCAAAGTGAGCTTCCTGCAAAAAAAAAAAAAAAGGTCAGATGAAAGAGGGTATGAGCGGGAGGATAACTTTATTTGGACAATCCTTGGGGAAAAATTGTGCTGTCGCCACCTGCAGTGGAGATGCTAATCTTTGTCGTGCATATCAACATGTCCACCACAAGAGCAGATTAATAATTCACAGGGCAAGCAGCTGAGCCTGTCGAGTCAATCATTCATCAGTCTGTAGTGTGTAGCCATAGCGATGGAGTTAGACGACCCACAGACCTTCATGTTTATCTATGAAGACAGTGAGTTGTCTGAAAAACTTTTCAAGATATTTACTTTCCTGTTAATAGGTAACATTTTAAGGGCATATGACCATTAAAAGAAGACAATTGGTTCTGAATTGTTAATTGTGATGTATATGTATACGGCTAATGCTCGATTTGGACAGGGTCAATATACTATCAGCGTCTTCCAGGTGGTCTGTAAAAAATTGAATTTAATAAATTCACATCAATCTTCCAAAAACAAAAAATATATGTTATTGTTATGAAACAACATTGTTAGACTAGTTTAGCCTCTCTTTTCTTCAAAATGTTTATAGGTGCTATTTGAGCACTTTTCACTATTAAAAAGATATTTTGTTTTGGATTGTTATTTGCTATGGTGCTAATTTGTCAACATTCTGATACCAGCTTCTTAAAAATTAGAAATAAAATTTGAACTACCAAGGTAACATTTAAAACTTAAAGAGAAGAATGCACCAATGTTACTACAGTGGTAATATTATTCTAAGCATACTGTCAATTAAAGAATTAGCTGTATCTGAAAGTGGCTGACAGGAGAAGAATGCAGGATTAGCTAGAGACAAAACACAATTGGCTCATGTGTCAGATTACGTGTGAGTAAAGAGAGGAGTTGATTACAGTGTGGATGACTGTCACTCAGCCTGACAGCAGCACCGTGCCTTACCCATCTTTGGCGAGGTGGTGCCTGAAGAAGTCATTGGCGGCCAGTTTAATAGCTTTCTCTGGCGTTACTAGAGTTAAATTCACCGCGGCTCCTTGAAGATTTAATAGGATCAACAGTCAGAAGAAGGAAGAACAAAAAACAAAGAAGATAAAAATGAACAGAAATCAATATAAGAGCCTGCCTGCACACAAAGTTTTTCTAGATAATAAGCTGCAGTTGCACACAGATCACTACACACACATTTGAAGCTGATGTGAAAGTTACAGACCTTGTCATTGTGATGCTACTGTATGTCTATAGATAATACATAAACATAAAGGGCATTACTGACCTCTGTACATCCCAAAGTATCCCTCGGACCTGATGGTCTTAATAAGGCAGTCTGACCTGAAAAAGCAACCGCATTGAGTCAAGTTACAGAAATCACAGCCAGTTTTATTTGTGTCATAAGTTTCTGCAGTTCTTTTCAGGGTGACCACAGCAAACTGCCTGATTACATTCAACCCAATGATCTGCATTTTAGACTCTTACACCCATTAACTTAATGTCCTCTTTCGCCACACCCATAAATCTTCTCTCTTCCTGTAAGCTTCAGCATCCTTCTCTAATTTTAACAATCACTTTGAGTTACTTGAGCCTTAATACTGAATTAATACATACACATTATATAATATAGTACATATTGCCGAGTAAAATATTTGTGAATCATAGTGGTGATGGTGGAAAACACTAAATACATTTTTGATGATGACAAATAAAATGCTTTAGTTATCCAATTATTTCTTCTGCTATTATGTGATTGAGTCCTCTGATGTGGAGTACCCTCTGAGCTGCAATCATAGTATTGATCTGATACTATTGATCATATTGGTTGATTCATGTTGTTCTGTACTGCTCTCCCACTGTAATGAAATTAATAGATTTTCTTACATGCTGGTATAAAGGCGCTGTCCATTCTGCTGGTTTTGTAGACGAGTCTTGGCCAAGTCAATGGGAAACACACAGGTTACGCCAATTAGGCCAGCGATCCCCCCATTGATCAATTTGGCAGGCAAACTGAACAGCAGAGAATATGGTGATTAAGAAGAGGCTAACCACAATAGACATTAAACAGCACTATTGTAACTGTATGTATGGTGTTACCTGATCTGCTTGTCCGCCATTTATCTCTTGCCCAGACCGCCCGGTGTGGTAAGTTTTTTATTTGATTACAGTTTCTATTCTCTTCGGCAGAAATGTGAATAAATCTGCAACAAATAAAATATTCAGGGTTAATTTGGCAATACTGTCATCACAAATGTATTTTTGATTTTTTATTGATCTTAATATTTAACAAAAACAAAAATAGACTAAATATATACTACAACCACTACTGCCACTAGTATCAATAATAATAATAATAATAATAATAATAATAATAATAATAATAATAATAATAACCTCAAATTTCAATACAGCAAGTCTAAGTTCTAGGTCAAAATAAAGAACACAATTGATTTTAAAAGTAGAATGTTTGTCCACAGAGTAAATAAACCACGTGTGACAAGTCTGTAGTACAAATCAATAGTAGCTGAACATCTGCGTGTCATGTTTGTCCTTGAACACATGTTTTCACAGTAATGGCTATTTCTCTGAATGAATACACCATTTGGCTCATCGGTCTCTTGATAAAGGAGGTGTAATTGGGAGCAAAGTAGCGAAAAATATATGTTGTGGTCAAAAACATGTCTATTTTTGGTATAGAATGGCTCCACAGTGAAAAAGATGCTTTCCATTTCCCCTTTGCTTTTCCTCCACCCCCGACACGGACCAATCACAGTGCGGCTCTCTCCTCCACACCAGCCCTCCCCCCATCTGCTCTCCACAGTCACGAGTCACGATGCAGCTTTTGCACTTAAATCTTTGCTGACTTTGCCAGCTTTTTGAGAAGTGCACACTGTACTGTACCTTATGCACCGGTGGCAAAGAGCCTGCCCTATATGCACACATTATGATGGTTTATCTGATTCTACGTGGTGTGCATTCTGTTTCATCGAGATTGTCTGACAGGTAGAGATAGAGGAGGCGCTATTCTCATAAACACTTGTATCATTCAGAGGAAGTTTAATATTTCACAGATTAAACAAATGAATGATATCAGCGGTTCATTCAATTTCCCACACTGTCAAAATAAGAACTACTTGCCTAAATAACTTTGAGCTGAATGTATTTATTGGACAGATTATTCAGTTAGGAAACAGACTTTTGTTCATCTGCTCTCCTCATAACCACTAAACCACCACTCTCTCATTCAGACTGATAAGTGACACGTTCTACTGAGAAGTCAACACCCCAGAACAACTGTTGGTTTTGTAAGTATAATTGGGCATACAAAACATGCTAATGGCCGTCCAGTAGATTATGGGACAAAAGTGATAATATAAGTGGTTTACATACATCATTATAGAAATACATCATTATCCTGGATCTCATCGAGTAATCCGACCCGCCCGAACCAGGGTGCGTTATCACCACATACCGCGCTGTTGAACCGCTAAATCGCACTGCAGGAGAAATTCTCTAACCGCGGCAGCCCATGATCATAATTCAGTCTTTGTTTTTCTGACCATATTCTTAGACAGAGCCATCCACAAAGACCAAAATGTGAGTTCAGAACCCTTTCCACGCAGGCCCTCTGAAAAGGACCAAACTCACAAATCATTATGTTTAAATTTAAATGCAATCATCTGTTTATATATTTATTTAAAATATTTTCTCATAATTTCTCACACCTCTCTTACTGCCCTAAATAGGGCTGGTATCATTAAGAAGTTTCCAATACGATACATACCTCGATACATAGGTCACAATACGATACATTTTTTGATACAGTGCACTTTCAATTCAAGGCGATTCGACAGATTATATTTGAAAAAGATTCGATACGGCTCTGTAAAAAACAAAGGCTAAATCATGGCTGTGATACTAAAAGTCTTTTCAAACGTTAATACAAAGTTAATATCAAAAACACCAATCTTACTGTGAAAATGTCAAATGCATTACATAAACTTAAATTTTTAAAAGAACTGGCAAAAGCAGAAATTCGATTTGTCAAATGGACAAAAGTTTATTCAGTCAAATACGTTTCGCAGCTTCTTCATTTCTGGTCAGAATGCTGGAGGACAATACCTTAAATCTGCTCCTCCTCCAGCATTCTCAAGAGAACTGAAGAAGCAGCTTGGATGAGCTGTGAAACGTATTCACCCAAATAAACTTTTGTCCAGTTGACAAATTGAATTTCGACTAAGGGATTTTACATACAATTTTAAAAGAAATTAACTTTCTCAAACAAGCAGCAGCACAATTGTAGCTCTTTCACTAAATAATTTAGTAAAACATACAAAAACATACATCTTGGCAATACAACAGCCCACGATATCCATACTGTATCATCAAATTAAACAATAAGATATATCGATATTTCAATATTTTTACACACCCCAGCCCTAAAGCTGCATCTTCTCAGTTAATTTGGTTTGTCTACGCTTCCCACCAGTGTGATCAGCGGCAAAGTCCCTCTGTCTGTCATGACAATTGGACACTGTGCTGAAAACAGTCTTGAGTGTGCGGTGTTCAGACTATAGTGGACTATCATTTATTCACTAAATCCTCTGGAAAAATGTTTTTTACAACTATTTCTTGTGTAGCAATATTAGTGACCTAAATAAATCAAAATACTACAAAAAGAGCAAAATGCCTTGACCTCAAAAGCAAAAAAACAAAATTAGCTGAAAATGTGTTACTGTGCGCATGCTCCTGTTCCACAAAGGTCATATTTTTGTATGTGAGAGTAGCATTGAAGCAGACAGATAAGCACTGATGAGTAAACAATGGGGAAGAGGTTGTGTAATACATGAAAAACCTTGGACTCAGTCACATCATAGCACCAATAGCTGCAATAATATGCACTATAGGGTTAAACAACTTGTCACAGATAGCACAAGCAGTCCACCAGACGATCCTTGTCCCTAAGTCCAACTTCAATTGGCAGTCAATACCACAATACAAAGTACACTGTTGTGCATGGAACACAAACTGTACTTGCATTGATATTCTTGGGACACATTTACTAGCACAGCAAAGCAGATTTAACAAAATCAAAGTTCACATTTCAGGTTAAACTCACATTGAATATGTGGTCTAATGTGATCTAATTAAAAGCAAACTACCACATGTATAATTGTAATCTGTTTTCAGAACACAATAGCAAATATATACAAAAAAAGTCACTGATAATTACAACAACAACAAAAAAACACTGACTGCACTATCCTCTTGTACTAAAAAGGAAATGTCTCAAATTACAAAACTACAGGCACACCTTTTCCAATGCAAATCACACTTCATGAATTCAAAACAGAACATTTTACCTTAACAATCAAAGTTGCATCTCTGTCCTTGAGTGCTATCCCGACTAAAAGTCTTGCTGATTAACAGTTTGAATGAGAGGAGGGGAAGTGCCTGGCTATTGTCACACCACAGTGGATGTTTTCTATCACGTGACCACATCCAACAGGAGAAGTGCAAACCAAATGTAGGTTTTGCTGAGTTCAATACATCTGCACTGTGGACGTATTAAAGGCCATTACATTACATTATACACAGGAGGACACGCAAGTTTCACAATTCACTATTCACCAATTCATACCCTACACGCCCAATTGTAAGCAGACACCAGTGCACTACATATAGTCCTGGGATCAGTTAAAAGGCTGGCTGGTACTATTGTGTGAAGGGCTTGTTGCATAGTGAATTATAATCTTTGGTATCAGCACTGGAACTGGTTCAATGCTACAACGATGATAAGATAACTATATAAATATATAATGTAGCTTGAGAAGGTTTGGTGGTGTCAGAACTTAACACAATAATTATTATATCGACTTATTGTTCAATATGTGAAAGCTGGATCAATATATTTTGGGCCTCCATATTTATTGTGGGTACATTTTCTTTGCAAATGTTTTATTTTAGTTTTAATACAATAAGATTTCAGCTGTAGAGATTTGAAACTAAGTAACTTCTATGGGTATTTATTGCTTCATTTGCCTATTTATTTGGTGCAGCTCATGCCTTTTAATGATACTGTATGTTAAAAATGTTTACCTTTATTTTATTTGTATGGCATAAAAAACTTTCAATATTATTGTGTATTGCAATATATCTATATAGCAAAATATCAGAACAAAACAGAAGTGTCATCTTTTGATCAAAATGGTTTTATTTAGATATGAGGAGTTTTTTTTTGTTATTAACAGAACAGAAAATAGAAAAAACATAGTGATGAGTGCAAAGAAGAGACTTTCTATGGAGGCTAAATGAGGTATTTAGCATCGTGTTTAAACATTGACTGACACAGTGGGTCCAAGGCCAGACATTTCACAACAAAGAGGTTTGATGACCAAGAGCATAGTTGGACATTGGTCCAAAGAGGTACAGGGAATGGCAAGATAATATTATTTTGAGTAAAAAAATATTGAGTAGGGATGTAACAATATACAAATCTCACTGTACGAATATCACAATATATACCTCTTTTGGAGAGGCTTACAGAATTGAAGATTTTTGCTTTTAAAATACCTTGACAAGACTTTGGTGCAAATTATTACTGTCATAACTCAAATTATTAAGACATAAAAGATATTTCTTCATGTTGTCTGCACTGAAATTGATCATTGATTATTAGCTGTAGCTACAATAACAATGCATTTAATCAAATTGTTTTCTAATTTGGTATATTGTGAGAGCACACAATATTATTGTCAGACTTTTGACGATACAATGTCACAATATTTAATTATTGTTACATCCCTACAATTGACTAGGCTGCATACTCTGTCATACAATTTTGGACAGAGAAAATGGTTATTTTTGGCCACTGAAAAAAAATCTGATTATTGCTTCTTCCCATCTGCATCAGGCTCATAAACCCATAATACCCACTTATGAAAACTCTACTGCTATCTCTGTTTTCTACTGGTGGTATCAGAATCTAAGTACACCCATTGAGCTGGAAAGAACTAGCTTCTAACTACTTAAAATATACAAATGTGCAATGAGAAACCAGCAGGGACAGAGTTTCAATTTCAGGTAGAACAAATAGGCCCAGTGCTGGCTCAAAGCAGGTATAAAGTTTATCTCTAACTACCCAGTTTCTACACACTCATTCTGGATCTGACTGTGCCTGCCTCTCAGCTTTCCTAGGCCTGCATGGGAAAATAATGATAGCTCTGTAAGTGGACTTTGGATCAAAAAGAACATTGTCTCATTCAAGCGTCCAGTTACATATAAGACATTAGAGTTAGGCAAGAGTTCCACCTTTTGCACAGAAGATGGCATCTTTCCAACAACTGTGCACCAGGGACTTTGAAATAAAACCCATCATTTAGCAGCAATAACTATTAGAATAATGAATCTAAAAAAACAATGGCACTACAGAGAATATTCACCACCACTGTCTGCAGCAACATCCACCAGAAAGCAGCAAGGGTCACCTTAAACCAACGAGTTCATGAATGATTCAAAAGGCTGGTCATAGGTTTTGCAAGACTGCATAACTGTTTTAATACTTTCTATCCATGGGTTTCAGAATGATGAGAAATTAAGACTGTTGAGGACTGGTGATGAAAGAAAATGTTAGATCTTTCGAATGGTGAATGGGTCCTGGCTGATCCCCATGAATAGCTTCTGAAAAACACGGAGCATTCTTATGAGGAAAACATGCCCCTATAAAAGCCTAGTGTCAGTTTAAATACTTCAATAAATGACATCCAGATGTTAAGATCCTTTTGCATTGCACTCTTTTTGTTGTTACTTTGTTATCTTGAGGCAAAACAAAAGGTGTTGTGAGTTTGCAGCTCTATAAAACATTAACATTAATCTAAGTGCATTGGAAATAATAACATCAAATTTTGTTATAATAAATAAATAAAAGTCAAAATGATGCTCATATTTATCTGGCCCTTTATATCTGACATTAAAGAGGGACAACTTGACTGTCTGGTCCTGTTACTGTCATTGGCACTGCTGAGTTATGGCAGCTTGACAGAGGCGAGCAGCTACCAATGAAAAGCGAGGGTGGGCTAGGGTTTTGCCTCCACTCCGCATCCCTCCATTCCCACTACACGTTAATTACACGCTTACTACGGGGATGAAACCGGCATAAAGCAACCTCTGTGACCCCAGTGTACCTTCAGGAAAAAGAAAAAAAAAACGTGACAGTAAACACATCCTTATGCTACTAGCATCCCGGAGCGTAGCACGGCGGAGGACACAAGTCTCGCTATGACAAATAATACACGGTTACACCTTTCACAATGGCTAGCCGTGTCGATGCACAACCAAAATCCTTACGTGCAACTATATGATTACAGACAAGGTAATAAGAAATTAACATTTTTAAGAGGTGGGCCTTAAATTATGCTACGTCTTAAGCAGTTATCATAAACGCAAAGCTTAATGGAACATAACGGGAAATGATGAGGCGGCGCACACGTCCAGATATAACGCTCAATCCATTCATGTAATCGGGACTGTGATTTAGTATAAATGGTGAATATAATGCACTGGTGTGTTAATCAGATAGATAAGTGATTCACCGGTCAATGGACAATCATGTACTGTATATTCCGTTATGCACATACCTCACCAAGGCGCTTCCGTGGTTTCTTGTGAACACAGGATTCAAATCAGAGTCCGGATATTTTCTGAAATGCTGGCGTGCTAAGGCTAACCTACCGGGGAAACTAGCATTCGAGTCCAGTGCAGAGGTAGAAGAGGTGAGAGTGAAGTCAGCAGCAGGAGGGAGGCAGGAGATGGAGTGGAGTGGCCGATATACAGCCAACACACACGGGAATTGATGTTGGGTCCTCTAGCGGCGCGTAGTGGAAGTGCAGGTGAGTTTATTTGTAACAGCAGCATAAGCAGAGGGAGGCTGTGATGTATCTGGTCTGCGTCACACTGACGATTCTTTGCATCGTGATGACCTTGAGCACACCAACGTAGGAGACAGTAAAGGTACTCTGCAAAGAAGAGGAAATAGAACAGGGGCAAACAAGCACTACAGGCTACACGTGGGTGCACACAGACATTTTAAGTGTTTGCCCAGTAACCTTCAGACACTGAAATCTTAAAATAAACCAAACATACAACAAAATGCACAAATACATGTATTTAAAGAAACCAATACAAATATAAATACAACAATTTTGGTACTCTACAGACCACAATCATAACAATTATATTGCAGGGCTTCACAGAATTGTTAGAAAATACAATCAAATAAAGTCTGTAACAAATAGGCTACAGATCTCTCACAAAAAGAGACCCTCAATACAGGAACTTTTAACATTTATGATGTGATGCAAATATTCATATTGCTTTCATGATTCCTGCAGCCACAGGGATTTTCAAGTGTAAAAACTCATATGCACAATAATGCATAGCCCAGGAGCCAAATGTGGTCCTAAGACCAATTTATGTTGGCCGTCTCCTGCTGAATTGGCCCAAATGATTAAAGGTAATTACTTTTACTGGTAAGTAGCCCTACCACCATAACATCAATAAAATCACATTGCATTGTGATACAGATCTAAAATTTATATTCTAAGCCTTATTAAAAAAACTGCTCTCAATGCTATATCTATATATATAGAGAGAGATATATAAACCCACTCCCCTAGCAAAGGTCATGTGGGGGGCATTGAATGTGATGTAGAACCCATGGGTCAGAAAAAATACTCAACAGACTTTCAAGAATTGGTCTCCAGTGATAGTAATATAATACCTAGGACTGAGTAGTCATTACACAATGTATCCACAGTTCAGTTCTTGTGCAGGTCATTTAAAGTCATTGGCACTTAGTTGGAAAACAGAGATTGAAAAAGTGCATGTTTTCTTGTGCGAGACAGCAGGTGAGATGTTTAGACAGCAGGGTGAGATGGTGGGGCCATGATGAAAAAACAAATCAGTGATGTGTGAGAGAGCCATCTGCACTCAGTGTGTGCAATGATACTGCTGTGCTTCACTGAGAGGGGCTCCCAGCCTCCAGACCCACTCTCCTCAATGACTCCGAGTACTTTTTCTTTCCAATGCTGACAATGTCCTCGATTTCATCTGCCAGGTCAGTTCTGCCACTCGCCATCATCGCCGCCACAAGCTTTGACACAGACCCAGAGCCTGCAGCCTTCTGTCCTCTAGCCCAGCGAAACAACATGTCCAGCACCAAGCCATTCAGATTATCCCTATGGAAACACGATGTATGGATAAGTAACTGCTTTTAAGTACAAAAGTTATTTTTTGGTATTTTTTAATTAAAATGGTTGAAGATATGAAGAGATGTATTTAGTTACAGGGTTGTCTCATTTCTATATAGTCATATGCCTCTATGTTCCCTCTGGATGTTGTTCACCTCCAGCATGTGTCGTGATGGGCTTTCTGAAGAGCATCAGTCTGTGTGTAATCTCCTGCAGTGTCCCAGATGGCTTAGTGATGGCTGACAGTGCAGATTAAAACAATCAAAATTCTCTACATTTACCTCTCCCTGTGCGGCACTGCTTCACTCACGTCACACATCTCTCTTATCTCCTAAGAGGCTTCAGCTGTTTGATAGTATTTGCTACAGTCAAGTCATTATGCTCATTACGTCCCTCAATCACATAAGTACACTCGTATTAAATATAACATATTTAGGTATTTAGTAGCATACATCAGCCATCACATACTTGTTTTTGTACTGAACATGTTCCAGCTCTTCTTTGGTCAGGCCAAGATTTATACCAATCCTTTGCCAGTCTTTACCAATGCGAAGAGAGATATTCAGGAGGTTGGTCTCAGTCAAGTATCCACTCTCAGGGTCACCCAGATTTAGAGGGGGATACTGAGGCTCTTCAATTATGTAATTATTTTCAGAGTTTAGTGCCTACAAAAATATATTATAACCAATGTGACTGAACTCATAAAACATTTAACATTGCAATAACCAAAATAATAATAATAATATTACTGGAAGTCTCAGTGGTAAAGTGGCCAGCCATTGACTGTCCAGGCCTTTCCTTTTCCTCGCCACTTCCTCTGGCAGATTTTCTGGAATATCCCCTCTGTAAAAAGACACCTGTGGCAAAAAAGCAAAGTCATTACAAAACTACATATCGGTTTGTTTTTCCTACACACTATTATGCAGATATTATTTAGTTAATAAAATTGGACACAAAAAAGCTCAATTAGTACATGAAATGTAAAAAGTCTATAACATCTACAACTGTAAATCAAATATATCAACATTATACATACAGAAGAGAGTGCACTTGATATTGCCCAAAGTGAGGGGTAACATTACTAACAAGCTACACACAAAAATATATGACTAGAATGATAAGATCAATATGATAAAACGGATTCTATAAAATTATTTTCTGCAAATATGCCAGATGTTTCTTGGCAAGAAAAGTCTTTTCTCTAGTTCCCTCTAGTGGGCATTACAAGTCCATTACTTATACAGTCCATTACTTATACAGCAATACAGTAACTATGCGGACTCCATAAAGATAAAGAGAAGCTGCTTAGTGTTAGTAGGTTTCTGCAGAATTTTAGCTTTATAAAATAATTTGTAATGTATTATTTCTTACCTGCCCCCTCACTGGTACTTTTTGCCCTGCTGCAGGAGCAATGTAGATCTCTTTGAGATTTTTCAGGCTGGAGTAAAACACAAAACGGAGTCTTCCTTCCACACAATCTGGACTATCTGGAAATAAACATACATGATGTTATCATAAAACACAACAGTATGTTTATTGTGTATTTTATTTAAAAATACAAGACCTGTACTGATGTCTAAGCCTCTTTCAAATCCTGCAAAAAACTGTTCTCCCTCCAGCAGGTCACACAGATCAGAAGGATGTGGTCCATCATACTGCGGCAACAAAGCCTTCACTCTGCTGTCCACCTGGGGAAATACGCCATTGTTTCAAACTAGTAATGAATCTAAAAGGAAGAATCATGTGTCTTAAGATCAGACGTTATACCTTATCTGCAGGCAAACACTGTAGAAGCACTTGGGGTGGGTCTGTTTTTTTCTGCATAACGAGAAACTGTACTTTAAACTGTTTAAGTCGCTGATAAACTTTTCTGACAACTCCACTAACACACTGCTGAGTGGTGTACCAAAGCCAGTACCTGCAATAGACCCACATATTAGAAATTATCATTGTTAAACGTTGAAATGTGTGAATATGAGTTAAAATTGTACCAGGAGAAGTGTGTGATGTAGAATATGGCATAGAGATGAGTGATTTCTAAATACACTTGAGACGTGATATCAGTCCAGGTTTGGGCCGTAGGGTCTCCGTGGAGCAGATGCAAGCAGGATCGATCAACACTATGACCTACAGATTATAATTTATAATGTTGATGTTGAAATTATGCTATTTGTAACATCATTCTTTTTCATACCAGTAACTCCAGTTGGTAGAGGGATTTGGACTTTTACAGGCTGAAGAAAGTTTATGTTGGGGGTCTGGGAGAGGCAGAGCAAAGGGCTGACAGTTGCCTGAGGATCACCACAAAGAGTCTGAACTTCAGAGCTGGCAGCAGGCAGCACCTCAAGGAAAAACACACATTTTACAATCATTTTTAGAGTGGTGTTTGGCTAACTACATTTTAGTTAAATTTACCTGTAATGTTATGGTGCGGATTTCCAAAGTGGAGTGTTGGGGAAACGTGAGCTTAACAGCAGGATCTGAGGTGGACACCAGCAGTGCTCCATCCGGTGTAAGAGAGCAAGTGTCCTTAACTAGACGAGACACTACCATGAACCAGGAGAACTGCTGAACGGAGCAACAAGCCAACTATAGATGGGTCAAGAAAAAGACCATCATAATCATTATAATGAACACATGATGACCAAGGAATAGAGGTCGTATGTCATACACGGGCGGGGCGTCCACCAGGGTGACAGCTGTTGTTTGGGCTTCCCCTCTTTAAAACAGTGGTCTGAATGCTCCATGACTGCCCATCAAACTTTCGAACCACTATCTCTTTTCTTCTGGACCGGTGATATGGCACGCACACTTCAACAGGCTGTTAAAGCACAAACAATTATGACAAAAAAATAATATACTATAACCAATATTTATCATTAATAATGCAGATATTATTTTTCTGATACCTTTAAAAAAGCAATCCCGTGGGGTCTTAGTTCCAGTGGTCGACTAAGCAGGATTTCATGGTCTTCAAGATGGACCCATTTTCTTTCTGGCCTCTTCCACACCCACTCTAATTGTGTGGTTGTGTGTAAACACCCAGGGGGGAAAATCAACTCTGCTCCCCCAGGAAGAAACACATGACATCCAGCAGATGAAACACAGAAGCTGGGAAACAAAAGCCAATAAGGAGGAAGTTCACTGAGGGAAAATATAATCAAAGAACAAAAAAAGTGATGGGCTACCTGTGCTGATTATAGCCAAGATGTAGCTCTTTGAGGTTTGGTTCTTTGTGTTCTGTTTACAGGTAACACAAATCAAAAATATGAAGTTAAGGTAAAATAAGTAATAACTAATCGCAAATAATAAAAAAAAAAACCTCTCAACTAAATTGATTACCAGGTGAAGGAGGGAGGGCAGGAGGTGTTAAAGGTCGTCCCAATGGATTGTTGTTGCTATCTATTTTAAGATGAGGCAGTTTGTTCAGTGACTGTGGAATCACACGCAGGTCATTGCTATTGATGACAAGCTCCCTGAGGGAAAGTAGCAAGCCTGGGCAATAGAGAAGATACAATCTGTTTATGTTCTGAATTTTTAGGGCAACATTACACTGATGAATTAGTATTCTATTACTGATGAAATACTGGACACTATTCTTACCCATAGTCTCTGGTAGCTCCTTTAGTTTGTTGTGTGATAACTCAAGCTTGACCAGGCTCTCAAGAGACCCAGTTTCATCAGGTAGTTGCTGGAGAAGGTTATATGAAACATCCAGTGTCTGCAGTGCTTTTAGCTGACCCAGACTTTGTGGCAGGGAGACCAGCTGGTTCCCCATGAGAGAGAGGAAAGTGAGCGAAGACAGCTGGTCCATGTCAGGGGGCAAAG
Source organism: Odontamblyopus rebecca (assembly GCA_030686955.1). NCBI lineage: Eukaryota > Metazoa > Chordata > Actinopteri > Gobiiformes > Gobiidae > Odontamblyopus > Odontamblyopus rebecca. The sequence goes on from CM060659.1 coordinate 24,202,749, forward strand.
CAGAGAGGTGGTTGTGGCACAACACCAAAGAGGACAGTGCAGAGAGGTGGAAAAGGCAAGATGGCAGAGCGGAGAGCTGGTTGAAGGAGAGATCCAGGTGTGTGAGGAAAGAGAGAGTGGACATGGATTCAGGTAAAGTAGTGAGCAGGCCTGGCAGTGGGTCACCCTGAGCATCATAAAAACGGTGGCCTAGAAAAACAGAGAAACCAAAGTAAAATGCAAATCACTGACGGTTACATTCTGCTTGGAGGCATTTTTACTTGATTTATTAATGGGGCCCCGTTTTATTTGTGACTGGTACAATCTAATTACAAAACCAAATCATTATTATGACCACAGTAACAGGCAAGGCAGTTGACTTAACTTTAAATGTTGAATGGGAATGGGTGTTTCAATAGGGATGCACCAATCCAGCTTTTTTAGTTTGAAAACTATTCCAATACTAGAACTTTAAGTATCTGTGAATATCTAATATCAACCAATATCAGAGGAGAGACTGAACTAACATAAAACAAAGATTAGACTTTCGGAGCAGACTACGACTAGTAAGACAATACCCGGTCCATCTATTTTTTCTGAACTTGCACCAATATCAAATACTAGTATTGGATCATGTATACGCTAATCTGATTTTCAGTACTGACTGTTTTATGTGATGTGTTTAAGACATAATAATGTAATAGTTTAACTATAGTTGATTAAGAAGAATGTGACGTCACTTTATTGTAGCATTTTGTTGAAAGGTATAACAAAATCCATGCTGTACATTCAGTCTTTGTTACCACAATGCACTTTTTGCTGTCACAGTATAATGATTATGGATAGGACAATAACCAAACCACCATGCAAATATTGTCTTGCTGTAGTTACCTCTGATGGCCAGCGAGCGCAGTTCTGTCAGATGAGGTAGAACTTCCAGTGCAGCTTCTGTTCCTGACTTCTCCTCAGAGCCCAGTCTCAGGTATTGGAGAGGTGTAAGTTGATGTGGGACAGAACCCCAGAGCAGGGCCAGTGCTGCTGCTCCCCCTCTGTATACATCCAGGGTTAGTCTGGTTCCACTCATCACATCAGTGATGTCCACTGATGGAGGCAAAGGAGGAGAGAGACATGGGACAGAGCTAGAAGAGCCAGAGGAGGAGGGTGAGGAGGGTTTAACCTGAAGGCTTGAGGAGATGAAGGAACAGTCCATAGAGCTACAGGGAGATGGGGGCAGAGTGGCCGAGGTCTCGTCTCTCTCAGACTCCTCAAGCTCCTCTTGGTCATCCGCTTTTAATGATTTAGAAGCTGATTCCATGTTTCTTGATGATGACAGGCACAAAGACACTGTGTCAGTCAAATGACTAAACCATCATTGGCCTGCCAGTCTTTTTAGCTGCTTTAAATGCAGTTTTTGGCCTTATCCGTATCATTTCTTGTTTTGAACAGCTGGCGGCCTGGTCTTTATCCTCTTCGTCCAAAACATTTGCGTCTTCACCCTCCATTTGGACTGTGAAACATGTAGCCGAATGATTTTTATATGACCACCGTGGGCCCAGACTCTATGACACGCGTTATCACATTGAACTGTGTGAATTTCACATTTACACTATTACAGTGCAATAATGAACTGTGAACAATGTTTGCAAAGGAAAACAAAAACTCACCATAAAGCAAATGATATGTTGGTTGAAAGGTGACATATTTAAACGCTATTTAAAAAATAAAAAGCCCAAAAATAGGCAAGATAATAATCAAAGCAATATAATACTAACCATGGTACTAACACATCTGGCAGCACGTTCCTACTTCCTTGTGTTGGATCTGTTTTTGAAGTAAGAGCTTCACGTCACATTTGTGTGCTCGTTTAGTGTTTCCGGTTCTACCGGTAATAGAGAAGTGCCATCGTGTGTGCGGATTATCGTTGTCTAAACTAACACCGCCTCTCTGGTAGATCCGTCACATTAAATCCAACGCTCCCGTTCAAGCGCCGCCAAATCTCCGGTTCAGGGCGGGATGTAAATTATTCTTATTTTCTGCCACTGGGTTGCGCTGGTTACCAACTTGTTCTTCTCCTCAAGACATCAAAGAAATCTAAATTTGCATTCACAAAAATCACGTTATTTAATTTTACTATCAGGCCATGTTTAGGATTAGTGCAATTGTTTTGGTTCATATTTTACTTGACCAAAATAAAAATAAATAAATACACTTGTTCAAAAGGGAAACTATAGTTTTTTGCATGATAAAACAGAACTTAAAAGAAAACAAACCTAAAATACTGGAGCCTACTTGTAATGATCATAATAGAAATCTTTGTTATACGAGGGTGTTTCAGTGGGGTTGTTTGTGACTGGTCAAGACGTGCTTGCTCTAATTGGTCCAGTATCAGGGTTTTTTTGTTTCTGATTGGTCAAAGATCTTACCGTAGCCCCCCTTCTTTATTAAATAGTGTTAATGTCAAAACAAACAACCAAACTCACCAGATTGAATTTCAAAGTTGCTTCTACAGTAAGATAGATCTATTTAGTTGTAAACGGCTATACTATTGTGTGCTGAGATAGTAAGAATCTCACTATTATTATTATTATTATTATTATTATTATTATTATTATTATTATTATTATTATTATTATTATTATTAAGAGCAAATTAAAGCCTAACCAAAGTTAATTTGCTGATATTAGGCAATAAATAAATACATACATCTTCTGTTGTTTCTGTAAGGCTGAATTCAACGGGGTCAAAAATCAAAGGCGGCATGTTTCCTCTGGACTCTCCCTGGAATATCTCCTTCGCTGGCTGCGGATTCCTCGGGATCTACCACGTAGGTGTTGCCAGTTGTTTACAGGAACACGCGCCGTTTCTCGTCCACAACGCACGGCAAATCTATGGGGCATCCGCAGGAGCTCTCACTGCCACAACTTTGGTTACTGGGGTGTGTCTTGGTAAGAAAATATTATATCATACATAATATATTCCTACATAATGATTCAGGGAAGAGATTAGAATCAATCAGATGTGTACAGACATATTTTAATTATACTATTACAGTTTAATTACAGCCACAGAGAAAAATAAATACATTTCTGTATTTTTGAATTGCAACTAAAATGCTCTAATCTAATCTTAGCCCTGAGACTTTGTCCTTTTTCCAAATCAATTCTTATTTCCTTTTTGCTTGCCCTTTAAGCTACATGGGCAATCAAATATATTATATATATATATATATATATATATATATATATATATATAATATAAAACATCACTTAACATTAGACTATAACTGCCTATCAAATAATGGTTATATTTCTAAATTAAGAAGAGGCTAGTACCATGAGACTAGGTTTGTCTCCTTTGTCCATCTGGTTAATTTTTTTGGGTATGGACCTATAGTAGTCAGTAGTCACTTATACCTCCATGGGTTTGAGCTAAATTATCACATGTCACATGACTAGGGTAAAATGGTGCTTTGCCCTGACAAAACACATAAATGGTGCCAGAGTGTCTGGGCTGTTTGAGGAAATGATCACTCTGACCTGTTAAAAGTTTGATTTTGCTTTTGTATAGGGGAGACTGGTGCAAGTATTATTGGTGTTGCAAAAGAAGCCAGAAAGCGATTTCTGGGACCCATGCATCCTTCATTTAACCTGGTGAAAATTATGCGTCACATGTTGCGTCGGACACTGCCAGCCGAAGGGCACCTGTGGGCAACTGGACGTCTGGGGATTTCACTGACCCGAGTGACTGATGGAGAAAATGTCCTGGTGACACAGTTCAACACAAAGGAGGAGCTAGTGCAGGTGACTGACTGAAGATCTACAGAAATTTTTTATTTTTTTTGGTAATTCAGTGCTGTCCATGTTGATTTGTGCATTATATAAAGTATATCTGCACTGTAGCTCTTAAAATGTTAAGTTATTGAAAGCAGTAATTCTGTTAGCCACTATTTTTTATTGTGACACACTTCATCAGTATCTTAAAAAAGCTAAATACAAAAAATATATATTTAAATATGTAATCCAGTACTTACTGCCCCAATGATTCAAATTGTAATTGTGCTTATTCCTTACAGGCAGTAGTGTGTAGCGCTTACATTCCTGTGTACAGCGGTCTGATTCCCCCGTCACTGCGAGGAGTGGTGAGCTATTTGAACTAAAATAGAATAATTTATTAATATTTTTAGACAAGCTCAACCGTGACTAACGACTGCACGTTAATAGTTCTGTAAACTTTTATCTTAGCCAAGACTTGTCATTTGCTTCTGCTGATTTGTTCTGTAGCCTACTTCCTTTTATTGTATTATTGTTATGACTTACAGGGACCTCCCTCTCTCAAAACATGTATTTTGGCACAAGAGCCTATTTAGTTTTTTCAGACTTTGGACTTTCTAAGAATGTCAATGAGCTATGCCCACTCATCTGGGTTTGTTGTTTGATGTCTTTTAAATTGTTTCCATGCTGGCACAGATTAATGCCACGCCAACAACTCTGACCTCATAGTACTCTTATGTAAGGTCTTAAGTAAACTTTGAAAAGTTTAGCAATAAAAAAGTCAATGACATGACAGAACCCTAACAATTCTTATGTTTTTATTTTTATTATTTAGAGATATGTTGATGGGGGCATTTCTGACAACCTGCCACGGTATGATCTGAAAAATACTATAACTGTCTCACCTTTTTGTGGAGAAAGTGACATCTGCCCACGAGACAGTTCAGCCAACATTCACGAGTTCCGATTCACAAACACCAGTATTCAGTTCACCTTAGGAAACCTCTACCGCATCTCAAAAGCACTTTTTCCTCCAGATCCAAAGGTTGGCCACATTCCCATTGACTAGTATCGTATTAACTGGAGATACAGTAATAACAGTGTTATTTATCAATGCAGATATTGAAAGCCATGTGTAAACAGGGGTATAAGGATGCACTGCACTTTTTAAAGAGAAATGGTAAGTAATCAACAACCAAACCATTATTAGGGCTTGTATAAGTACGTCTGTGGCTTATTGTTAATTCATACTTGTCTTCAAAAGAAGGTCACTATTGAGAAGAAATATTGATTTGATAATCGAGGAAGAAAATATGAATGTGTGTGTCCTGATATGCTATCAGAGCAGCTTCCTGTTACCCCATATCACCTAATCAATACTGCGCTTTCTGAGCACATATCTTGAGGATGTTCAAGCAATCTTTGTGTGATCACAATACCATATATTTCATCACAATTACTATGTGTAAAAACATGTTTTGCTTTACAAAAGAAAGCTGACATTCATTCCAAGAACTTTTTTCAGGCCTACTTAATCTAAATCATCTTAACCGAGACTCACTGATAATGGGTTACAATGAAAAAGAAGATTGTGAAGATGCTGTGACAGAGAAGTTAGAAGAGAGAGACAACACTTCTGAGCTAGAGGACCATATTCTTGAAAATCTCCCACCCATTCTACACAAAGGTAATTATCTATCTATCTATCTATCTATCTATCTATCTATCTATCTATCTATCTATCTATCTATCTATCTATCTATCTATCTATCTATAGATATAGATATAGATATATAGATATAATTGCCTTCATGTAGAATGGGTGGGAGATTTTCAAGAATATGTTCCTTTTTCTTGTGATGCACCTTTTGCTTTTCCTCTACAGCTCTAATGGAGGCGTGCACTGAGCACAGGAGTTTGGTACAATCCATCAGAAACCTACTTCCAGTCAGAATGGCCTCTGCGCTGATGCTCCCTTATACTCTCCCACTGGAGTCTGCCCTATCTATAAGCCTCAGGTAGTAAATACTGTTTTATATGCTCAGTCGAAATTTTATTTAATTTCATTTTAATATCAGGATGAAATCATCTTGGTCATTAAACCTATACAACCCTATATCATCATCAAACCTATTTCCCACTATACTACCATATATTTTTGAAGTTTTTTTTTTTTGAAAAATCTGAATTGTTAATTTTATCAGTAAAATTGCATTATGTTTGTAGACTGCTAGAGTGGCTTCCAGATGTGCATGAAGATGTGAGCTGGATGCAGGAGCAGATACTGATGATAATTCAGCACATTCTGCGTCAGGCCTCACAAAGCTTTTCTCAGTGTGTTTCTGCTCGGTAGGTGTGAAGCCACATTTTATCACACAAAGTTATACAGTCAGTGGTCACCTTGTGTGGCTATGGAGCAGACAACAAAAAACATTTGTCTTAAAACAAGGACATGCCCCTCAATACCATAATTTCATACTATTGGACACTCACAGCATCTAATAATTGGTGTGTTTCAGCCTGGTTGATCACAAGAACTGTAAGTGTTTCTACTGCTTCCTCCTTCACACGTCTGCATGCTGATACTGCCTCCTCTAGGTTTTCCTGTGAACTGCAGCTATACCACCACCAGTCTTCTGTTCAAATGGTCTCCTCCGGCCTGCTGCCCACCTGGGTGAATGATGGCAGCTCTTCAGTGCTCGATGTCTTCATGCGATTGGACCACTACAAGAGGCAGTTGCTGTCCGGAGTGCTGAGGATCAACATGGACCTGCAAGGCTCTTTCAAAACTGGTCTATTCCTAGCCAGGACCGTGTCCTGCCCTGCACTGTTGTCGGAGGGTTTTACTGCCCAGAAGACAGACAACCTGCTCTCAACATACCGACACTGATTTAATACGTGAGACCATGAGGATAGTACTTAAAATATGAGTGTGTAATATAAAAAAAAACTACACTTTTATAATCAGAATTGTGTTTTTGTGATTGAGAGTTATCTTTAAAAGGTCACATATACTTAGAGCCATGCACAGACTTGAATTACATGTTGAAGCACACAAAAATGCACACTTGCAATGACAGTTAAAATGCTGACTGTTTCTGTTTTTTGAGGAATGTAGACACACCAGTATTTTACAACTGACTGTGCTGCAAAAGAAAAGCACTGCAGTTTTCATTGTTTTCATTGTTTATGTACAGTATGGTATTAATCCACATATTACCCAAATAGCCTAATCTGCATGTTTTAATTTGTGTGCCTGCTTAAGTAGTAGGCTTATTAAAATGCTCAAATGCAAACTGATTGGGTTTAAAAAAAAAATTTATAGTTAATTTGCAATTGCTCAAGTTTGTAAACTTTTAGTCTTGTAATTTTTGACATCATGTTTGCTAATTGCAACTCATATCTATTCTCTCTGTTCTCAGACGAATACAATTGAATGAATATAATAAGTGTACAATGTTAATACAAATGTTACCTGTTGTAAATGTGAATAATGTGTTACAATTAAACACTTATATTAACATCAAATCGTTTGTCTTCATGCTCTCAACATTTTTATCCTAAATTAAATACGTTTGCTTTGTTTGCTTCACAAGCACTAACACATTTCCGATGACCCCATGAAGGCACCAGGGCACAGCACTGCCACACTCAAGTTGCGCTCAGGTCGACGCTTGGTGCGTGCCTGGTTGTGTCCGTCCACCAGAGGGCACATCCCGGGGAAGCCCCAATCCAAACTCTCCAGTCTCCTCCTCGTACCATGAGCTCAATCGGTCCGGGACAGACCAGGGAAGATGGCTGCCACTGACCATTCCCGGTCCGAAGCAGCCAAACAGCGACGGCAGGACCAGCTGCAGAGATGGCAGGGCTCGGAGACGGACTGTACGAAAACCGAGGCCCGAGAACTTGCGTGCGGCTCGGGTCCACGGAAAGTCCGCTTCGCCCAAGGAGCCGTGTTCATGGCTGCGTGTTCCGCCGGAGATCGGGAGGAGGTGGCAGCTCTTCTGAGGCAGGGAGCTGACATAAACCACGCGAACATAGACGGCCTGACTGCGCTTCATCAGGTAAAAAGTTGGTAATTTAACCACAAGTTGCCACGGTGTTTTGATTGGCTCCCACAGCTCTTGAAGTTGGTCAAAACTAGTTGATGCCACGACTAGACCATATAAAGGAGTGGAGATGCAGCTTCACCTTATAGCAAAAAATAATAACACTGCTGGTAGTTTTAAGTCCAAATAAGAAGAGCATTTGGGTTTTATTTTCCACATACACTTTTGTATCTTTCTGGCCAGTCTTTTGGTGACACAATCAAACTAGTAATTTAAGCATCATGAGTCACTCTAAATTATCCAACAAAAGGGACACAATGGTTCACTTCAGAGAGGAGGACTGCAGCCTCTACTCCACACAGAAGACCCCCTCACTCTGCTCAGTGCATGCTTAAAGACATCACCATATATGATCAACAGGTTGTGGTTCTCTACAGCTATTCATGCTCAAGAAATTCTGAAAAAATGAGCAATAACTTGACATAAGCCTACTTAAATGTTTAATTTTTGTTTAATTTGGAAGCAGCGTTAGCATTTCCTGCTGCTATTTGGATTATAACATAACTATTTTCCCTGAAATTATCACACTACATTATTAACTTCTCACACTTCTAGTTTTGCTGTTTTCCTATTGTGAAGTTGCCTTTGGAATTATTTATCCATTATATCTTAACTGTTTTTTATCCCTGTGATTTACGGGGTTCGTCATCTCATAAAATCCACTTGATGTGCCTAGATTTGGTCAGTGCATGTATCACGCCGTCACCCACTGTGGTCCCTCTCCTGTCCTCCATCAATTCTCTCCTGTTGCTCACCAGTCTCCAGGCAACCAAATTAAATATAGGCGCACACTCTTAAAAACTTTCCATCCTCTCCATCCAAAGCGTTTTCTGTCTTGTATATGACTTCCACTCACTCTTGCCCCCTCTCTATCATTTTGCCAGCACTTGGACATTTGGGATTTGGGGATGAAAAAATGGAAAAATTCCTAGAACTACACAAGCTTCTGTTGTTGATTTTCGACAATGACTCACTTGAGTGTTGCGACTGGAGTGCTCTGCTGGGTGGCTGTGTGCCCCATTCATTCACTGAGGAGCACCACTTGTTGGTAGTCAATGTCACTTTAGACTTGTTGTGCGCAGGTTTTCATTCCACTTTCTACCCTAAAACAGTGTGCTGTTGAGGTGTGCTGCGTGTCAGACTACCTGTCCAGTGATCTGATTTTACGGAGGAGGTGGAGACTTGGAGCAGCTTTGTTACTATTTAGCCCAAAAGCAAAGCCTCTTAAGAGGTGGCTTAAGAGGCGCATGATGGACATCCACTACTGACTGTCACCGATGGCTTTTTCTGCGTTGTATCAGTACACAAGAACTATGACATTAACAGGGTTAGGGTTTACAACACAAGACAATGTTTTGTCATGCTACACACACCAGTAGCTATTAATTCATTAATTAAATGTTGATTCTTACAGAAATTGGCTCCCATAGCCTACCCATTACAGATTTTTGTAGTCTTACCAGATCAAAACACCAGATTCCAGGAATATTCCTTTTTAGATTACAGTATCTGAAAATGTTCCATTTATTTCATATATGTTAGTCAGTCAAAACGGTGGTGAAAATGGAAACCTAATTAGAAGTGTTAATGTTGTATAATTAATATCAACCTGATCATAGTAGATAATGATAATGTTGCATCTCATCACTAACACAGATCACAACTGCTGGCTCAATAGATCGGTCACATGCACAGTAAATACTTTAACAACTGTAAAATCCCATGGAAAGCGTTATAACTGTATTCACAATTAGGATGCAGACTATTATACTGCACAAGAATGCATACTCGAGTTGAGACTATATTAGGATAGGCACATCAATCACCTAAAGTTCAGTGAAATATGAACCAAACCCTCAGATCACACCATGAGGTCTTCATGGGATTTATCTTGGTCTTGTGCTGGATCACACTGAGAATCAAGATTCACCTTGCCTCAGGAAACACAGCTAGAAAGACACACTGTTTCACTTGTGCGGCAAATAATAGTTTAGGAAAGTGCTTATTATGGTTTTGTTGCTTTTGACTAAATGATTACATGCATACAAAGAAGGCACTGTTTGCAGGTCAGTTTATATTTTTGTATATTCTTCAAACAACTTCTTAAAGAGTAACAATGTTTACATTTTTTTTATTTAGAAAAGGAGTTGGAGTGTTTGTTGTGTCTTGTTTGATGTTATTTCTAGGAAAAATAGCAGCTCTTGGTCACTGTCTTGTGTCGTATACTTCACTAGGCCTGCATAGATGAAAATGCAGAGATGGTGCAATTCCTGGTTGAGAGCGGCAGTGACGTGAACCGAGGGGACAACGAGGGCTGGACTCCTCTACACGCCGCAGCCTCATGCGGCTTTGTTCAGATCGTCAAGTGAGTGGGAACCATTGCTTCAATACCACATTTGAGGCAAACATGGATTTTGAGCACATTGCATTGTAAGTTATTAAACTTGTTTTTTATTAGATATCTAATAGAGCATGGGGCTAATGTCGGTGCAGTGAACAGTGAAGGGGAGCTTCCACTGGATGTAGCTACTGAAGATGCCATGGAGAGACTCCTCAAATCTGAAATCAAGAAACAAGGTTAGACATTTGCAAACTGTATCTCATAATATAAGACACCCCATTCACTGCCATAGAGGGGTTATATTATTGTGTTTCCCCAAATCTAAACAGATTCAGAGGGTTCCATCAGCAGGACAAGTATCAGCCACTTAATTTAAATTTTCAAAGAGTATGCTGTGACTCCACATAAAACAAGCAGAAAATGAACATATTAAGTGTAACCATATTAAGAAAGCTGTAAATCTTCTATGAACAGAATAGCCATGAGAGTTGTACTTGTGCCATGCTCTCTGCAGTCTGACCTGGTGAAACAAATCAAATTACACTTAAGTAACCTAAACGTGTAAAAATGTATTACTTTACAGGGGTAGATGTAGATCAAGCTCGAAAACAAGAGGAAAGAATCATGCTTCAAGATGCCATGGCTGTGATGTCTGGTGGAGGCACGCTCACACCACACCACAACACCAGGGCTACTGCTTTGCATGTTGCAGCAGCTAAAGGATACATTGAAGTTCTCAAGTAAGCATTAAATTACACCATGAGTAGCTGTGTAGTATCCAGTATTTTCTTTTCACTACTTGTCTATTGGAGAAGTGTTTACTTTGTATTAGTGGTTTTAAGCTAATAGAAGCATTGTTTGGATTTAAAGGGCCTATATTACTCCTTTTTCTGGTCTATGTTATAATGTTCTTCAAAAACATTCTTCAAAAACATACCTGGAGTGTTTCATTCACATGAAACTCTCAAACAGAAACCACTCTGTTCCACCTTGTGATATCTTGTTGTAATACAGGAAGTGCTCCACTGAGTTTTTAACCTCACTACACCTTCAGTAAAATAATTTGGATAACTTCAGCCCTGGAATTGCCCATTGCAACTGAACAAAAGGGAAAAGGTATCTGTTGAGTCACAACATCACAATGTGGAACAGAGCATTTTGAGCTTTGGAGAAGTAGACAGACTAATAATAAAAGGTTATACAAATGTGTGGATGAAACAAAACACAACTTTGGGTATGTTTCGGAGGAGGTACCAACATTATAGTATATAATATATCATTATAAAGTTCACAGGAGTAAATTTTGCATAATATCGGACCTTTAATAAAAAGTTGATGGAGGAAGGAAAACACAAAAATGTATTACGTTTTGTTATCCTAGAGTTATGACATCAAGTATATATTTTAATGAGCCTTTATTTTATGTTCCTCTCAGAGTGCTCCTTCAGTGTGGCGTAGATGTGGACTGCCGGGACATAGATGGATGGACACCTCTCCATGCAGCAGCGCACTGGGGACAGGAGGAGGTGTGCACTTTGCTCGCTGATCACATGTGTGATATGGGAGCCGTCAACAATGTGGTGAGGAGATAAGAATAACTTTACAGCAATAAAATGTCTGCATATGAAAAGAAGTTGAGTAATTGCTTATAAATCTCCTTATAGGGCCAAACTGCTCTAGATGTTGCTGATGAGAACCTTGTAGATACATTGGAGGAGCTTCAGAAAAAGCAAAATGCGGTATGGGTGCCTTGACACTGCTCAATTCTCCTCTGTTGAATAACCTGATCTGACGGATAGTGTTGTGACGGTGAATGTTCACTGGCTTTATGCTGTGTTTATATTCTTGTGCAGTTACGCAGTGAGAAAGAGAAACAAACTCCAGTTATAGAGACCAGTCCTCAGATTGCCATGGTACCAGTCCGAACTCGAAGGTTAGTGCCAGCGTGTGCTTACGGGCTTGTATTTGTCTGTGTTCTCTGTAGTCCCAGGGTCACTGTGTGTGGATATGATGTCTCTGTAAGTGATTTGCCATGACTACTGTACTGACAACTGTATAAGGCAAAAGCTAAAGATCCAGATGTGTATTCATCCCAAAATGCTGTTTAAAACTTAAATTATTTTATTTTAGGTAGCCAAAATACAGTAATATCTTTCTAAATTGCTCTGCAAATCAATGATTATAGATAAAATTGCTGTAATTTAATCTGCTTAGATCAATATGTTTGTATGTTTCTTTTCAAAAGAAGTTGAGGAAGAATAGTATACAGTACATGGCATCATTGCAAGTGACATATTGTCCCATGCACTGATGGGTTTATTCCTGCTTGCTGTAATTGGCTGAACACCCTGACTGATCAACCCCCTGCATGCACCTGTCGTCCTGCTCCACCCTGGCCCCACCCTGCAGGACCTCTATCTCCCGTATGAGCAGTAAGGAGAAGATCTGCCTCCATGAGCGTGAAAAGCACCCACCTCCCGCACTACAGAGCAGCCCTGCTGAGGAAGAGGAGGAGGAGGGCCAAACGGGACAGGGCCAAACTCAGAGCCAGACCAAAGCCTCCAGCAGCTCTAGCTCCGAAGAGGAGAGTGAATCTGAGAGTGATGCGGAGTCAGGTGACTAAAATATTTTTCATTCTTATGGAATCAACCTAGAGGTGATTTTGATTTTATGTTTTTTATGTGTTCAACAATTTCTGATCTTTGGGCATTTGCAGAGAAAGCTAAGAATCGTGAAATCATCAACAACTTGAACAACAAGCGTAACACCACAGGACTGCTTTCTACCTCAACAAGTGCTGCTGTTAAAAAGGTAATGGCCAAATTTAAAAAGTGAATTGTTTAAATTAAAGTGTATTATTTCATTTTTCTACTGTGTGAAACAGGAAACCAGTAAGGCGCCATCCACTGAGGCCCCAGGTTCCTGGAGGACCTCCCTGAGAAAGGCAGGCAGCTCAGTGACCCTTGGTTCAGCCGGTCTGTCAGAGTCCAGCCAGGAGCGCCCCACAGAGACCGGGTTAGGAATGACCCGTTCTGCGTCCAGCCCCCGTCTCAGCTCTGAAGCTGACAACAAGGTGCAAACACTCACATGATTCAAGAAAGCATGCAACCATGAAACGACCGTTTCAGTAGTGGATAAAGGGTTCTTTTAGTGTCCCATTTGCTGATGATCTGACTTGCAGGAGCCGAGGCTGGCCCGAGTACCACCCATTACAACGCGGAGGCTCTTCAGTATACCTGACAGCACTCCTGACAACTCCAACAGGTGGGCTTATGCTCTGAATGCTACTGCTGTGAAACCAGGATCTGTTTTTTTCTGAGTCTCTGCCTATGTGTTGTCACCCTGCCTCTCTCTCTCTCTCAGCTGGCTCAGTCGTAGCTCTTCTTACACCCGGCGCCTTCACAGTCAGTCTGGCAGTGAGCTCAGTAGTTCCAACCCTTCCTTGCCTCACAGGTCAGTCACGCTGCTCACTCCCAGCCTTCTGTTTGTTTGCTTGTGTGTTTGTGTGATTCTTTGTTCATCTTCACTGTGCACATTCCCCACACAAGTGATTACTAACTACTTATGTCTTTGTGGCAATAGTAAAAGACAGAAATGTCAGTGTGTGTCATTTGTTTGTAGTGCATCTTATGGAAAGAGACTGGACGAATCCACTGTAACCTCAGCCAGTTTAGGGACAAGCTCTTCTGGTTCCAATCGACCCAATAGTGTTTTAGCCCAGAGGTAATTTTGAATTATAGTTCTGGTTTTTGCTTAAAAAAGCAAATCTGATATTATTCTGTTTTATCTTTTTTATGAATAGACTCCCTCAGGAACAGACAGAAAAGAAGGATCAGCCTGCTGCAGTCACAACAACTAATTCTGGCATCATGATCACAGGCGAACCCGAAGCCAAGCAAAGACGCAAGTCAGTAATTCACATGTGCAATGACTGTTGCAGGGTTTAGAAAATAACTGCACTGCTACAAATGGTCAATATACTATGTAGTACTAGTCCTGCTTGAAAAGTAATGTATGAAAAAGGTATGTATAATAGCAGCTGCATATTTAATTATATAAATCTACTTATTAACAAACATATCTAATAATTTATTGACTGTGCTATGATTTGTCATATCTAATTGGAAATGTGGTTGATACATTTGAAAATAGTTTTGGTGAAAGTGTACGAGATTTAGAGTGTAGCAGATTCTTTGTCAGACTGGTGGTATGTTTGGACAGCTCTTTATTTTGTGGGTTTGCCTAAATTCAAGCTCTTTTTTGTCCTCTGGATGATTTCTCATTTAGAACTACAGTAGAAATGATGTAGCCACATTTAGACCTGGTTATTCCCGGGTTAGACCTGGAATAGTCCTATTATAGACGTTATTTAGACCTGGTGGTACTCAGAAAGCCAAATATTTTCTTTGGTGCTACTTGATGTGAAAAGATTGAGAGCCGCTGTTCTAGGCTGAAGAACACTGTATTTTAACTGTTGTAGGTCCTATCTGACTCCTGTGCGGGACGAAGAGGCAGAGGCTCAGAGAAAGGCCCGATCCCGACACGCAAGGCAGTCCCGCCGCTCCACTCAGGTTCAGATTCTTTCTTTTAATCCAAAATGAATCACTATCAATTATTTTATCATTTTATTATTTCAATTATTTAACTTATTTTGTCTGCAGGGTGTAACACTTACAGATCTACAAGAAGCAGAAAAGACCATGAAGACCAAAACTGAAAATAAAGTGAGGGAGAAGAAGGAGGAAGATGAGAAAGAGAAAGAGAAAGAGAAGGACACTAAACTGAAGAAGGGAGATGAAGGGGTGAGAGTTGTATTTTAAAGTTACTAATGTTCCGGTTCTGGCTGCTCTCTTATGTGAAGTCATGGATGTCACTGAGTGGGTGTTATTGGATTTTTACAGGAAGTGAGCTGGAGGTCTCGTATTGCCAGTCTTCAGAAGTCCGACCTCTTGGGCCTCACGCAGCCTGCCGGTACAGCGCGGACCCAGGCCACTGACAGGAGAGGTACATGGCATAACTTCTCCTTTTAAACAGCGGAGTTTAAATAATATCCTTAAATGACTGCTTTCTGGCTCTCTTCCAGATGTTGAGGCCAATATAGGGGGAGAAAGTGAGACGGAGCGATGGGCGAGAGAGCGAAGGGAGAGACGACAAGCCCGGGCCAGAAGAAAGGCACAGAGGACTGGGGAGGTGAATGAATCAAGAGCTTTAATTATAGGGAGGTTATTGTTGCTATTATAAAACCTTTTACCTATACAATTATTTCTCATTTTATGTGAATAGAGCGATGACAATGAGCCAAGTGGAGAGGAGGAGTTAACAGGCAGTGGGCTGGATCCACAGGTTGGTTTGTTTTTCTCGAGTGAGGGGTGGGGTCTATATTCTGTTATGGATTTATTTTTCTGTTTGAAATGAACAAATCTTGAACTTGATGAACAAGATAAGTTTTATCTTGGCATATTTATCCAACACTATCAAATCCGCAAAAAGTAGTTCATTGGCCCCTATAACAGTTAAATATAATGACAATTCTGTGATTTGAACCTCAGCAATATGTGCTATGGGGATAGTCATCTTGTTTTTGTCTTTTTTTTTAAGGCAGGTCAACAATTGAGTTCCAGGTATGACTGCAGTCTTTGACCACTATGAATGATCATTCATATAACTGATTCAGTCTTTGTGATAGTGAAGTTTTCTTATCTTCCATTCTCAGGTCAGACGTGTCCTGTAATGACACAGGAAGAGGCTCAGAGACTAAAGATTATAAAAAGGTGAGCACTCAATGTTTTAGTTTCTAACTAGAACCACTTATTGTAGATCTTCCATTTCCAGAAAAGTAAGCATGAAATCTACCCTTTTCTTTTGTGGAAAAAACATATAATAATACATTTCCATCCAGATGGTGATCTCAGTCCGCACCTGTTCCTTATCATTTTCCACTTGACTGATACTGAGACTTATTTAGACTTATTAGACTTTTATTAGCAGGCTTTGGTTCATTAAGGTAAACAAATTAACCATAAACTAATGTTTCAAGAATATTGTTAACATTAATTTCATTCTGACAGTTATTTGAAGAATTGTCCAGAGAAAATAGTCAACTACAATCACAACTGCAGGACACTCAGAGGATCGTTAATCAGACTCGATTGGACTTGGAAAAAGCCACTCAGGTACCATTAACCAAACATTTACAGTTAATACAAACTTCACTTAACTTCACTTAATGAAAAAAATCTTTAATCAGTTTTGTCTGTAATAATATTTGCTTTTCCCCTTTTGTCCCACAGAGGCAGGAGCGCTTCACAGACTGTTCAGCCTTGCTGGAGATGGAGAGAAAGGTACTGTTGAGAGATGATTTTGTGATAGTCACGTGTTGCAGCTGCTTTGCTTCACCATTGCCACCTGTGCTGTTTTGAATGTCTTTTCTTCACTCACTGATTTCACTTCACTGTTTTGATCTCTGTTCCCAACACTTTGTCTTCCTGCCTGCCTTTTAACGCCATAAGGATCGGAGGATGCTGGAGAGGAGGATGGCGGAGTTGGAGGAGGAGCTAAAGGTAAGCACACATTGCATGTTACGCTGCCTGAACTGCTTTGCTTTGACTTATGCATAGGTGAGTGGTGTGATCATTACTAATGTATAGACTAAGGTATAAAACATCTTTGTTTAGTGAATGTGTGCTTCAGGAAAACAAATAAATTAAATATAATATAACGTAACATAATTTTATACTATATTTTGTACTACAATATTTTCACCATATATAATCACCTCTGATCTATTTTGAACGAATTTTGAAGATATTTAAAAATCCCAAGTATCTTAGTTTCATTGACTCATATACTGTGTATTTTTGGTTTTGTAGTTTGTTCTCTTGGGTAATTAATTTGTGTATAAAATATTTTCATTTTGTGTGTTTACATTTTCCACATTATTTATTTAATTTAGAGGTTAGGGGTACATACCTTGTAAAGGTTATAAAAACACAGACGTTTACACATCTGATGTCATTCGCATTCTGTTCATGCACTCTCAGAATGTAATTCAATGTATCATTATTATGATTTACTGTCTGTAAGGTTTTTTAATGTGGTGTTGAAGTGTGTTTCGAAGTTTACCTTTTTTCCTTCAGGTTCTTGTTGATCTGAGAGCAGACAACCAACGTCTTAAGGATGAAAATGGAGCACTGATCCGTGTCATCAGCAAACTCTCCAAATAGACTTCCAGAGAGAGAGACATAAAGAGCAGGGACTCCCACCCCCTCCCCTTCCCATCCACACATTCCTCCCAATGCCAAAGACAGACCGAGGGAGAAGATCGCACAGCTGTCCTGACCATAGTACCAGCAGACTGTTATGCCCCATCACCATAGTCCCAAACAGCTGGAGGGCTCTGTGTGCCTTAATGTTGTTTGTCACAGAAGATTTGTTGCTATAGCTTAAGCCCTCGCAATAGCATGAAGACAACAGCCAAACTCCCATGGCTGGTGCAACACAGATCACAACATTAAGCATCTGTGCGTCTGGGGAACACTAACATGCACTACATTCC
This sequence comes from Odontamblyopus rebecca, assembly GCA_030686955.1. NCBI lineage: Eukaryota > Metazoa > Chordata > Actinopteri > Gobiiformes > Gobiidae > Odontamblyopus > Odontamblyopus rebecca. The sequence continues at coordinate 24,220,503 of CM060659.1, forward strand.
TATAAGTGCATCAGGATTTCCTCGATGCACATTCCATGAGCACACAAGGCCCCGCGGTCTTTATAGCTCCCACTTAATATTTATGTTTTTGAACACTGTCACCTTCACAAGTTTATTGCTCACTGTGTTAAGCCCCCTTAAAATGTGTTGTCAAGCAGTTAACGTTTTGTCATTCTTTGAAAAGCTACAACACTTCAGGTCTGACGACTCAAAAACATCCGGCAGAAGTTTGTTGTTTCCACATTCAAGTGTTTTTTGAACCCACCTACCTCTCCACCTAAGCACTTCCCCACCTATTTTTTTTATTAGTTCTGTGGCACAGTCCATGTTCTTAAAAAGACAGCAGAACCAGGTCATTGAAATATAGCACTTTACTCTGCAAAGTAATACAAGATCTGTGAGGTTTTGCAAGTTCACCAATTAAATTATTATTTTGGAGCACCGTTTTCCTTTTTAACTGAGGAAAGGTTACGGCATGTTTGAAGGTCAAAGGTTATTGCACATTTCTTCACATTGCTGTTACAAATGCAACAAATGGTTTTAATATTTGCCATGGACAAAAATATTACTTTCATAGTTTTCATGGACAATTGCTCTTTCTCACAAGTGAGCGAGGTCTTGTATATTGAATGTCTTAAAATATTAGTCTTGAATAATACCCTCAGAAATAAAAAACAAAACAAAAAACATAGCCTTCTTCACGTTTGTTTTCTAATATATTTAATGAATGTCAGCACCATAATAAAAAAGTGTGTTTGTAGTCGCTGTGTGTTTTTTCTCAGCAGAGTTTTGCCGTCTGAGGGCACATATTATTGAGCTTATTTTAATGATATTTTAACTGTTTTGATCCTTTCATGGACTGGTTGGTGGGATGGTCTGGTGACTGCTGCCCATGTGTATTCTATCAGGAGAAACTGAACAGCTGCTGTGCTTTCAGTGCTTGTGAGTGGAGGAAACAGCTCCACAGATGTATTTACCATTTCTTTGGACTGTTGAAGTAATCTACTGCTACTCCCCAGTGGATGCTACATCATGCAAGAATTGGCCAACCAGTAGACAGTATTATAGCTAACACTTTTCTAAAAGAAAATAGGGGGTCTTTACAGTTTGAACCCTTATTAACACTGGACATCTATGTGTCTTGTGTGAGTGTGGAGATGGACCACTGCAGAAGCGCTGACAACAAGCAGAGCTCCTAATAAGGAAGGGCCGGCTGGCGGAGGCTCTCTGTAAATATCCCTTAGGTCTGAGAAAGACAGAGGCAGGGAGCTGGGGAGGAAGAGGGAAGCGGATGGATTGCAGCCTTATATGGACAAAGCACTGCTTTTCCCAGGGTTTGTGGCTCTGACCCCCGGCATGACGCCAAAATGGACACAAATGACTCCTTTGTGCCACCATGCGGTACAAATAAGTAAGTGCCATTGGATAATGTTATTTGTTTAATTTAGAGAGGTAACATTCGCTTTCAGACAAACAAATCTTGTATTGACGTGGACAAATTGCAAATGACAAATGTTCCCTCTTTTACCTTGTTTGTATTGGTGTAATAAGCTATTAGATCATATTGTAGATCATATCTTACCTTTGTGAGGCCACTTAAGCTTATCTAGATCTAGATCAAAGTGCACGTAAACTCCTACGGGTTATCCATGTCATATTTTCCCAAAGACCACAAACGTCAGTCCAGATTTTCCATGCAGCTCATAGTTTGTGATCTGGTCTCCTCCCTCCTCGATCTCCTTCCACCATTCTCTTGGTTGGATTTGTTTTGTCCGCCTTTTGCTACAGTAAATAGCATTACCGTGGCATAATGCATATGCAAAGATGTCAGATGACCTGAAAAGCTTTTTGGACTTAACACTTTGAACAAAACTTGGAGTTTTGTATTTTCTATCTGCATTCCTTTGATGCTCCTCCCTCTTCACGCTAAAGTAAAACATTAAGATTATACAGATAATTTGGTAGTTGAAGTAGTTTTAAATAGTTGTAGTTATAAGTCCACAATAAGTGTAGTAAATACCTACTAATGGCAATGATTTTAGAATTGGTTTATGTTAATAAGAAATGAACTTTTTGAACTGCTTGATACTTGTCTTGTGACACTTATATGCCAAAGTACAAGGCTGGTATTTCTGTGCATCTGTGTGTGAAGTGAGCATGTGTGAGCACAGGAGTTGAGTACAGAGAAACAACCATCTGTTTTGAACTTTTTTTTAAACAGGTCTAAGACATGGCAAGTGAATCTTCCCAGGCCGATGATCCATACATTTTCTGCACTGACACTTTACCCAGTGATGCCCGCTTCCTTCCGCCTTTGGCCAATGGACTCCTAGGGTGGAAGGTGTACAATAATGTCATGCATATGGGTGGCATTTACAATGGCGAAGGTGGGCATTGTCACAGAGCAGACATACCCTGTCCTCTGGCTGTCAAGATGGACACAGTGGAGCCTGGGAATCATTCCTACTGCCTGGACACAAACACAGGTAAAGTAGTGGTTTGTATAGACCCTTTTACTCAGACCAAGTTTCAAGTTAGATCTGTGGAGGGGCAACTTTGCTCACAGCCAAAATGCCAGTTTTTCTAGGTATTTTTGAGCTATAAAACCATCTGTAATTTAATACATTTTAGGTAGAGCTGGTTAATGTCATACTGTGGAACATTCCAGGTAGAATAATGACATAGCCATAGAAACAAGCAGGTGAGAGATCCTCAATCACAAAGGTGCATAGTGCACTTTAACCCTTGCATTTAAGCATATTTGGGTCATGTTTGGTTTACTGATGGTACAACTGATTTAGTCCAGTTTATGAAACAATTGCAATACCATTATTATGATTATTAAACCATTATCGTGAACTGCCATTTTGACCTCTGTATGTGTATGTCTCTGTTTCAGGTGTTTTTACACACACTCTGAGCACAGCCAGCGTGATAGCCTCTCAGTCATTGTACTCACACCGATACTACAGTAAACTGATGGTGATGGAGATCATGCTGGTACGACAGGGCACAAATGAGGAGCCAGTCACAGTGGATCTGCTCACAAACTTTAAACCTCTGAGCAAAGACATTGTTTTTGAGACTGGCCCAGATTATAAAAGTGGCAGGTAAGTATGAAGCACACCACTGGGGAAACTTTATGATAACTTGCCTAAAATGCAGCTCCAAATGCAACAAGCTGTCAGTGAAATCTCTCATTAGTTGGGCCTCCCTCTCTAGACTTCCTACAGAATCACTATTTATTGATAGATACTGCCCTCTGGAGACCAAGAGAACAGACCAAGAGTTCTGAAGATGGATTGACCCAAGGACTTAGCTATCACAATTTAGCTTTTGTACAACATTTTAATAAATCCTTCTACCACAAAAATGCAGTTTCGATAAAAAGGAAGTTCACTTATATTGTGCTTTCCTTTCAAAATAGTCTGTGTTAATTGTTTTAGTTCCTCATAGTTCATAAAGTTATGCCTGATCACTGTTTCTTGTAATAGACAGAAAACCATCTCTTGATTATTAAACTATATGTCATTTATTTCTCTTAGGCACATCTTCGGACATACAACTGCAGCAGAGTATCCCGGAGGTTCCTGTCCCACTGTGCACCTTATCTGGACAGATATACCTGTAACTTTGACCCTTAATGCAGGACAAAGCCAGGCTCGCTGGGGCTTCATCCTAATTGTGGCTGACAGTCAACAAAGTGCTGAATCCAACTATGATAAGGGCCTCTCTCTAATGGCGGGTGGAAGTTTACGCTCATCACATGAACAGGCCTGGAAGGAACTGTGGCTGCAAAGCAAGATAGACGTAGTGGGGTCTGAGATCCTATGCAAAGCCCTAATTGGCTGTATGTTCTACCTTCTCAGTGCCTTTCCATCTATTCATGATACAACCAGCTCCTTTGGGGGAGTCAGTCCTGGTGGTCTGTCCAACGGGGGCGATGGGCAGGACTACTGGGGCCATGTTTTTTGGGATCAGGTAAGATATTGGTCACATCGTATTTCTGTTTTGTGCTTAGAAGTGAACTGAAATGGAGGATATTGCCCTGTTTTTATTACCTTCATAACACTGCTCTACTTACATGTAGTGACCGCTACTTTTGATTTTTTACCACTTAAAATAAAATGCCCATGATCCTCTTAGTGAAGCCGTCTGTTGTTTTAATGTCATACAAAAAATAAAGCTAGGGAAGGCTGTTAGGGAATATTGTTGAAAATACAGCTTTTGAAGGGACTTTAGAAAATAATTCTGCAGTGTTAAGCATTTACTTCTATCTATTCAGCCTAGAGTTGCTAGGAGAAAGGGCTTTTACCATCTATGGGCCTTAGGTAGGATATAACATATAACCTGAATAAGGATTTTTTGTTATTGAGTTATGAATAGTTAGCTATTAGTTAGTTAGTATCCAAAGTCATAAAATGTATCAATCTTACATCTTCTTGAAACAGGACATTTGGATGTATCCTGGTATTGCCCTCTTCTACCCCACACTAGCCAGATCTGTGCTTGAGTACAGAGTGAGAACAATAGATGGTGCAAGAGACAATGCGCAAAGACAAGGCTACAAGGTATGATCAACTGACAACAACTAAAGCCTGAAAATTATATATCAAGAAGTAAACTACCCTCATGTAACACAGTAATAATTGCTTGTATTTTGTAGTAAGCTAGTTTGGGACATAACAATTAAGTTTACTCTTTATTTTATGCTAGTAGACTAAATCTGGTATTGATATTGTTTGTAACTCAAAGGTCTCAACTTAATTACATTATTAATTGGTAGTAGTTTGTGCTGCACTGTGCTTGCAAAATTGTGACAGAGCAAATCCATTGTTATTTTATATTTCATGCATTTTACGCCTTCAAAACCACTTCTTGAGCTCACACACACATCTTAATCTTAATAACAGTCTAACTCTTGTACAGGGACTAAAGTTTCCATGGGAGAGTGCTGTGTCTGGCCGAGAGGTCTGTCCTGAAGATATTTATGGACAGCAGGAGATTCATATCAATGGAGACGTCACCCTGGCTTTTCAGCATTATCTCTATTTGACTGAGGTACAAATGGTTTCATATATTCACAAGTTTCAGTCACATGTTGTTTTTTTCTTTTCAGTGACTTTTTAGAGTTTAAACAAATAAGCATTAGATATTCCTTCCTAGTGTGTGGCAATGTGTTAACTCAACCCTTTGTCCCAGGATATATCCATGTTCACAGAAGGTCAGGGCAGCCAGGTTGTTTGGGGCGTGGCTGATTATTGGGTGTCTAGAGTTACATTGAACCCACAGGATCACAAGTATCACATTTTAGGTAAGTTGAAAAGACTGTAAACGCCTCTGTGGCTGATGCAGTTTCGTGCAATACATATTATTATTGTACTTACACAGTTTTTCATTTCCAGGTGTTATGCCTCCAGATGAGTATTACTACGATGTTAACAACTCAGTGTACACAAATACAGTGGCCAAATTAAGGTGATGGATTAGGGAAACCAAAACAATGTTTGTAGATGTATATTACTAATGTTAATCATTTCATTGGGCAGTCTGGAATTTGCGATTGAACTAGCAGACCTTCTTGATAAACCTGCACCAAAGGAATGGAAAGAAGTGTCAGGAAACTTAAAAATACCTTTTGATGAAGAATTTAACTACCACCCTGAGTATGATGGTTATGTCAGAGGTATTACATCTGTGACATTATAAATGGCTAAATGTATTTATCTATGATTCATACATAGTACTTTTCCATAGGTGCTCCTGTAAAGCAGGCAGATACAGTTATGTTAGGTTATCCTCTTGGATTCCCTATGTCTACAGAGATCAGGAAAAATGACCTTCTGGCATACGAACCGGTTACAGACCCACACGGTCCAGCCATGACATGGGTAAGTAAAACATAGTGTGCCAGATCTAAACATATTCAGTGTATGCTGTATAATTGCAGGTATGCTGATTATCCTCCACACAGAGAGCAGATGTGTACATCTTTGTACACGTTACATTTTGTTATATCTTGCAGGGTATGTTTGCAATAGGCTGGCTGGAACTTGGAGAGACAGAAAGAGCTCAAAATTTGCTTACAAAGTGCTTCAAAAACATCCAGGGTCCATTCCAGGTTAATTTAGCTTCATGACTAACATATCCCAAATCAAAATTCCAGATATATATGGTATTCTTCACTCTAGGTCTGGAGTGAATCATCGGATGGCTCTGGTGCCGTAAATTTTCTCACTGGCATGGGAGGCTTTCTTCAAGCTGTGCTATTTGGTTATACTGGTTTTAGGTTAGTATCTCTATTAACGTGTAAACTGAATGAGAATTATTTCATACTGTACAACTAAACCATGTTGTATTTAGAGTTCAAAAGGAATGTCTTTGCTTCAATCCCCTTCTACCAAATGAGATTTCTGAGCTGTGTATCCGTGGCGTGAACTACCTTGGCAATCAGCTTGATTGGATGCTGAGGAAAGAAGAAATTTCCATAATTTTAAGAGGAAGCCAGTGCTCTGAAGATAAAGCAGCTAAAAGCTACGATCTACAGGTTATCCTGAAGAGCTCAGGATCTAAAATCCCTCTCACACCAGGTATTGCACTATTTATTCTATTTTTGATTTGTTTATTATTCGATTGCAAATAACATTTTTGTGTGTTTTTTCAGGTCAGCCTGTGACATTTGCAAGGGAGCCTGGCTACATTTGTAAACTAGAATCAAATGTGTCATGTTGGCCTTTCTGAAAACTGTTGGCTTGAGATTCAAAGAGATTAAAATTTCTAGCTAATGCTATCTGAGCTCATGGATATAGTTCTATGTCTGAGGCACTGAGTGGTTTCCTTGAACAAAAGCAATAAAAAGCCAAAGGTTTCTGTCAAGTGTGTCTAGACTGTTGTACTTTGTTTATTGCCTAAATTAGGGTTATGGTTAAAACGTTTATGCTACTAAAGCAGGGTGACCAGATATTCAAAATTAAAAACGGGTACACACTGGGTTAGGATGTTCGGTCATAATAAACTGGGAAAAGAGCGTTTACATCCTTTCTCGATTCAAATGTGTCGGTATTTAATCTTGGGACTTGTGTCATTGCATTGTTGTTGTTGTTTGTTTGTTTTTTGCCTGATGCTCATTTTCAAGCACGGTTTTCAGTATTTTAGCTAAAAGAAAAATACAATATATTGGCCTCTTTAGTCTTTACTGTTGGTGGGTAACAAATTGGTCAAAAATAGTGACAACTGGGATATTTCTTGTATAAATCTGGGACAAATCAGTGGTAATGTTTAAATCTGCTGGGACAGGGGACACAGGGCTCAAAACTGGGACTGAGAAATAAGGACGTCTGGTCACCCTATACTAAAGTGTGTATTTTTCTATTGTGAGTTTAGCATTTTCAGAACCAAAACAAGGGTAGCCATGTTCCTTACGGGTGGAAATGGGCGGGTCAGTGAATATCCTGCCAGCGAATGGTTGGTCAATTTGAACTTGCGTAGCTTTCAAGCCCAACCCCAACCGTCCGTGGGTGTGTTTCATTCACTCACTTTGATGTTCCGTCTTCATCATGTCAACGAAGAGTAGCACCTAGACCCGCCCCCTCAGAATGTGTGAATATTAAACCGAGCGCATCACGTAACGTCAGTGGGCGGCCACTCTGGATTGGCTATGTGAGTTTTAAACGCATCAAACGGTTTCCGCGGGCACTGGGCCGTGTGCTGCTTCTGCTGTTGTCTGGCACCGTTTTTTTTAAGTATTTACACATGAACTGAAGGGACGTTTTTACTGAGATTGTTTTTATGTCAGTATGCGATATAAGCTGTTTTAGTTGAACGTGGAACGTTTATTTGGGAATATTTGGAAATCGACCAACCATGGTAATTCTTTTTATATTGTCTTACATTATTAGCTCTAAGCTAGTCTCAACGCGCAGTTATAACAAACACTGCAGTATTAGTAGTGACAAATTGAGGCTATACCACAACTATGTGACATGCACATGATTGTTATTGTAGTTTTATCGTTGCATGATTGAGTTAAATCTTATTTAATTGGTTTTATGATACCGTTGGGATGAAAGCAATTTGTTTTCTGGGTGACGCAAGCCATTCATAGAGAATAAAAAGTCTTGCGAATAAGACCCGTTTAATGCAGAGTTTTACCCAATTTTGATAGCAAGATCGTAATATACCAGTCTGGAGAATGGAACCTAAATCGTTCCTCTATGCCGTGTTCACTTGTCGGCCCTGTTTGCACAAACTTTTCAGTGCACAGAGCTTCTTCTATAAAGTGATGCGTTGAATGAGCTTATTCACTATTCCACTTGTTAATATATTTTACATCTGACTGTAGATAAGTTTTGATTTTATTGAATACTATTTTATTGAAATTAAACTAACACATTTACTATTCATTTAGTCTCAAACACTAGTGGTAGCATAAAACTTCTGTCAATGTCATGTGTGTTTTTAAACACTAAATATTAGTTGCAACTTTGAGGTTCACATTTGGACTGCTGATCATCTAATTCTACATAATTCCCCTTTAACAGTGTTTTTTTGTTTTGTTTCCAGGCTGTGACCATGAACTCGGTGTTGTCTCCTGTTCGGTCTCTGATGCAGATGTTTGAGGGCAAAGCCCAAGCTTTTATCAGTGAAATTGACAATGTTCATATGGTATGGCTTGAAGAGATTCAACAAGAGGCCAATCGCATGTTCACAAGGTTAGCTTTATTCTGCTTAGGGTTTTGGCTGTCATATACATTTGCTTCTTTTACCAATGTTTGTTGTTGCTTTTTACAGAGATTTTAATGCCGAGCCAGAGCTCATGCCAAAAACACCTTCACAAAAAAAGAATACACGCAGGAAACGTGTATCTTTAGGGCGCCAGGAAGATGGCCAGGCCAGAAGAAGGTTTTCAAAGGGTCGACGCAGCAATCTCCGTGGATCCTCATCAAGTGCTTTGAACTGTATTACTGAGGAGGAAACGGCTTCTACCTCAAACACTGAAAATACTCGGCCAAAACGGGCTACTCGCAAAAAGCAAACAAAGGTTGATGAAGAGGAAGGAAGCCAGAGTTGTCATAGCAGCACTAAATCTGAGGAGACTGTCAGTGTGAAAGCAGAGGTGATAGAAATCCTGGATGAGGATGAAGTTCAGGAGCAGAAAAGTGCAGGTGTCCAAAAGCAGAAACCCAGCAACAGAGAGTCTCCCAAAAGTATTCCTTCTCCAGCATTAGTTGTTTCCATTTCCCCAGCTGAGCGTCGGTCCGCTGACTTGGCTGTGAACGCAGTGACCTCTCCTGGACATACAGCTGCAGAAACAGAAGTGACGGAGCAAAATTCAAACAATAAATCCCGTAAAAGTTCAGTGCGGCATTCTCTCAAACTACGTCACTCTTTGGCTGGACTGAGACATAGTATGACCCAGGAGTCTGTCAGACGCGCTTCACGAAGATCCATGCTTAAAAGAAAAGTGTCTCGCATAGCCAACTCTACCTGTGGCAGCAACGTTGGTAAGTTTGCATCTATAGGTCCATACTGGTGTAAAAAAAATGTTGGTGGTTTAATGTTTCACAATTTGTAGATGACTCTTGCATGGATTCAGTTGATGAAGAGGCTGAGGCGTAAGTAATTTTCCCTTAATGATTGGTTTGTACTTGTTTATAAAAAAGAATAACTCCCTATTTTTGCCATGGTACAGAATGATAACATCTGCACCCATAGAGCCTGCTGCTGATTCTGTACCTGAACAACCAGAAGAAACGGTTTGTATTTTAATTGCTTGTTTTTTATTTTTTTTTACCAGCTTTTTCCTAATGCTCTGATCCCTCATTCAAATACAGGCTTGTGTGAAAGAGGCAGTACTCCCTCCAGTTAAGCCTGTTGGGCGTGTTACTCGCTCCGTTGCTGCCCATTCTCAATCACTGGCACCTCACCCACTATTTGCAGTTAAAATAAACACTCCAGACAAGCATCCAGGTATAAACACATTTCTTGACGAAAATATAAATTAAGTAGCCATGAAGTAGTGGTGTTTAATAGTGTTTCTATTAAACTTTTTATTTCAGTTACTGCAGAGAAGCAAAGCTCGCAATCAAGTCGCCGGTGAGTGTATTGTCTGCTCATTTTAAATTGAAAATCCCATTTTAAACATTAAAGTGTAAATAGCCTTGTTTATATTCTAGCTCAAGTAGTAAAAGGAAAGCTCCAGATGTGGAAGAAAGTCCAACAAAGAGAGCCTCCCCTCCCAAGAAGAGCCAAAGTGTAAGAAGAGCATGGCGTCTTGTGTAACAACACTGTAATTAGAACTGTGTGTGTAATGTTGTTGTAACTTGTCTTTGTAGGCAATCAGGCCACACATGAAATCTTTCCTCCACACTGTTCAGAAGAATCAGATGTTAATGATGACACCAACATCTCTTGGCCGGTCGACTGTTCTAAAGTCCTTCATTAAACATACCACTCCTCTAAGAATGGATCAAAAGGTCATTTGAACTTTTATTTTATATTTTAGTTTGCACTAATGAAGACCTATTCAACCATATTTTCCTGTTGGCTTTATTGATGAGCATATGTTACATCAGCCTCTTAAATAACACTGATGTATGAATAGTTTGATGGTTTAAACTGGGACAATTATCCAGTGAAGGACAACTTGCGATATTGGTGAAGTGATGGTGCTAATTAATATGCACATCCCTCTTTTCTTTGTCTCCTCTCTTAGATGAGCAGTAGTATAGTGGTAAGTGATAGTTCGGTCTCTCCTTGTCTGTAGGGTTAGAATAAATGGCCTAACATCTCTATAGCATGTCCGAGCAAAAAAAAAAGAAAGAAAATAACACAATATGGCTTTATCCAAATCACTAATGATCTGCACCTAATAGTGTGATTACAACTTCTGTTATGTAACTTTGTAAATGTTGTGGGATTTGTTTTCTTTCTTGGTTGTGCACTGGTGTCACTTAGACAACACAAATGCTTCATCCCTTCCACCATTTTTAAGCATTTTTGTCACATCACAAGCAGTTAAGATTTTTTTTTATTTTTCAGCTTCATTAATTCGCAACATTTTCTTTTCTTACAGACGAAGGAACGCTACAAACTGGAAGCCCTTAAAAAGAAACAGGAGCAAGAAATTGAAAGAATGAAGAAAATGGAGGAGGAGAAAAAGAAAAAACAGGAGGAACTCAAAAAGTTTGTATTGAGTGGTCATTGTTCAAAGATATTTCATTTGAGTGCAATTGCTCAAGCATAACATTAAACTAGGGGTAGCACTAGTAGCTAATATGTTCATAATTACAGAAAGAGGGATGAACGACTGAAGCGAGTTTTTGAAGCCAAAGTCAAAGAAGAGCAGAGAGAGGAGGAGAAGAAAAAGAGGATTGAGCAAAAGATGGCTCAGATTGATGAGAAGGTGGGTAAAATAAGTGTCAACCATCAATTGAGACTGGCCATATTTACCAGCAGAAATTAACATACATTTTTTTGGGTGTGTAGCGTGTGGCAGATGAAAAGAAGAAAAAGGTGGCCCTGAAACGTCAAGAGGAGTTGGAGCTTAAAAAGAAACAGGAGGAAGAAGCTAGAAAGAAGAAGCTTCAGCAGGTAAGGAAATCCAAAATGGTGAATTGTGGAACAGTTATATGTTAAATATAGAATTTTTTTTCCAATTTATTTTCCAACTGTAATTGATAGATTTTACATACAATCTGTTCTGATTTTGTCTGTAGGAAGAAGAGAAGCGACAGCAAGAATTGCTGGCCAAAAAGAAGGCTGAAGAGGAGAAGGCTCAGAAACTGGCTGAAGCCCGTCGAGCTCTGGAGCTAAAACGAGAGCAGGAACGAGAGAGAGAGCTGGAGAGGGAGCGAGAGAGACTGGCTGCTGTTGAGAGGTGCATAGTCAGAGGACTATTTGGACTACACTTGTACTTGGCTTTGAAACAGATCATCTTTAGTACAATGATAATTGTGTCTTTAGGGAAAGACTTGAGAGAGAGAAGGCTCTTGCACTGCAGCGTGAGCTGGAGCGGGCTGCGAGAGAGAAGGAGAGGAGAGAGCTAGAGGAGAAAAGAAAGGCACTTGAGGAAAAACGGAAACTGGTAAAACAACATTAAGACAATTCACCTGAAGATTAAGATGGAGTTGTACTCATTTTATAAAATATTTTCCATAACAGGAGCAGCAGCTGCGGTTAGCAGCTGAAGAGAAAGCTGCTAAAGAAAAACAAGCTGCTGAAAAGCAGGTTAGTGAAAAGTATATTCTATATGAATGTTAGATTGTTTTTTCTGACATCGACTCACAACACACTGTCTCCATTGCTATGTCCAGGCTGCAGCTGCAGCTGCTCTTAATGTCACAGTGGATATTGAGGTAGGATGATATTTTGATTTTTTAGTGTTTCTTGAACAGGCAACACACTGGACTTTCCTTGATTTTTTTTTTTACCCTGGCAATGCATCAAACTTTATAGATGTACATACTTAGGGTCAGTTAGTGATCTGTAACTGCTTTTCTTGTCAGAGGTCTGTTTTGAGCACACCTGTAGGCAAAGGAGGAGGAGCACTCGATCAAACTTTAGATATTAATGTAAGTGTTTGTTATTTTTGGACAATCTGGTGTCATGAGGATGCATTTCTGGGGTTTAATAGTCTTTCACTGCTGTAAAGCTCTCTTATTTTCTAACACTTGGTGAAGACACAATTATACTTCCCAAAAGAATTAAAAGAGCACTCAGATTTCAAAGCTGAAAGAAGACTGTGAGTAGGCTACAAGCAGACACTTACCCTTCAGTCTACCCTCCTAAAGTCTCTGTGTTTGAATCTTATATCCCAGAAGTTTAACTAATGCTAATTCTGATGTGTTCCTTTTAAAGCTTAGCACTGTATATTTCACTTTCGGTTTCTGTCAACCTGTCAACATAAAAATTACAATACTATTATTTTTTTCCTCAGCGTTCTGTAATGAGCACACCTGTTGGCAAAGGGGCAGGAGGGGACGGGCTCAATGTGACAGTGGATATTGAGGTTTGTGAATGTAATATAATGTCCCTTTTTATGAGCTTTTCTGCATCTGAAGTCCTTTTGTGTTTTGTTCCTCATCAGAGATCTCCTCAGTCATACTCTATCACTCCAAAGGGTGGGAACAAGATTCCATCTAAAAACCCTGAGGATTATGGCATGGACCAAAACAGTGACGATTCCACAGATGATGAATCTGCACCAAGAAAACCTATTCCATCCTGGGCTCAAGGTAGCACTGTTTATTTTTACAACTTGTATATGAATGTTTAAATTAAATGTTTTATTTATTTTTATTTATTTATTTTTTAAAGGACATGACCTTCAGATTTTTATCAAGAAGCAATATTTCAGTCCACCAAATTTGGATGCCTTCTTTGGAAAAATTGAACCACCAAATCTTGAAAACATCTTTTACAAGAACAAGCCCCGCTATATGAAACGCACCAGTTCTGCAGTGTGGCACTCGCCTCCGACTGGGGGCAAATAATGTTTGTATGGTGATACAGACTTCTACTGCTGTATAAAGTTGTTTTTTATGTTCAATAAAGTCTTGTTTGTTATTTGTAGTTGTAATGACAGTTTGAAATATTGTAACCTATGTATGATATCATGAGCTTATTGAGAAGGGTTAGCTGCTTTTTTGTAAACCATCAGAGAATCTTAAATCACCTGGGCTGATGTGACAAGGTCTGGTTGTTGTTAAAAGTGACACTGCAACTACAATAAGTGTGATTTTGACTGTGGTTGTAGTTTCTTGGAAATATAGACCGAAAATTTTGACAAACAGAAAAGCAGTTGAATAAATTACATTTTCAGATAATGAGTGATTTTATTTGCGCCATTTATGTTATGTTGTGTTAGGGTTTCTTCAAATCTGAAGGCTAAACTATAGTTCCTCAGACTTTATTTGACCTGATGGCTGTATACTAATACTATTCCATTATTTTCTCTAAATTATCAGTATAACAACTCATGCAGCTTTTTCTTTTGGCTAAAACAATCACTTTGATAATGGTCATCCTCAAAACTGAAAATTTTAAGACAAATTTTGTAGACATCTGCACAATTTAGTCTAGCCCTGGCCCAGACGTAATACTTTGGTTGATTAGAGCTTCTAGTGTATATCCAATCTACCCTAGAAAATGGAAGAATGCAAACCACTGCACAGAGGTAGACCAAGAAACAGTCAACAAGAGATGTTTTAATCTGTGCACCATTATGTGTATAAACAAAAAATACCTAGTGCTCTATTATTTGACATTTACATCAATTATGCAAATATTTATTTCAAATGTATATTTTCCTTCTGCCACTGCACACTTTGTGGAGAATGGTTTCCATGTCTCTGGTTTATCCTTGTAAGGTGCTTTTTGACAAGTTCATCAGGAAGTGATTAACTCTAGTTTAACACTTCTCATGTCTGCCTTGTTTTATAGCCATCTCAGAAAGTTTGTGATAATTTGAAAGGTTCATCTGAAACAAGAACAGTCTGCCTCTGCCTCTCATTCCTGTTCTTTTGCCCCGGCCTTGTTCAATGCATTGTCCACTAAAACCCCCAACAAGTCCCCCTCAGCCAATGAGATCCCTGAATCATTTGGTGAGTTTTGTTGGTTGGCTTCTTGCTGTGCACTGGAAACTGTGTTCACAGTATTACTTAAGCCACCATTGGCACCCCCATTGCTTGCCCTCGTGTTGCCGTTAAAGCTATTATTAAAACTACTGTGATTTGTGCCATTACAGAGACTCCCTGTTGTGCCCGCGCTGTTGGTGATGGCTGTATTGATGCTGGTGGTGCTACTGCTTGGATTACTTGGATTTGTGCTGCGTGAAGGAGAGGTAAATGAAAACACCCTTTCAGTACCAGTGGTGCGGGCACTGGAAGGGGCTGTCTGGATATCCACAGGTGTGGCAGTGTCTAAGGTGAGTCTCTCTGGTGGTCTGCGAGACAGTAAGCCATGTCTGATTTTGGATATAGGGCTAAGTTCTGGGGCAGGATCGGGGAAGGAGAAGGCTGGACCACTTGGTACTTCACCATCCCCTCCGAGCCAGGGAAAAGCAGAAGATGGAGGTTGTAAGGCATGGTTTGGTGTGTCTGGAGGTACTTGCTGTGAGCCCAGTAAAGGAGGTGCAAGAGAGCTACAACTACGATCCCATTCATTCTGAGCCCTTCTGGCAGGTCTAGGGCGGGGAACAGCGGGGGGCACACAGTGGATAGGTGTCTGAGGACAGCTGTAAAAACCAGCTCTGTCAAATGGGGGCAAAGCAGAAAGGGCAAACTCAGACTCTGGGTTGAGGAGGTGGCGACCTTGGCCTGGGATTGAAGGGGCCTCTTGGTGCAGATACAGGGGGAAACGGCTCAAAGGAGCTCCAGGACGTCTGCGTAGAAGAGACACTCGAGAAGAGCGAGGGAAATTGGGAGACTGGACTCCGAGCAGCCGACCTAACCCTCCCAACAGTGGGGTCGAGTAGTTAGCCTCTTCATTTTCCTTAATCTGTTCCAGATTGGACTGAAACTCCATCTCCTCCTTTGGAACACTGAGAGAGGAAAAGGGAGTCAAACAACAGTTTATGGGGTACCAACAGGGATCTTGAAAATAAATATCCCATTCACCTAATATCCAAAGCTGAGCCCATGAAAGAGGGTTTGCGGTGTTCAGCGCTGGCAGCTGTGTATGGCGGCTGTGGTTCTGTCTCATTCCAGTACATGTCTTTCTCAACCAATGGGAGACTGTCATACATCTCATCTACGGACAACAAGGACACCTGGTGGAGACATACAAATGAGCTACAACATGTCAAACAAAATGAAACTAAAATTCAATAGCATGAGAGACGGACCTGCAAATTTCGATCTACCACCCAGTTGGTTTCAAAGTCATCATCATCCTCACCAAAAGGGTTTATGAGCTGCTCAGCCACCTGTGATAAAATATGAAATTAGATTTACATTTATCAATCAATCAAGTACCAATTAGGAACACCATTGGTTTGCACCTTGAGCCAACCAACATAGAAGAAAAACTGCAGCAGAGTGAAGATGGGCAGATAAAAGTCAATATCATGTCCAGGATAGCCTTGAGCTGGATCCAAAAACTGACGACCAATGAGACATGCCAGAAAGAAACTGTAGACTGCAACTGTTGCAACCTACAAATAAACACAACTTTATCATATTTATCCGCAAATCTCTTGATTAAATTTAAATAATTATAATTTATTTATTTTATTGTTTCTTTTTATATGAGGTTATTTCATTATATTGGGTTATTTTGGCACAAGGTGTGAGCTTTGATTATTTCCACATTTGTTTACCATTTAACACTAGGTAGATCTATTGCCAATTTAGAATAAGATTAAGTCACAGCATGTAAGACCTGTGTATAGACAAGAGGCAGGCTGATCCAGTCGTAACCATACAGCTTCATGCACTTTCCTCGCAAACTATTCAACTCCTGAAAATGGGAACATTTCAGCACATGCCATTTTCTAGTGTTTTCTCAGATCAAAATACTGAACTATAAACATACTGTGAGAATGGCTGTGAGTGCCACGTCATTGTTTATTCGTCCTTCAGTTCGAGCTCTCAGAGCCAGATTAACAAACCACATACAGGGAACCCAGAACTTGTTATGAGGTGATGGTAGGCCATCCAAATGCCTCAGCTCCTCTGAGGTCATCAAACCTGAAAAACAGTGTTAAAAGTTTGATTGAAAAAGACTTAATTCAATAACACACACATTTATATAAAAGTACACACACAGGCCTCCTACCTGCCTGAACGAGGTGCTCCATGGTGGGAAACCTCTTGTAAACAGCAGTGCTGACTGAGCGGTAGGTCAGCACACCGGACAGGTTGGCATATCTCATCAGAGTACGACGGGTCAGTTTGGACATCTCATCTGCACCGCGCACATGAGCCCCCACTAATGCTGCCAGTCTGTCCGGCCATGGGATGTTCTCATACTGACCCCACCAACGGGACACCACCAAGGTCACATAAAAACCTGAGTGTATAAGTACAGTGTATTTCACTTTGTGTGGTTTATTATTACTTAATATACTATAATGATGCACCGCATGCAAACATTGTTTAAGCTATACAACAATGCAGATTTGACTGCACCAAACTGAATATAAAGTGCATCCACTCACCCAGTACAAAGGATACAGGGATGAGCTCTGCATAGTGGTCACAGTATATTGACAGCTTTTCAAACTGCCTCTTTTGGTCTTTATTGAGTAAATTTCTGAAGAAAAAAATTAGTACAATATTTTATTTTTAAGAACCACCTTTTCTGAGAATATAAATCCAAACATTGTGTGTTTTTTCCATTTAGAGCAGTACCTGTAAACCACACTAAAGAAGTAGTAGAGGATGGTGAAGATGATGAGCTCCCTGTACAGTAGTTTGTAGATGCTGCCCTTCCAGCGCAGGAGCAGGTGGAAGAACGTGCCCAGACCTGCGTCAGCCACTCTACGGGAGTAAGTCACTGTCATTTCTGCTTGGCCTGTTCCAGCTGTGTCCTGATGAGAAAAAACAAAACCATTGTAATGTATGCATAATGCAATATAAAGTAAATTAAAACAAATAGCTATAGCAACTTCAGGCACATGTAATTTGTTCAAATTTGAAATTCTTTCATTTAGTTCTAATCATAAAGTTATCCATATCTACATCTCTTAAAACAAATTTACATTTAAAAAGCATGTGCAATAAATATGTAATTAGTAAGATTTAAACCAATACATACTAAATACATACAAATACATAATAAAGATTAAATTAACTAATTTGTCGATATATGATCTTAATAAAATGTCAAAAAGATATAATGTTTAAAAAAATCTTCAGAGAATAAAAAGTAAAGTTGCACCTAAAGAGAGAAAGAGAGACAACTATTCCTTCTAAGCATGTCATGTCAGTGTACTCACATTAGAGTGGTGAGGCGCGTGGAAGTGGTCTGAAGAAAATGTACAATGGAAATCTGGGGTAAAAAGCTGAGCAACGGGACTTCTACACCTCCGGTCACTTGATGTAGTAATCTGTTCCTGCGACAAAGCTGCATTGTAAGAGCTGGGTCCTGCTAATCTGATGTGAGGACAGCACTGCTTCTAATAGACACGTTATGGACACATTGCATTTTGATTCACCAAGACTCAAAGGTAATGGTTGCCCGGATGATTTTGTATTACATCTCTGTGCTTTAATCTTTATGACTAGAATCCAATATTAGGTCATGTCATTCTAATATGAAACTGTGGTTCACTCCCCCTGGTGGCAAATATGTGCCCGACTACAGTAAAGTGCCAAAAGGTGTTAGTGATTAACCCTTCCTGTCTAACCAGGAGACCAGGCGCGGAGGGCCGAAGTGCGGACACTGCTCAACCTGCAAAACACATTCTTACAACTGTAATTGCGCTCCAATAGTTTTATGGCTCTATGATGTAAACAGCTTCTATGACTGTGAGTACAGAAGTGGGTTATCTGGGAGTGATGCTTTGTGCACCGTAACATGTGTTAGTACTAGACCCATATTTATATTCCAGTGTTATGTGCGTGGTGTTTTCCTTTAAATAATAACTGGAAATAGTGCTTTGTCCTTCAGTTCAGGCGTATCAAAAGAGATATTGTGTATCAAAGTTTGTTTACTGGAGGTCACTCCTTTGCTTACTGACTGCAGAGTACAGATTAGTCTACTCTAATCAGCTCAATGGTCTGATGTGAAAACAATAAAGTGTATTTGTTCATTTTGATTCTCCACAGTGGCAGAGACATGGACGCCTTTGAGGGGATTCACAGTGTCCAGATTTCCTCGTCACCTCCATCTCCAGCTTCCTCGGGTCCCAGTTATGAAGTCTTGAGAGCTGGAAGATCAGGAATTGCTGTTTATTCTTCTGCAGTCTTTTTTGGGACACATGGATCTGCAAAACATATGTCAAGCAGGAGGCAGGAGGAAGTCTGTGCTGTAGGAGAGTAAGTGCCAAGTATGGGAAATGGAAAATATACAGTGGGTGAACTGGAGGACACTGTCACACTAATATTAGATTAAAATTAAACCAGCAAAAGTGATGAATGAAACCAGAGCAGGTAGGCCTTAATATTTAAACAAAACTAGAAAATATCTTTTTACATCTGTATAGTTGCTGTTTTGTTTGATATTATAGAGCCAAAGTAATTTTACTTCTGAGTTTTTTGGGCAGTTTTATCTTGTCGAAATTGCATATCTGTCTTTTCAGTAGTAGGCAACTTATCTAAATATTTTGTAAGGTTATGATGACTTTTCCTTGGGTGAAACAAATCTGAATTTACCAAGGCCCATTTTGATCTTTTGATGAATTGTTTTGCTAATCAAATTTTATTCAGTA
Source organism: Odontamblyopus rebecca (assembly GCA_030686955.1). Classification (NCBI taxonomy): domain Eukaryota; kingdom Metazoa; phylum Chordata; class Actinopteri; order Gobiiformes; family Gobiidae; genus Odontamblyopus; species Odontamblyopus rebecca. Next base: position 24,239,875 of record CM060659.1, read on the forward strand.
GCAACTGTAGCATGAGGCTTAAATGAACATGTTTTTGTGACATTTTGTTTCTAGTTTCGTTTGAGTCAGAAAACATATTTCAGCACATGGGCTGATTTACATTTTTACCCACTGTCTAAGTAATGTAGATTAGACTTATGTAGTCTATGCCAGTTTATGTCGTCGCTGTCAAGTCACCTATTGTAAAAGGGGGAAAATGGTTGTTTATAATACATGCCCTCACCTCATGGAATAAGCTGTGCGCGGTATGAGCGGTGCGCGCCCTGGATCCGCACCGCATTTTTGTTGGTGGCGCTGGGAGTGGATGTGAGTCATGTGATCAGGGAGAGAGAGAGAAAGAGGCAGGGCTCCAGGAGAAACTTTCTTTTCTGGGAATATACGAGTTTTGCTCATAATACAAAGGATACAATGATAAAACGTCTTGTTATTGTAACTTTCGCGGTCTCACGTCTCTCTGTGTTACTACTATTGTGATTGTTTACGCCCGCGTCCAAATTCCTTTGCTGGCCGTGATTTGAAGAGAAGTTTCACATAACGTCAGATCGGATAACAACACGTAAAGTACTGCAAAACAAAACGGTGGAGGGGACAAGCTGACAAGAGTCGATCCGAGGTGGACACTGCTCCTGCTGCTCGACACTGACCGAGGGTAAGGGCGCGTCACTTGGGGGAAATTCACGCGGAAAGTTGAGAGCGGCTCACCACTACCGGGCTCACCACTACCGCAGGCTGTACTGTAGGCTGTGTGTAATAAACAGCTATTCACATTATCTCTTGGGCCTCATTCCCCTCTAAGGTAAGCAAATGTAATTACTTATTATTATTTGTGCAGCGGGTCCATAAGGGGCCACTTCCTTTCAGTGTCATAAAATAGAACGTGTCATAGGCCGACTTCAAACAGAGACTTAATTAAATCCATCTGAGCCAATGACTATAGGCCTAGCGGATTTTCATAAATTGGTAAAAAAAAAAAAAAACAAGCACGATTAGGCCTTAATAACAATATTTAGGTCCAAATTATATGAAATCCTGTCATTAATTTAGGTCCAATGAACTGATAGTACTCAAATCTGTCTAGATCCATTAAACCTATTGGCTTGCATCCATTACTGAACTGGTCCATCCCATGTCTTAATGTCATTCAGTTTTTATTCAGTAATACTGATTTTGTATTTATCCAAACATATTTTGTGTGACGCAGACTGGTCAATCTGGATTCCCCATCTGAGCACCACCTGGAGAGAAGAGGCAGGGGCCATGGGGACTTGGATCTGTCCCGTCTCCGAAGCGCCTCGTTGGACATCAGAGAGAAAGAAATCCGCGAAAAGGGCTCCGAGATCCTCAGGGAGCAGCTGGATGCAGCGAAGAAGGTGTTGTAACCTACTTTACACTCACAATAGCGAGTTACGCAGTCAAAAATGTTGACAATGCAAAATGAACTTCCTTCATTGAATGTGCTGTTTGTGCTTTTTGTCCCAGGAACTGAAACTCAAAGATGAGGAGTGTGAGCGTTTGTCTCAGGTCAGGGATCAGCTGGAGCAGGAGCTGGAGGAGCTGACAGCCAGTCTGTTTGAGGTAAAACTTCCACTTCTGAACTACTGCCCAGAGCACTGTTTAGTCTGACAGTCTGAGGATGCAGCCTCTTCAGTCACAAGAGTTACATAGAGTCACATAATTGCAGATAGTGAGACACAATACTGTCCTCACTCATCATTCATAAAACATTTCATTTCTTTTTCGTTTTGTTTACACCATGAGTTTACATTTACTATTTGCATTACAACTCTCTTGTAAAAATCTCAATAATCATATTGAGACAATATTTTAGATTGTCATCAGAAATGTGCTAAAATGTATTTTGCTTATCACACATAATGTGAATGTACCATAAAATTAACCATAAAAGTGTGGACATATCAATTAATCCCCTTGTTTGGAAGATTACACTATTTGCTTTCATTTAATTATGTTTTTTTAATCATCTGTCATTTTTAGTCCTTTTAATTATAGACAATAATATTCTAATTTTACATATCATATATTACATTTTATAGTCTCCCACTTCTAGTAACACTTCAATCTGTATGTATCCAGTCGTGCATATTTTATCTTACTACATGTCTTGGTGCTAATACGGCACATTCTGTCCATAAGGAAGCACATAAAATGGTCCGAGATGCCAATGTGAAACAAGCAGCTGCAGAGAAGCAGTTAAAGGAGGCACAGGGGAAGGTATGTTGACATTTACGATCCAAGTCTGAATTATTCCTTTTTTTAGTGGTAAGTTCTTTTGATGTGTGTGTCTCTTAGATTGATGTCCTCCAGGCAGAAGTCACAGCTCTGAAGGCTCTGGTGTTGACTTCGACCCCAGCTTCACCCAATCGTCAGCTCCATCCACAGCTGCAGTCGTCCGGTACCCGAGGAGCGAATAAACACATCGGTCACAGTAGAAACAAAAGTGCAAGTGGTGTCCTTCCACAAACAAATGGAAAAACTGACTCACCAGGCATTTCTATTCAGCCCACCAGTAAAGAGGACAGAGAGGTAATATTGGAAAGTTAAGCAGTGTTTGTGTGTTCTTAAAGGGCACATTTTACACTATTTTCTGATCTATGTCATAATGTTGTTACCTCATCAAAAACATACTGTACCTGAATTTGTGTTAAACTCCATACACTGTCAGTAGAAACATTTGGATAATTTCAGCCCTGGAATTGCCAGTCACTACTAAAAAAAAGATAAAAACGTAAACTTGAAACATGGCTGTTCATGACATCACAAGGTGGGACAGAACATTTTGAGCTTTGGAGATGTAGCTGGACTAACAATAGGGTCACTGTTACATGTGTGAATGAAACAAGCCACAACTCCAGGTACGTTTTTGATAAGGAAGAACATCCTAACATGGCTTAAAGCTCACAAGAATTTTGCATATTATAGGACCTTTAACAACTTTACACCCTCTACCTTCTTGGCTTTTACTGTGTTAATTCCAGTTATAACTTCCAGTCTCTGTCATGAATCTTTACTGCTTTCCTTTCTCTCACTTTCTTCCTGGTTCCTGGATGCTATGACTCTAGGAACTAGGATCCTAACATACAAGTGCAGGGAGAGAGAATACAGGTAACTTCATACCCTAAGAAACCACTGATTATATAAACTTAGCTGGTCCATATTTCATGGTTTTCTGATATAGGCCTATGTTATAACGTTTCCTCATCAAAAACATACCTGGACTTGTGTTTTGTTTTATTCACACATGTTTAACACATAAACCCTGAATATTTAGGCTGAGTTCTTCTCTTAAACAGAAAACATTCTGGTCCACCTTGTGATGTCAAGTGGTAAGAACAGAAAAAAATTGTGTTTTTAAACTCTGTATACCTTCACTAGAATCGTTAGCGTGATTTCAGCCTTGGAATTGCCCACTGAACAAAAGGTAAAAGGTAGCTATTAACTTACCGCTTTGGAGTTTAGACGGACTAATAATAAAATGCTACTCAAACATGTTCTGAACAAAACAAAACACAACTCTGGATATGTTTTTAGGAGATTACAACATTTTAACATGACTTAAAGCTCACAAGAGTCAATAATAGGACTTTTAAATGCTATTTTGATTGATACACTTTTATTTTGCTTGGGGTTATGTGAGATTTCTTCTTATGATTACACCATAAAAACAATAGTAGTGGTCAAACCCCATCCAGAACTTAATAATAGTCAATATGAAGTACTGCCAAATGTATCTGTAACTGCAAAAAACATCTGACAAATTCATGGATGATTTTTAATCTTTTACAGATGGACTCAGTTTTATTTGCAGAGTTTTTGATGTGGAAAGAGCATCCAAGTTTGGAGCGATCTTCTGCATTTTTGAGTCGGGTTTACAAAGAAGACATTAGCCCCTGTCTCTCTTTCACAAGATCTGAGGTAGGCGTCTCCTTTCAATTCTTTAACATTTTAACTCGCATGCACTGATTGTTATTCTGTTTTGTATGCAGTTGTCTCAGATGGTGCAAAGTGCAGTGGAAAACAATTCTCTAACTATTGAGCCAGTTGCCATGTCAGCATTACCAATGGTTAAGGCTTCTGCGCTGGAGTGTGGAGGCCCTAAGTGAGTTATGTCTTATAGTGTCTAGCCCATAAAGCAGCTGGTCTATCGCTGTTCACGTTAAACAATGGCCAAGTCATTTCTGGAAAGTCACCTCTCACATGATTCGGTTGTGATCACTCTTTGGGTTTATCTTTATGGCTTTTATTCTGTTTTATTACACTGTTAACATCTACAGTGGAATTAATCAATGGGCACATTTCTAATCCTTGTTTGATTAAACTCTCTTTCAGTGGCTTTAGGGCAGCAATAGAGACGTAAGTGCTTTTGGGAGTTTTTCATTTCCTAAAAACTTTTCTGTAACATAAAATAATCTTTTAATTGATCATCTGTCTCAGCTGCATTTTTACTAACCTCCTTGCACACCCCACGCTGCATGCCTGTCCTGGGTACGTCTCTTGACCTAAACACGCTCATTGTTGCTTATAGGAAATGTGCATTAAGTGGCATGCCCCGAATGTGCAGACACCGCATCAAACTGGGTGACAAAGAAAACTACTATTATATCTCTCCTTCAAGTCGAGCAAGGGTAACTATTATCTCTAACCTTCAAACAAACAGCCCAGTACTATCTGCTGTAGTAATCTTAATTGTTTATGTAACCTTGTTCCAATTGATTTTTCAGATTACAGCCGTTTGTAACTTTTTCACTTACATTCGTTATATCCAGCAGGGCCTGGTTAGACATAATGGTAAGTCATAATACAGTGTACACAGTTGACTATTACCAGCACCTTTTCATAGAATACTGGTTGTCCTGGGTTCCACTATGAGGCTGTCCATGTTTATCTGTTGACCCTCCACAGACTTTATGGGCCACTTGTTTATTCTCTACAGACCAGCAACACACAAAACAATTGAAAGTTGTCAGAAGTTTCTCAGAATCAGAATACAGTGAAAATATAGTTGATTACAGTTTGTAGACTCTGGAGCGCACATTGGCAGGTTATAATGCACCGTAACAGAAGGACTAATGAAGAAGGTGTCATTCATTGATATGTTTAGTTTGACGGTATGAACACCTTAGAGAGTGGCAACAGGTCATAGTAACTCTTATTTTGACTGTATTACTATTTATATTTTTGCTCTTTATTATCATAATATATTGTGATGTGTGAGCTGCTGTGTACAAATAATTTAAAATAAATAATTTGTGGATCAGTAAAGTTTGTCTAAGTCTAATGTTCTTTTTTTACAGCGGAGCAAATGTTTTGGGAGGTGATGCGTCTTCGAAAAGAGATGACTGTGGCAAAATTGGGTTTTTTCGTGACAGACCAGGGGTAAAATACCTTTACCATAAGACCTGTACGTGAGGACACCCTGAGCCAAACAACTGGTAATGAGTCCTGGATCTGTAGCCAAGTGCTGTAGCAAAAATATCAAGGGAAATGTACACCATCAATGGATAAACTAGTACTTAAAAGAAGCATGGTAAAAATTTAGTGTTGAATGAAGTCATGGATTTGAGATCATTTTGACTGTGGCCTCAGCAAACCACACAGGACATTTTACTTTAGATGTCGTCAGACTACCTTCTTTCCAGGCTCTTTGTATAAAAACAAATGAAATACTGGCTGCCACATGAAACCCCTTTTTTTTAAAACTTTGGTCTGGACCTATTTCTGACATCATGTTTTCAAAAAATGATTGCGTATTAATACAAGTAATATTTTCACTCATCCAAATTAAATTAAAAAAGTAACCAATAATTTAATTATTATAATGAAAAGCCATGACAATCCAAGAATGAAATATAGGCCTATAGCCATACATGAAAGTTTATTATTTGTACCTCACAGTATAAATGTATCATAGTAATGTCCATATAAAACGGTAAATATGAAGTATTTTATGTCAAGTGCAATAGACATTTCTTAGCCTGGATTAGACTTGGAGCTCTCTAGCCTCAGTGTACTAGTTACATATTGTATTATTGTAGTTTAAACACTCCATTAAAACAAGCTGTGCTGCCAGACCTTTGTACTGTCCCTGTTTTTATTGATATTTTATGATCATGTCTGGTGGATGCTGGCAATAAATAATCCACACGTGGATAGCAGGAAGAGTAATTCTTGTAACTTGTCTCATATTTAGCTCTTTGACAGGAACTAGCTTGTCACAAAAGCACAGCTCCACGCCCGCAGCCATCAAACCAGTTTTGAAGAATAAGGCGTATGATCCTGGGGAAATATTGCCAGGTTTCTTTAGTCAGCAATAATAATAATAATAATAATAATAATAATACAAGAAAGCATTCCCAAAATAACCCAAGATATATTATTTATTTCTTATATTTACACAAACTTTGGAGACTTTTAATATCTCTTAATCTAACAGTGGCTGTGTTTACATGCAAAAATCTGATCATTGGCTGATTTTGTGGCTTAGTAGGTGGATGGGAATCCGCTGGAAATATCAGGTGCTGGAAATATCAGGTGCCAAAGTTGTGTGTCCTTAGGCAAGGCACTTAACACACATGAATATGTGATTATGAATGTGGTGTGATGATGGTCAGAGGGGTTGAGATTGCTTCTGTCAGTCTGCCTCAGGGCAGCTGTGGCTACAATAATAGCATACCACCACCAAGTGTGGAGTGAATGAATAATGCACTGTAAAGCGTGAGTGAGTGTCCAACAAATAAATTATAAAAATATAAATCAGATACATTTTTATTAATGACATCTGATGTGAGTAATCAGATTTCTGATTTATTCATAAAAACCTGCACAGGTGTGAACAAAGACACATGTGATGAACAATAAAGAGATGTTAAAGATTGAAGTCATTGTATTTTATTTTCCAATACAACAGTTGATAAACTCGCACATTTTTGATGATCAGGTCTTTAGTACATGTTTCCTGACAGACATGGTTTTGAGCTACAGTCTGTAAAAGTGAAGTTGGTGTGTCAATACAAATTGCACTTCCTGAGCTGGAGAAAGTCAGTGTTTGAGGTCTGGGAAATATATCTTTATGATTGTACAATAGAGTTAGGGCTCTTCATCTCTCGTATAATCTTAATAGACAAAATGACTAAATAAACCATTCTATTAACAGTATCTATGTTCAGCTTTTTGCTTGACAGCATTTTGAGTCAACAAATTCTCTCTTGGGGTAATATCTGAAAAAGGAATAGAAATAGAATCATTTTTAATTTGTCCAAAAAACATATAGTTTTCCAAATTGCCACTGAAACTTTGCAAACTTACTTTCGATACCAGATCATGGACATAACCAAAAGAGCTGCACCACCAATGACTACAATAACAGCAGTAATAATGGAGGATGTAGTTGGTGTGGTCGAATCTGAAAAAGTAAATGTTATATTGGGCTAAAATGGATTAATTAGGCCTGTCACAATAATTACTTTATCAACTCAATATATGAAAGTTGGAACAATATATTTTGGAGGTCAGTAATGTGTGTACATTTTCTTTGCAGTAGTGGAGAGATTTTGTTACTTGAGTTGTAATATTATAAGATCTGAGTTGTTAAGGGTTGTATAAATAACTTTATAATTATTGGTTAATTCTGCTATTTATTTGTTGCAACTCAGCCCTTTAAATTATACAGCCTATTTAAAAATGGTTTACTGGGATTATCCTGATTTGTGTCAATGGCATAAAGTAGTTGTACTGTATTGTGTAACTTTGGTGAAGGACCCGTCAAGTGCTTTTCTCCATGGAGATGTTATTGCTTTGTCTGGAATGTTTCACAGTATGGCATTAAACCTTTCTATCTTCACCATACCAGACCAAGTTACAGGTCAAATTTGTGGAGAAGCAGCCCCACTCACAGTTAGAATGCCTGTCTTAGGCATTTTGAGCTATAAACCACCTGTAATTGAATAAATTTAAGGCAGAGCTGTTTAATGTCATTGTCACGGGGTCCTCTTCAAAAACACTCAGGCTGAGTCGGGATGCTCGAAGAAGAGGACCCCGTGACAGTCATACTGTGGAACATTCTAGACAGAGCATATAGAAACAAGCAGGTGAAACAACGTTAAATAGTGCACCTTTAAGTATTATCGCTTATCACTGTATTTCTCTGTAACAATATATCTTTAAAATGTGTTATCGTGGCAGGCCTAGGGCCATCCATGCAATAGCTGTAAAGAATGGAGACACCTGTGCATAAAAAGGAACCTGGTGTATTTAAGCAATTTCCATCTTGGGGACAAGGTGAAACTTCTTCTTCACATTCATTGATATCTGTACAGAAGCAAAGTATGAGGAACCTTTCTGAAGTATTGGAGCTGGAAATGCAGATTGGAAGTGTACCGTGGCAGGATGGTGGGGCAGGCCTCCACTTTCTCATATTTGGGTCACATGTGATAGATGAGGACCCCAGCAGCTTGTAACCGGACTGGCACTCATACAGAACCATGGAGTGGCAGAGCAGAGAGTATCCTGCTTTAACCCGGGGTATGAGACCACAAATTGGATCTATGAAACAAGAGAATTTCATTCAGTATGTTGTATTATAGTCATATATTTTTTTCAGAACAATACTTTTTTCTCAGTAATAACTGACTTTTAGTCAGGGCCATTTAACACAGACAAAGACAATTTATTTTCCATAGTCTGAACTCTACGCCAAACCACACCAGGAAATGCACAGATCTACAACCAATCAAGTCATCAACTAGGACTAGAATTTTTTAATGTACAAGAAGAGACTGATTAACAAAGAGACATCATTTAAAAAATTACATACTATTAAATGATGATATTGTTCAGTGGATTAGAACTTAAAACTGCTGTAAAAGTTAGGGACTAAAATATGTACTCTCCCTGACCTCTGTCTGGCTCTTTCCAGGGGCTGAGGTCCAGATGGGGGATAAGAGGGTGGGAGCAGGGCAGCAGGTCCTTGGGGCTCTCAGTGCGTGTGAAGGGGTCTAAAGGCACAGAGCTGATGTGGCTGTTATCACAGATGATGCGAGACAGAGACACAGAGTGGAGCTGTTTCCTCTGGGAGCTACTGAACACTCCTTTTCTCTCCCACCAAAACCTAAGAGAAAAATCTTTATAAAGCCTGACAACTAACCAAGTAATCAATATGTCAAAATGAAAAGTAGATTTGCACTGTGTTGCATTTCATTTACCTGTCGCCATCTCTAAGGGTCCTGAATTGTCTTCCTAACAGACAGGAGAGCAGAGGCCCCACTCGACCTCCAGGCAGGGCAGGCTCAGAGATGGCCCCTACCCAAACATCAATGTTGTGTGGTGTCCCATATAGGAGCTGAAATTTATGGGCCAAGGTAGAGTTTCCCAAAATATCAACCAGTTCAAACGTGGTGTTGGGAACCGTGAGGCCACAGTAGCGACGCCACGCACCATAACCTACACAGACAAGAGACATTATTTTTCAAGTCCCAAATGAATAAATTACAACTTAAATTCACCTGGCAGCCCGTGGTCCCTGCCTCTCTGGAGGTTCAGGGCAGCCAGGTCGAGAGGGATCCCTCCTTGAGCCTGAAACAGCCGCTCCGTCAGCTCCTCTACCATCATCTGACCCGGAGTCTGTAGTTTGGCTGGTGAAAGCAAGAGACCGCGTAACACTGGGTCAATCCCTCCTAAAAATGAAAAACTCTTTGTGGGTCATTTAGAACAAATATAGAACTGTTCTAGGTTCCAGCTCAGGCCAATAGACTTGTTTTGTCTTTGCATGCATGTGGTGTGTAGTGATCAGAGGGGCACTTAGTATTTAAGAGTATCTTTACCTTGCTGTACAACTCTCCAAGAGGCAAACAGTGATTGGTGCAGAGGCAGTGGGGGATTCTGGGAGTCTGTAGAGTAGCCAGGTCCCAGCCTGGTCACCATTGGCTGAACGGTGACATGAGCAAAGCGAAATGCAGCAGTAGCAAACACATTAGCTATGGTAGGATCCACTGAAGCATCATAGCCTTTGTATGGGGGAATCTGATCAGCCACAGCACTGTCACCAAGGATCCGTGGAAGGTAGTGTTCCCATGTTAATATCTGAAAAAGTAAAATAAAAAAGCACATTACGATCATCTACCTGAGATATGAGAGAAGGCTGCACAATATGGTGATAAAATATGTTTCACAAATTTACTCTTGAATGTAGCTCTCTGCTCCCACCCATTCCTCCTGTTGGTCAGCCTCAGAAATGCATTGTGAGTGACAGGTGGATTTAACTAATTGTAACGTGTGAATCTCCAGAAACAGCAGATGATTTTAGTTACCTCTTCAAGGCAATATACAGATGGTACTGGCTATGTTTACATGAATTGTGATAAAACTGAAATAATTATCTGGCTCCAAGAAAATCATAATATAAATTTTTTGCCATAACACTCACCCCTAAGGTATGACCACTTACCACCAATAATATAATATTTCAAATGATTTGATTCAGTAGCTCAACGTGGGCATTATGAGTGTACCTGGTGTATTGCTCCCATGACTTTGCGTGCCTCCTGGTACAGAGTGTCAGGACTCCAGTGAGGGTTGAGCAGGTGCAGCTCTTTGACCAGCCGGTTGTGCTCCCTCAGAAACAGAGTGTGGAGGACAACCATACCCAGGTGCTCATTGGCCCTTGAGTCACCTGATCAACATCAAAAATGTTTTATTAAAGGGTCCGTATTATGCTATTTTCTGATCTCTGTTATAATGTTGCTTCCTCATCAAAAGATACAGTACCTGGTATTGTGTTTCATTCATATATATTCAACACACAAACCCTGCAAAAAATGTGTTCTTCTCCCAAACTCTGTTCTACCTTGTGATATCATGAGGTAATACAGTAAGTACTCCACTGTGTTTTTAAACTCCATATACTTTGAATTGGAATAATTTGGTTGATTTTAGCCCTGTAAGTGACTATTTCTACTGAAAAAAAAACCCATGTGAATGAAAAAAAAACACAACTCTGCATTTTGAGTAGGTAACAACATTATAACATGGCAAAAAGCTTACAAGAATCAATTTTGTGTGATATTCATTTGCTGCCTCCACCATTTACACAATTTCCAGTACAGTACATTGTAAACTGATTTATCTGAACATGATACCCCCACCTCAACTTCAGCATATGTATAAATACAGCATATTTATGTCAGAATGTAATCTTTTGAGCTTTTAGCCATATTATAATGCTGTTAAATCATCAAAACATATCTGGAGTTTCATTCACAGATGTTTGATTAACCCTTTATTATTAGTTTGTCTACGTCTCCAAAACACAAAATGCTCTGTTCCACCTAGTGATGCCATGAAGCATTATTTTTCAAGTTAACAGCTACATTTTACCTTTAGTTCAGTAGAAATGGCCATATGCAGGGCTCAAATTATCTAAATGGTTCTTGGGAAGGTGTATGGGACTTTAAAACACAGTGGAGCATTTCCTGTATTACCATATTACATCACAAGGTAGAACAGAGTGTTTTCTGTTGGAAAGAACAAAACAAAACTCAAGGTGTATTAATGAGAAACCAACATTATAACATAGATATATGGGCCCTATCACTTTTAGAATGGAATGCAAACAAGCAAAGAACATATATTCTACTCAAGCATACAAAGCAAAGTGTGTATTCCTTTCAGGTTAAAATTAATCAGATATGAGTGTAACTTGATACCTGTTTCACAAGAAAGGTCAAACAAATGGTTTCACTCACATACAATGCCTCAATGTGAAGTTAAGCCAGAGTACTAAACAAACAGCAGACAAACACACAAGTGTTTAGTACATTCTCACCAGCCTGAAAGCAGGACGTGCTATTCCCCACAGGAGCAGATCTGGGAGGGGCACTGGAGTTTCTGGGACCACAGGGATCGAGGTGGGTCTGAATTCGTGGCAGAAAGGGCATATAGGCCAGGTCTTCATCCCAGCATTGTGAGTTCAGAGCCATAGAGCCGTGAGGGGAGGACAGGTTCCTCAGGGCAGAGGCCAGACCCACTGAGCTGCCATAGACCATACTGGCGTCCACAAATGAGGTGATGGCGTTGAGCTGCTCCCGGTGGCGATGAGGCGGGACGCCCTCAGAGCAGCTCGGAGCGGACCGGAAAAATGGCATACAGCTTTGGATGCCACTGCGAGGGTCTGACAAAGGGATCTGGGAGAAAAATATCCTGACATTTTCTGATTTAAATAGTTAAGAGAACAAACACCTTTAATTGTAAGGCACTGTAGATACTATGGCTAGCGACAGTACAAACTTCTCATGTCTTAGCGTATAAAAAATACTTTGTGACTGAAAAAAGTACCTCAAATTGAATCAAAAAACAAACTTATTTTGAGGTTGTTCATGATAAGTAATTGATGAATTTATTTTAATTGAAGCATTAACATTACGAAACATCAGGCAAAGCAATTATATATCAATCAAAACAAGTAGAAACTAGAAAAGTTACATTGAAATAAGATTGGCCCAATGTCTCTGATGTCATGAAATCAAATTTCAATTTTATAATTATTGTGAGAAGAAATGTCATAATTTCAATATTATTCATGATTATTGACACAAGCAACTGTGAAATCTATAATTTTCTTTCATTTCCAAGTCAAGTCAAGAGTGACAGATAAATGTTTTTGTGTACATTTTTGGACAATAGTACAATATTGTTATTATTAAGGAAATGATTGCATTTTAATTTGAATTCTTATGATTAACTGAATAATCTTCAGATCCTTAACCCCTAATTATCATGTGAAAATGACTGTCACTCTATCTAAACATAAAGTATTAGTCTTAAGACAGTGCAAATGGTGGATAACCGTATAGATTTGTGGGCTTAATGGAGACAGTGGGTGCACCTGTATGGGGAAGCAGGGAGTGTCCTGGCTGCAGGAGTGGCTGCAGTCTGCCCCTGTCTTAAAGGAGCTTGTACTGGGACTCTGAGGAGTCAGCACCACATCATGGTCAATCCACTGCCCCCACTCCACCAGCAGATGGGATAAGGTGGAGTCCAGAGAAATGTTGTTGTTTTGGGTGGAAAGCACCTCTTGGGACACCAGCCGCACCTGGAGAATATCAAAGTCCAAGAGATTAACAGGTGAAAAGAAATATGAGACATGCTCTGCCTGCTGAAAACTATAGAGGGTGGGGCTTACTGGAGGAAGGCTGGCATTGTGATAAGTGTGATCCGGGTCCCAGCCTCTTGGAGCCCCCCACACATCTTCATATTCAGGAGGGAGCCAGCGGGAGTATGGGATGTTAGCAGCACCCCACCTGGGATACTTCCTGTTTGATGAAATGCACAGGTGGATTGATAAATCCAACGCTCCAAACACAAGTAGTCTATGACCTTCAGTTTATTCTAGTTCAAAGTATACAAAATTAGTAATAGATTATTTATCTTTGAGGTAATCTCAAAGATGCTGGTTTGGTTCGGTTTAGTCTGGGTTTGGTCCAGGGTAAATATGGTGATGGTTTCACTGCTGACCTGTTGTTGCAGTCTCCTGTGATGGTCCGGTAGCGATCAGAGACACACTCAGAGGGACACTTGGGTCTCTGCAGCTCAGAGGAGCAGCCTGTCACCTGTAGCAGGTTCTCTACATCTCTCTCACTCAATAACTCTGGCACAATCGCAAAAATGTTGCATTGAGTTAGATAGTCAAATTTGAGTTTAATACAGCTACACCTACAAGCATTTAATCATTTTAATGGCTAATAAATAAATGTTTTGTTATACAGGGTTACCGTATTGTGTTAGATGTGACTACTGACCATGTGGTTGTGGCTGCACCATGCTGTGAGTGTAGACCATCTCTCTGATCAGCTCCACTGTGTTGTCCAACAGTTCGGCTGCGTAAATGTGCGTCCGGACTGATGTCTCTGTCTGTTTGAACTGAGCCAACAGGTCACTGGGCTTCAGGGTGCCCTCAGACAGGGACGTCTTCACTCTGAAAAGAATATAAATATGCTCAAGTGTTACGGGTTTTAAATTAGACCATGAACAGCATTACAGCTCACCTCTCACTTGTGCGAGCATAAGCAGCATCTGTCAGCTCAATTGCCTTCTGAAGAGCTTCCTCAACAAATACAGACCCCAAATATAACTTGTCTGAATAAACATAAACAAACTAAATTACAGAAAATATTATGAAATATTCAATACAGGAAGCAAAGTTTAATTTTCATAGATAAAACAGATTTTAATAGATGAAACAACCATGTGAAATAGAAATAACCACATGCAAATTAGTGCAGTGGCAACACGGTTCCTTTTGACTATAGATTTATAATTACACATTTAATAAAACTTTGTTCACAGGTCAATAACACTGAAGTGTCACTAATAAAATGGTTAAATAAAAAGGCTCATACCGGTATTGTTGTCAACATTTTTCAGTAAAACATATTTCATTAAAATTATGACAAGCAGTAACGAAAAGGAGATCTGAAACAATAGTAAAGAAAATGTACAAATTCATAATGAAACCTCTCTAAAACTTTAAATTTCAGTAAACAAAATACACTTACAAAATGTGTTGCTTCCATTTGTATTTCTATGAATGTATTCAGCCCCGGAGACTCATCGCACTCCTTTAGTGTCAGCAGGTGTTCTGAGCATCAGGTTTAACCTTTATACCCTGGGCCTCAGACCAGCAGGTATGTGCAGAATCCCCTAATCTGAATTTCTGATGACAGCACTCCAACTTCAGACAGTGGCCTCTCTCATTTGGCCTAATAACCTCAATCCCCACAACTCAAATACTTACCTTTGTCTCTCAGCAATGATGAAAACTCAAAAAAAAAAACTTATCTCACAGTTTTTATGGACTCAGTAGCAGAAATAACCAAAGGCCCCATGTAATGTTTAATGGTGCACTGTGTAACTTTTCTAGTGCGGGTCCGTTCTCTGCTTTTGCCCATGGAGCTGATACTACTTTACCTAGAATCATCCATTGTGGCATTAAACTTATCTACCTTGCATTTATTAAATTATTATCGCTCAGAAATACATAATACATTGAAAAGCATAGCAGCGTCACTCTAGCCAGCGTTTGACTGGCTAGAGTTTAATGCTATACTGTGGAATATTACAGGCAAAGCTATAACGCTACTTTTACATTAAAAGTGAAAACAATGTGGCAAAGGAACTGGATTTCTGGGACCTTTTATAAGATGCCAGGAGAAAACCTAAGCTCTGACAGAACAGTCAGTGTGACAGTAGCTCTATATTAATGTGTGTTACTTAACATGGCCAAAAAGGTTAGATTTCACAAATCAGACTTGAAGCTCCAGTATTTCCTCGTTTCCTTTGAAGCTCCAGGTGTGTGATAGCAGCAAGTCATCCTCCCATTTCATTACATTGTCATTAGCTTCTGTCATATTATTAACCCACATTTTAATTCCTTTCAATGAAAAGAAGACACCTGAACAAAATCATGTCATCTTTTATGTTTTTATTTATTTATTTATAATTATTATTTCAAAACATGTTAAAGTTCATGTCATATAGAATATTGGTTTAAGACATTTGCATTACACAGACTGAATTAATACTGAAAGCGTAATAGTTAAAATTTGTTAAATATTTTGTCATTATCATAAATAATAAATATAGTATGTATCAAGACCAATATGGATATCCTTTATGTGAAAACAATCATTAAACACAAAATATTATGTACCTTCATGTGAAAATCTATCATCAGCACAGTGCATAACTTTGCTAGTAGTAGTAGAAAGAAAACTTGAGGCTCTGATCAGCGTCTTTGTGTCAGGCGTGCTGAGACCAAAGGAAGCGGTCACAGCGCTCCAGCATGGTCTGAATGATTGCCCTGTGGAGAGAAAAGAGGCTCAGCTCCTGAAAACACATACAATATACAGTGCAACCAAAGAAAGTCAATGTGTTGTGTTCTTATTTCCATTTCACATGTTTTGCAAGTGTGACAGAAAATGCTTTGTGAAAGAGAAAGTAACATGGAAACAAATTCCTCATTCACGTTATAGTGCAGTACATTTCATACTTCTTGTTGTGTTGACTCACCTCTGTCTCTTCTCAGTGACCCTAAGGAGCTCACAGATGAGCTGGGAGTGGGGCGACAGGACCAACTGTACCCCACAGTCCTCGAGGACGTCGAGAGCAACATCAGGCCCCGCGCTGCGAGCCAGCATCAGCGTCAGGGTCTCTGGGCTCACTTTCGCTGCACTCACCCCAAAGTCATCCAATGAGATCCCTCCATTCTGCCCTGGCAAGTGTTCAGAGGAAACAATCTGCTGGGACAGTTGGATCAGGAGCTTCCACTCTTCCAATGTTTGAGGCTCCACTCCTGCAGGAAAAAAGATAATAGCTGTTAAAATGAATTCATTCCATGTTCACTAGGTCTATGACAGTCTAGTACAACTTGGTATATTCATATTTTTGCATGAATGCAAAACATACCATTTTATTTCTTCAGATTTTCTGGTCATTACTTCAGTATCAATTTTACCTTCAGGTTCTTCCAAAAGACTGATGTCGTCCAGTTGACAAATGGTGGAAAAAGCTTCTGATCTTCGCTGTAGCTGATTACATAAATAGAGGTAGCCCATCCAATACCTGTCACACGCACAGTGATATCTTCAGTATTGTAATAATTAAATTTATATCACCTGGAATTTAACAAAGATATTAAGCAAGTGTAATTACATAACATGACAATTCTTATACCCGTGATTCCGACAGCTGTCTGCCATAGCCTGTTTTGATGCGAGGTCAGCAGGAAGACGAATGAGCAGAGACAGAAGGTGTCCATATCCCCATCTAAAACAATGGGAATGCCACCTAAACAGAATTTTATATAATCATCTGATTGATGCCATTTTACATAAATATACACTGTACAGATGTGGTGTTAAATTTGTCATGTTACAAAAGCAATTATCATACCTTGGATCTCCACTAGGGGTCAGCGTATCAGAAAGCTGAGGTGCATCATTGGAAAGTGCAAGTTCTAGCCAATCCTGCCTCAAAGACTCTGGGTCCAAAAGAGACTGAAGAAATGATAACCTGAGAAACAAAAGTTTAATTAAAACATATATGCTAAATAAATCATTCCACTAATGGTTTCAAATAAAGATAGGACTGTTAGTTTACTTGTGATCTTCGGCCCGAGATCGAACCAGATTATCCAAATATGCCAAAAAGTGTTTCGGCTCAGCCACCGCCATAACGTCAGCTGGAGTAATAGTTGGATAAAACTGGGATAAGGAGCGGACAGCAGCCTCTCCGTGTTTCTCATACAACCTAGAGGATTACACATTACATCCAAGTCAATACAAGTCCATGTAAAATGAAGAAATGGTTTACAGACCGGTATAAGTGAGGCAGGAGAGCAGAGGCACTACAAGGCTGCAGTTCTCTCAGGCTGCGCAGGGACCGCTGCAAATCCCCTCTCTGGATAACATCCACCACTTTACTGGACTGAGTTTGTTCTATTAGGAGAATGCTTCAGTATAGGCATCAATACAGGACAAGCTTAATAAACAATCAGACAAGGACTTCACAGGTCCGTTTTCATGTACATGTGGGGCATTCTGGATGGGAGATTTCTTTAAGAGTTTTTGATCAGATACTGAGGAGGGTTAGGATTTAGCTGACAGTTTAAAAAAGTATGAATATGAATAATTATAATTGTAATATTAATAATTAGTAATGTTTAAACTATAGTATTTGCAAATGAAATCAACAATAATCTTGAAGGAAACATTATGAATAAGTAGCGTTTTCATGCACATTCTGGTGATAAAATGGCGATTATCTTATCACAATTATATAAAATGCCCTATGAATAAGGCATTTTACATAAATATGTAAAATGCCCTATTCATTTTACACAAATGAATAGGGCACTTTACATAATTGTGAATGATTGTTGTCTACCTTTTTTAATCAGTTGTAAACCATATTATTGTTTATTGTACCATCCCTACCTTGCATGGCCTCGATGAAGGAGCAGTGGATGTCCGGCTGATCTCTGTGACACAGCAGACACATCCTCCTCACTCGCTCTGGATCCAGGAGGAAGAAGTATCGCCGGAGGAAAGTGCCACAGCTCACATTGTATTTGCTCTGGCGCCTCCTGAAGCAGCTGTGCTCAGTATAAAGCATGGCCAGCTGGCTCAGATTCACCAGCAGCTCTGAAGGGACTGGTTTGGGTGGACGTACTCGCATAGGCTCCACATGAAAACCATTAGAAACCTCATTAACATACGTTTCTTCACGATCTGGTGCCAGCTCACTCTCACAATGGGAAACCTCCTCTCCATGGTCATTGCTGCTGTGTAACTGATTTGAAAGTTTTGAATGGTCTGGCTGCTCTCTGAAGGGGTTCAGATTGTCAGTGTCATCTGTTGGGATACTGCTGTTTGACTCAGATCCAGATACAGTTAACTCAAGCTCAACTGGACCAAGGACTTTCTCCAAAGCAGGCAGCCACTCCAACAGAGTTTCTTCAAGGCTGTCTGGGTCAAGGAGTATATAGGGGTCCTGGATTTGAGCTCTGACAAATAAAAACACAGGAAATTCAGTGGTGAACTATGAAACTTTTCTGGTGAAGGGTCTGCCACCTGCTAATCTCCATGCAGATGTTATTACTTTACCAAAGCCATATCTGTCACCATATCTTCATGGAGAAAAGATAACTCTACTCACAGTAAAAATACATGTTTTTCCATGTCAAGTTGTTGGAGACAAGTTTCATAATGTATCATTAAAGAGTATAGTATGGTGGAAGTTAAAATCTACAACTACAACTAAAAGTGCTCTTGAACGTCTCACAGCAGTACTACTATTAAATATGGCCTACATACTGCATCTTAGGCCTATGCACAGATGTGCTTAGGTACTAGTATGTCAAGATAAAACCGGCTCACATGGCGTGGTCTGTCGCAATTTGCAGTTCATTCAAATCTGCTTCTGTGCTTGACATTTCATCATAAACCCTGTAAAAGCAAAAGCATTATTTTTACATAAACCACAGTCACTTCCTGATAAAATTGTTTTGACTCTAACAATTTGTCTTACAGATTTTCCATTTTTTCTGGATCCGCTGCCATAGAAGCTTGCATCTCTGCTACAGGACCATCTCTGCATTCAGGACGTGGCCATAGTTCAGAATTCATCTGAAGAGTGTTGATCTTCTCTGTCGTCTTCTTCATAAAACTGGAAACACTGAAAAGACCAGACTTGTGTGTTATGTGAGAGTGAGAGGAATGCACATCAGGAAAGTGAAACTACCACTATTTATAAATGTAAATGTCTTTACTGTAAAAAGGGAAGTTGTCTAAAAGTGATGTTTTGGATAGTTTTAGTTTTATGAAAAACATGCATAAAGAAGAAGTTACCTTTCTTTGACAGCTTGCAAGGCGATGCGTGGTGGCTTGGGCCGAAATGGCAGAGGAAGGTTAAAAGGTAATCCCTGCTCAGACCTCTCCACCTCCAAACGCTCACTGCTCTGAGGATCTGAATCAAGATGGAGGCCAAAGCCAGTGGAAAAACCCAGATGGATGGAGCAGTGGACATGAATGAGAATGAAAGGACAAAAGGGAAGCAGGTGGAGCTGAGGTGCAATACAAGACTAAATCGAAAACAGAAATTGAATGCTGCACAATATGAAAAATAATAATAAAATAAATTGTGAAATGTGGTACAGAGGAACAGTATGAGAGATAATATGCAGATTTAAGTGCAATTTGAGTAATAATAGCAGTCTCATAATTAAAAATACATGTTTTATTAGCAAAAGTAAACAAAAGTAGTAATAATTTTCTTTTGTCATATAACTTGGAGGAAGCAAAGCCACATATAGCAGACAAAAAGTGTAATAGATAGAAATGGAAAACAAAAAAGTGCATTTGAGAACATTATTTTTATACTTTGTCCTCTCTGGAAGCCAGTACTCAGTTCATAAGCCTGTCTGTTCTTACCATTATCAACATTATCCTCTTCTTGAACAAAGCTGAAGTCTTTGAGACGCTCCTCCTCAGACGCAGACTGGTTTATGAGGGATCCAGTTTCCTCTTCAGACTGACTTCCTCTACGGCTGATCACTCGATAGATGCCACAGTCAAGGACGTTGAAGCTCTCCTGAAGCAAATAAAAAGGATGAGTATTAGAATGGGTTCATTATTACATTTTGTCTCCTTTTTGAGACTACTGAACAAGGCTGATTTAAACCATGCATTATCGATGAAAGAAAAAAGTTGAAAAAAAAAATTCATCCCTGAACTATGAAGTTATACATTTTTAACTACACTAGATACACTAAATGTAAATATATTATGACAAACATGATAAAAAAAACTACTATTATATTATCCTTGGCTCACATGTGAAGAGATGCTGCTCCTTCGGCTGCTGGATGCAGAATCCAGAGGCTCTAGTTTATTGATCACTTCTTCCAATTGTCCAATCAGCTCTGCAGCTGCGGAAGGGTTCAGCTGGGACTTCATGTGCTCAAGCCGATCAATGGGAATACATTTCCTTGCCTAAAAACACATGCCTTATAAATGTATTACACCGGCATTGTACAGATAATCTAACATGTACTGACACAGAACATTATGACCACATCCCTGGTATAGCCTCAATAATTACATTTTGTGCACCCCAGAACTGCGGCTGCTTGTATAACTTTCATTGGTTCACTTATTGGCCACCCCAAAAGAGCAGCATTTGTGACAATGCATTCAATGGGCAAGTGCCATGACAATTTATCTTATACCAAATTAGCTTTGTGGACAAAATCATTACTTTATACATACCATAAATCACTATGTCCCAGAATGAATTGATAATATTAAACTGATTGACTGATTGTTAATTATCAATTTAATTATTTATTAATTTATATAAATACTATTCACCCTGCTTGTAGTGATGGCATGCTGGAACATACAGCAGACAACAGCAGCTAAAAGCCACAGTTCCCTGCGAAGTAGACGCTCCACACATCGCTCCGCCGACAAAAGTGTGAAGTGGGACAGGCGCCCGCTGCCATGGAGACAGAACAGCTCACTGCGGTAGACCACAATCTCAGCAATATCTGAAAATGAACAAAGAGCTTATAGCTAAATGTAGCCAATAATCACAAAAACACAAAATGTAGTGATTAGAGGTTTAATGCAAATCCTTTATTATAAAATTACCTTTTATTTCAGACCACAGGAGCACTTGGCCATTCTGAGGAGTAAAGATAAAAATTGCAGAGTCTGTCCATGTCAGTAGGTTTTGGTCACTATAAATATGGGAGAAAGATCAATAATAGTTATTATTAGTACCACTGACACCCCAGACTGCCATATTTAAATAGAGGATAACTAGTAATAAGATAAAGATAATCTTATCATTTGAAGATAGTCATCAAATAAGCATGTGTATGTAAATGAACACAATAATATGATCAAATCTTATGTCTGCAAGCATATTAAAAAAAAAAAAAGATAAAGAAAAGATATTACAGAAAAGAATGAGAAAAGATCATATGAAATATTATCAAAAAGGTTTAATGCTGACCCCATATAAAGTAGTTTTGCAAAGGCCACCGACTGTGGGCTCCTCTGTGTTGCATTGTATTGAGGTTCATGCCTAAATGGAATTAAAAAAAACATTTATTTTAATAAAAGAAAGTGCTTCAAAACAGGAACATGTTTTTACCTGTTTGTGATGAGAGGCAGAGGAGGGCAAGCAAGGAGCTGCTTGAACTGATGAGTGCTCACAACCTCACCGTTAAAATTTGCCTCCCATACACGAGATCCAGGGCGTGCACAATACAGCAGAGGAGGCTGTCCCTGTAACAAACCTCTATTTTGGGGGAAAAAGCAAGCTCCGTATTCTCCATCACGCTCTTTATTTCCAACACGCCAGAACTTCTCCCTTCAGACAAACATGACAACATAAAAACACCATGGAAGCATAGCCATTCTTGAAATTGTGATGATTATGTTTTTGTATTACGTATCCAGAAAATGAGTCGCACTTTTCTGTGTCACAAATGTAACACCGGCTCAAGGAAGAAACAAGTAGGCGCCCATCTTGGAAGCCAAGCTGAACCACTTTGGAATCCACAGTGGTCACCGTTTGAACTGGAAAAATAACAAAGGCTGATCCCTAAAATAAAAAAAAATAAATAAAAATACACATTTATAAATATGTTTTATTCAAGTAATAAAAAGCCTCAGTAACTTGTCTTTAGCCTTGTTTAGGCTCACTAGTATTTTGTTAATGCAAATATACTATGCTTAAATATTCAATACCTTGCCTGCTTTAGAGGAACCAGCCCTCAGAAAAGACACCTTTCCCACAATATCCCCCACAAAGACTCTGAGGGCACTTGTGTCCCAGCACAGTGCAGTGATGGCCTGGCCTCTGTGCTCCCAGGACACACTCACTCTCTCAGGACGACCACGCCGCTCTAGCTGCAGCTCCCACACCACCACCAGACCCTGACTGAATAAGACACAATCAAATGTTGGACAAAATCATCAAATAGTAACCCACAAAAATGTACACACCTTGTTGCTACAGCAATGAAGTCCTCATCATGGGGACAACATGCCACCTGAGTAATAGAGCCCTCCTGCCAAAAATGATAAATCCCAGTGAGTGAAACTATGAAAAATACATGTACTATGACAACCTTTATATATTTTGCAAAAGTAGTGCTGCATAAATTGCCACAGTACATATGTACTTCGACTATTGTTTACATGCACACCAGAAATGTGATACTTATCTGATTTCTGGAGTTATCAGGTTATTGAAATGTCATGTAAACAGTCGCATCCATGGGTAATCTGATTTGTTTCTGATTATTCCCATTTTTGCAGTTTTTACAAGGAGAAACTAATATGGCATACACAAAAACTAAAGAAAATTTTATTTTAAATGTCATATTTTGTCCAAATACAACAATTGCCAGAAAAATTGATTGAATAACTGACCCCAGCTGTTTTTAATGATCAGATTTGATCATCAGACCTAATTATTGGCTTATCCGAATTTTAATGGTCATATAAACGTAACCACTGACCTACATCTAACTGCACAATGATTCAGTGTTAGCAAGATCTATTTAGGGAATCAGATGACTTAAGTTACAGGAATCATGAGGGTTGCAAGAATAGCTTTACAGTTTAATGTCTGATGTCATATAGACATATAGTTGATTTTCATTCCCACATATAATGAATGTTGTATTTAAATGGGTAATATGTCAGAATTTATTGTTTACATATGGTTTAGTAAGTAAGTAAGTGTTTTATTTATATAGCGCTTTTCACAGACAGATGTCACAAAGACGCTTTACAGAGGATTATTTACAGAGCATTCTTCATTCACTCCATACCTGGTGGTGGTAAACTACTGTTGTAGCCAGAGAGAGTTGTAGATTTAGAAATCATATTCACTTTGGTCACTGACAGAAATGTTAAGCATACAGCTGGTATAAAAATAATACCTTATGAGTGAGAATGAGTCTTTGTTTCCACCCTTCTCTCTGAATAAGGTGCAAACCTCCAGCAGATGTACCTAAAGCAAGCCATTTTCTAGATACTGCCAAACAGGTGCACTACAACAACAAAAACATCAGTTACAATATTTATTATGACATTGATTTACTTCTTGAGGTTGAAGCAAATATCATAAACGGAAACCTTGAGCCTGCCAGAGTCTAATCTCAATGCAGCAAGAAGTGGGTCCAGACAGTCAAACTCTGCAAGTACATGAGTGTGGTTCTCTGGGACAAGTGGTACACAGGGCATCTTGAGGGGTAACCATCCAAAACTACAAAAAGAAAAAAAAATGGATTGACTGAACAAAATCTAACTGTTGGAAAGGATCCGTGTGGCGACTGCATTCATGTGGCCACAGACAGTAAATCTTACCGCTATAACAATGATGTTGGGTATGTCGGGAGCGAGGCTCGAACCGCCGATCTTTGGATCAGAGAGCGAGAAGATTAGCAAATAAGCTACTGTCTGTCACCCCCATTAATACTTAAGTAATAAACAATACTATACAACCTTTCCATAACAAGAATTCCACCACTTAGTGCCAGTCTTTTGTCGAAAACTGTTTTATTCAAGTTGCAGAGGCGCCTGAGCCGCCTGAGTCACGCGACAGACTGCTGGCACTCGAGCTAATTTTTCTGTCATTAACAACATCTTTCTTTACAGCGGTACAAAGCATAAACATACAGGCAAACATTTATAACAGTATAAGAATAAATCTTTACAATATCACGAGATATTCTTACTGAGTCGGTCACTTGTCCCACTACTTTAGCTAGGTCGAATCATGCATGCTAGTTACGACTCAAAGACACAGTTAATAATCTCACCGAATGAAAGCAACAGTGCTGTAGCCTCTCACACGTCTTATTAAACATATAAACTATGTGTACGAGTCCAGTGCCATTACGGCAGATTTGCACGCCCCACTTTTCCTTGTGACACTGCTCAGCTGATGTTTCTTCTATGTGCACTTCCGGTGGTGGTGTTGGGCTGCAGTCCTCTCATGGATCTATTAAAAATATCCTCCCCTTTTGGCTTTGCGCTCGGTTTTCGCGCACCAGTAGTAATACATAAGTATATTTCTTTGTACATTAAAACTGTTGTTTAATGTATGCGAAACGATTTGGTTCAAAATTAATTATTCAGACAGAAATCAGAACACACACTTGTCCATCCAAGAAATTCAGTAAATCATAACAGTGTTGCACAAGTACACAAACTAAAGACCACAAATTAATCAAAAGCGTATGCTTAATTTTAATTCAGGCTTAAGTTTTTGTCTTCAGTGTAGACAGAATGCGCATTAGAAACCAGTAACAAAGTGACTGGATGACAACCCAAAGTAATGCACTCAAAGTGTAAAATAACTGTATTGCTGTAGTCACTTCCTCTTTCCCCAGTAGAACATAGTTCCTCTTTTCAACACAGTGCATTCAGGGGCTTTCTGTGCCCAGAACCTCATGTCACAGAGCAAACACTTGTTGGCAGTCCTTTGCTGGCATTTGCCTGCAGATCATCTTGTTGTCCTGAGTGCCCTCCTGATTCCACCTCCAATTTGGTCATCTTACACCATGTATGTACCAACGTTTTATTTTTCCATCATTGGTGTAAATCTATCAACCACTTAAAATATATCAATGAAACTAAATTAGAGTTTCTTGTAATATTGACTTATAGTTAGTCTCTGATGAACGTTCAGGGATGTTGCAGCATCTGTCTGTCCCCATCAAAAGCACTGTGAATCCAGTTAACCAACAGTGCATGGGTCGGAGCAGTCCTGGGGACCAACAGACAATTAGTCCATACTTCATCTTTTTAGTCACCTATTGTGACCCAGAGAGGCATCAAGTTTTCCTCATCATTCGCCGGTTTTGCCAGATCTGAAACTTGCTATAAGCTTTCTGAAGCATCTCCTCCAAGTGTCCTGTTAGCTGTACATGATAAAAAACAATTCCAAATAAAAACAGTGAAATATACAAATAAGTGTGTAAAATCTTATTCAACTAGTAACTAACTTACATTAACACTTAAATACTGACGTTGAATTTTCTCTTGAAATGGCCGAAGCTTGGTCAGTTGAAACTTTTCAAGATTTGACTTCATTTTTATGACCTATATTAATAAACAATGCAAGCATGAAAAACAAAACTACTTGTGTGTACTCAAATATGTCAAAACGCATTATATGATTTTACCTTCTCTTCTAAAAAGGGTGTGTTTACTGGGAAACATGACCAAAAATGCCTTAATAACTCTCCTGCAGCAGCATACAAATGTTTCAACTCTCCTTGAACTTCACTAGGGATCATCTCTGAAACATCAAACAAATCATTATTTATTTAATAGAAAGGGATAATGTATAAAGTAAATGTTTTATCACTTACGATTTATGGCTTGCTGTGCGCCTCCATGCATGAGGACACCACCAGGTGAAAGTGCAGCAATAGCAGAACTAGCAGATGTGCTGGACAATACCTGGAAAAATAAATTAACTAAAAGTTGCTACTATTTTAACTACTCCTTAATAAATACATTAGCTGCCAAAAGCTGCAAAATTGTGAATTGTAATTCTATCAACCTGAGTAAGATTGGGTTTGTAGTTGACCATCTCATGCTGTATGAAGTTGACAGAATTGATAATATCCTGACTTGTTGTGTATTGTTGGGACTGAAGAGGAACTGGGCCATGGGCATATCTTTTAGGCAACAAAGAAAAAAAATAAAAACATGTATGCAAAATACCGTTGCACATGTATTAATATATTATAGAATGTACCTGTCAGACTTTTTAAGATTTAATGCAACAGTTTTTGGTCCATTTTCTCTTCGAAGATCCTCATATTCTATGGCTTCTTGTAATTTAACCTGAAATTAATAAAATGTAGTTTGAAACCAATTTTGTATTTTAATTGATGTGCTTCGGCTGTATACCTTTTTAACAGGAGGTTGAAAGAGATCAGAGTCCCTGGAGTTTCCATCAATACTGCTTGTCTCACTGGCCTGCTCAGCATGTATGTCCCTGCAAAATAAATAAATATAAATATATATATATATATATATATATATATATATATATATATATATATATATATATATATATATATATATATATATATATATATATATATATATATATATATATATATATATATATATATATATATATATATATATTTTATGAGAACACTATGCATTGAATAAGAATAGTATTATATTTATGGCTAATCCTTTTTTCTTTACCCCTTTCGTGAGCCAGCTGCTAGCACCATAGCACTGTGATGATTAAACCTCTTTATAATGGCAGAGTTACTGCTGTCTTTCACCGACTTGTAGGAATTGGAGGTTGAGGGAGTTGGTGTGTTAAGACCATAACCCTGTATAAAACATATTTTTTTTGTAGATAATTTTCAACAGTTAAAATTATTTTCTGAGCAATCTCACCTCATCTAATGATTTATCCTCTAAGGACAAAAGGTCTACCAGTGGATTCTTCACTCCTTGAACAACCATAGACTTCAAACCTGAAAAAGATTCCATAAATCATTCACAAGTGATTCTTGTCCAAAATCTTAAACAGCAATTGTGCATGTGTGGATAATCATTAATTTCCAAGGCTGTTTGGTTCAAGGTCTTACCCTTTTCATCCTGCTTGGCACACTCTGAGAAGATATCCTGAGATCCTGTGTTAATGCGGTCTCTATGAAAATATTGGGACTGGAAAAAACTGGTCCAGAATAACTTCTCTGTTAAGTTATGAGGCACATTTTCAGTGTATTTCTGTTTCACTGTAAGAGATGAATAGACATGCTTAAAGGTCAATTTGCATCTGATGGAGAAGGAATACTACAGTATTTAGGTTCACAAGGTTAGCAAGAAAAACGCATAACAGATTTAAAGAGTTAAATCACACATTTACCTGCTGGATATGTTCTGAAGATGGACTCAATAATATCAGCAGTCAAATTATATATTAACCCATTGCAGCCGTCAGTCTGAGGTCTAACATCAGCCTGAAAGATAAATGGTTATTTGTCATGTATGCATTGAGCAATAAGTTGATAATTTAATGTTAAATCTCACCAGGAAGGCTCCAGAAATGCCAACTTCTTGTTTATTATTAGACACAGAAGAATCTTTGCTGTTGATCCCACTTAAACGATTGGCCCAAAACTCTTCAGCAGTAATTACTTGGCTAACAACAAGGTCTTTGTATAACTGGAAGAGCACTGGATCTTCCTGAAGCATTCTGTGAAAACAATAACAAACATAGTACAAAGACTTTAGAGCAAGTGTATGGTACAAAGCATTAATGATTAGTTATAAAGATTAGCAATACTGAATATGCTGAATGTTTTGTAGCTGTGTTTATAAATACAATCATCCATACAATCGCACCTGTTTTTCTCCTCCAGTTCCTTATTTGCTTTTTTCTTGAACTTGGGCAGTAGCTGCTGCAACAGTTCTTTGGCAGCTTCCCTGTCTTTTAGTGCAGTACTTTCATTAGAAAAATGGAATGTGGTACTTTCTCCAGTGTGAAGGACTAGTTGGAGCTGAACTTTGGCTTTTCCATCTGGACTAATTTTTTGACCTAGACATATGAATATTTCACACATAATAAATCAATGAATTCTGCAGAATATAATATATTTTACAATCGTATCATATGCAGAGACTTGAACAGACTACTCACAACGGATGTCCGCATAAAGGTGGCTGATGGTGAAGCGGTCTTTACCTTCTGGACCCCAGGCCACGCGCTCTGCCATCAGGTAAAGTGTACCATCCTGCTTCTTCTGGCGAACTTTTTTCACCACAAGAAGAACCTCCTCTGACAGCGAAGCCATGGCAAACCTGAGACAACGCAGACTGATTTTTATTTTATTTTTTTCAAAGCAATCGCACATGCATGAAAACATATCAATACAATTATCCTTGTCTATTATTTATCGGATATTCCGATAATACATTGGGGCAAGAAAGAATAAATAGTATGCAAAAAGCTTTGTTAGAAAATTCAAAATTCGGGGGACACGAAATAGCATTGGTTGGTATTGGATTTTTAATACAAGTTAAGGCTAAAACAGACATCTATTAGCTAACGTTGCAGTTAAGAATAGCACAGCCTGGATGAGAAGTAGCATTAAAGTTTATTTACCTCGAACTGAATCAAAACTAAACTCTGCGTCACTTCCCTCAGCGCATAGTTTTAAACTGATCTGTTCTACTTACAAAAATATAAAAAATTAAATAAACCGAAACAGCTAATAATCTACTATTCTAACAGGGAACACATAAACCTTAGCGCCGACATGACTGCCTCAACCTGTGTCACACTGCAACTGCTCCGATGTGAAGCAACAACGAAGAAATGTGGTTCCTATCTACATAACGCCAGTGATTATGGATCTGAAGAAAGATGAAATTACAACCAGTAAACATTCAAATGCAAAAAACTTTTAATCACATTTTTGAAGATATTCAGAATACAAAAGAAAAGGAACTCCTTACAGTAATACAATTTTCATTATGGCACAAGTACAAAGCACAGAACAGTTATTAGTTTTATCATTCAAACAACTCTGTAAGATGCATGCATAAGGGAACGTTGAATGTTACTTTAACTAGAGGGGGGCAATATGCACAAAAATAAATTAAAAATAAATTAAAATAAAATAAAATTTTGGAATATCTCAATCATATTCAAACAAAAAAAGATGTTAAATTACTTTAAAACTACCAACAAAAGTGCAGGATTCACTTTTTTATATCTTTATATCTTATATCTCAGCTCTTTTTGGAGCATTTTATTTAATCATAAATTATATACTCGACATTCAAATTTTGCATATCTTCAAAGTAACTTTCACAATAATATTGATATTTCAGTGGCCCACTTCTTTTTTTTTTTTTTTTTTTGGCAGACATTGGGTTGAAATGACATGATAGGACATGTTTTGGCTGCTAGCTGCAGTCATCCTCAGAAGTGTCAGCCTTGGTGTGTATACCAAACAGTGGTGCAATGCTCCCTCATTCACCTGGCAGGTCCCTCAGACTAACCATGTCTCCTGCTGATGGTGCTCAGACAGCTAACAGCTTAAACATGTCACGATAAGTATAGCTCAGTAACAGTCTATCAAAATGAAAAGAGAGATATGTCTAATAGAATTGTAGACCAGATGATCATTACCAGAATAATGAACAATACTTCCTGTGCTGTATGTTATTGTAACTGTACAAGGATGTGAAAGAAAAACAGAATGTGAATGGAGAAATTTTGATTACGTTATAAGAAGTAATAGGAACCCCTCTATCTAAGTAGAGGCGTCTTTGCACTCTGAAACCTGGCATCCACACTTCTCCACCAAAATATAGGTGTGTGTTTCTGTACTGTTGTTCGCGCAATGCATATCCACATCAATCTTACTGCTTTCCATTTCTTGACAGCAGGTGCATGAATGCATCATCATGTTGCTTATAGCAGAGTACCTGCAAATGTATTTTAAAGCATTACACATGTGCATCACTAAAATGGACATTGGCTCTGAATTATATTATAAGTCTCACTTGGAGGAGGAGACTCCACAAGATCCTTCACAGAAAGTGAGCTCTACAAGATTAATTGACTTGCAGTCTCCATTCTCTAGGAAAGTTTTGGTCTTTTTTACTCCACAGTCTGTCATAAACACAAATATTGAATTAGATAAATGTTAAAGTTAATTAATGACCGTAAACCCAGATTGGCTTGCTAGTCATTGTTAAAATTAGCTTTAATTAAAAGACATTTGATGGTTCTTCATAATTACCAATCTCTGTGCATTTTTTACAACAGCCATTAGCATCAGTTTCTTCTGTCCCCTGTCAAACAAAAGATTTTTGTAATTAACAGTATTCACAATATGTCATTTAAAAGCAATTTTCTACATTTCCTAAATACAGTGCACCTACAGGAATACACTTTGTTGGGTTAAAGTCGGAACACTTAATTTGTATCTGTGTAATAATGAACTCTCCATTCTCTTTTTCACACTGATATGTGGTGCAGGGGTCATCTGGTGAGGAC
The DNA here is from genome assembly GCA_030686955.1 of Odontamblyopus rebecca. Lineage (NCBI taxonomy): Eukaryota > Metazoa > Chordata > Actinopteri > Gobiiformes > Gobiidae > Odontamblyopus > Odontamblyopus rebecca. The sequence continues at coordinate 24,270,517 of CM060659.1, forward strand.
CAAGACTCTGAAGCCTGTGGATATATATTTAGAAGTTTAATGAGGACTTGACCTTGCGGTAAGTGTGAATTTTAGATTCAACTGACCTACCTTTATTATAACAGTGGAGTTGGACTCTTCTAAGTTTAGAACACAGTTCATCTTTATACATGAGCCACAGCAGTGTCCTGGTTTTAGTTCATGCACATATTGATACCCCTATTGATAACAAACATACCATGTAACAGAAAGCCCCACAAGTGTAATATGCGATTTTAACACTACCTCAGGGCAGTCCTTTTGGCATTGTAGCTCACTGCAGTGAATTTCATTCAGCATGGTTTCTTTGTTTTTCTTCCCAGTACACATGCACTGTTTACACTGCTCGTTAAAGAACTTGTTACCTGGCTATAAATGTGCAAATAGGCATTATTACAATGAAAAACTTGTGGTACTTACTTGGTACTAGTAAAAAAACTGCTGCACTGTGTGAATTTGTGTTTACTGTAAGCCAAATGGTTTTTACCTCATACTCTGTGTTATTGTACACACAAACATTCTTTGGAACTGCAAAAGATAAAAAGATGAAAAGAAGCAGATTATTTTTAGCTAACACCAAGTTCTCGTACATTAGTTAAACAGTACAAAGTCAGTACCGCAGGTGAAAATAGAGCAGCAGCTGTCATTAGATTCAATTTTCTTCAAATTAAATCCCAGCGTGCACGTTGGTACTATGTCATGACAACGTGTATGGTCACATTCTGTTACAACAGACATAAAATAAGTTCTGAAAAATTGTAATGCTTATGTTGCATAAAATGAGTGTACTAACTTACCACATTTGAACATATCACAACAGTCCTCAGTGTAGTTCACCATCACTTCACCCTCTTTGTCACAGGGAACAGGTGTTGAAATGGGACAGGAACGTGGCTTGCATTGGACACTCATTGTGTCCCCGTCACAAACACACACCTGGCATCCACTTCGCCATGTCTCACCCAGCTGTTTTACCCATAAAAAATATATATTGTTTTAACAATATACCTATTGAGAAATAGGTTCTGATATATTAAATTTTGCATACCTCTTTAGGCAAACCATCAGGGCCAGTGCAACCTAGTGCAACAGCAAATTGTCAGTATTTATATACAATGTATATTTGCAAAATTATGTTACATAAAAATGTTCTTACAGGCAGATACACAGAGATCAGTGTTTGAGCTAAACCGTGTGAGCCCATCTGGGCAGTAGCATCCCTCCATGAAGGATTCACGTTTATCTTTGTCTGAAGGTTTTTTGCTCTGACATTTGGATATGTATTTGTCATTGTATCTAGAAAAAAGTTTAGTACAATTATAAATATTAAAAATATTGGTTGGTTGGTTGGTTGGTTAAGATGTTTTTGTGTAGATATACAAACATGTACCTTGCATTGCATGTTTCAACAATAGTTGGACCACACGGCCTATAGATTTGGTTTGAAGGACAGTCAAAGTCTGAAAATTAAAAACACTATGAAAATAGAGTGTTTACACAGTAATGCATTAGCTTGGAGTTTTAATAACTTTCTTACCACAAAGTCCATCTGTGGCATTCCTCCAAGACACACAAATAGAGTTTTGTGCACATAAAGATGCATATGCCTCAAGAGTGGCACATCCAGTTGAATTGTTCATGTACCAAACATCATATTTACAGGCCTCATAAAAGTTGTCTGGTATGATTACATTGTGGCACTCCTTAAAGACACTTAATTTAAAAGACCAACACGTGAAAATCAAACTAACTAGTTTCTACTGTGTACATGTTTATGTTTAGAGTTTAAATTCTTACTCGCTAATTATCACTTCACAGGGAGGAGATGGAGGAGGATTAGGTGGAGTAACTGTCGGAGGAGGTGGTTGATGCTCACAATACGGCTTCTTAATATCTGGGACACGCCACTCATATGCCATTGAGGGGCATGGACCGAGCTGGCCATTTGGAAATCGGCAGTCATTCGAGGTGTTATTGTCACAAGTACCTTGCACAAACAAAAAATGTACGTTTTGTGACAAAATTAGACCCAATGAGACTTATTTCTCTATTGTATACATAAGTGATCATTAGTAACTTACCGCACTGTCCTTCGGTATTGTTGTGAAAAAGAGAAAATGGCAGTTCAACACTAAACTGAAGTGACTTGAACACAACAACTGCTTGAATTTCTTTGATTGTCAGACGCAGTTCAATAGTTGTACTCGTGATGGTTAAGTCAGCATTGGAGTAGGTTGGGATTATTTGCTTGCCATTCATATAAACCTAAATAATCAAAGCATAGTTGAAGGTCTTAAAGAAGAAGGGTGTGTTCTTTTAATCAAAACACACAGTTTGCTTACAATATTGCGGTATTCTGGGGACGTCTCAGCTGTAAGAGTTATATTGTAGCTTTTGTATTTTACAATCAAAGCTTTGGCACAGGTCACTCTTCCAGAAGCATCACAGTTTTCATTGTCGATAAGAACTGTGAAATTGTGTTTTGGAATAATTTCTTGAATCAAAACATATGTGCAGTTTTTCTGAAAGCTGTAATACTGGTCATCAAATGTGATATAATGTGGGTCTCCCCATCCAACACATCTACCTAGATATAAAAGAAAGAGCATGAATTTTAGAATTAGTCAAGATTTCACAAAGTAAGATGGTGAGCGAGTTGGGGGAGCTTACATGGACAATCATAATGGTAACAGCAGCCTTCATTATCATATACTTTAACTGGGCTTACTCGTTTATTTGCACAAACTGGCTTTGTGACAGATGGACATTGCAGAGGTTGGGAAACAGTAGTGCCATTTTCACATTTGTAACTCATACAATCCGATATCCAGGTATCACCATTCTGCAAAAAAAAGTCTCTCTTAAATGTATTGCTTGAATGTAAAATGTAAAAGAGTGTAAAGAGAAAAAATGTGCATTAAGCATGCATAAACTACAAATAAATTATATCATTCAACACCAAAAAACAAAACAATACAATACCTTCCGTGGTGGATCTAGAAATGTGCAGTTCCGATAGCATGGAATGTTCTCCTCAGTGCACGCCATGCTGCAATAGACTTCATAACAGTCAGGTTTGCCATCGTTCTGTTTGATAATAAACTGACCTAAAGAATAAAGGGTAGATGAAATCAACAATACCACATACAGTGATCAGATTTACAATACAATAAGTAATAATATATGAATAATTTATTTAAAATCCCAAATAATTTACCAGGTTTGAATTCTTGGTCATCATACATGCAGACACATCCCTTTGGTGTGGTAGTCGGCTGTTGAGTAGTAGAGGCTATAGTAGTTGAAGTAGTTAAAACACTGTAGGTTACCGTAGGTGTCTGCATAGTAGTTGTGATAGTGCTTCTTCTGGTGGTTGACCATTCAGTAGTTGACAGTGTTGTTGTGGGTTTAGTGGTGGTCATGTAAATTGTAGTAGTTGTAGAAAGTGGTTGAGTTGTACTTGTAATGGATTTAGTAGTTGTTGTAATTTTTCCAGTGGTTGTTGGCTGGTGAGTGGTTGAGGCAGCAGTAGTAGTAGGTATTGAAATAGTAGTAGAAGGTACTGAAGTAGTTGTGGTAGGAGTAGTGGTAGTGGAAGTAGTGGAAGGAGTAGGGGTAGAAGTAGTGGTAGAGGAAGGAGTAGGGGTAGAAGTAGGGGTAGAAGTAGTGGTAGTGGAAGGAGTAGGGGTAGAAGTAGTGGTAGTGGTAGGGGTAGGAGTAGTGGTAGTGGAAGGAGTAGGGGTAGAAGTAGTAGTAGTGGAAGGAGTAGTGGTAGAAGTAGTGGTAGTGGAAGGAGTAGGGGTAGAAGTAGTGGAAGGAGTAGGGGTAGAAGTAGTGGTAGTGGTAGGAGTAGGGGTAGAAGTAGTGGTAGTGGAAGGAGTAGGGGTAGAAGTAGTGGTAGTGGAAGGAGTAGGGGTAGAAGTAGTGGTAGTGGAAGGAGTAGGGGTAGAAGTAGTGGTAGTGGAAGGAGTAGGGGTAGAAGTAGTGGTAGTGGTAGGAGTAGGGGTAGAAGTAGTGGTAGTGGAAGGAGTAGGGGTAGAAGTAGTGGTAGTGGAAGGAGTAGGGGTAGAAGTAGTGGTAGTGGAAGGAGTAGGTGTAGAAGTAGTGGTAGTGGAAGGAGTAGGGGTAGAAGTAGTGGTAGTGGAAGGAGTAGGGGTAGAAGTAGTGGTAGTGGTAGGAGTAGGGGTAGAAGTAGTGGTAGTGAGCAGGGTAGTTGAGGGAGATGTTGGACAAACACAACACCCCACTCGTATTTCATAGTCATAACAATGCGGTATTAGAGCCTGCTCATCGTCCTTACAGATCAGGCCAACAGTAACATTGCATATAACCTTTTGATCTACCTCTTCTGGTGTTTTTTGAGTTACTTTATCTCTGCACTCTATTACAAGGTTTTTACTGCAATACTGTTCCACATCTGTATTGGTAATATTTGGTAATGATTCGTGATCACCATCACTCCCTACATCAGGATAATGATCATTTTGCCATTTTGTCCAGTAACATTTGAGATCAGAGCAAACTGTTGTGGTTGAGGCAGTAGGGGCGGTAGTCGAGGTAGGGGTAGGGGTTGGGGTAGGAGTAGTAGTAGTAGTAGTAGTAGTAGTAGTAGTAGTAGTAGTAGTAGTAGTAGTAGAAGTAGTGGTAGTGGAAGGAGTAGGGCTAGAAGTAGTGGTAGTGGTAGGAGTAGGGGTAGTGGTAGTGGAAGGAGTAGGGGTAGAAGTAGTAGTAGTGGAAGGAGTAGGGGTAGAAGTAGTGGTAGTGGTAGGAGTAGGGGTAGAAGTAGTGGTAGTGGAAGGAGTAGGGGTAGAAGTAGTGGTAGTGGAAGGAGTAGGGGTAGAAGTAGTGGTAGTGGAAGGAGTAGGGGTAGAAGTAGTGGTAGTGGAAGGAGTAGGGGTAGAAGTAGTGGTAGTGGAAGGAGTAGGGGTAGAAGTAGTGGTAGTGGTAGGAGTAGGGGTAGAAGTAGTGGTAGTGGTATTGTGAATTTGACGGCCCATTGTCGTTGTTGGCCCTGTTTGAATGTTTTCTGTTGTGATGTTTAAAGTAGTTGATGGTTCTGTAGTAGTTGTAGTAGGTACTGAAGTAGTTGTGGTATTGTAAATAATGGTTGGGGTTGTAGTTGGGGTAGTAGTTGTGGTAGTGGAAGGAGTAGGGGTAGAAGTAGTGGTAGTGGAAGGAGTAGGGCTAGAAGTAGTGGTAGTGGTAGGAGTAGGGGTAGTGGTAGTGGAAGGAGTAGGGGTAGAAGTAGTAGTAGTGGAAGGAGTAGTGGTAGAAGTAGTGGTAGTGGTAGGAGTAGAAGTAGTGGTAGTGGAAGGAGTAGGGCTAGAAGTAGTGGTAGTGGTAGGAGTAGGGGTAGTGGTAGTGGAAGGAGTAGGGGTAGAAGTAGTGGTAGTGGTAGGAGTAGAAGTAGTGGTAGTGGAAGGAGTAGGGCTAGAAGTAGTGGTAGTGGTAGGAGTAGGGGTAGTGGTAGTGGAAGGAGTAGGGGTAGAAGTAGTGGTAGTGGAAGGAGTAGGGGTAGAAGTAGTGGTAGTGGAAGGAGTATGGGTAGAAGTAGTGGTAGTGGTAGGAGTAGGGGTAGAAGTAGTGGTAGTGGAAGGAGTAGGGGTAGAAGTAGTGGTAGTGGTAGGAGTAGGGGTAGAAGTAGTGGTAGTGAGCAGGGTAGTTGAGGGAGATGTTGGACAAACACAACACCCCACTCGTATTTCATAGTCATAACAATGCGGTATTAGAGCCTGCTCATCGTCCTTACAGATCAGGCCAACAGTAACATTGCATATAACCTTTTGATCTACCTCTTCTGGTGTTTTTTGAGTTACTTTATCTCTGCACTCTATTACAAGGTTTTTACTGCAATACCGTTCCACATCTGTATTGGTAATATTTGGTAATGATTCGTGATCACCATCACTCCCTACATCAGGATAATGATCATTTTGCCATTTTGTCCAGTAACATTTGAGATCAGAGCAAACTGTTGTGGTTGAGGCAGTAGGGGCGGTAGTCGAGGTAGGGGTAGGGGTTGGGGTAGGAGTAGTAGTAGTAGTAGTAGTAGTAGTAGAAGTAGTGGTAGTGGAAGGAGTAGGGCTAGAAGTAGTGGTAGTGGTAGGAGTAGGGGTAGTGGTAGTGGAAGGAGTAGGGGTAGAAGTAGTAGTAGTGGAAGGAGTAGGGGTAGAAGTAGTGGTAGTGGTAGGAGTAGGGGTAGAAGTAGTGGTAGTGGAAGGAGTAGGGGTAGAAGTAGTGGTAGTGGAAGGAGTAGGGGTAGAAGTAGTGGTAGTGGAAGGAGTAGGGGTAGAAGTAGTGGTAGTGGAAGGAGTAGGGGTAGAAGTAGTGGTAGTGGTAGGAGTAGAAGTAGTGGTAGTGGAAGGAGTAGGGCTAGAAGTAGTGGTAGTGGTAGGAGTAGGGGTAGTGGTAGTGGAAGGAGTAGGGGTAGAAGTAGTGGTAGTGGTAGGAGTAGAAGTAGTGGTAGTGGAAGGAGTAGGGCTAGAAGTAGTGGTAGTGGTAGGAGTAGGGGTAGTGGTAGTGGAAGGAGTAGGGGTAGAAGTAGTGGTAGTGGAAGGAGTAGGGGTAGAAGTAGTGGTAGTGGAAGGAGTATGGGTAGAAGTAGTGGTAGTGGTAGGAGTAGGGGTAGAAGTAGTGGTAGTGGAAGGAGTAGGGGTAGAAGTAGTGGTAGTGGTAGGAGTAGGGGTAGAAGTAGTGGTAGTGAGCAGGGTAGTTGAGGGAGATGTTGGACAAACACAACACCCCACTCGTATTTCATAGTCATAACAATGCGGTATTAGAGCCTGCTCATCGTCCTTACAGATCAGGCCAACAGTAACATTGCATATAACCTTTTGATCTACCTCTTCTGGTGTTTTTTGAGTTACTTTATCTCTGCACTCTATTACAAGGTTTTTACTGCAATACTGTTCCACATCTGTATTGGTAATATTTGGTAATGATTCGTGATCACCATCACTCCCTACATCAGGATAATGATCATTTTGCCATTTTGTCCAGTAACATTTGAGATCAGAGCAAACTGTTGTGGTTGAGGCAGTAGGGGCGGTAGTCGAGGTAGGGGTAGGGGTTGGGGTAGGAGTAGTAGTAGTAGTAGTAGTAGTAGTAGTAGTAGTAGTAGTAGTAGTAGTAGTAGTTGTAGTGGAAGGAGTAGGGCTAGAAGTAGTGGTAGTGGTAGGAGTAGGGGTAGTGGTAGTGGAAGGAGTAGGGGTAGAAGTAGTAGTAGTGGAAGGAGTAGGGGTAGAAGTAGTGGTAGTGGTAGGAGTAGGGGTAGAAGTAGTGGTAGTGGAAGGAGTAGGGGTAGAAGTAGTGGTAGTGGAAGGAGTAGGGGTAGAAGTAGTGGTAGTGGAAGGAGTAGGGGTAGAAGTAGTGGTAGTGGAAGGAGTAGGGGTAGAAGTAGTGGTAGTGGTAGGAGTAGAAGTAGTGGTAGTGGAAGGAGTAGGGCTAGAAGTAGTGGTAGTGGTAGGAGTAGGGGTAGTGGTAGTGGAAGGAGTAGGGGTAGAAGTAGTGGTAGTGGTAGGAGTAGAAGTAGTGGTAGTGGAAGGAGTAGGGCTAGAAGTAGTGGTAGTGGTAGGAGTAGGGGTAGTGGTAGTGGAAGGAGTAGGGGTAGAAGTAGTGGTAGTGGAAGGAGTAGGGGTAGAAGTAGTGGTAGTGGAAGGAGTATGGGTAGAAGTAGTGGTAGTGGTAGGAGTAGGGGTAGAAGTAGTGGTAGTGGAAGGAGTAGGGGTAGAAGTAGTGGTAGTGGTAGGAGTAGGGGTAGAAGTAGTGGTAGTGAGCAGGGTAGTTGAGGGAGATGTTGGACAAACACAACACCCCACTCGTATTTCATAGTCATAACAATGCGGTATTAGAGCCTGCTCATCGTCCTTACAGATCAGGCCAACAGTAACATTGCATATAACCTTTTGATCTACCTCTTCTGGTGTTTTTTGAGTTACTTTATCTCTGCACTCTATTACAAGGTTTTTACTGCAATACCGTTCCACATCTGTATTGGTAATATTTGGTAATGATTCGTGATCACCATCACTCCCTACATCAGGATAATGATCATTTTGCCATTTTGTCCAGTAACATTTGAGATCAGAGCAAACTGTTGTGGTTGAGGCAGTAGGGGCGGTAGTCGAGGTAGGGGTAGGGGTTGGGGTAGGAGTAGTAGTAGTAGTAGTAGTAGTAGTAGTAGTAGTAGTAGGCTGTGTCGTTGTTGTAATGTATGTTTCAGTTGTAGTTATTTTCTCTGTTGTTGTACTGGGGATTTCCGTAGTGGAAGTGATTAGGCATATCTTCTCCATCGAACTACAATAACTATAATACACAAAATGTCCATTAAATATAGTGTGACATTTGAAACCTTCTGTTCTGGCAAAATACAAATAAAACATAATATTTTTAATGATAACAAAGAAGTTTTTACCAGCCCTGCCAAGGAGGTGATGAAGGCATCGGGTCTCCTTCTTTATAATGTTTTCCATCCTCATCATAGCAGCCACATTCCTCCTCTGACTTGCATTCCATGTTATCTTCATCCAAATATTTTCTCTCTTTAGGGCAATGTGGATAGCAGCCTTGAAAAAATTAAATGCTTATTAAATATGCAGGAACCTCAAAATAGATCATAAATTGCATGTCCTTTAACCAAAACATAAATGTTTAAAAATTAATTGTTGCTATACCCTCTAATGTTGGAATTTCATTGTAACACTTTCCAGAGGGATTCTTGCAAGTTTCCATACAGGGTTTTCCACAAGGCTCATAGTGCCATTCACAATGTCCATCAGAGTTGTAGTAATCACAAAACAGAGCTGATGGAAAATAAATAATGTGAACATTATGAACCATAAAAGACTGTATATTATACTATATTAATTTACAGTTGATCTAAACAAGCCTAACTCACGGCAAATAGTGGGGGTTCTCCATTTCACACACACTCCTGCTTTGTTGCATGCTGCAGCATAAGCGGCAACAGCAGAGCAGAAACAGTCACAGTCACCTCCTGTACTGCACCCACAAGTGTCTTCCTCACAGACATCATAATATTCTTGAGCTGCAACCTTTTACAAAGAAATCACTCAAATTTAGTCTCTCATTTCATACAATCAATGATAATTATAGCTGTACTTTCAGTCAAATGTATAGTGTATAGACCTGACATAAAAGTTGCTCGAATTAATTATTACGTTTTATGAATCATATTTATTACATTCATTTTTTATATTCAGTTTATATAAATTAATAAACATGTTAATGAAGTAATCTAATATTTTTATAATTACAAAATACATTTTTTGTATTGATGGTCACAATTACAATAAAATGAATAGGGTTTAGCTGCATTTTAAGAGAAACACAACGCATTATAGAGGTCTTACCCGTGTATGGCATTCCTTGAAAACAGAGCTGATTATGATGCTGCAGTGTTTTTTGGCCCATGCATGCCTATGTGAGTATAGATCACAGGAACTATTTAATGGCTTTGCATCTTCACAGGTTGGCAACATTTTCCAGCTGTTTCCAAAATCAATCGCCGTCACCAGATTATCATTTGATCTGGAGATCAATTCTGTATTTATATTGCCATCAAAATTTCCACAAAGACCACATACTTTTCCCTGAAACAAAATGTTTCCATTATATTATAAAATTAAACTATCGTACATTAATCATGACTGTACATTTATATATTTTGTCACCTTGAATGCAGATTTAAGTTTTATCATGATTGTTGTTTTCTTATTCCACATAAGCACAATGCCATTTTCTGCCTCAATTACAAGATAAATGCCAACTATGTGGATCTTATATGGTATTTCATTTCCTGTTCTTTCAGGTATTTTGACACTTTCTTCTGTAAGTTCAATTGTGTTGTTCTGAAAAACATACACACAAATATATTATTTATCAGGATTTCTCAATATACAGTACAGTTTTGGCTCAGTCCAAAATGAGATCTTACATATTAAGGGGCATTCCAATAATAATTCAAATTTCAATACTTATTGTTAGAGATTTAAAATAATTTACCCCTAGAAATAGGTTGACTGTGAAGCAGTCACCCTCTGATGATTCGCATGGGTGGTTCCTAATCAAAACTCTGAAAGTGCCTTTCCCATTATTTTCACAATAATCCTGTATGAAAAAGAAAAGTTACCGTACCTTGAACAGTGTGTGTATTTGTCACATTTAATATTGAAGTTGTAAAATTGTAAATTACAGTACCTGTGCAAAAATGTAGTTACAGTGTCCCCTGAAAAAGAACCTCCTTTGGTCAAATGTGATGTAATTGCCTTCTCCATATAGAGTGCAGATACCATCACACACTTTATCAGTGCAGTCCCAGTCTCGGCCTCGGCAGGTGCTATTTTAAGACAATAATATAATTTAGGTTACTTGGAAAGAATTACACAGAATTACAACCGTAAAACACACAGTTGTGTGTAAAATGAATCAGAATCAGAATTACTTTTATTCATCCCCGAGGGGAAATTTTCTTCGTTACAGATGCAACCGACCAAGAGCATGTACATCGAACAAGTTACAAAATAAGCTAAATACAATAAGATGAAAGATAGAAGATAAAATAGCTCTCTCAAATAAGCTAAATACAATAAGATAAAAGATAAAAGATAAAATAGCTCTCTCAAATAAGCTAAATACAATAAGATAAAAGATAAAAGATAAAAAGATAAAATAGCTCTCTCACAATAAGATAAAAGATAAAATATCATGTTGTAATTACCAGGTATTACAGTCCACATCGATTGTCTCTCCACGCTCATATTGAACACCTCCGTGAGTGCAAGGGCAGTCTTTCTCCTCGGTGCAGTTTCCTTTTCCATTATTCACCAGACCGGGGGGGCACACACAGCCTGACTCACAATGTTTTCTCACCTGTCAAATATGAAAAAAGAATTCAAAACTGCTCCAATTAACAACAATAAAAAACAATTTGTTCTTATTACACAATTGTTGTCCAGTGTTTGACATGTCTTTTGGCACTCTACTCCTCTTGCACTTGGATTGGCCTTGTCACATTTGAAAAATCGCATGGGATGTTTGCATTCTAAAACATACATTTTATGTACATTAATTTTTGGTTTATTATTTGACATGATAAATGTGAGCCATGTACCTGGATGGTCTTCATCATTTCCTTCACATTCCACTCTTCCATTTTTGCATTTGCTGCCCAAAAACTCTTATCAGTCTTTTTTGTGGTTGTAATTTTAGTATTATTTCGTCAGCATTTCATAGCATTATTTCATCATGTAGATTTAGAAAGAAACTCACCATTGTCTTTCCATTCCGTTCTTTGACATTATATACTGTCCATTATGCCAAACTTTATCTCCATTATAACAGGGACATTCGTAGGCAGACACACATTCACCATTGTCAGATAGGTAGTCTCCCTCAGGGCAGCCACAGCCATCAATGGAAGTGAAGCTGATGCTACATGCTGGATCAGGCTCACTGAGGTGACGGCAGGTACGACCACAGCTAGTCATCTGATAGTCATACACAAAAGTTGTAGAGCAACTTGTGTAGTTTTCTATAAGTAAAAAGATTGTTGTTACCAATAATGCCTTTGAATTACAAAAATGAAACAACCTATATTACACTATTTTATGATCTATGTTACAGTGGTCATGACAACCATACTTGGAGTTGTGTTTTGTTTAATTCACACATGGTCAGGACACAAATACTGCATATTTAGGTTGGGTTCTTTTCTCAAACAGAAAACACCCCGTCCAGTTTGTGATGTAATGTGCTGATACTTCCTGCATCTTCCTGTGTTTTAAAACTCCTTACACCTTCACTAGAAACATTTGAGTAATGTCATCCCTAGAATTGCCATATTGAACTAAAGATAAAAGGTAGCAATTAACTTGAAAACTACTACTTTATGACATCACAAGGTGGAACAGAGCATTATGAGCTTTTGATATGTACTAGATAGAGCAATAATAAAGGGATTGACAGGCAGATCGGTGCAGCGTTGGCAGTGAAGCGGTCGCTGTATCATACCATTGCAGTGAAGAGAGAACTGAGCTGAAAGGCAAAGCTCACAATTTACCTGTCAGTCTACGTTCCTACCCTCACCTATGGTCATGAGCTTGGATAATGAGCTGGATAATGACCAAAAGGACAAGATTGCGGATACAAGTGGCCGAAATGAGTTTCTTCTGCAGAGTGGCTGGGCGCTCCCTTAGAGATAGGGTGAGGAGCTCAGTCACATAGAAGAAACTCAGAGTAGAGCCGCTGCTCCTCCACATTGAAAGGAGCCAGCTGAGGTGGCTTGGGCATCAGTTCCGGATGCCTCCCTTAGGAGGTGTTCTGGACACATCCCACCGGGAGGCAACCCCGGGGAAGACCCAGGATATACTGGAGAGACTATATCTCTGGGCTGGCCTGGGAACGCTTCAGGTATCCCTTGGAAGAGGAAGTGTGTGTGAAGAGGAAAGTCTAGGCCAGATAAAATTGATGGATGAATGCTCATGTGTGAATGAAAAAAACACAACTCTAGATATGGTCTTGATGAGGTAACAATATTATAAAATGGCTCAAAGCTCAGAAGAGTACATTTTGCATTATATATGACCTTTAAAGTAATTTATTTAACTCTATTATGATTTATGAAATGATAATCAAAGTAGTAGGTGCTAATAGGTAACAATCAAGTGCTACAGGAAACACTATAATAGGATATAATAAGCATAAAATAGTAACAGCATATAATGCTTGTATCCAGTACTCACGGCACACTTGTTTCCTCCAGTCTTTCACTTTAACTCCGGCAGCTGCACAAGCATAGACATAAGAGGAAATGGCAGCACATAAAGCCCTCTCACTATTTTCAAATGCACAGGTGTCATAAATGCAAGTCTGTCAGGGAAAAAAAGGAAAATAAAGTAAATTAACAATTGAAAACTTACAGTGAAATAGTGAAACTTGGTTAAAACAAACTACACGATGTAGAAGAATAACTACAATAAATACAAATTTCTTGAACACGTTTGTTGACTACAATCACTGCTTACCTGCTTGTAGTAATCTGGGTTAATTGTCAGGTGGCATGTAGAAAAAACACTTTCTGGGTCTGTCAGCAAGCCGCACCACTCATTAGCAAATTTCTCTGTAACAAACATACGTATTTGAAAAACTTTGTATATATAAAAGAACTAAAAAAAATCTGCTTTTGAAATCATTCATACTATTATTATATTTTACCTCTGTCTATACTCAAATCACAAGGTTTCCCCTGTACAATGTCCACATCTTTGCAGTTTTGGTCAGACTTCCATTTGTTGCCAAACATCTCAGGTATTCCTTCGGGAGGTCCATTTGGGAGCATAAAGTCATCTCCACTGTCATCGTTAAAATTTCCACAAAGACCTAAAGCAAGATTTAGTTAATTTAAAAGATTAATGTCAAGAGTTCTGAGTGACTAATATTTAATATCATCTGGGCATGATAATCCAACCAACAAACAGTTTGAACACATTTGGGAGTAATAATACCGTTTAGTTTTCCTTTATTAGCTCTTGATGATTTAATGTAGATCTGCATAACTGGCTGAATCTGTACTTCAAGAGTAATCCCAAAGATGGTGTGAGCTACTATGTAGAAGCTGGATGGCTGAAACACTGTCACCTCATCTATGAAGTAAAATATAGTTTTAGTTTTCATATGTAACAATTCTCTGCAAAAAGGCATCAAAACGTGAGGAAATAATTAAATCTTACCCATTACAAGAGGAAGTTTGGAAGTTTGTGTATTAAAAATAACTTGGCCACTATCTTCAATAGTCATCTTTGACTGAAAAAAAATAACTGCATTAAATATCAGACGTATACAAATAATGAAATGAGGATTGCAGTGTATGAATTATGCTATTCCCCATTTTACCAAGGTTTTTGGCATCTGCACTGTGACAGAGGACAGACATGTAGAATGATCTGATTTTCCACATTTATAAAGATCACCAACAATACTAAATGTCCCATTGGATTCCTAGAAAATAATAATATATTACATTTTGTACATTTTGATTTTACAAGAGCATACAATAACCCAGTGAATATTTTAGTTACACACCTGTGCCAGGGTGTAGGAGCACTCTCCATGGAAGGTATAGGTTTTATCGTCAAATGTGGACACATGAGAACCACCCAGAATGGAGCAGACAACAGGACACTCTTTGTCTGTACATTCCCATTTTCCATTAATGCATGTGCTGTCAATGAATATCACTTATTTACTACATTCTATTTACACAAATTATCAACCTCTGTACCTCTATTATATTTACCATGTTTTACAGTTATCTGAGTATGAGGTCCAGGGCTTGCCTTTGTGTTCACAGGAACATGAAGAGAGTGGAATACAGCCTTTACCGGTAATGTCATCCCAGACAGTGCCTTGAGTGAAATTATAATGAACAAAGCATGTTAACAATTGAACAAAAAGAGATTTCTTAGTCTAGGAGGTACGTACATTATGACTACCAAAGACAATTAGGTAACAACATAGCCATGATAGTAATAGGTCTCAGTTTGTAAACGCCCAACTTCATATGACAATGTAAACATATCTTTATTGTTAATTAACAAAATAAAGGGTTAAAACATAATTCCAGAGTAAAAACACATACCTGATGGACAAAAACATCCATCTGTGCAGTGCTGGGTGCACATTTTGCTGCTCTCTGGATAGCGACAGGTGTTCTTACAGGGGCTACCACACGCTCTATACTCCATGTTTTGAGAACAGTCAGCTTCTGTTAGGCCAAAACAAGAATATTGCATATAACTATTGCATAACTACTAAAATAACTAATGTTACTACTACTACTGCTACTACTATTTCTACTATAAATGTAAAACAGACAATACAGTACCACATCCGGTGCTCCTCCTCCAGTTGCCAGGTTGACCCCCTGCATGAGCACACTGACGGGAAAACTCAGACAGAGTTGCACACAGGGAGCTGCTGTTGTGGTTTTTATTATGGCATTGGTCCTTTTTACAGGCTTGAATGAATGAGTTTGTGTCGACCAGATCAGTACAGCTGTAAAAGGAATCCTCTGATAGGACATTTTCACAAAAGTCATCCTGAAGAGAAAATTAGACACTTTAGTTCCAAAAAATAGAAATATACTATGTGAGCTATGCTGTGTCTTACCTTGGTGCCGCATAGCTTCATGTCTGGGGACTGGATTTCCTTGCACTTGTTATTTGGGCCATCCATCTTCCAAATTTGTCCATAGCTTTCAGGAGATAAGCTCATCCCGGTTGCACTAATGAACTCGTGTATTCCACGAATTCCATTGAAGTCACCACACAGACCACAAGTTTGATTTTGAAATTTTGGTTTTAACTCAACCTAAAACATAATGGGTATATTTACTTCTGCAATATTATGAAGTGGGGATACATAGGAGATGTGCAAGTGCCTTTAAATTTGGATCCCAGGACATTTATTCTTAACAATTCATTATCATTCAACATAGGTTCTGTCCACAATATAGAAATTGATGATTTCATAATTTCAGATATAAGACAGGGGCATGTATAACTAGCCTATAGATTTTTTTATTTTTTTTTAAAGAACGATCCTAACAGAAGATTCTTCAATGTTTCATTATTTGTACTAGTTCTACAAACTTGACAATAAATATTTGGTTTAAACAACTATCACATCTTCCAAGGCAATTGTAAAAAAAATAAATAAAATAAAATAGAATAAAGTAAAAATAAAGTAAAAATATTTGGAATCTGTTGTGATGTCAAGTAAACATAACATGTTAAGGACTAACTATTCCATCCATTTATACTTGAGAACTCACCCAGAAAGCATCCTCTGTATTCCAGTAAGCCACCAATCCCAACTCCGCCTTAATCTTTATATAGGCCCGCTCTTTTTGGATTGCAATTCCATCCTCAATGTGTGGCACTGTGACCCTGTGCAGAAAAATGTTATTTGTTAAAATTAGGAAAGTAGAAGACATCAAAGTATATCAATACAATACAACCAGACTTACGGCTTATCGTTGACCTTAATTGAGTTTTTGTACAGTTCCACAGTGACACCATTCAGTTTCATCTCAACTCTTCCAAGACTGGGCTTCTGTAGGTTCCTGCCTCGCTCCAGCTGAATGTTAAAAGTCTCGTAGTTGCTCTTACAATGAGACGTAAAAACATAGTTGCAGGCAAATGGCAGCTGGAAAAAATCTCCATCGAAGGTCTTAAAATGGTGGTTTCCCCAAGTGCTACAGAATGGGTTGTGAGAATCTGAATAATAAAAATGATAGCAAATAAACCATTATAAAATAACTAAAATAAGGATTTTGAATCTAAACCAAAACACAAAACAACTGTATCCATTTCTAAAACAGGGCTAAAACTGATCTTAATATGGAACTGTCTCCAAATCAGGAACTTCCACATACTTCTGAAAACTCGCTGAAACCACCATGGCTACAATTTAATAAAATTACTTAATTCACTTCCTCAACATTTGTAAATAGCCCATGGCTTATTTATGAACATGAACGTACCTCTGACAATTGGGATCTGTGTAGCCGCTGGCATATACATGCCTAGATAAAAAAAAAAAAAAAAACATAAAATTTCACTGCTTTATGTGTGTGTTAAAAAAAAAGAAAAAAAAAGAAGAATTACATTAAAAGAAAACATTTATGCACTTACTATCTGCCGTGGCGAGTCCAAATCCCACAGTGAACCATAGCAGGAACCACATAGTTCCTGTTGTCATGGTCCTGCACCAGTCTGAGCTGTACGGGAGGTCCCAACCAGCTAGACTTTATATAGGCCATCACTTGTTTGCTATCAAGGAGGGATAACAAAACAGGGGAAACTATAATAATAGTCTTGGTCATTGTTATTTTTTTACATTAAGAACCACACCTGCAGTTTTGAAAACATCTCTATCATAATAAACTAAATGATCCATAACTGTATTTAGATATTCAAAACATACATGTACATTATTTTTACACACTAGAGATCAATAGCTATAGTGATGTATTCCCACTAACCTGAAGGTCCATCATTTAAACTTGTAACTGATAGATTTGTTATGTCCACAACACAGCAGACCACCGAACAAAATAATTATATTTTGGTGCATTATAGATGTTATCTTTTATCAACTTATTATTTTGTGTGAGGACCCCCCATAGCCCTGAGTTTCTCTGCAACACCCCCTTTCCAGTGCTCACATCCTTCACTCTTCACTCCCCACTCTCCAAATAACCTTCTAAGTATTCAGGTAAATGCATAGTTGGTGGGACGCCCAGAGGTTAGAAATGGCAGCAACATCTTGCAACAGTATATGTGAGCAGCAAATGGATAATGTATTTGTGGTTTAGATCCCCAATCCAGGAGCTTACCCTCTCTAGTAGCCGCGTTTCCCCAGATGCTTCACAGAAGGGAAGATGCTTAAGAAATGATTTAACGACAACTCTAATAAATGTAAATATGATTTATTTCACAGATAATAGAGTCAGCCAATTAACAGACAGTTTAAGTCTGGATCCTCTTAAACACCCAATGCAAGAAAGACCCTGAAGAACATCTCAGGGTTATATTTATAATATCCTATACAAGGACATCCCACTCTTGACCATATGGAATTTCTCAAACATGGTTTGACAGAACACTTCTCCATATATTACCTGACAATGATTAATTGTCACCATTGTACCATTTACCAAATGTCTTTGGAATGCAGTGCCTCCCAAACTCTGACCCTTTTAGGCTCCAAACTGGTAGTCCCAGACTGAAGGCCCCAAAGATAACAAACGAACTATCCTAGGAAAGTCCATATGTAGTAACAGTATATGAAGTATAATACAGTAGTATAACAGATACCACACATTCAATTACAATATAGTACTTAGCATCTAAAGAGGACAATAAAAAGTCTTTCCTATTTTTCTCTTTTACAAGTTATGTGTATAGCTAGCTGTGATATTGTTTAATGTTGAGAAACTACTTGGAAGATTGTCCAAAACATAACAGGCCCATAGGTTTATTGAACTAATGAACAGGACAGATGTAACCATGATGGGGGTGTAGAGTGGGGATAGACATTAAGCAAATTGGTGGACCTATTATTTGCCCTACTTGAGCTATGGCCTATACTCCAGGCTAACACATGCATGCAACACAATAAGTAGGCTAAGCGTTTAGAACAGTGGCCCTCAAGCTCAAAGTCACCTAAGAAAAGATTTGTTTTTTCTTGTACCATTAGAACTAGGTCTATAATAATTTCATAACTGCTCCTATAGTTGTAACCTAGACTTCCACAAAAGAGGACATGAATCTTTAAATAACCTTTTAGCAATATATTTTCAAAATAAATACACATTCCTTGATATTTTGTGTAATGCTTTATTTGTCTAAGGCTATAAAGACAGTACAATTATGATACTGATCACGTGCTGCTCTGATGATTATAAATTTACATTTATATGCACTGTTAGACCAAAGAGGTGCTTCTTCTTCTGCGGCCCACTGGAGCAGCTCTGGTGCAGTCTGTGTGTCCACAGCCACACTCCTCCACATGGACGTACGAGTGATGAACCACATCACCATTCAGACAGAGCAGGTCCACAGTACGGTTACTGAAGCGAGTCTCTTTACAGCAGGCACACGAGTGCTGCATGTGGTCTGCTTCTGCTGAGTATCTAAAGACAGAAAAGAGAACATTAAGTGATTATGTGCACATGAGCTTTTGTGTGTATTTACATTTATACATAAATGGTGGGAGTTTACTTGGTGAAAGTGTTGCAAGAGCCTTCACAGTATGGTATTTCTACTTCCTCTGAAGACTGGCAGTCTTTGTGAGTGACAAGAGTTCTCATAGACACCAATTTGCAGGCTTTCTCACGCTCCACACCTTCAATACAAAACCAGTTGATGTTTAATAGACATGCTCAACAAGGAAACTTTTTGTTTTTATGTAAAGCCAACACCTACAGGTCTTACAACAGCCATTTGCTGCAGTTTGAATAGTGTCCTACAGTGGAATAACAAAGTAAAGTGAAGAGTGATACATAATAAATAAAGTAAGATATGTTCTTGGGGATGCTTTAGATTTACTCACAGGCTGGCACATGCTTTCCTGGAAGGCTGGACAGATAATTTGTGAAAGGATAGCAGTGAACATGTCACCACTTTTAATACAAGTGAAATGTTCGCACTTATTCGTAGTTGAAGTCCAGCTTGCTCCTTGCTATCAATCACCAAAGAGCCAGTGAAACGTTAATATACAAATTTAACATGAATAATATTTTGATTCCAGTGGACAATCTTTACCTTCAAAATATGTGTTGTACCATTGATATTAAAAATACAGTGTGTTTGGACACACTTTCCACAGCATTCATCTTCAGCAGGCTCATCATAGTCATATCCCTTTAAAAAATGAACAATTTTATTAGCATTTCTCTGCATAAATCTTTTTTTGGAATAAATTAATATACTGTTTTACCATGTCACAATTTTCGTCACACTGTTGGAACACACAGTTTATTTTAAACAGACCAGTGCGTTGATCCACCTCATTGGTGCAGGTACAGTCCTGACATATGCCCAATCCAGGCACAGCTAATCCAGGCTAAATATAACATAGCATTAATAGTCAGTAAATAAAACCTTATACATATTAGATTAATGAGATTAATTTATGTTATTCTAACCTGGTATTCAATTCCTTTGTGTTCGCAAACTCTTTTAGGCTCTGTTTAAATAAACAAAAAGTCACTCAAGATTGCATTTTGTAAATTCATTTTACTGTATGACTATTCAGTGCTTACCACATGTATGCTGTGTACAACATCCTCCCTCTGGGACACCAAAAACAGGTGTGTATCCAACTGGACAGTTCATGGTGTACACTGGACACGTGCTGCTCTGACATTCTGTTAATATAACTTAGAATCGTCAGATACAGATAAAATTATTAATGATTTTTTATTTTAATAATAATGTGAAAATCCTACGGCAAATTAAAGCGGAACAGCAGGGATCTGAAGGATTGGTTTGATTGATAAGAACAAATCCAGGGCCTGAGCAGTTTGTGATTGGTGGTGGAGGACACACTTTTGGTTTACAAGTCACAGTCTTGGTGGTTTCCTCACAGATGCAGCTTTGGCATTTGTATTCAAACTTTTCGTTGAACTAAACAAAGACAAACACAACAAATGATACAATTAACTAAAAATCAATTTAAAAATATATACATAAAAAATTGGAAGCAAATTAATGATCATCACCTCTCTGGGATTGCCCTCAGGATCCAGACATCCTGCAAAGTAAATAAATTACATTTGGGCACTTGAGATAGTTTGAGAAATATATGAACCCATTAAAATTTACAACACATACCACATTTACTGACACATATACCAGAGTCCTTATTGAAGAGCTTCATTCCATCAGGACAATAGCAACCCTCTGTGATAAAGTTCAAAGTGGGCTCATTTGGACTAAAAGAGCAGATACCTCCATTAAATTACATGAAATATCATTCCAGTGTTTGGAAATAAAAATGTTTTAATAATAAAATGGAAAAAAGGTTGACCTACTTGTCATCACAGGTTGGCTGTTCAACAGAGCCACAAGGTTTGTATACTTTGTCTGATGGACAGTTACTGCCTATTGAATGGGAAAATACAGTGTTGCATGGTAATTAAATAATAATAAAATATTTTTATAAATAATAATAAATACAATACAATAATAATAAAAACAATAAAACTATAAAATCTGATCAGTAATATTTTACAATAATAAAGGTGAACATGACAACATACAAGTCTACATTTTTACCCAAGTGAATTTTCTAGCCCATTTGTTGAAGGCTTGACTTACACATTTTATGCTCTCCAAGTACACGTTACACTTAATGGTATTATTTTTACTGAATTTCTATCGAACCCTGAAAATCTTACCACAGAGTGTGGTATGGTTCCTCCAGTGCAGACAAACTCCTGCCTGGGCACAGGCAGCCGCATACGTCTGCAGACTTGTGCATTCCACTGTGGGATTGGCAACATGGCAGCTATCAAAAGCACAACCCTGATAGAATCTGTCAGGTGAGACAAATGAGTGGCACTTGGCAAACACACTGTGGGAAAAGAGGAAATATCACAATCAGAAATATCAGTTACCCAATATTGTGATACAACACTTGTACAACATTTGTACATGTTGTCTTTACATGTGGTAAATGGGTTACCTGCTATGAAGCATGTCACACATTGAGTTTGGCTTGCAGGGAATCAGTGTTGGAGGAGGTTCAGGCTTGCTAGTGGGCATTACAGAGGGTATCTGGCAGTTTGGTTGGTAAATGTCTTGTGCTAGCCAATAGTCAGCCATCACGTCACAACTGCCAGCCAACTGACCTCCTGGTAACATGCAGTCATCGGCCTGGTTGTTGGTGCAGGTTCCTGTTAGTCAAACTACAGTGTTTCTCACCGCTCTCAAAATAAGCCATTTAAATACAATGTTTAACATGAAAGGCATGGACTTGTACATACCACAGTGGCCTTGGGTATTTCTGCCAAAGTTTTTATATGGAAGGTTTACGGCAAATCCAGTTATACCAAATGTAATGGTTACATTGAGATAGAGGATCTCATAAACTAGATTTATCCCAGTAGTCATGATCTTAACTCCTCCTTGAGGAGATGAGTAAGGTAGTTGTAGTGGATTTCCATCTTGGATTGCCTTAAAGGAAATAAATATTCTGAAACTTGATGACATAAAGCTACTTTTGAACATTTTTTTAAATATTATTTGGTTGTTATAAAAATCATGGTGCTTTACCTCCAGCTGTGCAACCCCCATGAGATTATGGTTCTTGAGTGTTATAACAAGTGATCTGTATGAAACAATTATAGATCGAGGACAGGACACATCTTCAGTGGGATCACAATAAACATTGTCAATGTAAATCTTCAGATTGTATTTTGGTGTAATTTCTTCCATCAAAACGTATGTACAATTTCCTTGATAACTGTAATATAATCCATCAAAAGTTATATAATGGGGGTCTCCCCAGCCCTCGCATACACCTGAAGAGAAATGTAAATATTATATCGTTTAGTAAATACTTTTTCTACACACACAACTATTTTGTTAAAGACCATAACTTACAGTCACAAGCCATATATTGACAACAATAATATTCATCATACACCGGAACTGGTTTCTTTCCATTGCTACATTGAATGTCTTCAAGAGGTGGGCACTCATATGGAACTATTTCAATAGTGTTATTTTCAATGCATCTAGCCATAGTGCAGTTGCAAAGGAAAAATGTCTCATTTTGCTGGAGTAACAAAAACATGTTAAGTCTTGATTTCAAAAAATACCCATGAATTCCCATTAATTATACTGTGCAACGGGCAAGAACTTACTGCAACATTCCACTCCGGACAGCAGGACTCAGTCTTGTTGGTTAGTTCACAAATATCTGAACATATCATTGTCAGACAAACTCCTGAACCAATATGTTCCATGTTATAAATTACCTCCCCTATTGATGTGAAAACAGACAAGTTTACAAAGTTTTAAAATATTGTTTCTGAATTGAACCACAGAAAGACAAAGACAGAAATTGAAAACAAAAAATAGTGCAGAATATTTTTCGTACCTGGCACGTAATGTTTCCCATTGAAGATGCAGAAACATGGTGTGGTGCTACTCACAGTGGATGATGTAACAGTTGTTGTAGTTGGGGTTGTAGTTGTGGTGGGTGTTTCTGTAGTAGTTGTAGTAGTTGGGGTTGTAGTTGTGGTGGGTGTTTCTGTAGTAGTTGTTGTAGTTGGGGTTGTAGTTGTGGTGGGTGTTTCTGTAGTAGTTGTAGTAGTTGGGGTTGTAGTTGTGGTGGGTGTTTCTGTAGTAGTTGTTGTAGTTGGGGTTGTAGTTGTGGTGGGTGTTTCTGTAGTAGTTGTAGTTGGGGTTGTAGTTGTGGTGGGTGTTTCTGTAGTAGTTGTAGTAGTTGGGGTTGTAGTTGTGGTGGGTGTTTCTGTAGTAGTTGTTGTAGTAGTTGGGGTTGTAGTTGTGGTGGGTGTTTCTGTAGTGGTTGTAGTAGTTGGGGTTGTGGTTGTGGTGGGTGTTTCTGTAGTAGTTGTAGTAGTTGGGGTTGTAGTTGTGGTGGGTGTTTCTGTAGTAGTTGTTGTAGTAGTTGGGGTTGTAGTTGTGGTGGGTGTTTCTGTAGAAGTTGTAGTAGTTGGGGTTGTAGTTGTGGTGGGTGTTTCTGTAGTAGTTGTTGTAGTAGTTGGGGTTGTAGTTGTGGTGGGTGTTTCTGTAGTGGTTGTAGTAGTTGGGGTTGTGGTTGTGGTGGGTGTTTCTGTAGTAGTTGTAGTAGTTGGGGTTGTAGTTGTGGTGGGTGTTTCTGTAGTAGTTGTTGTAGTAGTTGGGGTTGTAGTTGTGGTGGGTGTTTCTGTAGTAGTTGTTGTAGTTGGGGTTGTAGTTGTGGTGGGTGTTTCTGTAGTAGTTGTTGTAGTTGGGGTTGTAGTTGTGGTGGGTGTTTCTGTAGTAGTTGTAGTAGTTGGGGTTGTAGTTGTGGTGGGTGTTTCTGTAGTAGTTGTTGTAGTTGGCGTTGTAGTTGTGGTGGGTGTTTCTGTAGTAGTTGTAGTAGTTGGGGTTGTAGTTGTGGTGGGTGTTTCTGTAGTAGTTGTTGTAGTTGGCGTTGTAGTTGTGGTGGGTGTTTCTGTAGTAGTTGTTGTAGTTGGGGTTGTAGTTGTGGTGGGTGTTTCTGTAGTAGTTGTAGTAGTTGGGGTTGTAGTTGTTGTGGGTGTTTCTGTAGTAGTTGTTGTAGTTGGCGTTGTAGTTGTGGTGGGTGTTTCTGTAGTAGTTGTTGTAGTTGGGGTTGTAGTGGTGGGTGTTTCTGTAGTAGTTGTTGTAGTTGGGGTTGTAGTTGTGGTGGGTGTTTCTGTAGTAGTTGTTGTAGTTGGCGTTGTAGTTGTGGTGGGTGTTTCTGTAGTAGTTGTAGTAGTTGGGGTTGTGGTTGTGGTGGGTGTTTCTGTAGTAGTTGTAGTAGTTGGGGTTGTAGTTGTGGTGGGTGTTTCTGTAGTAGTTGTTGTAGTAGTTGGGGTTGTAGTTGTGGTGGGTGTTTCTGTAGTAGTTGTAGTAGTTGGGGTTGTGGTTGTGGTGGGTGTTTCTGTAGTAGTTGTAGTAGTTGGGGTTGTAGTTGTGGTGGGTGTTTCTGTAGTAGTTGTTGTAGTAGTTGGGGTTGTAGTTGTGGTGGGTGTTTCTGTAGTAGTTGTAGTAGTTGGGGTTGTAGTTGTGGTGGGTGTTTCTGTAGTAGTTGTAGTAGTTGGGGTTGTAGTTGTGGTGGGTGTTTCTGTAGTAGTTGTTGTAGTTGGGGTTGTAGTTGTGGTGGGTGTTTCTGTAGTAGTTGTAGTAGTTGGGGTTGTAGTTGTGGTGGGTGTTTCTGTAGTAGTTGTTGTAGTTGGGGTTGTAGTTGTGGTGGGTGTTTCTGTAGTAGTTGTAGTAGTTGGGGTTGTAGTTGTGGTGGGTGTTTCTGTAGTAGTTGTTGTAGTAGTTGGGGTTGTAGTTGTGGTGGGTGTTTCTGTAGTAGTTGTAGTAGTTGGGGTTGTAGTTGTGGTGGGTGTTTCTGTAGTAGTTGTAGTAGTTGGGGTTGTAGTTGTGGTGGGTGTTTCTGTAGTAGTTGTAGTAGTTGGGGTTGTAGTTGTGGTGGGTGTTTCTGTTGTAGTTGTAGTAGTTGGTGTTGTAGTTGTGGTGGGTGTTTCTGTAGTAGTTGTAGTAGTTGGGGTTGTAGTTGTGGTGGGTGTTTCTGTAGTAGTTGTAGTCGTTGGGGTTGTTGTTGGTGTAGTGGTAGAAGTTGTAGTAGACCCACAGGTCTCACAGCACACTTTGATCTGATAGTCTCTACACTTCCTGTTATAAGGTTGGTCTTGCTGTCTGCAGATCAATCCATAGGAGACATTGCAGGTGACCACTTGGTTTGTGCCACTCACAAAATCCTCAAAGCTCATGTCTGGAAATTCGGCCGATCTGCAATCGATCTCCCAAGGAGAATCACATATGTAGTGACCGCTGTCTGTAATGTTTTTATATGTCTCCCAGTCACTCTTTTCAGTTTGATTGTTTGGGTGATGAACGTTATACCATTCCGACCATGTACAGGTGGGCGCGCAAGTTGTAGTTGTTGTAGGCGGTGTTATAGTAGTTGTAGTGGTTGGTGTTGTAGTTGTGGTGGGTGTTTCTGTAGTAGTTGTAGTAGTTGGGGTTGTAGTTGTTGTGGGTGTTTCTGTAGTAGTTGTAGTAGTTGGGGTTGTAGTTGTGGTGGGTGTTTCTGTAGTAGTTGTAGTAGTTGGGGTTGTAGTTGTGGTGGGTGTTTCTGTAGTAGTTGTTGTAGTTGGCGTTGTAGTTGTGGTGGGTGTTTCTGTAGTAGTTGTAGTAGTTGGGGTTGTGGTTGTGGTGGGTGTTTCTGTAGTAGTTGTAGTAGTTGGGGTTGTAGTTGTGGTGGGTGTTTCTGTAGTAGTTGTTGTAGTAGTTGGGGTTGTAGTTGTGGTGGGTGTTTCTGTAGTAGTTGTAGTAGTTGGGGTTGTGGTTGTGGTGGGTGTTTCTGTAGTAGTTGTAGTAGTTGGGGTTGTAGTTGTGGTGGGTGTTTCTGTAGTAGTTGTTTCTGTAGTAGTTGTTGTAGTAGTTGGGGTTGTAGTTGTGGTGGGTGTTTCTGTAGTAGTTGTAGTAGTTGGGGTTGTAGTTGTGGTGGGTGTTTCTGTAGTAGTTGTTGTAGTTGGCGTTGTAGTTGTGGTGGGTGTTTCTGTAGTAGTTGTAGTAGTTGGGGTTGTGGTTGTGGTGGGTGTTTCTGTAGTAGTTGTAGTAGTTGGGGTTGTAGTTGTGGTGGGTGTTTCTGTAGTAGTTGTTGTAGTAGTTGGGGTTGTAGTTGTGGTGGGTGTTTCTGTAGTAGTTGTAGTAGTTGGGGTTGTGGTTGTGGTGGGTGTTTCTGTAGTAGTTGTAGTAGTTGGGGTTGTAGTTGTGGTGGGTGTTTCTGTAGTAGTTGTTGTAGTAGTTGGGGTTGTAGTTGTGGTGGGTGTTTCTGTAGTAGTTGTAGTAGTTGGGGTTGTAGTTGTGGTGGGTGTTTCTGTAGTAGTTGTAGTAGTTGGGGTTGTAGTTGTGGTGGGTGTTTCTGTAGTAGTTGTTGTAGTTGGGGTTGTAGTTGTGGTGGGTGTTTCTGTAGTAGTTGTAGTAGTTGGGGTTGTAGTGGTGGGTGTTTCTGTAGTAGTTGTTGTAGTTGGGGTTGTAGTTGTGGTGGGTGTTTCTGTAGTAGTTGTAGTAGTTGGGGTTGTAGTTGTGGTGGGTGTTTCTGTAGTAGTTGTTGTAGTAGTTGGGGTTGTAGTTGTGGTGGGTGTTTCTGTAGTAGTTGTAGTAGTTGGGGTTGTAGTTGTGGTGGGTGTTTCTGTAGTAGTTGTAGTAGTTGGGGTTGTAGTTGTGGTGGGTGTTTCTGTAGTAGTTGTAGTAGTTGGGGTTGTAGTTGTGGTGGGTGTTTCTGTTGTAGTTGTAGTAGTTGGTGTTGTAGTTGTGGTGGGTGTTTCTGTAGTAGTTGTAGTAGTTGGGGTTGTAGTTGTGGTGGGTGTTTCTGTAGTAGTTGTAGTCGTTGGGGTTGTTGTTGGTGTAGTGGTAGAAGTTGTAGTAGACCCACAGGTCTCACAGCACACTTTGATCTGATAGTCTCTACACTTCCTGTTATAAGGTTGGTCTTGCTGTCTGCAGATCAATCCATAGGAGACATTGCAGGTGACCACTTGGTTTGTGCCACTCACAAAATCCTCAAAGCTCATGTCTGGAAATTCGGCCGATCTGCAATCGATCTCCCAAGGAGAATCACATATGTAGTGACCGCTGTCTGTAATGTTTTTATATGTCTCCCAGTCACTCTTTTCAGTTTGATTGTTTGGGTGATGAACGTTATACCATTCCGACCATGTACAGGTGGGCGCGCAAGTTGTAGTTGTTGTAGGCGGTGTTATAGTAGTTGTAGTGGTTGGTGTTGTAGTTGTGGTGGGTGTTTCTGTAGTAGTTGTAGTAGTTGGGGTTGTAGTTGTTGTGGGTGTTTCTGTAGTAGTTGTAGTAGTTGGGGTTGTAGTTGTGGTGGGTGTTTCTGTAGTAGTTGTAGTAGTTGGGGTTGTAGTTGTGGTGGGTGTTTCTGTAGTAGTTGTTGTAGTTGGCGTTGTAGTTGTGGTGGGTGTTTCTGTAGTAGTTGTAGTAGTTGGGGTTGTGGTTGTGGTGGGTGTTTCTGTAGTAGTTGTAGTAGTTGGGGTTGTAGTTGTGGTGGGTGTTTCTGTAGTAGTTGTTGTAGTAGTTGGGGTTGTAGTTGTGGTGGGTGTTTCTGTAGTAGTTGTTGTAGTAGTTGGGGTTGTAGTTGTGGTGGGTGTTTCTGTAGTAGTTGTAGTAGTTGGGGTTGTGGTTGTGGTGGGTGTTTCTGTAGTAGTTGTAGTAGTTGGGGTTGTAGTTGTGGTGGGTGTTTCTGTAGTAGTTGTTGTAGTTGGGGTTGTAGTTGTGGTGGGTGTTTCTGTAGTAGTTGTAGTAGTTGGGGTTGTAGTTGTGGTGGGTGTTTCTGTAGTAGTTGTTGTAGTAGTTGGGGTTGTAGTTGTGGTGGGTGTTTCTGTAGTAGTTGTAGTAGTTGGGGTTGTAGTTGTGGTGGGTGTTTCTGTAGTAGTTGTAGTAGTTGGGGTTGTAGTTGTGGTGGGTGTTTCTGTAGTAGTTGTAGTAGTTGGGGTTGTAGTTGTGGTGGGTGTTTCTGTTGTAGTTGTAGTAGTTGGTGTTGTAGTTGTGGTGGGTGTTTCTGTAGTAGTTGTAGTAGTTGGGGTTGTAGTTGTGGTGGGTGTTTCTGTAGTAGTTGTAGTCGTTGGGGTTGTTGTTGGTGTAGTGGTAGAAGTTGTAGTAGACCCACAGGTCTCACAGCACACTTTGATCTGATAGTCTCTACACTTCCTGTTATAAGGTTGGTCTTGCTGTCTGCAGATCAATCCATAGGAGACATTGCAGGTGACCACTTGGTTTGTGCCACTCACAAAATCCTCAAAGCTCATGTCTGGAAATTCGGCCGATCTGCAATCGATCTCCCAAGGAGAATCACATATGTAGTGACCGCTGTCTGTAATGTTTTTATATGTCTCCCAGTCACTCTTTTCAGTTTGATTGTTTGGGTGATGAACGTTATACCATTCCGACCATGTACAGGTGGGCGCGCAAGTTGTAGTTGTTGTAGGCGGTGTTATAGTAGTTGTAGTGGTTGGTGTTGTAGTTGTGGTGGGTGTTTCTGTAGTAGTTGTAGTAGTTGGGGTTGTAGTTGTTGTGGGTGTTTCTGTAGTAGTTGTAGTAGTTGGGGTTGTAGTTGTGGTGGGTGTTTCTGTAGTAGTTGTAGTAGTTGGGGTTGTAGTTGTGGTGGGTGTTTCTGTAGTAGTTGTTGTAGTTGGCGTTGTAGTTGTGGTGGGTGTTTCTGTAGTAGTTGTAGTAGTTGGGGTTGTGGTTGTGGTGGGTGTTTCTGTAGTAGTTGTAGTAGTTGGGGTTGTAGTTGTGGTGGGTGTTTCTGTAGTAGTTGTTGTAGTAGTTGGGGTTGTAGTTGTGGTGGGTGTTTCTGTAGTAGTTGTAGTAGTTGGGGTTGTGGTTGTGGTGGGTGTTTCTGTAGTAGTTGTAGTAGTTGGGGTTGTAGTTGTGGTGGGTGTTTCTGTAGTAGTTGTAGTAGTTGGGGTTGTAGTTGTGGTGGGTGTCTCTGTAGTAGTTGTAGTAGTTGGGGTTGTAGTTGTGGTGGGTGTCTCTGTAGTAGTTGTAGTAGTTGGGGTTGTAGTTGTGGTGGGTGTTTCTGTAGTAGTTGTTGTAGTTGGGGTTGTAGTTGTGGTGGGTGTTTCTGTAGTAGTTGGGGGTGTAGGAGGTATAGATATACATTCTTCTACACACTCTTGCTTTTCTTCATCAAATATAGGTTTATCTTCAGGACAGACTGGATAACACCCTGAGGAAAAGTAATGTGCATTATGTCAGCAAACAAATAAATCATAACATGGCTTTCTAGAAAAAGAAAAATGATCAATTATAAATAAAATAAATATATTATAAATATATTATAAATATATATTATAAATAATGTGTGTGAATCAGTACATCCTTACCTTCCAATTCTGGTAAAGGGTTAATGCATATTCCCTGTGGATTCAGACAGGTCTTATAGCATGGAGTGTGACAAGAGTTATAGTGCCATACACATTCTCCTGCGTCATTGTAGTAATCACAAAAAACAGCTGTAAAATAGATTAGTTTTATGAAGTAAAAATAGGCAAACAACATGATTAAAATAATTTATTGTTTTCAATGCGGAACTCACGGCAGATTTCGGGAGTCCTCCAAGCCACACACACTCCAGCCTCACTGCAAGCCTGTGCATACGCTGCAACTGCTGAACAGAAGCACTCACAATCTCCTCCTGTATCACAGGCACATGAGTCCCGTACACAGTTTTCATAATACTCAAGAGGGGGCACCTTAAAACCAAACAAAGCACACCAGGAATTTGACAATTAAACAATGTGGAGTTAATATGATTGCCTTAGATTCAGGGGCAGGACCACGCCTCAACCTCCTACTGCTCCTCTCAGCCAACTACAGCTCAAATTACCCAGAAGCTCTATTTATACAGGCCTATCCCGACAACATAGTCCACTCTCCACTTTCTTTACCCCCCTCCCACCCACACTGTGTTTCTTGTTCTTCCTTCAGCCTGAAGACCTCATCATCTGCAAAGGAAGGGGGTTCCTGAATTGGCGGGGCTGACCATCTGAGACAGAACCCCCACCCTGAGCCTCCACCCAGCCGTCACATTTTCCATCATTAAGAAAAATCTATCGTATACCATTATTGTGACATGGTCCTTGCTAGTGAATAAATAACTATATTAGATCATTCAATGGGCTGTTCTTGGTCTGCAGTAGTCAGGAAGTGTAAAATGTTATTGTTGACGCACACTAAAATGATAACACATATAATTATTACCTTTTGGCGGCAGTCTTTGAATGTATCTCCATATATGATGCTGCACATAAGTATAGCCCAGTGTTTTCGATGAGAGGCTACTTCACATGGATTAGTGTTCTCCTCCACATCTGGACAGCTGTTGTGCACTTTCCAACTGTTAGCAAATTCTATTGCACTGCTAACTAACAAGTGGCCTTGGGTGGTAAAGTCATTTCCAGCATCGCCATCAAAATCTCCGCACAATCCACAAACCACACCCTAAAACACAGGAATAGACATGGAAATAACATGGTGTAAAACATGTACATTTATCTTGTGATGAACATAATTTCATTGCCAAACACAATATATAATGGATAGGTTTGGAGTTAAAATGCTTACAACATGCTGTGGTTCGAGGAGAATCCTGACTGTTGTTTTGCGATCCCACATGACAGCAAGACCAATGTCAGACTCAACAATAATGTACAGGCCCACTTTTGTTATTCTGTACGTAAGGTAAGAGCCATGCCCCAGATCCAGCTCTTCATATTTACCCTTTAACAGTTTAATTTCCATACGCTGTGTAAACATTGTGGTTAGTTATTAGTGATCAATCATAGGTAAATTAGTTGTCACAATTTACATTAGGTAGGTCTTACCCCAAGCTGGATTCGGACAGTTTTGGAACATGTTGTGCCTGTATTTCCACATGGAACATTCTCGGTCACAACGGCAAAGTAATTTTCTCCCGTTTTGTTGTTGCAGTTGTTCTAGAGGTTATAATTTGAAATTCAACACAGTAAATTTACATTGAATGCAGAGCTGGTTCATCTTAAGTTAGGTTATCTTACTTTAACAGCAACATATGGACAATTTCCATTGAACCCATATGTCTTCTGGTCAAATGTTGAATAGTGACCACTCCCATAAATGATGCATGTTCCAGGGCATGTGTTCTCTGTACACTCCCATTTTCCACTTTTGCATGTACTAAAAATGCACACATATGATTGTACAATGTTTAATAAGTTGAATATTGTAGTATTGTTGAATAAGACAAAATATCATAAAACATAATGTACCAAGTATTGCAGTCTTTAGGGATCTGTTTGCCAGACACATAGAAGTGGCCATCATGCTGACATGGACAGTCATGTTCTTTCACACAAGAGCCTCTGCCATCGTCAAAGAGGCCAATAGGACACTGACAGCCAGCTTCACACTCTGTAGAGCTCTAAAAAAAAAACAGTCTTTTAGTAAAGTGAATATCTTTGTCCCAGTTAACAAATTTAAGTCTTTGTAAAGTGAATATCTTTGTCCCAGTTAACAAATTTAAGTCTTTGCACATGCACAAGGTCTTACACATTCATTGTTCTCCAGGTTTAAACACGACGGAGCACACTGGGATCCTATCTCTCCCATTCCTGTGGTGGAGCAGTTAATGTACACCTTTGGAGGAGCACAGGCTGGAAAATATTAAAAAGAGAAATAACATAAATTTGTGATAGATCAAAGCATGTGTCTGTATTCATGTGTTTGATATAACTTACTCCGAGAGCGGCTTTTCCATGAACGGCAGTGAAGAACTCCATTGGTGCAAACACTAGATAAAAATATAAAAACTGATAGTGGCATTTGTTTTTAAAATGCATATAAAAGGAGAGGTAACAACAGTCATACCAGTGTTCTTCTCTGATGTTGATCGATTTTCCAGATTTGATGATGAGGTCATTGTAATGACAGGGGCATTTCTCAACTGGGACACATAAGCCATTGTCGTCCAGGAACAAACCCTCAGCACAGGAGCACCCATCAACAGGTAAAAAGTCATTTGTACAGCTCTGTTGGTTTGTGCTCAATGATCTACATGTGAGCTGACACCGGTGATGATTGTAGGAGAATGTCTGTGATTCTGGGCAGCTCTGGGAGTATTTCTCTACATTAAAAAAAAAAAATTAAATATAGCATAATATGTTTTAGCATGATTTTTAACACTTTTTTCAGAATTAAAATATTTACCACAAACATGGTCTCTCCAGTCAGTCAGAAATATCCCTTTAGCTGCACAAGCTCTTACATAAGAGGACAAGACAGCACAGAGACAAGCCTCACTCTTCTCACAATTACAGGTGGCATACGTACATCGCTGTGGGCAACATGATAAACATGATCAGAAGTGTGGCATTAAAAAGTTCAAAAAATACCACCAAACTAATGTTACCTTATAGAACGGATCAGGATCAACTTCTGAGTGACACTGGGCAAAGGAACCATTTGAACTCCGCAACAAGCCACACCAGTGCTTAGCGTACTTTTCTATGGTTTTCAAATAATGGTTAAAATGATAGTTGAGTTAAAGTTAGAGTGAAAATAGTTATCTGTTAAATTAAATAAAAGGCACAATGCCCTGTAGTTTACCATTTTCCAAACTAAGTGCACATGGGTCATCCAGTCTTTCCACTCCATCTTCACACATAAAATTTGTTTTCCATGAGTTGGCAAATACCACTGCTGCTCCTTCCACAATGCCCTGAGGCGTTTTCATGTCATCGGACAAGATCATGTTAAAGTTCCCACATAAACCTAACAGCAGATTTGTATATGTCAAACATTATTATCACACTATTTATGTTTCAGAATATGTACCTTTAGTCTTTGCTTTGTAACTTTGTGGAAGGCTGACATAGATCTGCATTATAGGCACATGTTGGATTTGGATTTGCAAACCAAAGCTGCTTTGTAGTATGATGTGGAAAGATGAAGGTTGGAAAATGTTGATGTCCCCTTTCAAAAACAAGAGAATCATTAATCATCACTTTTTTGCATCTTCAGTATCATATGTTGCCTACCTGAATTGTAAGGTAAAGTTACTGTTTGCATGTTGTACTTAACTGACCCATCAGATGTGAATACTAGCACCTGAAACAAAGCAGTTATCATACAAGACATAATTAAAGAAATGACCGGAGCTGTATTACTAAAGGAGGGGAAGACTCACATTGTTTCTATCGTTGTTCAACAGGATCTTGATGGACTTAAGACAAGTGTCATACTGTAGGTGTGCACACGACATTAGCTGAGCCAAAACTGTAAAATGAGGGCTGACATCATCCTTCCAACAAAGAACAGAAGTGAAACATGAATGAAACATAGTTATTACAAAACAAAGGATATATACTGTTATTTCAATGCATGCATACCTTTTGCTCTACTCTAGCTAAAGTGTAGAAACAGCTCCCATGAAAAGTGTATGTTTTTCTATCAAAAGTTGTTATATGAGAGCCCTCCTCCACTGCACACATAGCAAGCCCTTGAATGTCTTTACATGTCCATGTACCACCAAGACATGTACTATGAAGCAAAATAATGTTTAGATAAAAATAAGAGCAAACAAACAAATTTACAAAAGATTAACTTGAAGTTACCATTCCTTAGTTTCTTGTCTGTAAATTTCTCCTGGATTGTAGATTCGGTCATGTTTGCATTGACATTCAGTTTGACTTATGCATCCTCTCATGGAAATATCATCAAAGACGGTGCCTGAAATGCACAAAAAGGAACATAAATATATATTTTTGTTGTCAATAATGTAATGTCAATAATTATCCTAATCATAATTCAAATATTGCATGATGATCAATTAAAATAGAATGGGCACAAACCAAGAGGACAGAAGCATCCATCCATTTTGTGGTCCTCACACAGTGAACTAGTGTCCTGGTTAGTGCATGTGTCCGGACATGGTGAACTGCTCTCCTTATAAACCATGTTGTAGGGGCAACTTTTAGCTATAGGATACAAGTTGTTAATATATTCTGTATATTTTAAGTTGTTGTTATATTAAGTGTAATAAATATTTTTAAAATCCTATGGCATCACACTGGGGGTGTCTACATGTATCAATTTGTCATTGTGACATAATGTGCAAATTAGCAAAGATTGTCAAAAAAGTTTAATAATCAAAATTTTTAACATTTTAAACCATACCTTTGATTGACCTGTCTGTGATGTTCAACAGAAATGTGTGAGAGACTTGTTTGACAGCATAAATCATCTCACGTGTTTGGTTCTTTTTGGCCAGATTGTGTTAAAACAAAACTCAGATTAAACAAATTAAAGTGCTTCAGATTAGGCTGTGCCTACAGTAGCATCACACCCCCAGGGAATGTTGATGGCATCCGTCTATTTTTTTCTCTGCCAAATAGAGTATCATTACCACAGAAATCAGGTGTTCTCCAGTTGGGCGGCTGTCCTCCTGCATGGGAGCATTGTCGAGAGAACTCAGATAGTGTGCTGCAGATGCAGATGTTATTGGTTTTGTTTGAGCAGTAGCACATGTCCTGTGCACATGCCTTGATGTATGGCTCAGGGTTGATAAGGATAGTACAGGAGCTCCACTTATCTGAATTTAGTGCCTGAGCACAGATATTTTGCTAATAGAACAATAGACAAAAAAAAGGCTCATCAGTTATGAAGTTTTTGCTTTGAGACGTCATATACTAAGAAACACACTTACAAACTCCTTGCATGAATCTGGTGTTGCTTCCAGTAGTTGGTCGTCTTCTTCATAGGGATCTTCACAATCATCATTTGGGCGATGGACTTTGTGCATGTTGCCAAACTCAACAGGGCTAATTATGCGTCCTGAATAACAATGTTAATAATAGTTATAATATGAGTGTACTTTTTTCCTAAACCATGTGACAAACTTACCATTATGAATGAATTCATTGTGGATAGATATACCATTATAATCTCCACACAAGCCACAAGTGCGGTTGGCATATTCAGGATCTACTTCAACCTAAGTAAAAACAAAATATAATAATAATATATAGCATATATTTATGACATACCTGCTGGTTGTGAAACTGACCATAACGGCATCATCTCTGTTCCAGAAGACAACAATCCCAACAGAAGACTCAAGCTTGATGTAGACACTGTTTTGTTCCAATTTAACTCCTGCTCTAAAGTATGGCATTGTCACTCTAAAAATGAATGCAAATTGAAATAAAAAATAAAAATAAAAAAAAAACAAATGAATAATAATAATGATAAACACGATCAGTGTCAAACCACCTGTACAGTAGCACTTACATAATATCATTGACAGTCACTTGATCTTTGTCGAGGTGTATTAACAGGTCATTAATGACGACCACAACATAGGCGACAGTAGAGATCCCATCTGATCCCTCTGCTCTGTTCAAGTGCACTGAGAACTCCTGGTAGGACTCGTGGCAGTCAGACACAAGGTTATATTCACACAAACCGGGGAAGTGAAACACCTCACCATCAAATGTCTTGAAATGATGTCTGCCCCAAGTGCTGCAGATGCTGCTGACATGGTTACTGGCTGGAAAATGATTTAAATACAAATATATGATCAGTAATTGCAACAAAGTTAAACTGTAGCACAGTATTAGTCTTACCCAGAGCATCAGTGACACTCAGAATAGATAAAGCAGTGAGACAGATCAACACAAGCCACCCCATTGCTACAACTATCACCCACTGCCACGAAACACTGATGATAGTGACCAGTGACCAGTGGCCCTTTATATTGGGTTATATTGAACCATTGGTTAAGTTTTATTGTTAAGGTACGTGTGGACAAATGTGCAGAAAGATACACCTTTCACAAATGTCATAAAGCAATTGTAATATCATTCTTATCACTTAATTGACCAAATAACCTCTAGTTGTATTGCCCTAAGGATGTATGTTTGGCCACTGCAGGGTCATCTTTCAAATGCCACATCTCAGTGTGAGCAATGGCATACTGTATTCTGTGTTATGTGTTTGTTAAAATATTACCAACAGCAGAAACAAAAAGTATGTTTTTTTTGTTATTGTTTTTTAACCTTAACCATAAAATTAAGCAAATTCAGTTGTATAAAGTTTACAGTCATAATTGACTGACAAATAGACTGTGATGACACATCTATGTCCCAAACATAACAGAAGTTTCCAAGTAAAATTTACTGTTTATATAACTACTTCCTTGTCCAATAGACAAGGGTAATGGCTATAGTTTTGTTAGTTATGTTTTTTCACCTCTACACACGTCAGTTCCATAGAAAGCTCCTCCAAGTGCAAACAGGACTTTGGGACAACTCCCTCCAGGACAGCTGTTCTGTGGAGATGCTGTACAGTTATTTCTACTTGACAGTTCAATTGACTTTTCACAAATACTGGTATCACTATCAAACATTGACATAGCAGTTCAGCCGTAAAGGGGAATCATCAGCATGACTCATAATAACATATCCCCATAAACAGCTGTATTTACAGAGGATCTTTCACAGTTGTAAAACATTGTAATTTATTTCTGTCCTAAATTCCCAAATTGAAACGGACTTGACTTAGGTCTCAATTATTTAGTTTTATAGAGAGAGGGAAATTTGAGCACGAAACAGTTCTTATTTTTTCAAATGTATTTTAGCTTGGATAACAATGTATCTTTTAACGTGCTTTACATTTAATGCAAACTTGCATTTTGCTGAGATCATAATCCGTTTTGAGAAATGAAACCCGGTTTTGGCTTTTGTGTAGTGTGTGTTTAATCAATTTTGATAGTACGTGTGTCAAAGCGATTGAAAAACGATTTACAGTGTGAGTGCAAGGCTATAAGAGCGCAGTAGATGGCGACATTGGTTAAATTGCTGGCTCCTCAGTTTGCCTGGCAAATCCAGAATGAAAATAAGTGTTTTTAAGAAGCGTATATTATAGCTATAATATACAGGGATCTAGGCTACATTTAACGTATCAGCGCCAACAGCAGTAATTCTTGTTTTATCAAGCGTTGCAGGACTTCGCAAAAAGCCACCAATTTAAATCAAGAGTATGTAGATATGTTCGTTGACTGGCGTTTTTTCTGTACCTGTAACCTGAAGAACAACATATTTATTTCCCATTTTCTTTCCCGAATATCCTCCAACCATGGAACTATAATCTATTGTTTTTATTATAGATCCATACCTCCAAGCACAGACCTTTCATAAGTACGGTCTACGCATAGAACTAAAATAAAAGCTTTTATTATACATCCATGGGCCTACGCCTCCAACGCGACCTGAAGGCAGCGCGAGCGGTCGCAAACAGCGCATGCGCAAAAGGCACCCTGTCTGTCTGAGCCGAGTTTATCAAAAACTATGAACCCATAAACCCTCTCGTTTTCCTTAAATTCAGTCAGGGATTTCTTTACTGATTACAATGCCACAAGAGTTATGATCCGTTGCTGCTACCATGGGTGAGTAACATGTAACATTAAGTTAGAGGGCTTGAAGACCAAGTTAATTTGACTACTTGATGTTCCTGTTGGTAGCAAACTCGAGCTAGCTAAAAAAAAAAAAAAAAAGTCCTTACCTAGCCGTTAGTTTACTAAGAAGTGCTGTCCATTATAGTGACTTCAGTCGTCCTGATGGAGAATGACCTGAGATTCAGGTAGCTAACCCTAATGGTTAAGTTATACATATGTTTTTATAGTATTTTCAATTGCTTAATAAGTTTATTAAAAACTAACGTTAATTTGGCAGCTCCTTTGAAAACCACAAAACACGACCGTTCGAAAAACCACACAACAGCATTAACTGCAGTATTGAAATTACGGCTCTTTGTTGCCAAAATATAAACGCAATCATCAGATTTATAGACGTAACCTTAACCACCAGTAGCAGCCGGGAGAAAGCTAGGCTACTACACAGAATGTGAACTGAGACCTTAGTGCAGGCATGTCCAGACTATGGGCCGGGGGCCAAATGTGGCCCTCAGACCAATTTTTTTGGCCCTCAGGCTTCCAGGTGAATTGGCCCATACTACCACAAGTAGTACTGTTTACTGCTTGTTTTTGAAATCTACCTTGATCAAGCAAATTTATCGTGTCTTTATGAGGGTCTAAGCATGAACAAAGGTTGGGTGGGTCATTCAAACCTGTTATAAACGCACATAATTGAATTACTTATTGTTACCAGTCTATGACCCTCGATCGACCCTCACACTGGTCTGTGTTTTAATATGTGGCCCTTGATGAAAAAAGTTTGGACACCCCTGCCTTAGTGTCAAAGCAAATAATCTAAAATGTGTCATATCTCTCTCTCTGGTCATTTCAAAAGTTTTATTAATACGGTTTGTTTTCTATTCCCAAAGATTGTAACCCTGGTGTTGTGCAAGATGCAGGAGGTGACAATTCTTCATCTTCAGGAGGCTCACAGTCCCCTGAACTGGATCGCAACCCATCTCCTCCACCAGCCAGTGAAGAGGCAGATGAAGATGCGGACGCCATTGGAGACACTGTGTATAGCAAGCATTGGCTTTTTAGTACTCTGACTCGCCTTATACAGGTAATCAAGCAGTTAACAAGCTTTCAACATTTAAGCTCAGTCTATTGGTAAAAACCATCATTTTATGTAAATGTTGCTGTAATTCATCAGATGGTCACAAATCATGCAGAAGAAGCCTCTGATGGACCTATGGTTCTGTCCAACAATGATGAAGAAGATTTGTGCAAAGTTTGGGATATGGCTATGGATAAGGTAATGAACAAATATTATTTTTTCCATCTGTTTATTTTTGTATGACTCTGTACTTTCTAATGTCGCTGTCTTTTTTCCCACTATCACTAATTGTATAAGTCTTCTATATTTAGGATGTGGCTGGATTTCTGCAGGAATTCAGAGCGACCGATATTCTACTGGGAGTTATTGCCAAATCTCGATGTTCACGCCTCACAGTAAGTTTAATGTACAATTACTCAAGTTTTAATCTAGATTGAGATTCAGTTTCTTGCCATCAATGCTTTGATCTTTTTAATTGAGAGGAATATATTGGACTTTCTTCTGTTAAATAGCAATGATTGAAAGTCTCTATTGTTTATGTTCAGGTCATTAAGATTCAAAATTTGTCTTTATTTTTAGTAACACCACTTATTGTTTCTCATACCAACAGGAAATTTGTGTGGGAATCCTTGGGAATATAGCTTGTTTTCCTGAAACCTGTTTAACTCTAAGTCAAAATGAAGACCTGGGGTGTGTATATTCTGGTTTTACTGAATTGTCATTTGCATCCTCTGTGTATCCTAGTGTGTTGCTCTTTTCTGTTCATAGGGAAGTACTTTTGGTCCTTCTTGGTGATACAGATCCACCAACTCTTCTGGAAACATGCAGGTACCTGTACTTGACTGAAAAGAAAAGGCCCTGTACTTAATGTCTCCCATTTTCAAACAACGGGGGAATCTGTGTTAGGCTAGGGGATTCTGGATGTTGAAAGTGAACAATCAGGTCTGTAACCCTGGCATAGTTACAGTCAGGTCTGTAAACCTGGCATAATTACTGCCATAGGGAAGAAGGTCCAATTTTTTACATCCTTAGATATTGCACTTGCCTATATTGTAATAACCAGACATTTGCAATTGTACTTCCTCAATTGTTTAACAGGTTACTACTGACTTGTGTCTCCCAGAAAGATGTTTGTTCTTTGTGGCTTGAGAGAATGAAACAGCAGCCATCTTTTTGCTCCAATCTCTGTTTCATCATGAGCAGTTCTACAAACAGTAATTTAATATTTCATTAAACTATGCTGACTAAAACTAAAATACTATCATTCTGCATCTCACTGTGTATTATATATTTATATAAATAAACAAAATTATTTTCTTTTCAGCTGACCTTTTAGAGAAGGTTGGAGAGCTGGTTGCTAAAGTTTTTGACTTGGATGAAGGCCAGATGAGATCCTGGGTCACCCCTAAGTCACATCCAGAGGCTGGAGATGGAGAAAGCTGTGTGGATGTTGCCTCATGCCTTCTGGAAGCTGGGAAGCAGCTCAGGTAGGGCAATCATAATGTAATTGTTATATTACATACACTTAGGCATTCAACATGTCGTGTATTATGAAGTCACTACTGCTTATTTTACTTGTTACAGATCAGAAAGTACAAGTGGATTAGAGATTTATCTTCATATTCTTCAACTCCTGACTACTATAACTGAGGGCATGCAGATTTTTAGTAAGACAGTTTACTTCTTTAGTAAGACAAATAAGTAAATTATGAGATTTACTTATGTTGTAATATTGGTCCTTTAGGTGCTGCTAATGGGCCCGGAAAAGCTATATGGAACTTTGTTTGTGAAGTTGTTTGTGAGGATCTCTGTCAGACGGATGATCTTCCAGTTATCTTACAAGAGCAAAGGGGTATTTTAGTCCAGGCCTTTGCGGTGCTGCAGGCTCTTTATAAATGCCAGGATCAGTGGAGCAGTAAAGGGGACACAAGTGAGTTGACAGCCTTCACTGAGAAAGTTATCTCCTGTAAACAACTGTAGTCGTAACTTGGTGTAATTTGTTTTTGTTTCAGGCTTGACACTTATTGGCACCGTTTTACGAGTCCTTCACTTCCTTAGTGAGTACAAAAACACTTGTAGTGAAGAAGAGAATTTCAAAAATGAACCGCTCCAGACACTGGCAGATGTCTCATCAGAGTTTTTAGCTGATATCTCTACTGACATTTCTAAGGTAATTATAGACTTGATAAACAATGTTAACACACTACAGTGTCAAATCCTTATTATTTGTTCCTATTATTAGGAATTAATGGCAGAGTTGATTAAAGAGGGCTATCTGACAGAGAAGACTTGTCTGGCAGCTGCAGAAAGTTTGTACACTTCATTTGCCACCTCTGTAAGTATCTCATCCTCTGTCAAATGATCCTTTAAGAAGTTAAATGAGGTTGCAGCTGGGGCATCTCATTTTCATCTTACTGTGAAAAAGGGACGTAGATCGTTTAAACGTGGTTCTAACCTGTTCTGGCTAGCACAAATCCTTTGCACATGAAAATTATTGATACTCAGGCTTTAACTTAACCCATATTGAGTTTTTTTGTTGTTTATTTTTAGTGTAATATTGATATGCCCTTTTGACGTGTGGAAAGTAAGCATCTTCTGTCATTTCCTTCTCTGCTGCAGTTCCAGCACCTGTCCTTGATGCTGTCAGAGGTTGATCCTGGACTGTCAGGCAAGCTCAAAAAACATTTTCCTGTTTGAGACGGCTTTAGAACAGCCAAGTATAGCCTCCTGTTTCTCTTTGATGGCAAGTTTGGTTTTCCATGGAAAGACTAGGTGAGAGTCATCATTTTACCATTGCCCTAAAAAGTAACAGCTCAAAATAGTGTCATTGTTTTTTCTTGTTTGGTTAATTTGGTTAAATGTCTATTTGCTGTTGAGACATTGTGACTGATTTTAATAAAAAAAAATTTCTACATTGTAGGTCACTGATTATTTAACATGAATACACCTGGGTAATGATTGCAAAACCAAAGTATGTCTCCTTTGTCTAGGTTACTGTTGATGTTTTAACTTTTTTGAAGGCAATTTCCATACACCAAAACATTGTAAATAGTATGCTAAGCTTTATTTATTGCATTTTCATTTTTCTTTTCTCTGAATCATCTCAATTGAATGAGTAATGGTGCTAATGCTGATGACTACATCAAGTGTTTACTAGAAGGTGACTATCTCTCGGTAAGGACAATAAATTAGATGAAAGGCTTGAGCTTGCTGACAATAAACTAATTTGGTTTCCAAATGCACCATTGCAACCACTCCAGGAGAAGAGCTGCACAACCTGCGCACTTCCACTGAGCTTTCGAAGCCTCTATGAATATAGCAGCTTTTTAATTAAAGCTTGGATTGATATGTAGAACATGCTTTCTAATGGAAATCATGTGACGGCACACGCAGAACGCAGACCCTATGGGCAAAAAGCCTGCTCTCTGTATTTGTGATGCCAAGGCGGCTGGTGCTTTGAATGACGAGTCATGTCCCGTTTGTGCTATGAATTGCTAGAATGATGTAGATTCACTCAGGCTTGGCCTTTGCCTGATTGCTTGTGGTCCAAAAGTTGCTTTGGTGGGTGCTCGGCCCTTGAGTCTTGCTCTAGGTTGCTTTGTGTCACAGAGATGACGGTGAAGCTCAGATGTTTGTTGCTGCCCTGCCAAGCTGTATTGTCAGTCAGCCCATCTTGACTGCAGCCTGATATGATCTGACCTAATGCATACAATGGAGTGAACTGTGTCTGTAAAGAGCTTCATAAACATTAAGGCATGTCAGGCTCTTCTAACGCTGATGCCGGATGTCAGCTGGTTTCCGTATTTGCTTTGTGCCAGCCAACTAAATTTTCTGTTTAACACTGTGACAAGTTACATTTAGCAAGATTAAATTTATGTAATCCATCAGAGAAAATAACTGTCCGAATGTCAAACAAACACACATACACACACACAATTTTACAATTTAATGTATGGCAAATAATGTGTTATGTGATAATTTGTAAATCTCAGAAAATTATGATACATTTTAAAACATTTGTTTTGTTTTTAAATTAGGATGCCCATTGATATTTGCATCTTATTGTCAAATGCAATAATACTACTATTTTGTTGCTGTTAACTAAATCGGTTTTATTTGGTATGTCTAATTTAATGCATTGTAATAATTCAAATATCCCAGAGTCACTTGTTTATCTGTTGAACTGATGTTTTGCTCTAACATTACTTCTAAATTGCAAAGCAGAGTTTTGTTTCCTGAACTCTAGTAACATGAGTTTTACCCTGTTGCTTAGACACTTAATGAAGGGACAAAGTATGAGTGGACTCGCACATTGCCTCTTGTGTCCATGGCTACTCTTTGTACTTATTAATTAAGGGGACTGCATCTTTGTCAATGAAGGAAAAGATACTTTCACAGTGAAACCTGATACTATTGGTTTAAGGTCATTTCTGACATTCATGTCACTATTGTCTCATCTAGACTTTTAATTTTTTTTTAAATGTATAATATGTTTTATTATTTAAAAACTTTGCTTTTGACATTATTTAGATTCTTTACCATGATGAAAGTTACCAAAAATCCTATCTTATAAAATAGCCTAAGTCATCGTTTTGTGGCCATTGTGCAGTTTAAAGGCCATGTTATTTCTGTCACTAATCACAACATTCTGTTATTAACATTTTTTATAATGTTATTCATATTGAGCATGACAGATGTTTATAAGGGTTGGCCACATAGATGTAGTTTGATCCTGTTTAGTCCCTGTTTACACTGTAGCCTCTCATCACGTTGCACATGTGACTGTTTGTTCAGCAATGAAAGAATTGGAACTAATTAAAGGGACATGCTCCTGCTGCAGGAAATGTGCGCAAACAGGCCATTCACTGCTCTGATTAGTTTGTTATTCAAACAAGACACAGGCCTGCTGAAAGACGCTGTCCCATTGATCAAGTGCTCAGCCCCAGTCTGTTTCTGGAAATATGTATTGACCTCTTACTGGAATTGACAACAGAGGTGAGAATAGGGCTAAACCTTTAATTGTATTATCAAAATGTCGCACTTATTACATCAGTAAATTAGATTCGTCAAGTTTGCAAAGGTTGAAATGACACAAATTTGGACTTCATATAAAAACACAAAAAATCTTGAGTCCGTTTTTATTCACCATTATTGGCCTGCAGTAAAGTGATATTGAAATTTTAATGAAAAAGCTGCAATTCAACCACCTAATTTCAGGCTGCTTGTCAGTGGACCTACTGCAAATGCTCAGACAATATGTCCTTCTGATTAAAATGAACAGAACTATGGCAACATGTTTCAGCACTCCAGAATAATAAAAAGATTACATTGATTTCATCTTTGGATAACTGTTACTATTTCTCTGCCACAAGGTTGTATACATATAAATAAATGGTATAATGTGTCAAAGACAGACCTGTGTGCATGCCAGTATAAAGGTATGGTCCATAAACAGGATCAGGATTACAAACCACAAACGCCTCTCTCTGTCACAGTGGGCTTTTAATGCAAATAATTAGTACACAGTGTGTGAGAAACTCCTTACTGAACTGAAGTGGTGGTGTGTGTATTGGACTGTGTACCATCCACCGCCTTCCTCAGAGTGCTTTATAGAAAATGTTCATTAGCAGAACATATCCTCTTATGCTCTTTGTCCTTTTCTTTGCCTTTTCTCTCTCTGCATCCACTTTCTCTGAAATAATGTTTGGTATGTTACAGCATATCTCCCCTTCACACAATTCACAACACAATACACAAGCCTTGTCAAAAGACTAAACATGACGCATTTGTAAGTAAAAAATAGTGGGCCTTAGTCTAGCCAAATGCTATTATTTGGTCTTTATCATGTGTACTTTTTCACAGCAGTGATGGAAGTGATTAAAAATCGAAAATTAAACTATACATATAAACTAAATGTTCTGAATGATCTACTTCATGCAGAAAAGAATAGAAGATACCATCAACTGCTGTAAACAAATTGAGTTTACAGTGACTATATTTAG
This sequence comes from Odontamblyopus rebecca, assembly GCA_030686955.1. Lineage (NCBI taxonomy): Eukaryota > Metazoa > Chordata > Actinopteri > Gobiiformes > Gobiidae > Odontamblyopus > Odontamblyopus rebecca. The sequence goes on from CM060659.1 coordinate 24,314,896, forward strand.
TATTTTAATTAAATGTTATAAGGGTTTAATAAAAATGTATTCTATATATATTCTTACCTGACTGTCTATTTTGTCTTAAATGTGTGATCATGTGTGGAATTTAATCAAGTAATTTACTAAAGTTCATTAAAAGCATACCTAGACTATGTATAAGTAGTTACTAGTTGCAGTTTCAAATGTAAGATACTACTCTTACCTATACTAGTATAGAGAAATAGTTTTAGTGGCACTACATATAGTTTGTTATAGTTATAGACAGCATTACTGTATATTGTGGTTGTATATAAAATGCCATTTACTCTATAGCCTTTTTTACATGAATAGTTTTCACTATTAATATAATAATTTATTTGTTCTTATGTAGAATATTTGTAATTAGTGAGGCATTTTGAGTTGTGTCTTTTTCAGTTTTCCCCCACTGTACCTATCTTTAGTGACAAGATGAGCACTTTTGGCTTCTCTACATATTTACTGGTGTGATTACCATTCTCAAGTCATTTTTCGAAAGAGGCAGTGCCCTTCATTACCTCCTGGTTGTGTAAAGCATCATAGTGTCACGGGTGACATGGGCTAGGACCACCTGAGCCATGTGCAACTGATTACATTCGCAGTGGTGAATAGAGGGCGTAAGTGCCGCTAACTTGACCTCGATTAAAAAAATTATAAATAAATAAATAAAGTTATGTTGTATTATATGTTTAATATTTTCTTTAAAATTGAACATGTATCTGTACAGACATTTTTATCATGTTAAATGTGCTCATATCACTGTATTTGAGTCGTGTTTGCCATTTGAGTGCGCTAAGTCAGTGGCCCTGATGGAGGTCTATGGAAGGGCTTGAACTTTTCAGAAAATTTGAAGCCATTATATTGCTTCTGCCCATTACTCATAGAACTATAATAAAATATAAAATAAAATTATACATCCATGCCATTACTTTACATTACCTTATGCTGCCGGGGCCGGCACCGCTGGGACTCGCGGCATCGTTTCTGGGCATAAAAAGTTTAACCTGGGCGTAGCGCAAAGGGTTTACGTCCACCTGGTGCCCTGGTGCTAATATGGACTGGTGTAACTTTCAGATTGAAGTGGGATTAAGACAAGTTTTACAAGCATCTTGTGGACTCGGCTCCAGGACCTTGTGTCACGGACCTGACTGGACCGGGGCATATTGGAGACAAGACAGGACAGCGGATAGAGGACACACTCTGCAACAGGTTTGAATGACCCACCATGCTTAGACCCTCAAAGGGACACACTAAATTTGTTTGATCAAGGTAGAGTTCAAAAACATGCAGTAAAACGTACTACTTGCGGTAGCATGGGCAAATTCACCTGGAAGACTGAGGGCCCCTGGGCCATAGTTTGGACATGTCTGCTCTAGATAAAGTTCAGCCAATAGTGACCAAAATGACTGTTTCTGGCATTTCTTATAATATTATATAGCCTATCCATAATACATATATTTATAATACATATTTATAATTTTGACCTATGCGCCCCCAAAAAATTATAAATACCACCAGCCGCCACTGCATTCAAGATGAGTATAAAAGAGTTCTGAACATGACACTTTTCTGTCATGTTCAGAAAAGTGACTTAAATGAATAAAGAGGGTCCTGCTGACTAAGAGCTTGTGTGTTTTTTCCATCCGATTGTCGCTATCTTTTTAATATTTAAACAGACAGATTAAGTGTAAGAGAACCCAGAGGTTCTTACAGTGCAGTGGGTGGATTTCAGGAGGGATATTGGAGATTGAGAGTGGGGCAAGGTAGGTAGACTATACTTTTAATCTGCTCAAACCTTGATCCGTAGGCCTTAAAGTGTCTACAAACAGTAGAAATAACGAAAGCTTCGTTGCAAACTCTGGTCAGTCTGCATTGATTCATCATATGCCAAGTTTGTCTTTTAGTATATGCCTGCATTATTACCATATTCTAAGATCGTCAAAGAAATTACACAGCAGGGTAGACTATCCTCTATTAAATATGTTATTTAGTTAGTATAATTAGGTCAAAGTACTGTAAAAAGACCTAGACTGTAGGCCTATGAAATCGTAACCCTACAATTTTGGGGAAAAAAACAAAAAAACAACTTTACATCGATCAAAAGGGGCCTTTGAGTAAAACCATAAGTGACCAAAAAGATCCCCTCGCCCTCGTGACGCACACGCTGCGCTTTTTCCATTTGTCTGCGTGGAGCTGACAACCTGATTAGTTCCTAGCGCCCCCTCCTCTTTTTTCGCAGGAGTTAAATAGGAAAGCACGTAGCTTGTCAGACCGAGTTCGAGCTGTGAGAGCCCACCTGACCCATCACAATCGGAGATTTTCCCGCGTCAAATCAAACCAAATTTGAGAAACGCAGTTGTAGTTTATCATGTACAAACTTGAAGGGCCACGACGAGGAAGATCTTTTGACTCGATGAATACTGGCTTTGATGAAAAATTCCTAAACAATGAGGTAGGATACTTATGCAAATGATTAATTCAGCACATGTGTATATTATTTTCAGTTGCGTGTGCCGACATTTCATAATTAACTTTTGCACAACGTGGTGTTGATCCGGGTTTATTTTATCCAACACAGCTGTCAACGCAGATTAATTTAAGCCTTTATTTTTATTTATTTTTTTATTATTTATTTTTTTTACTTGTGTCAAAGGACTAATAGGGTTACAGCCATGGCAATGTATTTGCGTTTCTTTTATTGCCTTTAACACCTCAGGTGAGCCTATGCATAGATTTTGCTAACAAACCACGAAGATGCGGCCAGATCCGTTCTATCATTACTTTTGCGCAAACATTTCTAAAAGGGCAGAGGCCTCTGCTAGGGAATTTTGACGTTGCACCAAATCTGCGAAGATTCTACTGAAATAGATCCGTTAAACAAGATAAAGAATAAGTTAAATAATTTAAAGAAAAAAAAAAACTTTAAAAAGGCTCATCATGGTCAATAAAACTGTTATGATGACATAGCCAGTGGAAAAAAAATAAATGTGCAGTCTGTCTGACTCTGTGCGAGCATAACCTTTGTCATACTATAGGCTATTCAATTGTAAAATTAATTTCATGAAAACATTTTTTACAAAGAGACGCTTATTTTTACATAGATAGGTTACATAGCGGAAAGACATATGCAGGAGGACCATGTATGTCCGTGTGGTAGGTTACACTATGGTAGGACTAATGAGCTTTCTCAGTGCTGCATTGGTAAGATTGCTCTAAGACGATTACCTGAGACAAAGACAAGTTCATCTTGATTAAGTTGAGACAAAAAGGGTTGACCTGACACCGTCTCTTCGCTGGCACTGATGCTTTCGGGTATTCGACCCACCATAGCCCAACGAAAACTGGTTCTCTGCATAGTCTTCATAATGCTAGAAGGAAGAAATATGGTAGGCGAGCAAAGCTATATAAGAGGTGAAAAGGTGCTGTCTGTAGGTGCAAGTTGTGTGTGTGTTCGTGTGTGTGTGTTTGTGTGTGTGTCTAGTTATTTGTTTAAAATCTGTATTGAACTTCAATACAGTCGCTGTCCAAGGTGCTGAAATGGCTTGCGATTATCACGCACAATCTATTTGGTCTCATATGATTCCAACTAATTTAACTGTACAGATAGGAAACTGCAATATGCAGTTATAACCTTAAAACATATCTTACTGTCTCATTATTTTCAGATAAACAAATCTACCTTTTCAAAAATTGAAGAAAACAGTGAAAAGAAGAATACATCAGAAAACGAAAGAGCCACAATAATCTTTTCTCTGAAGAACGAAGTTGGAGGACTGGTCAAGGCACTTAAACTTTTCCAAGTATGGACTTTTCCGATGTTATACTTTAATTAATCTATGCACAAATTAAATGACACATTTGTATACAGGAGAACCATGTCAACCTAGTCCACATAGAGTCCAGAAAATCAAAGAGACGTAACTCGGAATTTGAAATCTCCGTTGACTGTGACAGCAATAACGGACAACTGAACGAAATCATTCAGTTACTTCGAAACCATGTAAATGTGGTTGATATGGAGCCTCCTGATAACTCCTGCTTGCCTGAAGAAGGTAAATGCTCAGAATGAATAAGTTAACTCCATATTATTTATTTTAAAAAATAACATGTTTCCATTTTTTAGGAACATATAATGTGCCCTGGTTTCCAAAGAAAATTTCAGACTTGGACAAATGTGCAAATCGTGTCCTAATGTATGGATCAGAGTTGGATGCAGACCATCCAGTATGTAAACTTTTAACTGTTCACCGATTTTAAGTTTGTTGTTGTTAAATAAACATATTTGTGTATTCAGGGTTTCAAGGACAATGTTTACAGAAAGAGAAGAAAATACTTTGCTGATCTCGCCATGTCCTACAAACAGTAAGTTACCAAGTTTTGTTTTTTTCTCTAATGTTGGTGGCTGGTGCTGAAGAGATCTGATTCTATTCTGTAGTGGGGATCCTATTCCATCTATTAAATTCACAGAAGAGGAGGTTAAAACTTGGGGAGTTGTTTACAGGGAGTTAAACAATTTGTACCCCACTCACGCCTGTAGAGAATATTTAAAGAATCTGCCACTTCTGTCAAAATACTGTGAATGCCGAGAAGACAACATCCCTCAGCTGGAGGACGTGTCACGATTTCTGAAAGGTATTGTTTAATATATAAAATTTATATATATATATATATATATATATATATATATATATATATATATATATATATATATATATATATATATATATATATATATATATATTACTATATTCAAGGAAGTATGGGTTTTGTGCATAATTTTTTAAAACAAATGAACATTTTGTGTGTAACATGGTTGATATGTGCAGGTATAAACATTTGAATGAAATTATTAACTCAATCATAATTCCTGATTTCTGATTATAGTTCTTAATCACTTCTCCCACAGCAGGGCAACGTTCAGTAAAGCACCCCTCATATGAGATTTATTGAAGCTCATGCCGTTAGGTGTTTAAACAGAACTTTGTGTGTCTCCTTCAGTCAGTTCATCAGTCACATTAAAGGCCCAATTTTTAGACTAACTGTCATCAGCTTCCTGATGATGTGGTCAGGCACGAGATATATTTTGATTTGCTTTTTTATGTAACAATTCTATCTGGGCTTTGCATTGGCTGATAAGGTTCCAGGTGGCAGCACATGGCACAGCATTTATGCGTTCTCCTTTCTGTTTGATTTCAGAGCGCACAGGATTCACGATCAGGCCTGTAGCCGGTTATCTATCACCTCGGGACTTTCTTGCAGGTTTAGCTTTCCGTGTTTTTCATTGCACTCAGTATGTGCGCCACAGTTCAGACCCTTTATACACTCCTGAACCGTAAGTGCAGATCTGTTTTTACCTCATGTAGTAGTAAAAATAGAAGATTAGATTTTTATTTTTTTTCTTTCAGGGACACATGCCATGAGTTGCTAGGTCATGTCCCACTGCTGGCTGAGCCCAGCTTTGCCCAGTTTTCTCAGGAAATTGGCCTTGCTTCTTTGGGAGCATCTGATGAATCAGTTCAGAAACTGGCCACTGTAGGTAACACTTCAGTTGAAGGTGATATATATTGTATTTGTACATATTAAATAAATAATCTTTTAAATATTTTCAGTGTTATTTCTTCACGGTGGAGTTTGGCCTATGCAAACAAGAGGGGCAGTTGCGAGCCTATGGAGCTGGTCTACTGTCATCTATCAGTGAGCTTAAGGTAAAGGTTTTTTTTTTGTCACAATGCTTATTTTCTTGCTGTCTAGTTAATTTAACTAATTTGTTAATTTGTATTTCACAGCATGCACTTTCTGGTAATGCAAGGATAATGCCTTTTGATCCCAAAGTTACATGCAATCAAGAATGCATTATCACAACATTTCAGGATGTCTACTTTGTGTCAAACAGTTTTGAAGAGGCCAAAGTCAAGATGAGGTAATTTAATTTTAATGGCAATAACACACATCTTTCTTCGGAAATCTTATTTTTCCTTTATTTCAGGGAATTTGCCAAGACTATTAAGCGTCCATTCTCTGTGCGGTATAACCCCTATACCCAGAGTGTGGATGTTCTCAAAGACACCACCAGCATCAACAGTGTGGTGGAGGAGCTTCGACATGAGCTAGACATTGTTGGAGATGCCCTGAACCGGCTCAACAAGCAGCTTGGTGTCTGACCTGTGTTGAGAGTAATAGTTTCTTTTACATCTATCCAGAGTCCAGTGCTGTAGAAACTGCATGCCCATTTCCCTTTGTCACTACACTTGACATGCTGTGCTTGAGAATAAGACTTAGCTACAAACCTTTTCAGCCATGTAACCCAATTCTGTAGTTTTGCTCTTACCGCAGTGACGTCATTCCAGTTTCCTATCACAAACATTACGGTTGTATGCAGTACGCTATATATTGTGTAATTAATTTATTGGTGTTGCCACATGAGTAGGCTATAATACTTGTTGCTGTTCCTTTGATGTATGCATTTTGTTGCTTTTGGTGTGCAACTGTATAACTTAAACAAAGGCACATGTATACAATGGTAAAGGGAGGGTATGTAAAATTTGTATTTCAAATTACACAAATATGAATCTATCTGTGTCCACACGTAGCCTATATGTTCTAATCAAATGCTGCGTTTACTGATAGTGTAATGTTGATTATTGATATGGCATGATGGCCAAGTTGTTGATGTTGTAATATGGTGCTTTGGTTCTCAGTATGTTACTATCAGAAAGCTGAATGAGAATGATCTGAATAGGCTACATAAACTCCAACCTCTGCAGCTCAGAGAGTGAATTCTGGAGCTTTCGCATAAGACATGGCCTGAGCATAGCCTATGGTCAAAATGAGAAAAACTTGTATGTGTGTCCTAAATATGCTGGTTAAAACGGAACGTGTTTAGTGTTTAGTTTGTTAAACCAGTAATGATTCATACCCTCCTTTTACAGTAGGTTATAGCTCATACATGAAAGTGCATGTACAATGAAAATATTTTTTTACTGTATAAATGTCAATGTTAGATTTTGATTTAATATAATATATAAATTGATGTCTTCATTGTGTGACTCTCATCTTCATCTTAAAATAAAAATAATTTGTTTATTATTGTTGTTTTTATTATGGTTGGTTGGTGTTTTCTATTATGACAAATGAGAGATTATATGCATGTTTGGGCTGTAAAAACAGATGAATTAATTCATGATAGCGATAAATACAAATAATACTAATATAATCAGGTAATTACGACAGTGTCGTGAATTCGACGTTCCGTTTGTTGGCAGATCCTCCATGGAAACGAGCTCAGCTGAGAAGTTTTGTTTACATACGTGGGTAAGTTTATTATGTGACTTTTTTGGACGTTCTGATCTGTGGTGCAGTAATAGATATAGTACAATTATAAGATATAATTTTAATGACACGTACATATTTACGTGAAATGCATTGCCCTTTTCGACACCACCACTGCTATTGCTAGGCTAGCCATTACCATTACCGTGTGAGGGAAGCATAAATACTACGGTATTAGGTTAAAAAGCACATGGACCGAAAAAAAAGTAATTAGCCTCCCGTTTTTGTACACTTTGTATACTTTTCTTTTGTTCTCATAGGGAGCCAACAGTTACGGTCAACTGGGACTGGGACATGGGGAGGACCAGTCCTTGCCACAGCCGGCAACCACCACTGCCTTCCACTCCCAGGCAGCCCGGACGCTAAGCGGTGGAGGGGGGCACTCGATGGTGGTCACCGGTGGGTTTCTATGGAAAGCTATTAACAGTGGCTGTATAATTTACAAGTGCTGGAAAGTGTCACTGAATGTGTAGTAATTCTCAGTTTTAAGTAGCCTACAAGTACTTTTCCATAAGTCACATTTTAGCGTTGAGTAAACTTTATTACTTTTGAATAATTGAGGCAATTTCATTCCTTTTTTTTTAGTATTAGGTCCAATATATATAAAGGTTGCCTTGTCAAATTATTACTTAAGGGTCTGTAAAACGGACCTTTATGCATTTTTAACCATGTTCTAGCATGTTCTTTCCTAAAAAGACTCAAGGACTACTCAGATTTGTATTTTGAAAGAAATCCTGTATTCTATACTCTAGGCACATTGGCAAAACATCTATGCACCACCACTGGCTGTTCTGTAGTGTGCTTCATAAAGGTTTAATATTGGAAAACACTTTATTTATTAATTTTTTTTTTCTTGTAATTAAATAGTTTAAGCTAGAATGATGAAGAATCATTTAAAAACTAAATCCTCATTCTCCAGACTGTGTGTGTGTGTGTGTGTGTAGTGATGGGACAGAAATACTTATGAAATACTGTACTTAATAACATATTATAAGTGTAGTTACTAATTAAATTAGTTAGTTATTTTCAATTGTAAGTCCACATTAAAAAAGCTACCCAAAAACCTATAATACCCTAAAGGTGTCCATCCATTCATCTTCTTCCGCTTATCCGGGGCCGGGTTGCGGGGGCAGCAGTCTAATTAGGGGCTCCCAAGCTTCCTCCTCCCCAGCCACTTCCCCCAGCTCCTCCGGACGGACCCCGAGGCATTCCCAGGCCAGCCGAGAGACATAGTTCCTCCAGCGTGTCCTGGGTCTTCCCTGGGGCCTCCTACTGGTGGGACATGCCCAGAACAACTCCCGAGGGAGGTGTCCAGGAGGCATCCGGACCAGATGCCCGAACCACCTCAGCTGCTCCTCTCGACATGGAGGAGCAGTGACTCTACTCTATGTTGCAGAGGCGTGTCAGCCAAGACAGTCCCACAACATCCAGAGACTTGCGGTACTCAGGACTGATCTCATCCACCCCAGGAGCCTTGCCACCAAGGAGCTTTCCAACCACCTCAGTGACTTCAGCCAGGGTGATGGACGAGTCAGCCTCGGCCTCCTCTTTGGAGGATGTGACGGTGGGATTGAGGAGATCCCCAAAGTATACACCGCCCGACAACATCCCCAGTCGAGGTCAGCAGCTCTACCCCCGCACTGTAAACAGTGTTGATGAAGCACTGCTTCCCCCTCCTGAGGCACCGAACGGTTTGCCAGAATTTCCTTGGGGCCGTCCGATAGTCCTCTTCCATGGCCTCCCCAAACTTCTCCCAGACCCGAGTTTTTGCCTCTGCAACTGCCCGGGCTGCAGCACGCTTGGCCCGGCGGTACCCGTCAGCTGCCTCAGGAGTCCCCCGAGCTAGCAAGGCCCGGTAGGACTCCTTCTTCAGCCTGATGGCATCCCTTACTTCTGGTGTCCACCACCGGGTTCGGGGATTGCCGCCGCGACAAGCACCACAGACCTTACGGCCACAGCTATGAGCAGCCGCATCAACGATAGAGGCCGAGAACGAAGCCCATTCGGACTCCAGCCTCCCCCGGGATCCGGGAGAAGCTCTCCCGGAGATGTGAGTTGAAGGCCGCACCTACAGAAGGGTCCGCCAAACGTTTCCAACAGACCCTCACGATACACTTGGGCCTGCCAGGTCTTTCCGGCTTCCTCCTCCGCCAGCGGACCCAACTCACCACCAGGTGGTGATCAGTTGACAGCTCTGCCCCTCTCTTCACCCGAGTGTCCAAGACACACGGTCGGAGGTCAGATGACACAACAACAAAGTCGATCATCGACCTCCGGCCTAGGGAGTCCTGGTGCCACGTGCACCGATGGACCCCCTTGTGCTCGAACATGGTGTTCGTTATGGACAGACCGTGACTAGCACAGAAGTTCAATAACAGAACACTGCTCGGGTTCAGATCAGGGAGGCCATTCCTCCCAATCACCCCTCTCCAAGTGTCACTGTTGTTGCCCACGTGGGCGCTGAAGTTTCCCAGTAGAACAATGGAGTCCCTGGTCAGTGCACTGTCCAGTACCCCTCCCAGAGACTCCAAGAAGGCCGGGTACTCTGCACTGCTGTTCGGCCCGTAGGCCGACACCACAGTGAGAGACCTGTCCCCAACCCGAAGGCGCAGAGACGCGACCCTCTTGTTCACCGGGGTGAACCCTAAAGATGTACTCAATTAAAATAAGTACTTTCTACTCCTACAATCTACCCACTTTTTACTCCGTCAGTGCACCATCTGCTGGCAGAAAAAAAAGGACTACAAATCCCAAATGCATAATTGCATTGATAAATATACATGCTCAGTTATATTTAATTTGTAAGATAATGCTTTGTGTTGAGACCTTTGTCAGTGTAAAATATATGAATGCTATATTTTTATCATTTGTGTGATATGTTGTCTTCAGGGAACGGAAAAGTTTTTGTATGTGGGCAGAATAACAAAGGGCAACTTGGTCTTGGACACACCCTGGATGTTTATACTCTTGAAATCTGTCCTAGTCTGAGGCAGAAAATCACAAATGTATCCTGTGGTTGGGATTTTACACTTCTCCTTTCTGGTGAGTTTAGTTACTATCCAATGTCATCCACACCAACAAAGCATATTATAGCATGTATATACTATATTCCTGGGTATCAGCTTTCTGTTACATGTAACGTTCCTAATTTTTTAATCTGTGGCCTGGGTCACTTATAAAGAAGTCCATAAACCTATTTAGACAATATGTTTATGGCGTTCAAATTTTAATATATAACTAGAGATGCTAATTTACTGTAACTGATCTATCTTTGTTGCTAAATTCTTTACTTTAGAAGGCAAGGGAGTGTATGTTTGTTGACTTCATGTAATTTATGTGAGCAGACATTGGTCAAGTACTGGCATGCGGGTCCAATGCATTTGGACAATTGGGCATCGGAGAGACTGTCAAGCATTCAGCAAATTGGCTTATTGTACAGGTAAGTACAACTATATACATATACACACACACACACATATATACACACACACACACATATATATATAGATATATAGGCAAGATATGATATAATATATTAATCATGTATTTCTGTTAGAGTATAAAGGAGCCTGTGTTGAGTGCAGCGGCAGGACTTAGACACTCACTTGCTGTCACAGGTTTGTGTACCATTACCCTGTTTGTGCTTATTGTTTAGGTGTCGACAGTTTTATAAATCATGAACAACTATTATGTTTTCAGTCTCAGGTTCTGTATATCAGTGGGGAACTGGTCTTTGCAGTCATGCTAAAAGAGTCTTCACTGTCAGTGCTGTACCATCACATTTCAGTAGCAAGCTTCCCTGTCTGGTACCAGGTAAGAAACATCACGATTGTCGAGTCAAGTGGTGTAATATGAATCTTACAAAAAATGTTCTAACATATTAAGATTTGGCAAAGAAGAGTCCACGTATGGTAACTGCAGGAATGGCACATTGTTTATATCTTACAGGTATGCTAACTTTTTATTAATAATTTAACACTGATAACAGTGAAAATAACAACCATTTTTGTTTACTGTAGACGACGGTGACGTGTTTATGTGGGGAAGCAACAAGCATGGTCAGCTGACATCCTCAGAGCCATTTGTTTCCTCACCCATCTCCCTGAAGTGCTGCCTTTTGGGTGGAGAAAAAGTATCCAATGTTTGGAGTGGATGGACACATAATGTGGCTCAAACAGGTGAGATGGTAAATACATGCACATTATTTGGTGTGCAATAAACAGACAAATGGACTCTTGTTACTCTTGTCAGAGTCTGGGAGAGTGTTCACATGGGGCAGAGGAAATTACGGACAGCTGGGCCGCACGGTATTAACCAATCATAACATAAAACTGTTGTCACATGATCCTATGGCAGAAGGTGGCAGCCAGGAGGCCTGCCTCCCTGTGGAGGTCAAAGTGCTTAGAGGGGCCACACAGGTAAGTCCTTTCTGTGGCAGTTGATTTGAGATTATGGCACTTAGAGCGTGTCACAAGTGTTACTAAAGCTGTCTGCTAGATGGATTGTTGGCAGTAATGATGATATGTTGCCAAGAGTTGTTCCTCTCTTTATGTGCTACATATAACAGCCAGCAGGTGGAGGCAAAAGTCCACAAGTGATGCATCAGCATATATATCTTGTAGCTGAATGGGAGGGATGCTCCCTAAGAGTTGTTATGGCTTTCACTCACTATACCTCATGTGCAAAATGCACATCCCTGCTATTATCAGTCACATGGGAGACAACCACTTACATTTGCTGAAGGCAGAGGTCTCTTTTCCCATAAGGATGATTACATGCGACTAGTGCTGGATTGCTGTAGTTAACCTGTACTATAAATGGCAGCTGTGTGGTTGGGAATCTTAGCCCATAAAGATGATGTCAGGGACGGGCAAGGGCAATCTGCTGATCATTTTTCCTTCAAGCAGACCATTGCAACTGCATGTGTACCTGTCATAGAGTGTTCATTGCTGGGGTAAGACACATTAGTGGGCTGTAAATTTTCCAGCAGTTATACTTTGGCACAAAAGATATTGTTAGACAATATTGTTATTATAACTTTTTCAATTTTCATTTCTAATACAATATAATGTATCTATGCATGTCACCCTCCAGATTGCCTGTGGATCTGAACACAACCTTGCAATTGTTGGTGAGTATATCTTTAAAAATGATTGAAAGACATTTTATCATCCCAGTAGTATGAATGTAAAGTATCTGCCTATACGTGAGATTAAGCTATTTTAAATCCTGCACTGTTCATGAACTGTAGGTATAAACATGAATGTGAAATATTAATAATAAAATATTCTGCTAATGCAGAGAATTTCTGAGGTCAGCTCATTTCTTTGTGGCCTTTGCAACAGGAAGTAATTACAGCTGGGATAGATGGGTATCATTGACAGAAGTAATTATCTGAACGGGCCTGTGAAAGAGCTGAATTAACTGCACACACATTTGCAGACATGTTTTTCCTGTTTTATGTTTGAGAGCAGAGCAGTTTTTCTCTATGCGGACAACAACAGCATAGACAATACAGGTACATGTGCTGTTCATTTTATTTTCGTATATTGGAAACAGTGTTTTGTTACCTATTTCATATCTAAGATATCAGCTCAGTAATGATTTCTACTAAAGGTTTTCAAAGTTGAAAAGCAGTTTTCATGGTATGACCATGAAATCGTGTTTAAAAAGTTCTTGCAGTGAATGCACAAATGTATTTTTTTCTTTCTCCTTTCTCGAATGTGGTAGAAGAATAAGTGAAATGGCAAAATACAATTGGTAGCAGAGACCTGAGTGCTGCTATTTCTGGTGCTGAAGTAGGTCATGTGGAAAAGAACTGGGAGCATAGCATGCTGCTTATGATATCTGTTGCCTCCCAGGGCTCATTTGTATCAGACTCATCACAAGTCATCATTGGTGGCACATTTTCCATTGTTGAGCTGGGGTACCTGGTGGCATTTTTGTATCTTTGTGCCATAAAAATGCTTTGCAAGCATACTGGATATGCGTTCTGCGTTCTTCTTAATGCAGAAAAATAAATGACCAATTGTTCCAATTGTATTACTGTTAATTTGTTTTACTGTTGAAAGAAAAACCCAGTGATGAGATTTGTTTACAGGGAAATAGCTATTGGATTGAGCGCCTTGATTTTATCCTTTTGTTATGCACAATACTGTGCTGGCACTTTGTTGCCATGGAAACATCGGTGCTGTAGTCAGAGAGTCCATGAATTAAGCAGAGCACCAAAATGAGTCTTTACTCATGAAGTAAATGTATGAATCACCTTTTTCATGTCTGGTGGCATACTCTAAATAATGCTTATAAATGTATATGAACAAAATACTCCAACAGAAGTTTCTAATTTGCTGGTCTTCTGGTAACCTGGTAAAGCCTTATTAGATTGCCAGATCTTTTGATGACACCACTTAAGAGTGGTGCGCTGAATGCACAGAAAGAATTCCCTTGATGAAATGAGAACAAGGCATGAAAGACACAACTGTGAGCTGGGAAAAGATGTGTTACCCTTGAGAAAGAAAGCGCTCTTCTGTTGCCATGGTGATGAATCCTATTAGGTAACAGTGTTGCCATGGCACGTGTCTCCTTGGTGATGCAGACCTGACCACACCCACTACGAGCTCCAGCTGTGAGGAGCAGGAGCCTTTATTATGGCAACTGTCAGGAGGGATGTTTTTGATCATGTGCTCTTTTTCCATAGGGTGCTAATTTTAGCTCCCATGTTACAGCGCCGCAGTGCCTTTTCTTCTGGCTCAGCTCCACTGACCTGTGACCTTTTTTTTTTTTTTTTTTTTTTTACAGGGAGCTGTCTTCTCTCCTGGGGTTGGAACGAACATGGGATGTGTGGAGACGGGTCACACACTGATGTCCTGCATCCACATCTCATCCCAGGGCTTCACCCGCTCCTCATTGGCTGTGGAGCTGGACACTCTTTAGCACTGTGCACTGCGACGCCTCCATCTCAGTAACATCCAGTTATCCGAGTTGGAAGGATTCCACAACACTAAGTGCTGATTTACTACACACTGTAGTAACATGTGTCTTTTATCAAGCTGCCCATCCTACAGAAACTTTCACCTCCTTTGAACTTTTTGCAAAGGTCACACTTTAATCACACAATCGCATTCGCCATAAATACTGTCACACTGATGGACACAAGTTGAAATACGTTTTCTATGGAGTGAAGCTATATTTTTTCCACTGGCGCATCACCTTGATGGACATGATCGGGGGTGATGGCTTTGCTGGAGCTGGTGGCTGCGCCTATAGCCATATATGGTATCAGACCCTGGGCTTTCATGAATGAAGCATTTATTTGTGTGGGTTCCTCTTGTGCTCTGGTTCCATCTTCACCTGTCAACTGAGTTAATGCCAATAATTATTTACTGTTTAAGCATAAAAAGCAGCCTTTATTTTTTCCACTTTGTGTATTTTTATCACATTTGGACTGTGTCTGTGTCTTGTTTGTCACACTTACTTGAGTAATTCCTCATGAAAAAAATGTATCTTGTGCTTTTTATCCACTCTAAATATTTATAAGCAGTTGGTCAGTTGGTGTCCGCAGTGCTGCACCTGGGGATCAGTGACAGGCCTGGGGCCAGTACATGGTCAAGGGCAATGACAAGCTCATGACTTAATGCGTCTAATCTGCTTTTAGATGCATGGCAATGCAGTTTCATTATAGAATCATAAATATCATTTAATTAAGGCACCCGTGTGATTTAAACGATATAAAATGTACTTCGTACTAAAAAAAAAAAAGACGCGCTGAAAAATAATAATTTGTGTTTTCTTTTATTTGATCACTATTTTATTGTACAATCTGAACTGTATTATTACAAAAAAAAATCCCTAAACAACAAACCAGAACCAAATCAGAACGATCACTGAACACCTTATTAGCATGACTAACCACAAAATGCACGGTGCCCACCGTAATCTGAAGTCTCACTAAACGGCACACTGTCTTTGTTGCATTATTGATCCAGTCACAGCTGTCTTGCTGAGTTGATCAGATTTTGTTGTACCTGACCAGTTTCCAGAGCATAGGCAGTGAGTTTGCAGTTGTTTGGAAAAAGTTGGTCCCTTTTTTCTAACATTTTCACTTTGTAATCTTGATGAATGTTCACTGCTGCCTTAAACTGCTGATATGAGAGATTGTATATGTACTGTACTGATATTAATGCCCAGAACTGAGTTTTTGATGGCTGAAACCAATAGCTATTTTAAAATTAAAAATTCACCATAATCTGTTGGCAATGATATTTTAACATAGGCACTTTTCAAGTATGAACATGGAGTTTTGGCAAGTCTTAGTATTGCATACTAAAATGCCAATTGGCTATAAAGAAAACATAAATGTAATTTTCAAAATGATTGTCAATTGAAATGAATTACTAAGTAATCATGTCATAGCAGTATTATTAGATATATCAACATTCAAAGAACATCGAATATCTATAATCACTTATAAATAAATAAATACAACTTTAAAAAATCTACGACGAATACCCCTTAAATGCACTAATTACTTAACTTTACGTGTAAAGTGTGGTGCTTTTAAGCCTGTATGTTAAAACATGTGGTTGTTGGTACGTGTTATCTCATCGTCTGAAACATGCCAAAGGAATGTTTAAAGTCCACTGGTGCAAAGTAGTGCAAATGTCTATTGAGATTGTATACAAAGATGTTTCCATGACAGTGCAAGTTTGTGTTTGTGTTTCATCTGCTTCATTTGGCCAACATGACAAGTGTCAGGTTTTTGCCTGGGCGGGTAGTTAAATCGGAGCAACATTTTTTTTTTGTTCAACAAAAAGCACACAAATATCTGATGATCACTCAAAACATTAGTACACACAACTTGAACATACCAAAGCGTATTTACAGCACTGGCACACACCAAAAATAGGCACACAAAATACAACACAGTAACCATCACAGATACTGAGCTACAGAAGGCTTGACAACAAAACTCTTAGTGCTACATCTATGCTGAGTTTGTGATGTACAGGTTGTCACTGTCACACCCATTTAAAAATGCTAATACACAGAACAATGCTACAGCGCTATCAGGTGGGAGATGGGCCATTATGGGTCATACACATAGTGGTTGGTACACCATGGTTCATAACACAAACTGATTCTGTTGGTTGTCTGCTCCGGTGCTGTCGCTGCGTCTCTATAAACATATAAAAATAATAAAAGAAATTATTACACAAATTATGTTGAAATGATGGGAAAATGGAGTGATGACTACCTCTGATGCGCAGGCAGAGGTATAATGACACTAGCTTTGACAGTAAAGAAAATGTGCTCCGTCAGTTTTCATGGTAAATGCTAAATTTACCATGTAGTTCCCATGCTTTAGCCAAGACACCAGACGAAGATAATTTTAGTTGAATTGGAGTCAGTTAATATCATGCCCATATCATGCTGCATCTTACAGACTGATGTTCAGTCATTGTCATGCGTTGATTTACTTTGCATCATGCTCTCACAGTCAACTGGGATATTCTCCTGTTTAATTTTCACCCCAACACAGGGAAACGTATGGTCAAACAGCAGTTAAATGCACTAATCAAATGCTGGAAAAGAAAAGAAAAACATGTATGCATATGCCGTTGAATAAAAACGGAGTCTAAACAATCATTGTGTATAAAATTTATTTCATGCAAGGACTTTTTATTTACATATTTTATTTGAATACTTTTCTGTTGCATAACTGTAAAATACATGCATTTACCTTTCCCCAAGTAGTCCCACATTCCCATATTGACATTTTATATTGTTGTTGTTGTTTTGTTTTTGTTTTTCACTTTAAAATGCATGAGCATTTTTACCTGCATGTTCAGCATCAAATATTTTCCCCCCACGTGTAAAGTCCATTAATTACCACAAAAGACTGGAGACTAAAAATGTAAAACTATGCTCAGTCAGGATAAAAACAAAACTTATGAGTTGCTATACTTTTTCTCTTTTCAACTTAGGATTTCTTAAAGTGCCCTGAAACCTTTGTGCATATTACAAGGGACAGTATCAATAGTAACAGTAACAGCACTGATGCTTAAACCAATAAACAAACACACTGCATTTGTCATTGTGGTTGTGGCTGACTGGATCTCATCAAACTCACTAACAGTTTGGCTATTGGTCCCCTCTGTTAAAATATGTTGTGCTCATCATACAAACGATCTTTATGGGAACCAGAAGTGTAATTATATGATAATACTTTATGTTGCTGCTATAATAAGCATTGGGGTAATATTGTGTGGTTAAGATACAACACTGGTGTTAAAAAGTACACCATGAAACCAAAGCTTTTGTTACACTGTTATGAGCATGGTAAAGTGTACTGATGCTACACTATGAGTACTTTTTGAATACATTTAAAATGCACTTCTACTTTGCCTCTCCAGGTATGAAGGCACAGCTGTTTCATCATTAATAAGACCTTTAATTTAGGCAGAGCAGCAGCAGCCGCCTGCCCATATGGTAAACTACCTCTAATGTGGATATAAAAGGTATATGCTCATAACAGCATGTGTTGGCTTTATAACTGGCTGGCTGTTCAAGTTAATCTGTTTTGGCTGGAAACCCCAATCAAATGAATACAAGAAAATAAATCTATGATTTTGGGGAAAGGCAAAGAATGGCAGCTACATAAAAATCTTTGCTATGACTGAGTCTCTTGTAAAGCTGTCTCAAAATGCATAAAATGACAAAGCTCTCAGGCTCTTGAAAGAAAATAGTTCTCTACAAGTTACTGTGATACAGTTAGTTTTGATTTTAACAGAATATTTCATGCAGTTCATGCAAATGAACAGTTGTAGTTCTTCTGACATTGGATGCATCATAGTTTCACATGAATTGTCATTATCTCCATATTGCATTGGACAATGTGAACATTAAGTTCAGTGTTAAGAGCCACTCAAACAACAAAATCTGCACTTAAGATCATAACGTCTCTACTTTGCAACGTACAAAGCACTTGAGAGGAGTTCCCTTAACAGCTGGCATTGGTACCTTTAAATGTGCTTAAGCCATGTATCATTTATGTCCAGCAGTGGGCATTGTATACATTGTATGAGAAAAATCTTTTACAAAGTAGTAAAAGCAGATGAAATTTAGTCATTAGCAGAAGATACATGAGATCAAAAGCAACAGAGCAACAGGCAATGACGTCAACATAGGAAGAGTGGTTGAGTCTGTGGTAGATATAGTAGAGTGCCTTGTCAGCAACAGAGGTGACCCATGCAGAGTGGCTGTGCCGATGTTTAGAGACTAGGATATGATGACATACCCAAGGTGAACCCTTGGGAAGTATTAGCACAGATAAGATCCAGTTTTCTTTTTCAGAAAAATAAAGAGTTGAATGAAAAAGCAGGAGCAAAAATAAAAAGTATAAAATCAAATTGGACAGGAAAGATAGAAGGTGTGGACAGGCCTTCCGATGGCATTGTGTCTGCTACTCAACCATGCTACATAATGGATGGGATGGGAGAATGTGAGTGCTGCATTAGACATGGTGGGCTGCAGGGCAGGGCGGACACTGAGGACACTCCAGAGGCATCCCCGCTCATGCCAGACATGCTGTTAAGGCTCCAAGGCTTTTCATAACCTTCAGTTGAAAAACAGAGAACGTTCTGAGTACATTTGGGTACACTGCAGCACTGAATCATGACAAACGAGTTTTTGTGATTCCTCACTAATAAATACTCCACCTGTTGCTTTCTTGTTTTTGTCTCCCAAGAAACAGGTCAACACAAACTTGAGACAGTTAATATTCTCCATGCATTGAGTGCATCAGGAGTACAGCATGCAGTGGGTGGTATTGGAATGGTTCGGAGTAAAACACTATAGACTAGAAAAGGTAGGCACCAAAGGCAGGGAATGTATATTCAGCCACAGTTTTAGATTCAGACTGTAAGCTGTATTACTGGTACAGGTCCCCTATTAGGCTTTTGCACAATTTCTACACACTCCTTCTATATGAATAAGATACAATTCTTATCATATCAAAAGGCCCAAATGTCCTAAAGCTATTGTAATGTAAAATTAGAATCATATCAGCTAGAGGAGATTTTTTTTAGCGATCATATTGTAACAAAGAACTTAATAATAGACAATTATATAATTGGTCTATTTTGTCTTCTGGAATTCAGGTACAAAGGATTTGGACTGAACAAATCACAGGCATGGATGTACAAAACTGACCAGAGCTTGGCAATAAGAAAAAAATTAAAATGGCACAGATATTAACATACACCGGCAAGTGATTATAATTAACATAAATAATGAGCATACTGGTTAACACTTATGGTGCTGGCTGCATGTGTATAGCTAGGACATTCTGATTAACTTTTAGAAAACTAGAAATCAAATGTCCCATGCAACTCTTCTATAAAGTTTACTTGTCATACAAATTTGTTTCTAAAAAATATTGGCCTTTCTATGTTTGTGTTGTGCTCCATCACCATACTCATAGCACCCTTTAGCAAGACATCTCATGCACTGTACGGTCAATGTACCCCCAAGATTTCAGATGGTAGAAGTTATCAATAAAAGACATATACATACAAATTACACGCATAGCACATAAAATACTCTTAGGCATGTAAGACAACACATTCTCTATTTCTTCTTTAGAAATCGAAAATAGCTTTTTTACTGGTAAATAAATAGGTGTATACATTATGCATGGTATCAAAAAATAGACTGTGTCAATGTGAACCTTATTGACTTTAGTAGTGATTGTGCTTGGCCTTAACAAAGTGGAGTATTTACAATCAGCTGCTGAGTGAAGCTCAGTATAAAGAGTTTTTTTCTTTTTTCATCTTTTAAAACGCAACACTACAGGATCTTATTATCTTTTATTCCTAAATGTATCTTAATCTTAAATGCAATTAACTTCTGATACACCACACTGTATGGATAATACTTTTACAAAGTAAAGGACTGAATTTACGGGGAGTTGTTAGGACTATTATTAACACACTATACAATACCACATTCTCAAACCATGTAGTGTTTTTTCAATATGCTGTACTGTATTCTCTCTTCAATTCTCTGCCAATGCTATGGTTTATAGATTGACTGATCAACTTTAATGTATTTTAAAATTTGGGCCATATGTAGAGGGAAAAAAATTTCTGTGAATTAACAAGAATCTTTACACAGAAATTGTAGTAGTAAATAAAATACCTTAATGTAAAATTAGAACATTTTCAGTTTTGTTATGCACCTTTACATATTAATTGATCTTAAATATTAATGAAATACAGCATTTAGCCTATAGTGTCTCGCTTTAATTAATTTGTATGTAGTCGTCAAAACGGGTAGAAAGCAGCCTGTCTAGCCTGTCAGGTGTCAGTGTCTTACAGCGGCCTGTGATTGGCTGTTGCTGTACGTACCCCTGCGCACTCTGCCCCCTGTGTGGTTGGGGCGCTCTGCAGTAGTGACCAGGAAACAGGGACGCTCTCTTTCGCTGGGGCTGAAGATTTCTTCAGGAGAAATGGCCTGGTCTATGTGAGGACAGTCTTCATTCGCCAGAGCCGCATTAGCTGCCTCGCCGTTTAACTTTGAGTCTAGAAATAAAAAACATCCAACAGAAACTTTTCACAAAACCTTGTTTTTATTATGATCAAAAGAGAAGTTAGAATACTGAGAAGTAGTTCCATTCAAAGTAAAATGTAATATATTAGTATATATAATAGTACAAGTGGGTCACTGAAGATTACTGAAGTATTGTTTATTTGTTTTTTTTTCTTTTGATTGATTAATTTTTTTATGCTGGGTTCCTTTTGCAGGCTGCCACATTCAACCATGTGGATGTAAACCAGGAGGTGCACAGGTTTGAGCAGGAATCAAACAACCAACCCTTTGGCAAGCCGGTATTCAAACATTCTGTATCACTGACACTTTGAAACATAAACTACATGATATTAGAATCACATAAGGCTCTGAGGAGTATAATTTTCTAATGTACAAATGAAGTGACTCCATTATCAACATCACTGCTAGTTGACTGCAGATCAGAGGGGAGGAGTGAATCAAGGTGTTAAGAAATACAAAATCAATACTGCAATAGCTCACTGTCTGTCTGGAGCCCTCTTTTTCCGCAGTTAAATATGTATTACAGCGCTAATTTTATTGATTGCCCCCAGCAACGGTTGGTTTGGTAAATCATAGAGAAAAACCTCAGTATACAAAAACAGAAAAAACTGTTATTGCTTTTTTACCCTTGTCAAATTCAGAATTAGAAACACTCAAAGCAAAAATATTTTATTTATATTTATCACTATTCATTCATTCATATTTATTTGTTTCGAGCAGTCAGTACAAAGAAAAATGGGATTCAACATAAATTACAAAAACAAAAAAGTTCACATGATGAGCTCGAAAAGGAGTGGGAAGAAGAAAACTTATTAAATCCCACCCCTGTCTTACCCACAAGACATTTGACACAAACAATGCTTCCTTAGGCCTGCTTTTCAATTAGTATGAGAAACAAAAAAACTAAAATAAAAAACATTTTGCATTTCAATTAATGGTTGCAGGTTATGAGGACAACTATTGTGTCTTTCATTTGATACATTTGTTGATTATGTAATATTATAAATTTTCTAATATTGTCCTTAAAGTGGGACTAAACACCTAAACTTCAGCCACAACCGCATTTGAAATAGAGCTGCTAAACTGGGTAGTTCCTGTGGACTAAAGAAGAGAGTGAGGGGAGATGAGAGGTAGGATCTGGGGGTATAAGGAACAGTGTGATTGGTCTAACAGGTATCCAAACCTCAAGCTCTGCCCCTGCATCCATATGTTTGTAATATTAAGAAATAGGGAAGGAATCAGGGAAGTCGTGCATGTCACCAAGTACTTGAAATGGCAGTGGCCTCTGAAGGCAGTCCACACTTAGATTTAGATGATTTCTGACCAGAAAGTTGCAAATTTACCTAGAACAAAAACTGTCAAAAAATGACTAACAGTAGATAATGTTGTTAAAGCACAGTGTACAGAGTTTAGTAGCAAAAAAGCTGATTTTGTGCTTAGTTCCACTTCAACTCTAAGGACTCAACTCTTCAACTCTTTGCATGTCCATTCTTTTGGGCTTTTTGGGGTTGCCAGTGCCATACTGAATCATCTGGCCCCTTATCTACAGAGATTTCCATATTGATATGTGTAAAAGGTCTCAAGTTGTGCCTTCCCCTGGTTTATGGCAGGCACTTATGTGGCACAAATTTTAATTCAAATCTAGACTGTTAACAGACTTTCCCAAAATGTACTTGGTCTTACCTTGAAATTTGATCTCGAAAACATCATCATGGACGACCACAGGGCTGGGATGTTGCGAGCTGATGCTAGTCTTGCAGTAGTTTGGAGAGCCAAGATGCGGTGGTCGTGGTATGTGCCTCTTGTTTTTCTTTGGTAGTTTCTGTTTCGCCATGGCCAGGGAGTAATACATTCCAAAGTTGTTGACAATCACTGGGACCGGCATTGCGATGGTCAGCACACCAGCCAGGGCACACAGGGCTCCAACCAGCATCCCCGAAGTCGTCTGAGGGTACATGTCTCCATAGCCGAGCGTCGTCATGGTCACCACAGCCCACCAGAATCCAATAGGGATGTTCTTGAAATGTGTGTGTTCACTGGCTCTTGGGTCATTGGGGTTGGCTCCAATACGTTCAGCATAATAAATCATAGTGGCAAAAATGAGTACACCGAGAGCCAAGAAGATGATGAGAAGCAGAAACTCATTGGTACTGGCTCGTAACGTATGTCCCAAAACCCGGAGTCCTACAAAGTGTCGCGTTAGCTTGAAGATACGGAGAATTCGGACAAAACGCACTACTCGAAGGAAACCAAGCACATCCTTAGCTGCTTTTGACGAGAGCCCGCTTAGCCCCACCTCCAGGTAGAAAGGAAGGATGGCCACAAAGTCGATGATGTTTAGGGCGTTTCTTATGAAGTCTAGTTTATTGGGGCAAAAAGTTATTCGCATGAGAAATTCAAAGGTAAACCAAATAACGCACACGCCTTCGATATAGGTGAGGTAGGCGGCGGTCTCGGTCTCTTGGTAGATGCGTGTGATGTTGTCCTCCAAGTCCAACTCTGTGCGGTTGATGATGGGATTGAAGGCTTCGTGGGTCTCCAGGCAGAAGGTAGTGATGGAGACGAGAATGAAGAAAAGTGAGGCCAGAGCGATCCACTGAGCAGGAAAATAGCAGGGTGATGAACAAAAGGAGAGAGACAAAAGAGGAGAAGGGAGGGGAGGGCAGGGAGGAGAATGAGAACATGAACATACAGAATGTAATCACACCATTTTAGCAAGGAACAATGAAATTCAATATTTTAGACTGGGGAAGCATTGGGTCTAAAAGTAGCATTAGTCAAACCAACTTCAAGGATGAGCACAGAGTATCACAAGTACTACACTACGTAAATGAAAAAAACATATAAGTGCAAAAGACTCCTGATAATGTCCATTGTATTTGCTGGACTAATTTTGTGTTTTGTTGAGGGCAAATGAGTAAGATATGAAATATAAAATAAAAAAAAACATACATTGTTCTCTGCCCACCATCTTAGTTTCACACCATAACTTTCAGACACTTGTCACATCACATACAGAGAAGCCATTCAATCCACCATATGAGAGACAGCGGCTCACAGACTTCCCTCTCCCTCTTAATTCAAAAGGGCAGGATCGCTGTACCTGATTTTCCCCTCAGCTCTATCTCAAGGTCAAGGCATTTCCAAGGGTGAACTCCATGCACCAGATTGATCATTTGTGTCCACCCCCATGACTAAAATTAGCCATGGCTCTTCCCTTCAGCATGATCACTACTATGGGTCTTTCCTGTACAAGGTCACAGTGTCTAGATGATCATCTCATGGGAATTGAATCAAACTCAATCTCTCTCCGAAACCTATAGTTACTCCTATAGCCCTCATTACATATTGATTACATGATCCTATTTCATCACATTAAGCGATGATATTTCTGTTTTGTGCAACATGTAACAGATCCACCCTGCTATCATAGTCATTGATTGTGCTATGATCAAGGTAGTTTACATGATGGATTAAGCCATAGTATTTTATAGCAAAGAAAAACAATGGTTCTTCAATGGGTCAGTAGCACAGTATGGCAGACAGGAATAGACAGACAGAGCAGAGAGCAACTTAATCATCCTATGAATCACAAAAGTTGGATCAATATCAGTGTGCTCATGCATGAAGATATCTTTATGGGGTAAGTGATGCTGCACAGTGCTCCTTGTTGAGTAGCTAGAAGCACTAATGAGTGGCAACATGAGGTGGAAGCTGGACGTACAGGCATGTCAGGGCAAGGAAGATCCTCGGAGAAAAGGACACAGGCTCAGGTCTGTGTCAGTAAGATGGAAAACAGGCTCATAACATCTCATCACTGACAAATCATCACATTGTATCGAGGAAATCACAGAGGGCTTAGGAACATCTGCTTCCCATCCCTGTTTGTCCACTGGTCCACAGGGATACAGCCCGTAATAATTAAAGGGAAATCATCAAGTGATTTTTTTCACAGATGAAAAAGTCACTTTACATTTTGTGCTCACACTGAATAGCTGCAGTATTATGTCATTCACTTTTGCTAGTGTTTTTGTATTATGTAATGTTATTGTTTTGCTGCTGCTACACTATGCCGCTACAACAGTGCCTAACAAGGCTAATATGACAAAGACTGAGAGGAAATGTAATGTATACCTTTGATTTCAAAAAGGTGGGTGAGATAATACAACCCTGTATTCATTTTACATACAAAACTTATACAAAAGTCATTTAGTCCCATTCAAGACCCAATCCTGAATAAACAATAAAGGCTGTATCAAACAGGTTTGCTTCAAGTCCTATGGCAAATCAATATAAAAATCGTTGAACACTATGAGGCAGACAATTACTGTTGTGTTCCAAGCATTAAAGGTCCTGTATTACGTTATATACTGATCTGCATTACAGTGTTGTTTCCTCATCAGAAACATACCTGGAGCAGTGTTTTGTTTCATTCACACATGTTTAACACACAAACCCTGTACATTTCTTCTGTCATACAGAAATCACTCCACCTTGCGATGTCATGTGGTAATACATAAAGTGCTCCACTGTGTTTTTAAACTCCATACACCTTCATTAGAATCATTTGGATAATTTCAGACCTGGATTTCCCCATCTCTATTGAACAGAAGGTAAAAAGTAGCTGTTAATTTAAAAATTACCACTTCATGACATCGCAAGGTGCAATAGAGCATTTTGAGATTTGGAGTTGTAGACAGACTAGTAATAAAAGATTGCTCATTACAACCTGTGTGAATGAAACAAAACACAACTCCAGGTATGTTTTTGAAGAGGTAAAAACAATCTAACATGGCTTAAAGCTCAGAGTCAAATTTGCGGACCCTTAAAAAGTGAGGAATTTACATGACTCTTTAATAACCCCAATGCCCTCCTGTCCTTTCTAAGCAACTGTAAAACTGGCTCATTGAACCGAGGCTTCAATTATGTGTCTTTGTGACAGTTAGAACAGTGTAGCCTGGAGGGGAGGGTGACGGGAGCATAATCTGTGCCTTCTTATTGGCTAATTCTCACTGTTGCTGGCATAGCCCACAGAGTGATATGGAGTGACAAGGGTTTTTCCACTGATGTATCCACCGCGAATATAGTCAGTAATTAACTCAGAGGCTCATTTCTAATTAATCTTCATGCCAGTCTTAGTGGAGCAGTGTCACTTAGGCCTCTCACAATAACAAATGTATATATATTTGCTACTGAGAAATACTGTGATAAATGATCATATTAAAACTACTTTATGCCACTGACACAAAGCAGGATAATCCCAGTAAACACATTTTTAAAGAGACAGTATCATTAAAAAGTCTGAGCTGCAACAAATAAATAGCAGAATGAACCAATAATTAACCATAGAAGTTGTTTATTCTACCCTTTACACCTCAAATCTTACCCTATCATGTCAAAAGTCCAGAAATGTCAGAAATCTTCCCACTATTGCAAAGAAAAAGTACACATGATAAATATTGCGCCCCAAAATTCCATCTTTCATATATTAAATGATAAGTCAATAGTGTAATTATTGTAACAAGCCTAGTGTCAGTCTATTCCCAACCATGGTTTTGTATTGTTCTTTTGAAACTGTACATTTTATTTGTAAGAATTATAACCATATAACTAATAACACTGGTAACGCTGCATGGAAAGTGGTCCTTGTGAGCGATATACTGGTCAGACTAACCTCATTATAGAGTGTATCCAAGCGGAAACTTTCCCACAACAAGACCAAAAACGACACCTCTTACAAATACCTGTTTAGCTTCAGCGGTAGAGCCAAGGACTGCCTTTCCTCTTGCATGCCTCATTTAACTAAACCCTCCCATTGCCCTGGAAACATTGATACAAAAACCTGTGGGGTGGTTACTATCTTGCAGAAGATGGAGCAAAGATGGAGAACAGTGATTTACATTGGAATTATTTAGACAGATGAGGCCTTGGTTGAGTCCATCTCCATTCCCCACCTCTCGCTCACCCACCCCCTATCACTTTCCTTTCTATAGTGTCTATATGGTCCATGCAGTGGACTGGAGACCCCAGAGAGAGCAATTTCAAGGTCATGAAAACCTCCCACATCCATCAATCCTTGTCTACCCAAACAAAGGAAGCAGACACATTTACAACTTAATGCACCATTTAAAAGCACCAAAAAAGGAAAGTGATTTTGAAGTAATGTGTTTTAGTGCTGGCAATAGTAATGGATCGGATGAACTATAATTCGAATAGCAAAACTGACTGTTCCTTCACATGGCTAATGTCAAAGAAACCTAATTAAGGCTGCTTCCACTGTATGTTTACTATTGTGTTGTCTGCAGTGCGCACAACAGAAACAACTGACAGATATTTGCCATTTCAGTTGTCAGTCACTGCACAAAAGATGGACTTTGCTATAATGTGTTCTTATCAAGAGCCAAACAGAGGCTGCCTCTGGATAACACCAAATAAGGCAACACATAAAAAAACGTGTATAGCCTAGTTATCTTGTATATAGCGCTTAAGCTCAAATTGGCCTAAGAGCACAACTCACCCTTGCATATTTGGAGGAGTAGGGGTCTTCAAACAGAGCCCAAACACGTTTTTGCCACCTACTCCACAGGCTTCCAGTGCGCGCGTCCGTGTGGTCCCCCTGCGCCAGCCTCCTTGTCATCTCATCATCATCCTCAGTATGATCTACCTCCGGCTCCGGGTCGTCACTCGCCAGGTCTAACAGTCCTCCCCCGCCGAAACTATCAAGGGCCTCCTCTGCTTCCCGGTGTTGCCTATAGGTCATCCAGCAGCACGGCTCCACGTCTGTCTCATCAATGCCCCAAAAGGCCAGCTCCTCTTCATACAGTGGGCCACACACATCCGCGGGACAGTGCAGTTTGCCTGTCCTGTAGTAGTTGAGGATGTGCGCAAACACGCCCGGGTGGCGGTCAAAGAAAAACTCCTCAATCTTGGCGTCATAGTCAAAGTGATTGGGAGCATCAGGTTCCGCAAGCCAGGACAACCGGGTGCCAGGTAGAGTGCGCAAAGTGCTGCGGTATGTCTGATGTCTGATCCCTCCCACGTTAATCACAATGCGATCCTTGTCGTCGCTCAGGCCCATCTCGTCCCCTAGGCATGTCTCCTATAAGTTTTCTTCATATCAGAGTAGCAAGGACCACAGCAAGGAAACTGGAGAAACTATTACATAAGAAACAGGGTACGCTACCTGTGGTTTGTTCCCACTGAGAAACAAATGATCGCTGCTGGACGCGCACCAGGCTACATTCCCTTTAAATACCTGCCATTCACAGCACCTCTCTGGGCGCACGGCTACACAATCAAGACCCCAAAATGAATACAGCCAATGGCATCACATTAGAAATGGACGTCACATCATCGCTAAATCCAAGATGTCGAGAAAAAAAAGACAAACACTGGCCAATTGTTCCTCATATGCAGAATAAATCCGGCTCATCGGAGTCCCCAGGCTCCGCTGACTGATCCGAGCTCCGTAAACGGCTTAATGACTTTCAAAGCAAGGTGAATGCGGTGGTGCTGAGGACAGCGCCTGAACAGCGACAGCTCAGAGCGGCTCCGGGCTGAGCTCGCCTCCCTCTCCCCGAGCAGCTGCCGCACGACGCGCCGCAGGTCTTTGTGTCGCTCCAGCTCAGACTTCCGAGGACCGCCTTTCATCTGCTGTGCAAGGACAACATTTGGTATGCCTACATGCATGCACGAGGATAAAAACAAACAAACGTGGGTGTTTTAAACAAAATGTAGAAAGAGGCGGCGGCAGGTCTCCAAAAACGCCCCAACTGCCTGTTGTTCACACGAGATGCCCCTCTGATCAGATGGAGCATGCCCAGTGTGAGGAGCAGCAATTGTTTAAACACGCTGTCAAGCACCAGCCAATTGAGACTGCTTAAATTGTCATTGGTGCACAATATTTGCTGTCCCTCTCACTCACAGGAGTCCCCATAGGGTGCTGATAGGTCCGCAGATCCGCCCAGAAAGTCAAACATTTTGCATAGGCCTACTTTATGCATGCACGGCTTTTATAATGGCCATTATAAACGGCTGAAAGTCCCCTCATAATGAGAAGTTATATTAGCCTTCATACACTCAGCGGCTCTCCTTAATGGAGCATCGCTGTATAACATTAGCAACGATTGCTGAGTTGTACTAAACGTGTAAAATCAACCGACTTTCCACATCAGTCTTTTTCAGCAGGGGGCGCAGGCGCATCTCTAACTTTTCAAAAAGTTAGCATTTTTTTTAAAGGATTATCTGATCGTCTTAAATTGATGCAGTGCTTAAAAACTATGATGCTATATATACGCAGTCTGTATAATGTTAAATCTTTTGTTGTTCTTTATTAAGGTAATGGCTGTTAAAGATAGGCTATACTTTGTTTTTTTATCCTATTAACTTTTTCTCATGATTATCTATGAGGAAAGCTCATGGTGGCAACAGTAGGATTCTAATTAAAACAGAGTGAAGGGGGTAAAGGCAAACATGCGGTCTCCAGATGGGCCTTCCTTGCAGTCCTCCCCTTGAGTTTCCTGGGCAGGTTTTGTCCCACACTCCACTCTGGTTTAGGAGGAGTCAGCAGCTCCAGAGGGTACACAGTGCTGCTGCTGCCTGGATACTCTTCTGTCTGCCTCACACACTGGGCTTCACTGTTTGGTCAGAGAGACGAGCTAATCAAACTCCAAGATGGCTGTGGCAGGCTGCACATTGTGTATTAAATACATGCTGTTCTTCCTTAATTTTATATTTTGGGTGAGTATTTTTCCCTTGCATAGATGTTTTTAGAATGTTGTTCCTGCTTCAGCTAACAATACACACTCCATTGCAATGCACTACTGCAAACCCTAACTTTCTAACACCTTCTTTCCTTATCTATGGCCTACTTTTACAACAACCCTGTTGTTCGCAGTGTTGGGAACTACGACATTTAAGCATAACGGCGGTAGTAACTGCGTCATTTTTTTACCAGTATCGAGTAATCTAATTCATCTATACTTTTTCCTCAGCTGTAACGCCCTTATACTTACAGTCAGTGTAACAGGGTCGTTATTTTACAGGTCAGGCTGAGCTCTCTCGCCTCATTCAGAGGAGCTGCAAAGTTTTTCTTTGTTTTTGGAAGTAAACAAGACCAAAGTGATGGATTAGAGGCATTGACGGCCCTCTGCTCACAGCTACTTATCTTGAAGTGCACTTATTATTAACACTATTATGTGTTTGATGTTCATACGCGCGTTCATGTAGCGTGAATAGGCCACATGTTTGTAATGTTCTGATATCAGTGCGTTTGGTAAATGTGCAGCGTGGATAAAGCGCGCTGCGCAAAGGAGACAGTTGTTTGCCCCGTGTTCTTGTGACTGAACAGTTGTGAGTTCGTGTTAGAATAGCTTATAACGATGGCTCATGGTGCATTTGCTGATTTGCAGGTAAAATACTGCTGAATAGAGCTCGTTTTTACTTGTAAAAAAGCAAGAACCTTCAAAAAAAGTAACTTATCGCTAGTTACTTTTACTGTCACTTTTATATAACTTTTTCTTTAATGAACTTAAAAAAAACTTAATTGTGTGTTCATTACATGGTGGGTGGCTCCTTCAAATGAGCTGCTAACCCTAACCCATATAAATTAGATGAAGTTGGGTGGATTTCCTTCAATTGCATTGTTTGAACTGGGTCACCAGTACTACTAGCTTCAAATTTCTGCTAAAAATACAAAATTGGTCCTCCAAACCCATCCTCTTCCTCTGTGGACAATATATTCCAGTCAATCGTTTTACATCAGAGACACTTCACAAGTCCATTTCTACTTAGAAAATAGACCACTTCTTTGGGGTTTCTGTTGAGTCTTTTTTTAGATAAACATCACATTAGCATATCCTGGACACGCCACTTTTGATAGAGCGTTTCCTTTGCTGTTGTTGCTTGTCATGGGCAAACTCTGAGAACTCTCTTCCTCAGTTTGCTATTTTTCATGTCGAGGATTCGGCTTCCTGTTGCTTTGAGAACAATGGACTAAAAGTTGTGCCGACAAATGTGCACATCTAGACATAAACACTGCAATAGTTTGGAACATATGCTCACATCTCATATGATTTGTTTCTTGTTGCGTATTGCTGGTATAACTGAGTCAAATTAGGATTTAGTAAAGGGCTGTATTGTGTTTTTTTTCTCTAAATGGAGAAATGAAGAATGTTTGGCAATCTGGCTTTACAGCTGGCATCTGAAAACCTTGATTGACTGTAACATATAATATTGACATGTTATTTCATTTGAGTAAAGAAACAACTAAGATATTTTTGTCCCGCAGCTTGCAGGAGGTGTGATCCTAGGAGTGGCATTGTGGTTGCGCCATGACAGCCAAACCAGCAATCTTCTTATTCTTCAATTTGAAGATCAGCAGGCACCAGGAACCTTCTATATAAGTGAGTACACACACTACAATCACTAGGTCTTTCTCTGAAACAAAAACACATATGGTAAGGGCTTGAAATGGCTGAAGTAAAACGTGTCACAGCCCTTGTATTACTAACAGTTATCAGTGGAAAAAAGGCCAGATTAAAGGGGCACTATGTTTAGTTTTCTAGCTCTCTGTGGGATTTATAGTTATTGTGAAGAAGAAACAGCGTATAGATTTTCAGAACATATACAGTATGTTTAAATGTAATTACTGAACTGAATGAGAAATGACTAGGTTGGAAATATTATGTAATTTACCTACATTTTAAGGCCCTCTTAAGTCACATCCTAACAATGTGACACAAATGTTAAACATGAGTCATATCCGTAGCTATTTCAGTAAAAGGTATTTTTGGCCCCAGCATCTTCCTTGGCCTTTTTCTGTACTAGCACGTATAAGTTCCTGTAAGTGTAGCCTGGTCCTACCCTTTCTTCTGGGTCTTTTCTTCCCATTCTTACTGTCTACATATTTTATTCTGCACATCAGTGGGATCTCGGTGGTAACTAAAGTCTCTGCCCTTCACGGTTGACTAGCCCCATGCAAGAAACCATGTGAGAGTAGCTGAAATAGAAAGAGGGGCAGAGTGACCCCCTTTTCAAAAACATCCAGGAAACAGGACCTACGTAAATCCGCATATAGAAACTCAACTCCAGGCTACATCAGTTTGACTTATCTGGGCTGTCATTGGGCCGGTACACAGGTGATGCTCTCTAACCCACAGAAGCATACGGACACTTTCAGCTGAATATTTTAACAGCTAAGGCTTAAAAACTCCCAGCCTCTGCACTTTGAGGAAAGGAGCCAGATGGTTTGACAGATGTTGAAGCACGGTCTATGTGGGGAGAGGAAAGCAATATGACACGGAAAAAACTTGAATATGTAAAAAAAAAAAAAAATGCAGTTTAATTATAATTTGTTCATAAAAAGCCATGAACAACAAAAAAGACTGGCCAATAGTCCTCAGTACTCATCAAGTAAACTGGTAATTGACATTTTTCTCATAAAAGATCAACATATCATTTGCTGCAATTGAAATAGTTTACCATTCAAGGAAAATAGCCTATTAAAACAACAAAGGATTACAAAAACAATTCAAATTATACTTAACGCTGAAAACAAAGTTTAAATAGAGCCGATCCTAAAAGGTCTTCTCATAACCTGTAATTGTACTGAAATTAAGTGTGTTGAAATTCAGCTAAATTTAAGTATCAGTAAAAAATAAAATAAAGTCAATTTTACTCATGTTTTTAAGACATGAAGGTCACTTGTGGTTGGCTTAGACTTTTAGACTATTTATGCTGAAAGTAATCTATGATGCAAAAAACACAAACCTTTAACTGACCTGTGCAACCTGACATGCATATATAGCAACGTTCAACCATTTCATCATCCAGGCCCGTTGTGGCAACCATGTTAACTGAGCCCATTAATTTACATTGGGACTCTGCCTCTCTCCCATACTTACCCCGGACTAAGTACAAGGAGCATATGTAAACCAGGGCTTTTTATAGAGCAAGGGCTGTACTCTGGATTTTAAATTCAGAAAGAGAGGCCCACCCAAGCAAGATCAAGGAGAGTCTATTTTTTTAAAACGTTGTACAACGTTATTTGAATTATGCAGGGGCGTATGTTAGCGCTGCGTACATCTGCACATTATCCTCCAAATTAGAGTTTGGAGTGGATGTTTTTAGCATGCTGGCCTGTGAAAGTGGTACTTATTGTATGTATGGAAGGAAATTATGCTTTTTAGGCCTGAAATTATTATTCATTGCAGTTGCCAATTGGTTGGTGAGGTTAGCGTGGCTGTGCAGATGTTTGACACTGAAAGCACAATGAAACTTGCCTTAAGGACACTGTGTCAACAATATATCAGACATTTTGCACAAAATAGCAAATGGGAACATTTCTTTACAGTTGCATAATATTTGTTAAAAGGTGCATTATGTAACATTTCTAGTAGAGGGTCCGCCACCTGCTCATCTCCATGGAAATGTTATTGCTTTTTTTTTTTACAATGTCCACAGAATAGATTAAACATATCTATAAGCATGTTACAGCACTACGCTGCATTACAATTCAGATCTGTGGAGAGTCGCCCCTATTTACAGAAAAAAAAATTGCATTTTTGTGCAGTAGAAACACCCATAATGAATAAATGCTAGATGTATATATTTTATGTCATATCATAGGACATTCTTGGCAAAGCAATCTCCATGGAGACAAGTAGGTAGCGGATCCTCCACCAGAAATGTTGCCCAGTGTACCTTTAGCTTTTCAAAACCATAACATTGGTTGGTGTTGATTGTAAAATGTATTGTTCAGTGGTTCACTGGGTGGAGCATTTATCACTTATCATTTTATGTTTAAGTTTAAATTTTGACCACTATATTGCTTTTATTTCACAATAGTCTATACTTAACACATTATTTGTACCTAACTTTATTTTCACTCTAGTGCCCCTAAAGCAGTGGTTCTTAACCTTGTTTGAGGTACTGAACCCCACTAGTTTCATACGTGCGTTCACCGAACCCTTCTTAATTGGAAAAATAAAACCATAGGTATATATATTTTATTGGCGCACACATATGAATCCATATTGCACATATTTGTCCGACCACTTTCTTTTTTGCTCGACATAATTAGTATGAAGGGCAAATATTAAAAAGAAATTACACAACACCATCACGACAGTCACAAGACTATTGCGTGCACAAAATTTCCTGTAGTCAATAACGGGCAAACATCACGAATCATATGAGCTGGATGTGTCTTGACCCCTGCCGAACCCCTGAGACTGACTCACCGAACCCCTGGGGTTCGATCGAACCCAGGTTAAGAACCACTGCCCTAAAGTCATTACGTCGGTTTCTAATTACATGGTAACCTTTTTGCCATTTTAATTAAGAAAAACAAGAAGGTCTTAGCTTCTGAACCCCCTCCACCTTTCTGTGTGGAGATTACATGGCGAGATAGAAAATAAACGGACTTCCCTGGTGGTACAAAATGGTCTCCCTTCAGGCCTCAATAGCCCTAAGACCTCGCGGGTGTTGTCATAGTAATGCAGGCCAGCAGAAATAATGTCGGCTTTGGCCACATTGCCGGGTTACTGGCTTTGGTATAAGCTGTTCTTGGTTCAACAACACAGAAATCCACTCAGGGTGAATAAAAGACAGCAGAAAAAGGGAGAGAGAGAGAGAGAGCAAATGTTGAAGGCACTGCATGACAGACAAAATACAGGCTGAGTTGTCAAAGGGCCTCTCCTAGTCAGGACTTTTTTACCTGCGCTGTCTATCTATGCTGCTCTGCATTAGGCTGTGTTTTGTTCACATTTGAGTAAGAGTAGAAAAGGAACCAAAAAGAGAAAATGCCCCCATGCCACTGTGCTAAAAGGACCTACTAGTTGGCCTGATGTGGAGAAACTAGTCATGCAGACAAAGTGCTACCACTCATGCACTTTATTTCAGCTGGTTGATAATTAATATTTATAAATAATTCAGAACTCTCAACCTGTCATGGCATCATTTAGATTAAAGCCTCTAATGTAAGGAGCCGACATAGTATTATTCAACCTGTTAATGTAAGAGCTTTTTGTGCATTACTTTACTGTTGCACCGCCAGGCTTGTTCCCCAGTATGACATTAAACAACTTTATTCAGTTACAGGTGATTTTATATAGCTCCAAAATACCTAGAAAATACCTAGAAAAACAGGCATTCTGATTGTGAGTGAGGTTTCCTTCTACACTGACCTGTAACCTGGTCTGGTTTGGTCTCCATGATGATAGAAAGGTTTAATGCCATACTGTGAAACATTCCAAACAAAGCAATAACATATCCATGGAGAAAAGCATTTGATGGACCCTCTACTAGAAAAGTTACACAGTGCAGCTAAAGAGTGTGAACAGGAAAAGGGTAAAAACAATTTGATGGAATGAGTGGTTTAATAAACCAAATTTATTTTTTAACTTTCAATTCAGTTACAACATTTATTTACTAGTACTTTTAGTTCTAGAAATAGCTAGACTTTTCAGTTCAGGTCAGCATAGTTTACCTCTGCTTTCCTAACCAACCAGGTCAGAGGTCACGGTGGTGTTGAGGGGTCAGGCAGACACTTCCTGGACTGGAGCTGCCTCTCCCTCTCAAACCGGATTTATCTGCAGGATGTCAATACCCTCATGTCATGCAACAGCCAAGGCAAGAGGAACATCCAGGAAGTCCATTATCAAACAATGTAGCCTACAGATCAATGTAGAGAAAGGGCAGTCTGGGCTGGACATGCTGCCCTCTTGTGGTTAAGAGAGAATATAAAACCTGTTTCACGTGTTTTATTGCAGGTGTGTACATACTGATAGCCGTGGGGGCGATCATGATGCTGGTGGGATTCCTTGGATGTTATGGAGCCATTCAGGAATCACAGTGCCTGCTGGGAACGGCAAGTCTCATCTCAAACCATACTACTGTTGGAAGAAAAAATGTGCAGTTTAAGTATTTTTATTTTATATGCCATTCCCCTGATTTGGACACATTCTTTTATTCTTTTTTTTTTCTTTATGTTTACTGCTTTCTACATTTTAGATACATACAGAAGACTTCAAATACATGATGCAAAATAAATTGAATTGTGTAGCAATGAAAAACAGTTAAATGAAAATAATTTATATTCAAATGCTCAGTTTTAATCCATGGAGTGGTTTGCTGCTTTTGTGGCTATGTCACTGACACACTATTTTTTCACACTTTTTTGTTTTCTAGCTCAGTTTTTAACATCATATTATGGGATTTTAACCAACAAAGAAGTGACATTTGGATTGTATGAAATTTGTCTTTCCTGTATCCATGGAGACTGTGCAAGACACTAGCTAAGGAACTAACTAAGAAGCTAGCTACAGACATTTGAGATGCTACAGGCTTTTTATGTGGCAGCAAATGTGGCAGAAGAGCTTCCAGAGGAAACACTTTGAGGGAATGAGCCATTTCATTACCAGCGAAACACCAGAGCAGAGTAGAATGAGGCCTTTTCTGTTGAGATCACCTGGTTCCCCCTGGAGGCTGCTGTGAGGCTGCAGGACACAGAGGAGGGACACTTTTGGCTCTTCCTCTCCTCAAACTGCACTGACAGAGCTGCTCACCCTACCTGACCAGGTCTCCAGTTAAACTGCACTGAAACCTTTGACTGAGACACAGAGACGACTGAAACGCTCAGTGTAAATGTTGCAGCAAAACTTGAATTTCCCTACGAATCAATAAAGTATCACTCTCTCTCAAAGTAGCAACCCTCTGCCT
This sequence comes from Odontamblyopus rebecca, assembly GCA_030686955.1. NCBI lineage: Eukaryota > Metazoa > Chordata > Actinopteri > Gobiiformes > Gobiidae > Odontamblyopus > Odontamblyopus rebecca. The sequence continues at coordinate 24,351,562 of CM060659.1, forward strand.
TGTAGAAAGCCCTGCAAACCCTTGGCCTTTTTTCAGTCAGCTTCTCACTGAAGTCTGGTGGTTTTGACTTTAGAAAGTGTGCCAATCTGGGGTCAAGAAATGCCAAAAGTGCAAACCAGGGTTCAAAGCAAGTTGAAGCATGGTCTAAGACAAGTTTTATAATTAATTTATTTTTTGTTAATTTTGTTTGCTGCATTCCATGTGTTCACTTTTAGTTTTGTGCTTTCAGTGAAAAACTACAATGTAAATAATCAGGAAAATAAAGAAAAAAAATTTATGAAAAAGTGGGTCCAAACGCTTGACTGGTAGTGCACAATAAATTGTTTTAATCAAGTACATGTGCGTGACAAAAAGAGGCCAGACAGCAGCGCAGCCTTGTGGAACACATGTTAATATTTTTGCGCAGACACAAATCTTCTTATCCAATTGCAGACACACATTTTCATTGTTTTTTATGGCAATTTGTTTGTTTTTGTCTAGTTCTTCTTCTTCTTGGTGATCCTGTTTGCCTGCGAGGTGGCTGCTGCTATCTGGGGTTTCATGAACCGAGACACAGTAAGGACACAGAGCTACAGTATATTTTGTGCTTATAAAAGTGGTTTAATCACTACAATCACGCTATATATTTTTGCAGATCTCCAAAGAACTCATCAACTTCTATGACTCAGCGTACATCAAAGCAGTCGATGTGACCAGCACCAGCAAAGACTCAGCCATCAAGGTCCTGGAGGTTTTCCACACAACGGTGTGTATGCTAAAGAAATGTTACGACCCACTCCATAAGCATACATTATAATAATACTATTGTGCTCACTTTTGACTGTTTTCAGCTGAACTGCTGTGGAAAAGGAGGAGACACCCCTTTATTTAAACAAGTGTCTAAAACCCTATGCCCCACAAAGACAACAGAAGATTTTCCAATAAGTCAGGTACATACATTATGTTCCTTATTATTTTGTAATTTTTAAAAATGACAGAAAAGATTGTGTTATATTTATGCCTTTATTAATTCCCATTTTCTGTCTGTACTGCAAATAAGTGTATTCTTACTTATTGCTGAAAACAGTTACTATATCTGCCTCTTGCTTTCCTACTAATGAGATTGCTAAATTACTACTTAGGCTAGTAAAATTGTCCTTAGTACCAGTGGAACATCTTATACTGAAGAAGACAACAGATTTAACAGAGTGAAATGTAAATTAAGCTCAAATTGAATAAGCTTTGTGCATAATTGCACATCTGCCAGGTGAAAGTAACACCTCACAGTGAAAGCATAACACATGCATATTGTCATTTGTAACAAAGAGGCTCCAGTCAAAATGTCTTGACTTTGCACATGTCTTTGTGGTCAGTAGCTTTACTGTCCATGTCTCATCTTTCAGAGTTGTCATACCAAACTCATCAGTCTGTTTTCTGAGAAGCTCTACTTGATTGGTCTGGCTGCTTTGGTGGTTGCAGTCATAATGGTCAGTATCAGTAACTACCGAAGTATATTTAAGTGTATTTTATCCTATCCATCCATCCATCTTCTCCCGCTTAATCCTGCTGGGTCGCAGGGGCAGCGTGCTGCCCAATACTCATAGCACCTGACCCCCCCTATGAACCCCTCTGCAGGTGGTGAGCCCACAGGAGGGTGGACAACATGGTCCTTGATGTTAGTTCATAGGGGTGTATTTTAGCCTATAATCAATTAAAATAAGTTGTTTTATTCCTGTTTAGGTTTTCGAGATGATCTTCACCATGGTGCTGTGTTGTGGCATTCGCAACAGTCCAGTGTACTGAAGAAAGGTCCTGACGAAGATACAACAGCCTGTTATTTCCAAAGTGTTTCATCTGACAGTGTTAAGGACATGCCTCTTTAATGTAGGCATTACGCAATTTTGATGTCACCAATGTCATTTAAAGTAATGACATTGACACAGTTTATTTGTTTTATATTTATCAATAATGCTTTTTTTAACTTTCATTTTGTGGTGATGTGTTTGACTCTTAAGCATATAGATTTTGATTATTGTAAAACTGTACATTCACAGCTAGTTCAAAACACAAGAGTCGGACTATCTTCCCAATGGTTTGAATTGAAGCTGCCTTTAGGTTTTAATAATTTAAGCAGCATTTATTTCTCTAAAGAAACATCATTGTGCCTTTAACGTTAAACCCTTTTGCTTCATTCTGCGGTAATAATTTTTGTGAATTGAATCGTTTTGCACCTCATTTGGTAAGTCTGTGTTGATTACAGTAATAAAATGTGTTTTCATTCTTGAATTTAGTCAGATGCTATACTGCATTACTGACCATTTACAACAACAACAATAATCTTTATGCCTAAAAGAAAAATTGAAACCTTGTGTAAAAATATGTGGTTAAAATAATAACGTTCAACACTCACATTTTATTACCACACGGGGGCAGTGTAACTCTAACGCACTTTTTGCCCAATCAGCAATCCTTCTGTGTCGTTTACATTTAAAAACTGATCAGACCTGTTTTTCTGGTGCAGTTTAAGGGCCACACCCTACGTGTGTTTGCTTTTGCTTCGCAGTAATCTCATGACAACTTGGCACCAAGCCAACTTTTTTTTTTTGCCAAACTCGGATGTGACAAGATTTTTTGAGTATTAACATCTTTATTAGAGTTTTGATTTAATCCTGATTTCAAAGTGCAGGACAGACTGGTAAAATAAATAAACGATCAGGCAACACGGAAGGAGCCTCCCAGCAGTTTCATGTCAACATTAATACAATTACAGTGTAAAGTCAGAGAATTACTCCTGCTACTACTACTACTATTTTGAGAAAAACAAATATCTTCAGTGTAAAGATAAAATAGCAGAACTCACATTATTATTGTGTTGAACTACACTCACTTCTACACTAGTGCAAGGCAAGTAGTCGTAACTTTTTGTGCTGGATAACATTTTATAAATTTCAACAAATATATGTAAAATAGTGGTATATATAGAGTCATCAAACTAGATCAACAATACATGTACAGACGGCTAGATCTACATTATTTTTAGTACTTAGTACTTAGACTATTTTAAGTAAACAAGTCCAGACATACAAACCTAATGAATATAATGAACTGTAACCTCCTTACAACAGTTTCGATGCATATATTATCACCCAATTGTGTGTCACGAACATGAAAGGAACTCAAAACGGAAAAGCTACAACAGGTAACACTGGGAGCAGACAAAAAAAATAAATAAAGTGCGTCACTCTCCCCGTCTCACTTTCTCTCTCAGACCTACACGCCTTGGGCTGACTCCTGTACCAGGCATCACGTCTCAACACGGCCATGACTTCACCTTGCCATCTGCTTAATTACTGTTTAATGAGTCATCACTCAAATCTTGCAAAATAAAGCTAAAATACAAAATCTACACACATTACATGAACAACATTTTACACAAAACAGCATTTTAACAAAGTATATCATCAGTAAATCAGCCGCAACACATCTCAAAATCCTATTGGAAATTCACCTCCTTAGAGACATTTTGGTGACAGATTTGTGAACACACCCTTCGTCACAGACTGATCTTGACTCATCTTTTTGTTTCAAGAGCTCCCCATATTTACCTGCCTTTGAAGGAACAATCAGAAATTTGGGCGGTAACTTTGCTCTAAGGATTTGATACACTATAATATCCCACCAGATCACTTCACTCATCCAGCAAGTAGCAGCAAAGCAAGCAGAGGAGGACATGCAGACGTCTAAGATAATGGTAGGTCATCTGTCTGGTTTTATTCAAGTTATAATATTATTTATTTAAGTGTTGGGTACTTATATTTTAATGATGGGCGAAATTTTTAGTTTATTGTATTAAAATGTGGTAATATTACGCTGAAATAAGTGCGGCCTGGTGACACTATTAGGATGGTCATGCATTTCCTATACGTTTTTACCAGAAAGGGCACATAAGAAAGTCAATATGTGTCCATGCAAATTGTGTTATCTGTTAACAAGTGTGTTATAGCACTGTTACATTATTTAAATAGTTAATTAAATAAGGGAAGTTACCTAAATGTAGTAATGTTCCTGCTGTGTTTCATTTGGACTAGCGTGAGGTCTGTATAGATGTTTTATACATAAATATTAATACCATCTTAATATGTTGTGTGTTATAATCAGTTGTCCATTACCTCCTTCAAGTTCAAGTAGGTCCTTATGCATGTTCTTACGCAAGACACTTCACACATAATTTTACAGCGCTTTGAAGTAGGGCTGAACTTTTTTTTTTTTTTTACAAAAAATATCTTATTGTAAAAATTCTGACAAATATTTAGATTAATAATTTATGGTTTATTAATAGAACTCTGTTTAAAGTTCACATTTTGAACACATCCTGGAGAAATGGAAAGAAGGCTGAAATATGAACTCACAAACTGATGCAAGAGTCACATTTCAGAACATTTTGTTTGTTAGACATTTCATGCAGGATAAAACAGGATACTGGTATTCTTTTTGTAATTATAGTACTTAAAAATTGCAGCCTTTGTGACCATTGTGGTAACTGCAACCATTCAAATCCAACTTTGATTGATTTGTTTGTGGTTTGTGATTAAGCCCTACTTTGACATTATTGATATAGCCGATAGCAACAACTGAACTGGAGATGATGACAATGGATGAGGTGCACAAATACATGACAGATAGGGATAGCTGCTTTAATGTTATTTTTTATAATTCTATGCATTTATAGTTGAAATATGGAATATAACTTCAGTATATCAAGTACAAAATATAATTAACTTGACCACATAATACTACTGACAGTCCCTCTGTAGTAAATATATATAAATCAGCAGCACCAGCATCTTCTCCACTGTAAACTTATTGACTTTGATTTACAAGAACCTGTGCTGACTGATTGAATAATTGAAAATGCAGCTAAACACATAATGTTTAGTTCTTCTGATTTTATTCATTCATTGTGGAAATAAACAAGAGGTGCTGGATGAAGTCTGGGAACTGCTGTACTTTGTAGACTTGTTCTATAATAACTGGTAATGTACTAACTGATAGCAGGTAACAGGGCTGGCACTCTCACACTGCATACCATACCTCAGGAGCAAAGTGACTCATAGTTGCTAAGCTCAAATAAAACAGAAAATACTAAGGTGTGGTTATATGAAAAAAGAGGGGCACACCTTGTAACAGTACTTCACTTGCACTTCGTCATTTGCAAGATTTAAAATGTACTGTGCATGTGTAATAATTGTTTAAAGGTGCACTATGTAACATTTCTGGTCGTCCTCAAATATACCTTATAAAAGCGTGATTGCCTCTCTACAGATATGACCTGTAACTTGGCCTGCTGACCTCACTGGTTTGTCTCCATGGAGAAGATACATTTAATTCCATACTGTGGAATATTCAAGGAAACACAATCTCCATGGAGACAAGCTGTTGATAAACACTCCAGAAGTTACATAGTGCACCTTTAATGGCATGCACGGTAATTAGATTGTTTAATATCGGCTAAAAGATTCCTTTTGCTTTAATATAAAAAATTATCAACTATTCAATCGTCAATCAGTCAAACTTTATTTATCAAGCGCTTTTCACTCAAAAAATGCAACACAACAATTGAGTTGCGATTGTAGTATTTAGTTTTGTTATCTGTTTTGTTATAATTTGCAATAGATCCTTGATTAAAGTATTTCTAAACAATCAAATTATTACTTGCTCAATAATAACATTTTTATACCAGCTCTTCTCATAATCTCCCAAAAGGCTCAAAACATTGTAAAGACGGATGACTGAAATCCCAGATATAACATAAATTTTTCGTCCATCCAGGTATTACAAGCCAATAGCAAAGCAGAAAACGTGGTATGGCATTAAGCCTATCCATCTCCATGGAGACAAGCAGGTTAAAAGTAAGATTACTGGCAGTGTGGTGCGGATACAAGCATGGACAATGAAAAGTTACGTAGCGCACATTTAAATTAAATTTGCATAAATGCACAATATGCTAATACCCCAAGTATTTTGACCAAAACTGTCTCAAGATCCGTTAGTTCCTGGGAACTGCGCTGCAGTTGCGCATTGCTCCAGTAAAGCTAGGGATGGATTAAATATAGAGGACAGGACAGATATATGACATATATTTCCATAAAGGGGGCATTTAAATGAACTTCAGCATAAACTGAAATCAACTGAACACTTCCGCGCAGCTCACCTGTGCGTCAGGTGCCGTGCGCGCGCCACTGAGACCCCGCCCCCCAGTGGGGCTGTGCGCTTCGTGTCAGAGTCTTGTTTGAGCTGCCACGAAGTGGGACACAAACAACAACCTGCTTCGACCTCTTTAGTTTCACACGGAAAGTTTCGAACCAACAATGCACGCCGTAAGCTCAGAGAATGTATTTTTGTCCGCCCTGCAGCCCAACACCTCAGTGACCACCTACGGGCTCCCGTCTGAGGTCCATCTGGGCAATGGCAGTTCTGTGTCGGACGAACTCGCACGGGCGAAACGAGTTCAGCAGCAGGTCCAGATGAGACTGGCGGAAAAGTCCACACTTCCGCGTCAGAATGGGTCCACAACTAACTACGCCATGTCAGGTCAGTGTTTTTTCCGGAAAAATAGACCCTATGGATTCAATTATTTTTATTGTACAATATCCAACAGGTGTCATCTTAGTTACAGGCCTATTACATGCTTTTGCCACACAATATGCGACTGAATCATATCCACACAAATGGACACTGCCTATGTAAATTATGCAAATAGCAATTCAACGTTGTATGGTGTTTACATTTTAGAATGTATGCCTTGTCCCCCATATATATCCCATATATACCCCTATAATTACATTTTATGAATGTATTAGTAAAATAAAATTAATTAGTACAAGTATAATTAGTAAAATTGCTGACTTATTTTATTCTTCTTTGTTAAGACTTGCATTTCAACCATCTATTAAAAATAGTCAAATTCTTTGCTACTTTTGCTGTTTAATTCTTCTTCATGACTCCTGCTCTTGCATTAGACGTGTGTCGCATAGCCAAGTTTTTTCTTGTTGCTGATTTGCTTTTTTGTGTGCTGTGAAGTCATCTGCTCTTCTCCTTGGGTGGATATGTGTGGGTTTACCTGGCTACATGAAAGGGTTAATGTTTAACAGGCTTCAACAAGTGCTGCTTTCATAGCAGTGTGCGGATAGCGGCAGAGCTGAAAGAGTCTCTGTGAGATTGAATGTCAGGTCTCTTAGTCAGTCCTTAAAGAGGTGAGGGTTCCAGACGGATACCTGAGAAATGACAGAGTCGTGAGAATCAGCTGGTGTATCTTTAAAGATGTCTGACTGACTCGGCTGATACTTCTCTTTCCTAAAAGTTATTTCCATGAAAACCTTTTCTTTGCTTTGGCTATATTGAATACATTCTGCTCCAGTCCAGTATGTTAAGTGGACATTCTTTCCCAGCTCATAAGTCACTCTGTTTTGTTACAAGCCTTTAAGAAACAAGCTGGGCAGCTAAATGCTAGTTTCTTAGCTCAGTTGGAGAACTTGACAAGCTTTCTCATTAATTAAGAGTTTGCCTTTGGCAAAAAAGATACCTGTCTCAACAAATATCATGCTCTTAGTGTGCTAGAAATTATAAATGTGGTAATATGTGTGTTTTTACTGTTATTACAGATACTATAGTGTACAAAATTCCTTGTAGTAGTGTGTACACATCTAGGCTGTTAGTTTGTGCTTTGCCCTTGGGCTTTGCTGGAAGGTAGGCATCAAGTCATAAAATGTGGCTGTCTACTTTGTGAACCAGTACAACAGGAAAAAACAAATAGTACTTCCTTCGCTTATAAGTACTGTAGCTTTAGCCAAATCACCGCCAAAGCTACTCTTAAAGTTTGTTAGATAAGGGGCGACATACTCATGAGGAGGTCTCTGCAACAATGACGTCCATAAAAACAAGTCACAACAGATACAAGCAGCGTCATGCCATCGCTGCGGAGATTTATGAGTACAACAGTCATTTTTTCAAAAGATAACAGGAGAAAAATGTCCTGTGTCCTGATTGGAGCATGGGTGTGTACTTGTACTCTCAGGTGTGGGACAGGGTGTGGCCGGGGTCAAACTGGGTTTGCGTCAAAGATTTGTCACTGACATTTCACGACTTGTGTTTATCTTCATAAATGGCACCACCGCGAAATACGGTGTCCATACCTGAGTAAATTGGAAAAGGTTGTGTAACGATTGTGTCAGTAAGTAAATTAGTCATGATTTCTTAATTCTGATGTGTATTCCATCATAGTAAATCTGTCTTAAATGTTCTATCATGTGTTAAAGGGCAATGGCGACTATTGCTTTGCATTTTTTGGCACTGCTGAAACAGTTTCATCAATAGTTTTACAGCTTAGCATTTTATTCTACATAGATGTGTAAATAAATAAAGAGGAGTTCAGTTTAATTTGTTATTTTTACATTCTATGTTCCATAAACAGATTATGTGAATTGTCTTACCATGTCGTTTACGTCAACATTATCCAGCGATATTCCTCATTGGTTACATACTTCATATAGAAAGTCACTGATTTGAGGTAGGCACATACTCTTATTTGAGCTGGGCATTGGGCACATACTCTGATGTCTTTAGTGAATGAGATGACACTTGTCATGTTGATCTCCTCTGGATGTTTGTTCTCGCACTTGCCTGCCAGGTTGGCCACGTTTCTGAAGCATAGAGTAAAAGTTCACACAGTATCGGAAATCACAATTACAAGATGTAATGCATATCTATGTATGTATCTGTGAAGGTGACTCACAGAGCTGCAGCCTGAAACTTGACACCTGCCATTCAAAACCACTGTGCAAAGTATGTGATTATCATTAGTCATTTAGAGAGGCGTGATCTGAGAGTCAGGTCCACATGTGGCGATTAAACAGGTGTTTCTAAACACCTACTCTAAATTTTGTTGTTAGGGTTCTTTCAACTTTCAAGACTATTAATTGGGGGTTTTATGATTGATAGAAATGGGGTTTAGTCCTCATTGAATTTATTAGTCACTGACTTAGACAAACTTTATTACTCCATAATGGAAATTGCTTGGACACAGTAGCTCACTCAGATCAATATAATAACAGAATTTAAAAATAATTAAAGTTGTGAAAAATAGCAAAGAATAATTGCTGTTGTACACCTGGACACTGTTTAAGTTCACCTTTTAATAAAGCTTTTTAAAATCCTTTACTCTTCTCACGGTCAGATACTATGGCTCAGTTTTTCCATCATAAGTAAGTGAAGCCCATTTCAGCAGCTGTTGACACAACAAACAACCCCATTTAGACAAAGGCATTTATTTCAATCCAGCTATAATTTTCTCACCAGTTACTTTTAAAGTAAATGGAATTAGATTTTCTCATTTTCTGACACTGTGACATAAATTATCCTTGTAAATGAGTAAACTAAAACACAGATCCAAATATTTTTTATTCTACATACATGTACTGGATTTAACAGTCTCAATATGCTTCTTTTCAGACTATGGTGGTTCTTCCACGCTCAAATATCAAACATATAACCCAAACTTCACCTCAAAGTCCTCGTACATGTATACGGGAGGAGCCAGGACCATGGTGAGTCCTGCATCTTTATTATCGACATATTGCCCTGTTGATCTGGTGTTAACCGCTAAGCCCCTGACCCTCTATGAGATACAAATGTGTGGCATTTCTCAAATACCTGCTATGAAATCACACCAGAGTTTTAAGATTGAACCTCTACATTCTTCAGTGTTAGTAGTTTAAACATTATATCACAGGTTGGCACCATTTTCACTATATAAAAAACAAACCTTTTTTTCACCATAGTAATAATAGGCAGTGTGTTTGTATCTTACACATAACATTATTTGACGTTGTTGTTGGTTACATTTTAGATAAATGAATTGATAAAGTTTTCTCAGTACATGAATGTATTTGTGTGATAGCCTGGCTGATGTCCTTCTCTGTTTGGACAGGGCCCTCGTATTTCCCAGAGGACCGGCTTCAGCTCTCAGTCCGCTGGTGCAGATCTGGCACAGTTACAGCGCATGAGCATTGGGGGGGGCGGGGCTGGTGGTGGTGGGTATTACAGAGAAGATGTGAAGATGGCTAATTTTCACGAACCCCCTTCTGGGATGGTTGGGTTGGCTAGGCCCCCAAATGATCTTGAGTCCGCCTCCATGCACTCGATGCGGCTGACCAATCCATGGATAGTGGATGACAGTGATGCAGCCAGTATGGCCTCAGACCGGGATGCTGGCTTTAACCGCCAGTACACTCGGAGTCAGAGTACTATGAACGGATACCAGATGCGACAGGGTGGGCAAGTCTTTGGCCCCATGTGCAAGTCCCTCAGCGGGACTCTGTCCCGAGGAGGAGGGGGCTTGATCATGGGAGAGTCCGAAATAGTCCCTCATCAGAATTCGTTCAAGGGGCCAGCACACCGCACCATTAACAGGATTAACAACCGCAATAGGACCAGCATGGGCTCCCTGAGCGGGACTCTTCAGCGGCCCGTGTCTGTGGGAGGGGGCGACAGAGTGGACCGAGGCTTCATAATATCATCAAACACCTCCTGTGGCTCTGGAGGACAAATGTTCTCAGGAGGAGGTACTCTGCCCCGCACCTTTTCAGTCAAGAGCATCCACAGTGTGGGCAGAGGAGTGGACATCTTCAGCGGACAGAATGAGATGGGCATGAGTATGGGCAACCTCAGCGCGTAAGTCACCACTGGAGATAATTTCCTTTCAATAACACTAAGACACAATCAGTCAAATCTGAGTCTCTCAACATTTTAAAATAGTTTCCTTTTGTGGGTCTGGGCACTTCTGGTATGCTGCAAAAATTAAGTAAACTACCTTAAGTGTAAAACTATTGTAAAAGTATGCAGTTTTGAATGCTGCATACAAAGCACTAAGGTCTTCATCATAATCGTCATGCTCGTAATATCAAGGCATTCTCCTCTGATGGAGCATGTAGTGAATGAGTGGTAGATTTCCTAAGTGCTGTGGATTGGGAGGTGCTCTTTAGTGGCAGGACTGGTTTTGGGTGTGGCAGCTGAGTTTCAAGCCTCGCATTTCACTCATCCCACACATGAACATTCACAGGAAGAATGCACAAGAGACAAAATGATTGAAGGAATTTCTGTGATCCCCCTGTCCTTCCTTAAACATATAAGCTCTACCATTACATAAGTATCTTCTCATAAACTAATGTGTTGTTATGAATTTCCCTTTTTTGGCAGCATCAACAATCTGGACATGCCCACAGCTATCATGAACTTGAGAGATACAGACCCCAATGTGCAGGTCATCGGAGCGGCCTACATTCAACACGAGTGCTACAATGATAATGATGCCAAAAATGAGGTACACATGGTTAGCAGTAGGGCTGAAACGATTCATCGAGTTAATCGATTAAATCGATTAGAAAAATGCATCGATTATTTTTTTTTTGCCTTGATGCTTCGTTTTATTTTCATACGCTCGGCGATGGCCGGAACCTTTTGTGGTAGAGGTAAAGTTTCCGCATAACCACTGCACTTCACTGTACACACAACAGCGCGGTGCCCATGGATGTATAATAAGAGCATAACCTCCTCATCTAAGAGGGAAAGTGAGCTGGGTTTAGACTGTCGTGAGACAGGTTAGTTTTACCCTACTGATGATGTGTTGTTGCAATAGTAATAGGGAACACTCCTCATCGAGTGCGCGGTACGCCGCCCGCAGTAGGCTCCGGTACGCAGTAGGCTCCGGTACGCAGTATACCATCTGCCAGAACCAGGAGTGCGGGGCATGCTACGGTACGGCGTGCCCCCCGCATCTCCCGTACGCTGCGCACTCTGCGCGTGGATTGTGTCTTGTCGCGTACACTCCGTGGACCGCGCTTCCTCCTGTGCGCCTCTAAACCAGAACTCACACCAGGACTAAGCCAGGTCTAAAGCAGGTCTAAAGCAGGTCTAAACCAGATCTAAAACCAGGACTAATCCAGGTCTAAAACCAAACAAGAATTTGCAGGAGTTGGTTGCTACATTTATGTAGTTTTAAAAATCATGACAATATCAAGTAATCCAAAATATTTGGATTACGTTACTCACTTTGAGTAATTTAATTTGAATATGTCACAAACTACATTTTGGGGTATGTAATCTGTAATCTGGAGGGGAACATTTTAAAAGTCACCTTCTCAACACTGATGCTACAACATCTAAACAGAAAGCACCCGTACATTACATCAAGTGGAAAAGAAACCGCGACGTAAGTCAACCTTAGCCCAGCGATAATTACGTTTTTCATGTCCAAAACACGTGTATCTGTCAATACACGTGGTGTGTACTTAACATGTGCAAAGTAGACGCAACAATAACAAACGATTACTCGATTATTCAAACAAAATAATCGACAGAATAATCGATTACTGTAATAATCGATAGCTGCAGCCCTAGTTAGCAGCATTACATACTCAAACCCCACTGGGAAAATGGTCATAAATATTGTCTAGATATAATTATACTCAGATGTTTGCATGGCTTCTGCACAGTTTGGTTTCACCAATGTGACACTTGCTGTCTAGAAACTTGAATAGTTTGCGTTGTACATACTTCACTTGCATACATAACTCATTTGAATTTATGTAAGTTTTGGGCAGTTTCATGACTATTCATCAACAGCTAATTTACCTTTTTTACAATATGAACCATTTGCTTATTTTCACTCAGTGACCAGTGTTATTAATTATGCATTTTATGCTATGTGACTTTGTGTTATGCGAAAATACCACAGTTGTTTATATTTTTGTGTTAATAAAACCTGATTCTGTTGCTAGGTCCGACATTACAAGGGCATACCTGAACTGGTAAAACTGTTCAACAGTGAGAACCAGGAGGTGCAGCGCTATGCCACAGGTGCCACTCGGAACCTCATCTTTGAAAACATGGAGAACAAGGTGGCATTGATCGAAGAGGGCGGCATCCCACAGCTGGTGGAGGCCCTGAAGGAACAAGACGATGAGCTCCACAAAAACATCACTGGTACCATTAGCACACATAAACAATAGCATATTTTTATATTTGTATAAGTCTAAAGAGAAAACACGTGATTAATTGCTACTTCAAAGTTTGTTATTCTAGATGGCAATCCAATATGCTTTTTTTTTTTTTTAATTGAGTATGGTAGCCAGTGTAAGGAGTTATGATGTTAGACTAACAGCAAAAAAAGGAAAGTCAAGCAGTTCATAGCACTACAGTTTGCAGGTTAGCACAGTAGCGCTGGCAAAAGTGGGAGGTCTGAGCATAGGGGTGTGATAAGGGCCCCAAGGAGTGTGGGAGCTGTCTGGGCCTGTGGGCCAACTGTACGCGGACTGCTCCCTGTTATAAGTCTAAGCCCAGTCACTCTTTCGATGACTTATTTCATCACCATATTTAGTCATTTAGTCATGTCACGTAAGGCGGTATCAAAAGGCCACATGACAAATACAGTTTTGCACACTAGAAAATATACAAAGTGTTCAGGAAATTTGTGTTGCTTGGTGTAACTAAAAGTTTTTTTTTTTCTTTAGGCATCTTCTGGAACCTGTCCTCCAAAGACAATCTGAAGGAGAAACTGGCCAAAGAGACACTTCCCGAGCTGACTGAGCGAATCCTGATTCCACTGTCCGGGGGTGGAACCGTGGAGACCATCCAGCAGAGCCCCTCCGAGGCCGATATCTTCTACAATACCACAGGCTGTCTCAGGTACTGCACAGGAAAAAACATAAAAACCAGCCCTTGTCCTCTGCTGAGCACGTTTTCCCATGAGCACATTTGCATAAGACTTGTTCTGGCAGGGCAGAGTGTGTGTCTGCTGCTGAAGGTAGAGCCACACCCAGGGCACCTTTTGTGTTTTGTTGTAGAAGCCATATTCAGATAATCAGTGTTAAATAAATAATAAAATTCTTGAAATATTGTCATAAAAATCTATATTTGATCCATTTTATTAGTGAAATGGTATGCCTGAATACAATACAAACATATTAAAAATGGGCCATACATTTGATTTGTTTTCAGAAATCTTAGTTCTGTGAATGAAAAAACACGTCAGCAGATGAGAGAAACCAGGGGGCTTGTAGAGTCATTGGTGGGCTACATCAAGGCATCACTTGAAGATGGCAAGACTGAGGACAAAGTAAGTTATTTTTGCACCCATCTAAAATGATGTTCCTATGATTTGTTTTCTGTGCTAATTTTCTATGATGTATTTTATATCCAGGGAGTAGAAAATGCCGTTTGCGTTCTGAGAAACTTGTCCTATCAGCTTTATAATGAGATGCCTCCATCTGCCATGATGCGCCTGGAAGGGCCAACCAGAGGCCAGGACACAGGGAAAGCCGAGCCCATTGGCTGCTTCACACCACAGAGCAAGAAAGCCAAAAAGGTATGAGCATGAACAAGCAGTCATGTTCTTGTTTGGGAATTTATTAGGTCCTATTTAACTGTATGCTTCAGTTTATTCATCTAATTCTCTGGAGTGTTCAAAAGCTAAAACACATTTATGTGCTGAAATACATGCAGAACAATAAACACAGACACAAATATACACAACATTGAAAAAGAATAATACATTTTCTGTTCAACTTTATAAACAGGGTATAAATTATTTTGAACATAGACTCTTTTGTCACTTTTGAAATAAAAATAACCCTTAATCAGTCTTCATAGAAAACATATATCTCATAAGGTGTTTTTGCATACTTCATATACTGGTGTTCATGCTCCCCTTTCTTCTGACAGAAGCAGGTGAATCTCTCCACTCTGTCGGAGGTCTCACGGGTCCCTAAAGGCATGGAGTGGCTGTGGCATCCTCAGATCGTGAACCTTTACACCCGAGTGCTGCGTCAGTGCGAGATCAACTCCACCACACGAGAGGCCGCAGCCGGTGCCCTTCAGAACATCACCGCAGGAGACAAACGGGTCAGTACCACCATCAGATAAAGGCATACGTAGGATGTTATACTAAAATGTTCATAAGGCTAAGTTAAATATTATTAAACCTTGGCTAAAGAGAAAAGTAACCAAAGCTGAAAAACATGCTAATTGCATTACTACATTAATACAAGGAGTAGTAAATGTCTAAGCCATGGGTTAAATAGTGTTTATTTCTTTTTTTGTCAGGGACAATGCATAAAAAAGATCAACCTACACATAAGAGGAAATATGTTTGCTAACTTCCGTTTTCATTTTAAAGACAAGTTAAGGTTGTGATAAACACTGCTGTAATTAAGTTGATTACCAGTGCCATTAAACTGGAGGGAAATTATAGACTTCCAGAGGAAGCTTTTTACCCACCAGTTGAAAAATCACTGAACTGGGGCATTTGGGAAAAAACATGAAATTACATCTGATTTCTTCTTCCCCTCTTGCAGTGGGCGTCAGTGTTGAGTCAGCTGGCCCTGGAACAGGAGCGAGTGCTGCCCCTCCTGTTGGACCTCCTCAGGACCAACAATGAACTTGAGCTAAGGTCCATCACAGGCCTGCTCCGAAACCTGTCTCGCCACGCCAGGGACAAGAATGACATGGGTGAGCCACAAACCTCAGCGCTCAAATATCTGTACAAATCTACTACTTGGGTCACTCTGTTACCAGCGGGCCAAATCAGACCATTAAAACAATGTGACCAGCCTTTGACCATGCTCCTTGTGAAAAATCTTTCTTTTTCACAAAAAAAATAAATAAAATAGCAGCTGTTTTGTAATCATTATCAAAACAGATCTAGATATCTTGTGCAGGCCCACTTTGTGTTAAAAGTGGTGGCAAACTAGTATCCCAGAGGCCACTAGTCCTGCTATATTGTGCTATATTGTAAGTGGTGCATCTTGTAAATTAGCACATATATTAATTATACATACCATCCTGCAAAAACAGTGCCTTTGGACCACAGACTCTGTAAAGAAATGGAATAAGGGAGTGTGATGTCACCCATAGAGTTCAACGTCAGTCAAATGAAGCTCACAAGGCTAGCAGTGTAGGGGTGAATTTGAAGTTCTGTGTTTGGAATAGGAATTTATTTACAGACAAAATAGCGGAAAAAACCCCACCAGGATCAAGTAGAGCAGATTAATATGAAAATTTTAAGACCAATGATGAGACTCACTGCAATAGTTACAGAGAGAGGTGACTATTTCTCAATGTAAAGTTAATTAGAACCAAAGCTGATGGAGCCGGAAGAGCCCCCATGTTCACTACCTATTTGAAACACGGCAGCTAGCGGGTTAGCTGTGTCCATTTGTATATACAGTCTGTGTATGGGACACTGATTACAACTGCTAAAATGAAACGTATATTTTATTGTATTCTTAGCTACAAAAGTGGTGAACAACTTGGTGACCAAGCTCCCTGTTGATGGGCATCAAAAAGAGCCGTCCAGTGAAGTTGTGGTAAACATATGTGGAATCCTCAACAACCTGGTGACCAGCAGCTTTGTGGCCGCCAGAGATGTCACCTTTTTTGACGGTTTGTCCAAACTGGTGGGGATCCGAAACAGCCATGACAACAGGTGAGTGTTGTACTACAAAACTAAATTCAGAAATTTTTCATTTTTTGATATGTTTTTACTAAATTATGCATTATTTGTGTAGTCCGGGGAAGACTAGAGCATCGAAAGCAGCAGCCACCGTCCTCAATAACATGTTTCAATACAAGAAACTGCACAGAGACTACAAACAGGTATGAGTTAAAAGAAAGTGTATTTCTTAATCACTATAGAGTATTTTTGTTTTGACAACCCACACCCTTCCTCCCAAACAACATTGTGTTTTGTGGGTATGTTGTTGAGCAAGACATTTTGCCCGCTTTAAAAGAATATATTATACTGATTGTGGCAAAATGAATATGAAGTTGCAAAGCCACTTTGTTTATAAAATTATATATTGGTAGTTTTGTTAGTGCTATTTGTATTTTGTTTATTATAGTAGCAGTAGTATTATCTTGTTCTCTCTTTTATTGATATTCCTAAAAGCTACCATTCATTAGTTTAGTGGATGGCAGATGTGAAACCTGTTGCCCCCTCCACTCTTCCCTTACCGGGCCTTTGTTTGGAACTTCATGCTCACCTGTGGTCTCTGATACTCTTATGTCAGGCCAGAAATCCTATGTAGATATTTGCCTCGCCTAAAGATTAGCAGTGCATGTGATTGATGTCATCCCTCTGCGCTTCCTTCGTCAATGGATTATTGCATAAAAAAATTCCACTCACCCCTTCACTTTCTCACTGTTGGTCTTTACACACCTAGTCATGCAGGTCGAAGTCTGGGGCATGTCCCTCCTAAAGGCGTGGCACAAGTTTATTTCCCAGTGAGCAAGTCCTGACACTGAAAAAATGTGCTCCTGCTTCTACAGGGCTCTCAAATGAACAATCACATATTTAAAAAACACATGTAAATTATGTTCAGCAGCAGATAATATCATTTCAGTTATTTAACCAATTCTTTAACTAACCAGTAACCAATAGTTATGCCCTTCTGGAATGCTTTGAAGGATTTCTTACAAGATTCATTTTCTTTTTTTCTTTTCTTTTTTATTTTAACTATTATATAAAATACTGTTTATAGTTTTACTATTACTTGCTTATTTATTGTTGTGTACCTTGTGTTTTGCAGAAAGGGTTTTCCAGAGAGGAATTTATTGACAATACCATCTGATGTGGTAAAGTCTTTGGCTTCAGTAACACTTTATAAATGGAAAACATTTTTCCTGGTGTGTGTAAGTAAGTGAACTGTAATATTATAAATTCACAGTTTTTATTATGGATGAGATTATAAACACATTGTAATTATGGACTACAAATCCCAGAAGAAAATTACTTTAACATTTTTATTTTTTGGACTGGAGTTTGTGATATGGATCCCGTTGTGGACTGCAAATGGACTTTGGTACCACTGTACAAGTGTGCACCTTAACTGTTTAATGTACTGTTAGTTTGAACATATTGTATCTCATTGTGGATATTTTACTACACTAACCTATTGATAAGTTTGGATTTTGTATCTCAAGAATGTTATTAATTATCAATACTGTGTGTAAATACTATTTTAATACTGTTCTGAACACTGTACCTTTTTTTACATTTGGGTAAAGAGGTATGTTCATATTTGATGAGCATCTATTTTTGTACATGAAATTCTAACATTCTAACGTTATATATAATTTTTCTATAAAATAAAAGTGACAAATCAGGATTTGTTCTGACCATATGGGGTAAAGGTGGTGCCATGTGTTCATATGTAATGTGCCTATGCTAATCACTGCCAAATGAAACAGATGTTTTCACAGTCAAACTCCGTTGACGTGCCACTGTAATTGCTAGTCTACTGTGCTGTATAGGTGAAGGACTGCATTCTGTTAAACAGTTTAATCTTTCCAAATACAATGTCGGTTTCGAGTGCACTTTCTGATTGAGTGACTGCAGAGTGAAAAAAAGATGTATTTCAAACCAGTATAAAATTTACTGAATGTATTCTACTTTTACAGCTTTTAGAGCACTATGTCTGGCTGATGACATGCTTTGTGTGTTGTTTTCATATTACTGGTTATTTGTAAGATTGTTGGATGTGAACAGATGTATCATCTGGATATTTGTGACTTAATAAAGATGCAGAAAACATCATCGAGTTTCCCGTGCTGCTGCTGGTTACCATCTCAGGCTCACACAAAGGTGGTAAAATGCAGGCCGCTCCCAGTTTACATATTTGCTCCTGCTCAGACAAGAGCTATACCAGAACTTGCCAGATTGGCTTCAAATCACAGCCTAAATAAGAGCCCTTCAATTAACTCAAAACAAACTACAAAAGGACAGGAAAAATACTTAGATAAAACTTTATAATTCAGGTTGTCACATAGTCTTCAGACAAGGCACATGGACATGCAGGAACATTACAAAGAGTCAGGCGTTCTGCTGTTTGTAAGACAGCTTAAGTCTGTTCAGCCATTGGCCATTGTCAATCACATTTTTTCAACAGCTGTAGAGTAAAAACATAAGGCAACTACAGGTTCTTTTACTACTCTGCCCTCTGCTGGACAGAAAGGCGCACACACATACAAATCCCTGCAAGGCATATAAAAATCATAAAAATGCACAAATCATTTAAAATCTGCCATCCACAATATAAATGTGTATAAAAACAACATCATCTCTTCCAAATAATCAACAAAAGGGTATATAAAGGTCCATAATACTCTGGCTCAGATGTCATTCTCAGTAACTAGGCAGTAAAAATCCGAACGCGCACCGTAATTGCGTGATCCAAGGTCGGACAGATCAGCATCGGCAGGTCTGGATTCAGAAGTAGAAGATGCAGGGAGCACCGGAGCTCTACACACCATGGCCTTGTAAGCCGGGAGACGCACCCCTGTAATATTCATCAAAATGTTACACTGTTGAAATCCTAATATTCTCAACCATAACCAAGAATAAGCTAATGCCCACATGCATAAAACGGAACCCATATAAATTATTATTGTGAGATTATAAGAGATTGTTAGTGCATGGTCTGTTGCATCAGATCACCCAGACTTTAATTTACTCTTTGTGATTCACCAGGACATCCACCCTATTCTGCAGACTGGATGCACCTTAGAGGATATTTGGAGATAATTTGATCACCAACATTTTTTCTCTACAAATTTGTTCTTCTTGATAGCCAAAACAATCATTTATGAAAAAACTTATATAGCCAACCTGACCCATTGGACCTCAAGAACTGGCTAATTTTTTGGGGAAAAAATATAAAAAGGCTTTGTGTTGATTGACACATACACACACACACACACAAAGTTATAATGTAGTTTTCTTCACGTAATCCCTGAGTATGTTTCATGTGACTCTATTTTCAAAGCGTAGAGTAGTAGTAAACAGTTGTTAACAATTAATTCAAGTCAACTGAAATGTTAATATGAACAGTGAAACTGGGTTAACAGCCTGTATTTCATTATACATTATATTGTTCTGCCCTATTCTGATAACAGATGAATCCTAATTAACATTTACAGTAAACAGCTGTATGACTCTTACCAAGGTCTCCGGCAGGGTCTGTGTCCGAGCGACAGTCCAGGTAGTCTGGGTTCACAGTCAACATGGGGTCATTATCGTCATGGAGCAAAGTCTGAGGGTCTCCAGATGACTCACTGCGGAAGAAGAGGCGCCGGGGCATGGCCAGAGAAAGCTCTTTCCAGAAGACTGAAGATGGAGTCTATAGGGGTTCCATTAAAATGTATTATTATCAAAGGATAGACATTGTCATCGTATATGTTGATTAGCAGAGCTGTTAAGTAATGAGATACCTTATGACAATCCATCCTTTGATTCAAGTTTTTTTTTTTAAATAATTATCCAGTAATTATTCATATTTTTGTTACATTGTGTTAATGTATTGTATATTAACTACATCAGTAACAAATTTGACTGCTTTTCTATATTCTGAGCATGAACTATTAATAATCACTCTTTTTGAATTTTTAACTTACAATGGCCTATGTCAGGAAATTGTACCAGGATGTTTTAAACCTTTGTTAATCTTTTTATTACACGTTAACA
Organism: Odontamblyopus rebecca; assembly: GCA_030686955.1. Lineage (NCBI taxonomy): Eukaryota > Metazoa > Chordata > Actinopteri > Gobiiformes > Gobiidae > Odontamblyopus > Odontamblyopus rebecca. The sequence goes on from CM060659.1 coordinate 24,372,113, forward strand.
TAAACTGTACCACAGAGTTGTGCCTCCAGGTGAGTATGGAGAGGCAGTGATGGTGCTCCGTCAGCTGCTCTTTGACCTCTGTACTAAAGCGTTTACTCTGACCCTCCAGTAAAACCAGTATGGGCCGTGGGCACAACTCCAATAAGTGCTGAAAGCCCAATCTGAACAGAACAAAACAAACAGCGCCCTCTAGTGGTGTGCATCACCGATAAGTCAAATCTCATGGGTTTTTCAAAGGCTCACTTGAAGTTGCTGTTGCACCAGTCTTGTTCCAGATAGGCATATGAGAGCACCACGATGAGACGCCGGGATCGACTCATGTTCATGATCAGCTCTGCAGACGGCTCTGAAAATATGCAGTGGTGTTATTTAGCAAAGATAAAAATATGTCACAACATTCATACTGTCTGGGTGTCACACATATATATCAGTTACCTAAAATGGAAGGAAATTTTACATTGTTCTGGAAACAAACTCAAGTGTCTTAGACTTGACCAATTTTAGAAAGATGGCACGTGAAGTGCAAATGTAAAAATACCATGAATTAGATGTTTGTGGATCTTCTGTACAAAAGCTTTAAAGGTGCACTATGTCACTTTTCTGGAGGAGGGCCAGCTATTTACCTTTCTCCATGGAGATGTTATTCCTTTGCCTAGAATGTTCCACAGTATGACAGTAAACTTATCTATCTGCATGGAGACATGTATATGACACCACCAGACCAAGTTACAGGTCAGATGTGTGGGGAATCCCTCAGTTGTCCAGGTAGAATCCATGACAAAGGAGAAATTTAATTTGTCACCTGGACAAAGTATTTTTGGTTGAGTATGGTTTGCTGCTTGTCCAAGCTGCTTCTTCTGTTCTGGTCAGAATGCAGAACACACTGCTTTATATCTATCTGCCTGAAGGGAGGAGCTAACTACAATGAAACTACTCTGAAACTAAAACTTACTTATCTTACCTTACTTACCTACTTGTTTACTTTTTACTTAGTATCTGTTTGTTAGCTAGGTCTATTAAACTGCACTAAGTGAGGACTCTGTAGTTTTTCAAAAACACCAGCCAGGTAACACCCTTTCTCCTGGGTTCTGATTCTCTGTTGTCCTGTTTTTTTTTTGTTTTTTTTTTAGCTCTCTTTGTTGTATTGAAAACACATTTGGATATCCGCAAACAGAGGGATTTCTGCTCTTACAGGTCAGATCTATGGAGAGGTGACCCAAATCCATGTTTTTTACATAAGTGTACAAAACATGCAGTAAAAACACCAGTAATTAAACAACATTAAGATAGATAATGCCATACTGTGGAACAATCCAGGCAAAGAAACAACAGCTCCACAGGGATGAGCAAGTACCAAAAATGTTACATAATGCACCATTAAATGAACAATATCAGCTAATCAGTGGTGGTATTTGATTACCAGATAGACAAAATAATATAAGACTTCTACACTTACCACCACCAGGAAGAATATCATTGTCATTGAGGTGGACCTTGTATCCATTTTTATTCTCAAGATGAGGCTTCAGAATAAAGTTGACAAACTTCCTGTCGTGATCATTGTTCACATATGAGATGTAGGCATCATAGAGTTTCCCATCTACAATACAAAAAGGAGTTACAGTTTGTGATTTCATAGATGGAAATTCAAATAGAGCTGGGTATTTCAGTCTTACCACTGAGTTCATAGTCTCCGTAGATATTTTTGTACCACATTTTGATATTCAGGTGACACTTGACGTACACAAAAGCAGAGACCCCCAGCAGGGCAAGCACCACAATGGCTCCAATGACAGCGGCAGCATGACTTGGGTGAACTACATAGACATACCAAGAAAAAGAAGTCTGGATAAACAACATGATGAACAAGTCTTTTAGCTTCAACATAATTAAGTTTTCTGTCAAGATGCTATAAAGATACTATAAAAGGACATCATACCTATGAGATATAAACTTTTACAGAGCAGTTGTAAAATGTTAAATGCTGTTTTCTGGCATTGATTGATTTAGGGATTTTCCATGGCACACAATGTTTTCTCATGAACGCAAATGGCATGACATCATTTTTGTGTGCCAAACACACAGTAATACAGTAATAGTGGTAGTATTTTCTTACATTGTATAAGTTCTACAGAGAACTCCATGGTTGCGTTTCTCACGCTGCAGGTGTAAAGACCAAAATCTTCCTTTTCCAGTGTGATTTCCAGCTGACTGCTCACTATCAGTTTACCTGGACCCACAGCCCTGATTAAAAAAAAATCAATATATAATTTATTTAAATTACTAATTTATATTTAGTGTTTGCTAAACAAATAATATGGTTATCAATGTGGAATCAAAATGGGTATTGAGTATTAAGGCGTGTCCTTATTAAATTCAATTTATAGCAGCCTTCCTGGTCCCATACTTGTACTGTTTCAAGATGGGCTTTTGTGACATTAAATAGATTTAAATTTAATATGTATATAAAAAAGTAAAGTTAACCAAAATGTGAAATTATTAATAGCTTTTCCCTTTAACCAAATGAAAGCCTGAATGGAGTTTTGACTTTTTCTTTTCATTATACAATCTAAAAAGTATTTCAGAATGATTCCACATATTGTGCTGATATTCTAAGTTACTACTGGGTTCTAGCAAGTCTAAGCACAGTTTTACCAGGAGGATATTTTCATCAGAGGGTGGTGGGTGATGTTCTGTCCATTATGACTCCAGTGCATGGCAGTGTTACAGTGGCTTGGGTCCTTTGGGTGCCAGAGGAGCAGAGTCGTACAATTCATTATAACTTTCGCTCCCACATTCCTGTGCAGTGTCATCCGACCTCCATCTGGGATGAACTCTGGTTCTGTCGAGCAGTTCCTCTCTGTGTAAGAACATACCAGGTTTATCTGTGTCCAGTACAATGGATGCCTTTATGCTCTGCCAGGTCTGGTCAGAGACTGCTATGTGGAAATGAAATGCCTTGTCACAGGTGGAGATAACCTCAGCTAACTCACATACCACAATAGGTTCACTACATTTAGCTGATTAGACATATTTTACTGGAATAGGGCTGGGTGCTGTTAAAAGGTACAAAAACTGTGGTTGGTGATCTTATTTCGGTGGTATGCCGATTCCCTAACCCGCATGTCCAATTGTCCAGTTGCAGCAATTGTACTATCCTATGTTAGACCTGTTGTAGCCCTAGTTTAGACCGGGAATAGTCCTGTTTTATACATGGTTTAGATCTGGTGATACTCGGAAAGCCAATATTTTCTGAAATGGTAGGCTGGTGTGAACATTTTGAGAACCACTGAAAAAAACACACAAAAAAAAAAACAATCGGTGCTACTGCTGTCAAAAAGGTACAAGTACTCAAATGTGGCTGGTGTGCACACATAAAAACAGCTCATTTGGTGTCAGGAAACAGTCATATTTCTAGCTCTAGATAATCATTAACGCAGGCTTAATAGGTCCCAGAAAAACTATTGTTCTGATATCGTTTAAATAAAAAAAATTAACAGTGCCCAGCCCTATACATAAACATAGTTTATGCTTACCCTTAATGATCAGTGTCACTGTATATGATAATGACCCGTCATTGCCATTCACACAGGTATAGTTCCCCTGGTCTTCTACTTTCAGTGTGATGAACTCTAGGTAGGACGCCTCCGTTTGAGAGTCCAGCTGCACACAGTCTTTGAGCCATGTTATCTGCGGAGAGGGATCTAGAGGACACTGTAGACGGTATGAGGGAAACTGCTCTCCAGCAAACAGCACCTGCTCTGTCACACGTTCAGGATCCACACAGCTTTGGGCTAAAAATGAAGAGGGAGAAACTCTTTGTTAAAAATGTTATTATCGCTATTTAGTTTATTAATCAATGTTTATTAAAACATATTAAAATAGTAAAATATCAAAATGCAAGAAGAAATACTCAACACATCGGGGTATAGAACATTTAAGTCTAGCCATACTTCCATGTATTAACCTATAGTGGTGCAGATCATAGATAGAGCCATTCATAAAGAGATGGCAAGGGCCACGTGAAGTGTCCTTACAGAGTGCAATGAAAAATTACAAAACAATACATACGTAAAAATGTGTTTGGTTTTATATTCTATGGGTAAATGTACATTAAATGAAAATTTGCATGTGATGTTGCGATATTACATAAATCTTAGATAAACACATAACCTTAAGACAAAAAGAAAGCAACATATGCAAATGCTCTCAGGCCTATTAAAATGTAGCCTACACTTCCTAATTCTGCTCAGGCTATTTGCATTAGGCCACTGGGTACAGACACTTTGCATAGCCTTTCTATGCAGCAGGCAACTATCAACAGGGAATATTTTATTGGCAGAGTTGATTACAGGCTGTCAGACTTGTCTGTTCATAATAATTTAGATGGTTTGGATGGAAACACAGTAGGCCTATATACAGTAGATAATAATTGCGTAACACAATAAAAATCTTTGCAGTAAACGTATAGCGTAAGTAAATGAGACTCGTTCTTCAAGTTTGGCGTATGTGCGTGACCAAAACCAATAACCGGCCGAACCTGCTGCGCACACGGCACCGTTTGCGCACCCACACGCTCGTGTCCAGTATATGGGTGTTTTTAGGCCTCTCTGTTTTTCCTTCAAACACTGAAAGCTGCACAGACCCGGGTCTAAAGTCTGGGCCTGGTTACTAAGCAACAGCACGTGACTGTGCGACAGATTGTGTGACTGCACGCACGAGCCACATGGGACCGACACAATATTTACCCAGGTCAAGTTGCATCCCGCAGTCCATTTTTGATTCTTTCAAATGTATCATGGGAATTACATACTAATGTACAAAAATAGGTTAGGTTAAAATCTTTGTCTCAAGGCAAATATCCTTACAAGCAAATAAATGAACTAATTTCCTTACCAACTACGAGACAGGACGTGTCAAATAAGCCGGCGCACAGCAGAAGGAAGACGGCTAACCTGAAAGCCATAAGGATGCCTCTTTAGTCTTTAAGAGGAACTTGGAGGTAGTTAAATCATACCTTTTCCAGTAATAGCGCGTTAACAAGGCTGTAGTTGTAACAGATGTAACCCCTGTGTGCGTCTGGTAGGCGACAACTACAAGGACACCAGCGTCCACTTTCCGACACTTACCTGAAAAGCACCGAAACTTAATCTATTGGCTCTGGATGTTCACGTGACATGCGCGTCAGCTTTCACCTGTTTAGTTATTAACCTGCTGCGAATTAAAAGAAACTAGCGCTTCTCTATAAGTGGCACTTCCTCTTCAGCTTGGGTCAATAAAGGCTGGTAGTATGTATCAAACACCCAGTATCAGTAAACTCTAAGATGTGATGAAAACAATGATCAGGACAGAAACATATTTTAATCAACATATAATATAAATAATAAAAACAAAAACATAGTTCAATAGTTTACATTAATTGGCATGGCAGTAATGACACTTGATGTAAAGCGCTTTGAGTGCCTCGAAGGTGGAAAAGCACAATATAAAAATGTGACCATTTACCATGACACTGTATCACATGGTTCAAACTAAATAAGGCAACATTGTAATAACGTACAGTGCAAGAAGTGCAGTATAAAAATGTAGACCTTCAAAAAGCACATTACAGTAGTATAGGGATTCAGCAGTATACAATCATTGCATCCTTGAAAATAACGTATACTCGTCCTGCCCAAAGCTGTAATTGAGCATTTAATACACTTTAAGGGTGTTTCACATTGTGAGTCCATTGGTCTGTATTTCATATCAGATCATAACCCAGGACACTGTGAATCCTTCACAGCTCAACCACGAATTTTGCATTGACTGTCAACACATTTTAATGCACAGGGCAACAGGGTCATAAGGCTGTTATACTTCAAATGACCTGAAATATGAAAGAACAATTAAAAGTCCAGCAAAATTACATTAGAATAATCAATAACAGCTACACTGTTATTGATTAACAGTGTAGTATGCGAGTTATGTGTGACCTACTTGAGTTCCTCTTTCAGCCGGTTGAGTTTATCAAACAATTTGTCATTTTTTACTTCCATGGGAGCGCTTGGAATGAACCAAGAGGCTATGAATTTACAGATGACAAGAACATGCTGCAAAGACACAATGTAAAGAATGTGATATGAGCTCATAGAGTATGTTATGGGCTGGATCAGGTTTTAACTGTAAAAAAAAAGAAGAAGAAAAAAAAAAAAGAAAAGTTACTTACCTCAAACAAGATTACAAATGCAAACCGCACTGCTAAAATTAACCAGTACTGAGGGGTCAGACTGTAGTCTTCATTACTCCGATAGTCTTTATAGCTATAACAGAAACGACATTTTTGTGTATTTGTAAAGATTCTTGTAGTTTCTTCCCTTTTAATTATGTTTTGTAAGTACCATACCTGCAATATGAGACATTCACTCCACTAGGGGTCACCAATTGACTTGCTGAGAAGTCACTGTATATGTCCTGGTCATTGACATACACTATAGAAAGGGTGTTGTTGATGTATCCCTCCATGCAACTGCAAAAGATGAGATGTATTTATGTGTAAGTAAAACAAAATCATCACTGCTAATTCAAATGATCAAAATAATCACTACTTACTCAGTGTCTGTAGCTGTTCCATTGGCACAGGGACCATAGAGGTATTGGTACACCAGTCGAGGGATGAAGTCTGACGATACTCCAATGACCAGTCCATTTGCAATAACTGCTAAAACTCCAATAGCTTCAAGCACATGTATCCACACACCTGGTGAGAAACAGCGAGCAAAGAAAATAACTTCAGCCTAAAAACAAAGATCCATACAACAGGCTCCTGCAGCTCTGCATTCATACCATACGCCATACAATTGTAAAACAACTCACCCTTATGTAATAGAGAACCTTCTGTCATGTCAGTCACTATTTCATCTTTGCACTTTTTCTCCTTAACCTTCTCTTCTATAGCTGCAATATATTTGCATTACGATATTTCTATATTTTATTTTTACTTGTACATAGACGTTTATATAATTATGCCTTATTTAACATTAGTCTCTTGATATTTTGCTACTTATTTTGAAAAACGTAACTAAAACTTAACTGCAACATACAATTCTTAAACTCCTACGACTCCTATTAGTTTTAGTATTTCATAATTAATAGGACAAAAAATTGTATTAACATCAAAACTTGTGCTATATCTGGAATGTAATAGATAGGTCATAGGGGTAAAAAGTGTAGTGTCTGGCGTTTCTCACCTATATCATTGGTCTTCTTTGGGACAAGCCTTCTCTCCAGAGTGACCATCTTAATAGCATCCAACCGTATCTCTATGACATTATTGAGGAGTGCAAGTAGAGGCGCAAGAGGAAATGCAGCCACAAAAATAGTGGTGAAGCTGAATTGGATCACTGTAAAAAATAATGCAAGAAACATCATCAGGTGATATGTAGTTATAGGTATTTTTGGTCTAATTTTTGTTTGCATACCCATCTCCAGAAACTCATTGAAAAGGCTGAAAGAGTCGACATCATTAAGGCGGTAGTTGCTGAGCCAGTCTCGAAGTTTGCAGCTTTCACACAGTTCAGATCCAGAGTCCAGGGTGTCATCTTTGTGATAACAGTGACCACATTTTCTCTGCAGTTTCTTTGTCCTTCTCCTCTTCAACCACCGTGAAAACCACCTGAAATCAATCCAAAGATCATACCACTTACTACAATAATTAAGTAAAACTGTAATAAAAAAAATAGGACTTACGGGCCAGTGAACTCAAAGACATTGCTAATGGTTTGCTTCAGTACCATTATAATTGCCATTTGGATGAACAAGTCAGTCAGACATCCACTGGGGTGACACTGCAAACAGAACATAAACATTTAAACTCCCAATCCTACCACCAAAAAGACACAACTGATTTCATTATTTTGTGTTTAGTTACCTCTTCAAGTCTCCATATTCCTGCTATGCGCACGTAACCACCAGGATGACCATTTATTCTGGCAATGAATAGATTTGATAGAAGTGAATTGGAAGTATAGGCCTGTATGATACTTTGCAGTGACATCATGCTTGGGGTGTTCTACATGTATTTCTATGCTGGAATGTTCAGAAGTTACTCAAGTTAATGGTGACAGAATGCATAGATTAGCAAACACTGTCAAATTGTTTTAGATTGTCTGAAAACTCTTTTAACAGCACAAATCATCTTATCTGTTGTAGTTCCACCTAATAAGTCAGTTCTTTCTAGTCAGATTGTGTTAAAATGAAGCTCAGATTCAAATCCAACAAGCCTCAGAGCCTCTAACATCACAGCCCCAGGAAACGTTGATGAAATCAGCTGCAAAGTATCAATACATAAGCATAAAGAGCATTCTCACCTGCCAAGAAAAAATGCCACATAAAAGAGTGAGGAGAAATAGGTGAAGAACTGAAAGGTGAACATCTTGATGGTGAAGCTTCTTTCAGTTTCAGCAAATGATCTGGTTTTCTCTGTAAAATACAACACAATCTTCCACAATTCATCTAGTGCAGGACACCATAAAATCTGTTGATGTTAATCTGTTCTTCACATTTCTTCAACAAATCAGTACAATTAGTACTTTTGTTTTGGATATATACAACAGTTGACACAACTAACAAAAAATAAATAAACTAAAAAACAAAAATAACGTCAGTAATTTTTGGGGTAGTCTTGACAATTCATAGTATTATTCTTCATGCAGGCGTCTAAACTGTTCATTAAGATATATGTAAAACTAATTTACCTAATTCACACAGCTTCATGGCTACAATCCTGTTTATCTGCAAAAAAGATATGGAAAAATAACTAACGTATTTTACTTATTTTATGGATTTATTTTGCAAGATATTCAAAGTCCGACATACCCTTGTCATGACAATAATGATGACATAATGAAAAAGAGCCCCCAACATCATGGCCCCACTGTTGGAGTGAGTGATCAGAAACTCCCATGATCCTTCAGCCAAAAACACAGCCGCAATAACTCGAAAAACCACCAAGGCGTGAGTCAGACCAATGATGACCAGAATCTGAGGAAAACCATTGCTGCCTTAACTTTCCAAAGTGACTCAATTTAGAGCACATTAATAAAAATCATATGTCACCCACCATTAATGTCACACAGACCAAAACCAGGGTACTTCGCAGGTAAGAGTGCTTGTACTTTCGGGGTTCACAGTTAACATTGTTCACAATTTGCAGGATCAGTTCCTCCTACAGTTATGTGACAACATTGTATTTACACCATGTCATGAATCATATAGTAAGATAAAAATGAGTAGAGGTACACACACAGAAGGGTCATACCTCCTCTTCTGACCAGTCTGACACTTTCCACTCACAGACGTAACACGCACGATGTCGCTTCCAAAACTCAAGAAAAAGAGTTGCTGTGAAATATAGCAAAAAAACATATTTCTGTGAATAAAACCTTTAAATTCAACCTTAATTCGAACCTTCTGATCATTCAACATTTGTAATTGCATGCTTTTTGATGTACACATTCAAATTAAGCCAGTCTGAATATTCAATAAAGTGGTTTTAGGCCCATAGTAAAGAAAAACTACCCTAACAAACAGGGAGTTTTTCATCCTCCGCGCTCAGACCTCTAAATATCAAGAGACTACTGAGGTCTTACCAAATGGCACAATGTCAATATGCATCTGTAGAAGCTGAGATAGAACCACCACCTTGTGGGTCAGTGGATCTGACTGCTCTACCAATTAAACTACTGCTATACTAATACAATAATATGCAAATTTCCTCAGCAAATAGTGAATACTGAAATCATATTAAATACAAAAAATATGTCAAATACAAAAATATATGTCTATTTCAAGTACAGTCTAAGGTTTGCTGGACCACCTCCCATAACAGATGGCCTGTGATGAAAAAATAATTGTCAGAAACTTGTCTGAGTGACGTGGCATCAGTTGGGTGCTATTACACAGACATAATATAAAAACCCAAGGTCCAAGTGTTGTATCTCCAGAAAATTATTAAAAATGAAAGAAACTTACCCCAAATTGCCATGAACATTGCAAAGAACACAGTGCCATTGTTGTCAAAGAGAAGTGTCACCTAGAAAGTAAATTTGTTATAATTTTAAAATTTTACATTTGTATTAAAAACTGTGTACAACCAATATTCAAACCCAAAATAAGTAAAATATACACATTACTGAATAACAAAGCAGATACTAAGACAGTCCTGAATCAAAGCTAAACAAGAACAAAATATGACCAGATACTGTGGCTCTATACAAAGCCTGAACTATCACTGAGTCATGTGTTAATGACGCCTAAACCAAGGACTTAACAGTGGCCCCCTTTGCGAATGTTGGTTAGTCACAGCCTCTGTAGTACTATCAGCAGTGTATAATAACATGAGTTTACTAAATAGTGGTTGTAGTAGTAATTGGTAAGGACACAAGGAACTCCTTTTGTGAGACAATTTGTGTGCTTAAAAAAGTCTCTCACATATAAATTACAGTTCGGGTTTGTCACTCTCACTCTTTTTTGATGATAATCTAACTCCTAAACAGGACCCTGAACTCTCATATTCATCACAGGCTCCTAAAAATGTGCTGTTTATATCCACTTTGTTTGCAGACTATCTTAAAAATTTTATATTATATATATATTTTCTATGCTTATTGGTATTGTGTCACCATGTAGAGCACCCCCAACATGATGTCACTGCAAATGATCCATATTAAGATCTTAGAACGCAGAGACAAATACCTTGGCATAAGTGCAGGTTTCAGAAAGCATCCAGACTTTACATCTTTTGTCACAAAGAGGACACATGACTATGTCTGACTCACACACCTCCTTTCTACAAAGGAAGAACATCTTAAAACAAAACTTTCACAAAAGTGTAATAATGTATGGCCTCATAATTTTCTTACATTAGGGGTGAAGTGTTGAAGAAGGCCAGGCCATAGAGAAACACAATGACCCCAATGACAGCAGGTGGGATGAGCAAATATGTGTACCAGCCCAGCCACAGGTAGTACAGGGCCACTTTCTCCCCAAAGTAGTTTCTAAGATACACATACACATAAATAAACAAAACACATAATCTCAGAATATCTCATCACATCTATACATCTTTTAACTTTCAAAGTGGGCAAATTATTGAATTATTTGTTTCACACATAAATGCCTCTTTGACTCAGGCTGAGAACTTAGTAATGTAAGTAATAAAAAAATACAGTATTTCATATGATCTAGTTGCTTTCAGTAACAACATTTCTTATTTACACAAACTGTCAAATAGAGGTGTGAAGTACGGAAAAAGTAGGACTTGTTTCTGCTGCACATCACAACTGAGTGAAGCATCATTCTAAGAGCAATCCTAAGCAACGGTTGCAAAAGGTAGTGGGCGGGTGCTTAAATATTGGTTGCTGTCAATACTTCAGAGTGCTTCACAGTGCCATAGATGGAGAGAATTATTGGCACAATAACGACAATTGTGGTGAGAAACATAATAACTGGGTAGTGCGTGGCAGAGCGAACCTGACAGCAGTTATGGGTTGCCCTTGGAGACAGGCTGTCCATCGAGCCCAGCTTTCCTTCAGCTCCCTTTGTTTCTTTTTCTGACACAAAAACACAAATCACCCACATCATTTACACAGCTGAAATACTGATCCAGTTGAAATACTGTACATAAAACTTATATATGTCCTTTTAAGGCTGATGTTCAGACTCTGCATTAGTCATGTTAATGTTACTCAGGTAGCTTTTGTTCATGAAATACTTCACACACGTATGCGTTGCTTAACAGGGGCTGTCCCAAGTTTCACAGTTCAGACAAACATGTATGTAAGTCAGTATTAATATATAATACCACATTGTTACTGCATTGTTAGATGCTTTAACTGTAACTTTCTTGTCTATGAAGTAAAGATTATGTAGTATTTACCTCATGCAAACAGAATTTAGCCTCAAAAACCTTCATCTTCATTAGATCTCGTATTCCCTCTGAGGAAAATTAAACATTACGTTATTTCTTAGTTGGCAAACTATTCACTAGACCTGTCACAATAGCAAATTTTGAAGTGCGATACATTTTTGAGGTAAATATTCTGTAGAAGATAAACAATAATACTGAAATCAAACTACAAAGCAGAATTATCCCAAAAAAGTATTCTACATGTACAATATTGTTAAAAATATGAGTTGCAATAAATAACCCCTAAAAGACTGGAAAACATTTGTTTGGCATAGAAGTTCATAATTCAACCCTCTAGAGCTCAAATCTCATTGTAGTACAAAAAAAAACATACATTTCCCAGTTTTCCCAATAGTACTAGTAAGAAAAAGTACACACGATAAATATTGACCCTAAAAATTATTGTTCCATTATGTATTGAACGATAAGTTAATATAGTAATTATTGTGACTGGCCTACACTTTACATTTCTTCTGGTCTCACCTCCCGTGTTAGGCAGTTCAGTGTGGTTCAGAATGAAATGGACGATCCTTATCCTGAAAAATAAAGGTATCACTTAAGTTGAGTTTATTTAAAACGCAACAATTAGTTTAAACGCAGCTTGAACTTAATATTTGCCACTGTTTACCTGGTGCTGAGGGACACATTATTTTGGTCCGAGCTCCAGTTACAGGCGTCAGACACTTTCAGTAGATACCTGTACCTATCAAAAATCTCTTTTGGCGCTTGAATCCCATAAAAGACCAGATCCTCATCTATAATTTTCTAACAAAATGGAAGCACAATTAGATCTTTGTATTCTCTTCTGTTCATTCATCTTTAAACAATACTCACTGTAACTTTGAGATTCTTCTTTTTCAACTCTTCAATAAATTTTGTCTGTTTCTTGTAGGCGTGTGTCTCTTGGTTTTCCAGCGTCTTGGCCACCAGCACATAGTCATATGAGAGCGGAGTGTGCTTTGAGTAGAAATAAATGTAGATTTTATTGCATTTGTCTATTGTGTGGGCTAGTGAAATCAGCTGAATGAATTAACACATCATACCACAGGAGGAAAGGACGCTTGATCACTGCCATTCTCCTTCACGACACCCATCAACTCCAGGAATTCAATACTGGCCTTTAAACAGAAACTCATATGGTCAGGGTTCATTCAGTATTTTCAGGACAATTGAATGAGCTATTTGTTAAACCTTGCCTTAAGAGAAAAACAAACAAACTAGCCATTCATTTGGGAGGTGCGCGAGTATGAAAGCTATGCACCTGACTCACACAGAGGACTGTCATCACAAAACAGCTAACCAAAAACTGACTACTCAACATGGCATGAGCTCTCTGACAGTCCACCCTACAATCCGAGACTATTAGGCGTGGTGAAAACTACGAAGCAAGATGCGTGCGTAAAATGTTTAAAATATTGATCGTATATATGACAATGCTGTTGGCTAGCGCAGTCCAGCCAAAAAGCTAAATGAGGACAACATAAATATTGTACTATGAGCTAGCTGGATGAATAAATCGTTTCTTTTTGGAGGACAACGTAGAATAACTTCACATACCTGTCTCCGGTGACCCTTCTGCATGATGACTGGGCGCTGAATGCAGATACGAGTTGTCAATTCAATGCCAAAGAAGCCTCCACGAACCAGACTACCGGAGCTGTCGGCGTTGTAAGCACATGTAGCCTATAAAATGATATAAATGAACTTCCGTACCTTTCCTGGGGACGGACGCAGTGTTGTTTTTCAGGCTGAGGAATGTAAAAGCCACTCTACCTGTTGCTGAGCTCTGATTTATAATGTTGCACCATGCGCACGCTGCCTCACCTCTCTCTCATTTGTTCTCATTGTCTGTCTGTGCAAAGTGCAGATTTAAAATAAAGAGTATAGTCTATGTAATTTCACTGAATTAAAAACAACTCTATTATAAGACTCTCTCTATTGTGGTGCGATGGCATAGCATATTCTGTTATGTTTCTCCCCTCCTACTCTGAAGTAATACGAGTTACACTGTCTGACCACTAGATGGAGACAAACACACTGTGCGTAAGCGGTGGGGACCGTGACTTCAGATCTTCCTACACAGAGGAGCGCAGTGGTGACATTTACCATGGGAGTGAGTCATGACAACTGCAAACGCCGAAACATCTCCCTGTTTGAGCCTGATGAAATACAGCTACTGTTAGGATAAATAATTAGGCTTAGCTATTTTGTATAACCACTTTTATAGCTCATTATTGTTGGTCATTTGAAGATAAGGGCTCTGATCACAGCTGAGACTCATCGATATATGACAAATGCATGGCATTACAATCTATCGAACAGCAAGCTAACTAAATAAGACAAGAACTACTGATAGGGATGATGTTATGACTTGTTAGCCAGATAACACCCCGATGGAGTCTAACTGGGCTGTGCAATGTGCCAAGAGGCCTGTGCGCCAATGAAGAGGCGCTAAGTCTAAAACATGGTCGCCTCCCACTGTAGTTTGCGTATAAAAGTCATTATAGGCGTAAATATTGAGTCTCTGCATGGGAATGTAGGCACAGACTCCTTGTACAAATAGCTGACTTGATTGCTGTTTCACTACATTTATAAACTTGGAAAAGAGTAACAAGATAACCCACTGCAGAAGATTTTCGCCACCATAGAGTTATTGATTTATTTATTTTTGTCATCGACATTGCCCGGGGGTGTGAAGCTAACTAGAGGCTCTGTTAGACCTTAATCTGTGCTTTATTTTAACTTAAGATGATCATAAGGAACTGATTTAGTTGGAACTACAACAGGTCAGTTGATTTGTGCTGTTAAACAAGTCTCATATTAAATTACAGTCACAAGCTAGATAGCATTAGCCAAAAGATTTTCTACCCACACACTCACCATTTCTGTTGAAGCTCCTAAACAGGATTGCTCGTATTGATCATAGGCTCCTGAAATGTGCTGTTTAAATATATTTTATGCTTTTCTTCTTTTCTTTCACACAATCTTAAAACATTTTTGCTAACGTGTGCACTTTATCACCATGGCAACTCCTAACTATTCCACCTTTAGGGACGCATGTATGTTAGAAGATCATCTCTGCAGTTAGATATTCTGTACAGATCAGTAAAAAGAGTACATTAATAAATGATGTTTTGTACTCTATTGACTTATAGTGAGTATGGTAGGTTATATGCTCAGTTAGGCTACAGCTATTTTAATCCATGCAGTTATAAAATGTGGAAATATTATAAAATATTGATAATTTTCCCCCACAGCCTGCAGTGAGTTCTCAGCCTCCAGATAAGGCATATTTGCTGTTAGGCATTACTGACATATGACAATCTGTTCAGTTTGTTCAGTAATGCACATTCTGGGTTTGTATTACCAGCCTTCCTCAGACATTACAAAACCCTTATCTTGTACTGGAGATCAAGATGGAGCTAGTTAGGGATAAAAGTCACTACACTTTAGCGGCCAGTTTAATTACATAAAGCAATGTATACAAAACCCTCACAAGTGCATTTCAATTTCAAATCTTAAACCTGCAAAAACTTATTTATAATAAAATAATATTTATAATAAATAAATAAAATAACAACACCCATTTTAAAAGAACTACTTGTAATTGTAATTCAATTTAAATTTCATAAACTTGGCCTATCTGTGGGCCCAGATACAAGGTACAGATAGTTATGTCAAAAAGCTTTTATTATTAGCATTTGTAACGCAGATTTAAATTTTGGTTCACAAAATGATTGTCTCATCAAAAAGCAAAATGGACCTCTCATGTAAACCATTTGGGTTGTAGTTTCAATGCTGAAATCCAGTTAGTCTAGATCTAAAACACCTCTGTCTGACTTAAATCCTAAAAAATGTAATGTCTTTAAAAGTTAGAGCACAGGCTATAAAAAGTCCCATGTAATATAATTATAATTACATAGCAAATTCTGAAAAGTTTGGTAAATTATTGTTTCCAAAAAACAGTTGTTCCAACTTCAGTTGTGCATCTTTCCCAGTGCTGACTCCAAACGTTTCTGTTACATGGGATTTATCTTGCACCATAAGAGAAACAAACATGATGGGTGGCCTTTGCCTTGTTATTAAGGCTGATTTTCACCATTCGTCCTCTAAACTCTGAGGAGAACTGTGCACACCCAGAAGCACCCACATGTTACAGAAGCAGTCGATATGAGATCCAAGAAAATGTGGTCCACTAAATAAGTAGCTGTATTTTGGTACACCGGCACACCCCAGATCACATAATTACAGTAGTGTTAGCCACTTTAAAGCTAACACAGAGAGCAGAGACTGCTCCTAAATCTGCCTTGTGCAGGGTAGAGACAAGGAGGCGGGAGGACCAAATCAATCCTTTAACTATCTCAGATGTCCTGTCAGACTGGATGGATAGTGACTGAAAAGGTGCCATAGCCATACCCCTGTGATATTGAGTACAACGGACATAGCCTGTAAAATCTTAAAGATGTATACAAGTATGTAAAGTATATACACATGTTCAGTCTTATGGCTATTTGAAAGAATATTTTTCTACAAAATAACATTTTTATTATCTCTGTATAACTATTCAGTTTAAGTTGATATTTTCCATATGAACCGCAGTGTCCTTTCTATAGGTTGGCCAATGTAGCCTTTCTGGTGGGGATCTGACACCATCTTGTCTCCATTATATTGCTATACGTGAATGTTCCACAATATAGCATTACACATGTTTGTTCCGTTTTATTAGATTTTCTCAAAAATACTACGGATTTTTTTTTCTGACCTGCAACTTGCCCTCATGGCTTCTCCTGCGGTCTGAATACATTCCTAGTTTAATCATGTTTAATCACTTCCTAATTAGCCAGTGCCAGTTGTGATGTTAGTAATAGTTAGTTAGTGATAACATTTCCATGAACATTATTCCCACCCGTACAGATTTAAAGGCTGCAGAACACTGTGGCGATGTTGCACACCCGAGGCTACATATTTTTAGGCCCAGACTCGCTCTCGTCGCTTTAGGCTCAGACTATTGGCTCGCGGTGCAGGGCCACTCCCCTCCATGAGCTCCTCTGGTCCCATGCACCCGTGAGCGGCCAGAGGGGAGCGAGGGCACGCTGGAGCGGAGCTGTCTGTGTGACCGTGCAGTTTGCCTAGAGCGACTTTACACGGGACCTGCTGTAAGGAGGAAGGCGGCTCCGGGGTTATATGAAGCCCACCAGACACCGCGTGCAGCATGCATCGACTCTCGGGCAAACGAGGAGTGGACGGTCTGATTGAGATGAGCCCACCAGACTCCTTCAATGGTGGGTATAAGGCGCTATTTCTGACTTGGATATCTTTTTTAAATCTAAAGGCTGCACTATCAACTTACTACACATTATTTTTCTGATCATATCCTAAATAAACTTAAATTAAGTTTACCAATTTGCATTGAACAGGAGATTTTATACAGTTACTTCATTATATCTACTCCCCCAATAACTCTGGACCAGTGTAAACTTTGCTGTACCTATAAATAGCATGGTGTCTACTCTCCCTGGATAGATTGGTGGACAGCTTGCTTTAATAGCTGGTATATTTTCTATAAGTAACCCTGCAAAAGTGAAAGTTGGTAGGCTACTACTGTTTGTCTTACAACGTTTTTCCATGTTTCAGTTTGTCCCTGTACATCTGAATGTGTTTATTTTCTAGTAGTGGCTCTGGCTAACCCAACAGCAGGCAGCTGGCCTTTTGACTGGAAACACTTGGTCATGACAGACAGCCACTCTGACCACCAGTACAAACCCCAAATCCACAGTTTAATTTAAATGACACCTCTT
The DNA here is from genome assembly GCA_030686955.1 of Odontamblyopus rebecca. Lineage (NCBI taxonomy): Eukaryota > Metazoa > Chordata > Actinopteri > Gobiiformes > Gobiidae > Odontamblyopus > Odontamblyopus rebecca. Next base: position 24,389,858 of record CM060659.1, read on the forward strand.
AACAAATAGCTAGACTTTCTACTGGTTCTTTTTGCCTTGTATGGACGTGAATAGTGTCCAAATCACATTGCATTATCTTTGCTGACTCATGGAAATGAATGCCTGGTCCAGTGCTTTTTGAGAGAATCATAATATAGACCTACAGTAAAATGAGGAGTACTTTGCCTGCAGTCGGTGTTGCCATGGAGCTGTCTGCTTATTGATTGCATGTGTACTGTTTACCTTTTCCATCTCCATTCAATTTTTAATGAGTCTGCTGGAAATCAATATAAAGTTTGATTTAGAATCCAGTTATGTTGTCAAGACATAGATCCAAGCTATTAACAATTAAAGCCATTCTGAAAGGGAGTCCCAACTTCTGTGCGTAATGAATTATTCTATAATCACAATTTATTTTAAAATACAATTGAAAATGTACATTAAAATCCAAATCACTTCACAAATTCTAACAGGCTGCTGCACAGATCATGTCTGTTCCTACTAGCCCATGAAGGGAGAGCATCAGAAAGAGCTTTTAAAACTTGTAGGCCTATAATAAATGCAAATGCTAAACTGGAAATACAGAAGGAAGAGAAAGAACATAGTGGGAAAAAAAGACATCTACAGTGTTTCAACTTTGGATAATATTGCTTGTGTAACTCACAATTAATTTTTGACTTCGAGCACTAGTTTGTGTATGTATGTGTGTGTGTGACTTAGATTTCCTTTTAGAAAGTTTCAAAATTGGGAAGTGAAATTGGATTAAGATCGTTCAGTAAATTATATCTGATGATTTTCTTTGGCTCCAGCATACATGTGTTAAAGGAAAATGTAGCTGAAGACTGAAGTAACTATATAAACACGTTTAAACAGCCTTGTGGCATTTTTGTAATCAGCTGCTCACAGTTAAACAAAGATGTAACTGTGGAGGAGAAAACACAGCTCTAATGCTGGGTCTACATACTGCGGCCAACTGTGCACAAATATGCTCAGCTGTTTGTTTTTTGTCAATATTCCTTGAGATTAGACGTAGATTTGAACTGGATTAAAACAAAATTACATGCAACTAGACTGATAATATCCATATATGATTTAAATTCAAACATAATAGACTGGTTACTTTCAGTAGTTTCACTTATAATTTGGGCAGCAATATTAAAACTTTATGGAGCTTTTTTCAAGATTATCCTACGATCTAATTAGAATTCAAGTCATTTTATTCAACATTAGATATGGATGTTGACAAAATATTATTTACAACAAACTTAAAAATGGAGCCCCTTTTGATTCATTTGAGGAGCGTTCATGTTCATAGTGCATACATTTTATGCAAAATATGTCGTAAAAAATGTAATAAAAAAGGTAGTAACTGTTACTGCTTGGAGGTCAAGGGAAAGGAGTACAAGTACTGAGGAAAACTTCAATGCTGTTATAAAGTTTAGATACTTTAATCAAGGTTGGTGTATTTTCTAAACCATTGTACTTTTTGGGTGTGTTATGATGATATACTGACCCACTGGTTCACATAGTCTATTACAGGGCAGTGGTGGTTAGGAGGTCAGTGTAAGCTGGGCTCAGCCTCAGACTAAATATAACATTACAGGCACTGTCAATTATCTTCTGTTTTAAACATAGCAGCTTTCAACTTGCCCATTTAGTGAGTCTGAAAGAGTGTAAATGTTAAAGAGTTTGCTTTGTTCAAAGGGCCTAGGGATATTTGTTTATGTAAATGACCTTTTTAGAATCTCTCATTTGAAAGCCATTGTTTCAATTGAAACTACTAGATGCTGTGACTCTGATTCAAAGTTTCTTATTACTTTCTATTGTTGAATCCATTGGTGGAAGAAGTACTCAAATTTGTTAAGTAAAAGTACAGAAACCAGAGCAAAGAAATACTCAAGTAAAATATCACATAATAATAAATAATTTACCTAAGTAAAAGTATTAAAGTACCTGTTTAAAAATGTACTTCAAGAGTAACATGTAGAAGTATTTTGCGCAGATAAGGCTTCAAATGTAGTGATTTTAATACAAATTTGTGCTGAATTGTGTTCAACAAAAACAAATGAATTGATCATTTTTGAAAATGTACTTAGGTAAAGTACAGATACCTAAATGTTTTACTTAAGTACAGTACTACTTTTACTTCATTATATTCCACAACTGTTTGATTCACAGTAAAAACTGTATGTAATCATGTTTTGTCCCAGCAGTCAGTGCGCTACAAAAAGCAGCACAAATAGAGGACAGAGTATCACTGCACCATCAGAAACTCCCCTTCCTGAAGCTGCCTGTTTTCCAATGTGGCGACGTCCTGTTGTTGTTTTGGGTGCAATTAACTACTATATACTCCCTCATGTTATCCTTATTGGTCATTTTGCAGATGATGTGAATGGCTATGGGCAGCATACAAATGAAGGCATGGGCTCCTTCCACCATGACGGACCAGAGGTAATTGTCACAAAGCACAAAATATTGTTAATGTATTATTATGATTTGTTATTATTTATTTACTTATTCACATTTTACTTCACCTTCTATACACATTCACATGCACCATTTATTTTATTTGGATATTAACAATTTCTCATGTTTTAATGTAATCTTCCATTACATAGTTACCCTACCTGAATGTTTGTTTGATTTGGTGTAGCTGAATTTGCCTAAAGTAGCCACTTCCTTTTTTCTAAAAGAAAGCGAGCAGTGCATCCTTCACTGTATGCCATAAACTTTTGCAAAATATTACACAACATAAACTGAAGAGGACATATCAATATCATTATTAAGGCCAGGATGCTTTCCATTTTTGCTGGGCACAAACAAAGGCTGTGCAATTAATCAAATTTTTATTGCGATTTCGATTTGCATGTCAAACAATCTCCAAACTCATATACCGGTAATCGAGTTGAAATGATTAGTAGTGTTGTATTACTTGAGACCGGTCTGGTTCTGGAGACAGCCTCGAGATTGTTTGTTTACGGTCTTGGTCTTGTCTTGGACTCGTGGTCTGACACTCGACAAGTGGGATCATATTTCTTTATGGCTGCTGCTGTCGGCAATAAACTTGTACTGGTGTTTAGGAGCACTTGGGGTGTATCACTGCAGCCTATGTGCTCATGTGGAGCCCGCGAACACTAGGCGGCACATCACAAACCCACACGCCCTCAGAGCAACAGCGTGTACCGTCGTGTACCATCGTGTATCACAGGGCAGGTTAAACTTCTTAAAACTTCCTACCTGTCTGTCCGCCTCACATCATCCTCACCTTTTCGCACTCTCGCTCCTCCCCACATGTAGCGTACAGAGGCTCCCTCATCAATGCTACAGTGGCCGCACAGACCAAGCCCACAGCACACAGCAGATGTGACTGAAGTTTGCACAAATGCATTTGTCACGACGTGCATTTGGTACATGTGCAGAGGCTGGTAAATACCAGTGCAAAACCAGGAGGTAATGTAACTCCAGTTAGGAACTTGATAAAACATGTTTAAAAATCCTACCCACTTTATTCACTTTCTTCAGAGTTTCTGTAAAGTATAGTTTATTTTTAGATAGTTTATTATTTTTTTTTGTATAGTTCATTTTGGATACATTTATGTTTTTCTATGCCTTATTTCATGTTCATGTTCAAGTATATTTTATTAATTTTATGTTTTATACATCGCAAAACTGCTCTAGGGTACATATTTGTAGCCGATATTTATTTTCAGTTTGAAAGTTTTGCGTAATTATTTTTGTTTTGTTTGTTTTAAAGAGAGAGAAATGCTGAATATGCATTGTCTATCCATCCATCCATCTTCTCCCGCTTAATCCAGCTGGGTCGTGGGGGCAGCTTGCTGCCCAATCCTCATAGCACCTGACCCCCCCATGAACCCCTGTGTGAGTGGTGCCCACAGGAGGGTGGACGTCATGGTCCTTGATGTTACTTCATAGGGGTATATGCATTGTGTAACTAGAAAATAATTGTTATAATTGTCATTTCAATATTGACCAAAATATTTGTGATAATTATTTTTTTCCATAATCGAGCAGCCCTAGCACAAACTAGTCTTCCTTATTTTTCCACCATTACCATTACCACAACCTTTTATTTGTTTGCTAGTTGCTTATATAGTAAACCCCACCAAATAACAGGTGCCTCAAGGAAGAGATAATCCGTGATATTCATTTCACTTGTTAATGGTTCTCATGTTATGGATGTATATTTATATTATGTATATTTATTAATAATGCTTATTAGGGGTGGGACAAGGCAGTATTTCCACAAGATGAGACACGAGATTTAGTCCATGAAAATGAGATTTTAACATCATTTATAATAACTGAATTGTGTAGTTGTGTAGTTCAGTTCAGTTTTGGCCCTTACAATTCTTTATTTTATTTTTTTGCTACTTATTTTGAATTTATTATTACCATATATATTTTTGCTCCATGTTATTGTATTTATTGTGATGTGTGAGCTACACATAATTTAAAGTTTGTCTAAGTCTAAAAAATCTCACAGGATAATTTTCCTCCTGTGTTTAATTTAGTTTAGTTTATTTGTTTATTTATCAGGGACAATGTGCATAAAAACACTGAGCTACACAAAGATGTAATATGTTTGTGCCAGGTTATAGCAAAATTGTTCATTTCCACCTTCAGACCCTGAACAGTTTGATGTCATACATGGTGTATATGCTCATACAGGATATATTAATGCAATCATTCATTAAATCAATCAGTAAAATTAGTTCCATTCATTCTTAGTCACCATCTATACACTGTTTACATATGATTCAGTTCCTGCTGTATTCATACACGTCAGCTTAATGTGTACAGGTTTGTTTGATTAAAAGCCAATGTTTGGTCAGGCATGTACAAGATTTTGTAGCACGAGATCATGTCCCATCCCTAAAGCTTAAATACACATTCCCTCAAGTGTAAAAGTTTCAAATATCTTGCAGTAAACTCTATAATGCTCTTCTTGCTTCCACACATAAAGTCTTCTGAAGCTCCTGAAGTGTTTGTTGACACGTGTGAGTCTCTGAGTGGGAGTCTGGCTTCTGTGGCCTCCTCTGGCCACAGTGACAGTCCACAGCGCGAGAACCCTGCCTTAGACCGTATCAGTACTTTGACTGGGGTAAGGGGGTCACAGGATCACCCCACTGTGTCTCTGCGTGTTTAACATAGCTAAGCAGAGGAGTGGTTTGTGGTTGTATAGTAGTAGTAGAAAGAACTAATTTAGGCATGATCATTTCACTGTATAAGTTTACTTTTTAATTGATTTGTGTGCATTTTACACTATTTTCTGATCTATGCTATAATGTTGTTTCTTCATCACAAACATACCTGGAGATGTGTTTTGTTTCATTCAGACATGTTTAACACACACATCCTGCATATTTAGGCTGCAGGTTCTTCTGTCAAAGAGAAAACACTCAGTTCGACCTTGTGATGTCATGTGGTAATACAGGAAGTGCTCCTCTGTGTTTTTAAACTCCATACACCTTCACTAGAATGATGATTTGGCTTATTTCAGTCTACCGGTGACATAAAAGGAGCCGCTAACTTGAAAACCACTACTTCACATCATCAAGGCAGAAAAGAGGTGGAACAGAGCATTTTGGGTTTTAGAGATGTTGACAGATTAATAATTCAGATGATGTGTGAATGAAACAAAACTTAAAACACACAAGAGTCAATTTCGAGTAATATAGGACCTTTAAATATAGAAGAATTTGAGGTCTTGTTCTTGGTGTTACTGTTAAAGTGAGGCTTTCCCCTTATTGTCCACTCGGTTCCTCCACAGCTCTCGAGAAAACGTGCCCTGTTCCTGAAGTTTCGTTCCCGGGTATGGCATGGTAAAATAGCCTTGTTTTGTGAAGCATCCTTTGGTGCATGTGCAGTTAGGCCTGTCACGATCATTTCTGTAGCGATTATCGTTCAGTATATAAAAGCTGGAACAATATTTTTTTGGGGTCATTATTTATCATGTGTACATATTCTTTCACTACTGAGACATTTTTTAATTTTTTTATATGACAATATTTAAAGGTGCACTAGGTAACTTGGTTTCAGAGTCTATCACCTGCTTTTTTCTATGGATATGCCATTGCTCTGCCTGGAATGTTCTACAGTGTGACATTAAACAGCTCTACCTTACATTTATTCAATTATAGTTGGTTCTATAGCTCAAAAATATCTAGAAAAACAGGCATTCTGACTCTGAGCGGGGTCGCCTCGCACAGATCTGAATTATAACTTGGTCTGTTTTGATTTCCATGATAGAAAGGTTTAATGCCATACTGTGAAATATTACAGACAAAGCAATAACATCTCCACAGAGAAAAGGTTCTGACGGATTCTCCGCCAGATAAGTTATAAGTTTAAGTTGCACCTCTAAGTCATAAAAGAATAGAAATAATAACTTCTATGACTCATTACAGGTGTAAACTAAGTAGCTCATAATTTTTTAACAGTATTGTAGATTTAGAATAGTTTTTGTGGTTGTTCTGTGGCATAAATTAGTTTCAGAATGATTATTTATTGTCTATATTTACTTCAGCAATATATCAAACTTAAAAATGTGTTATTGTGACAGGCCTATGTGCAGTCAGTGTCTGCTTTTAGACAGTTTTTTTATTCTGTGTTTCTCAGCACTTATCAAACATTCAGAGGAAATGTGTGTGGAGAAGGCCCTGTTGCTTGCTGTGTTCACACCTGTGATTATTCTCTGCTTGACTTCATGGAAAGTGTTGGTCTGGATTAGCAAAATAATTAGAAGGTTAACACTTGTGTAAGAACTTGAAAATTAATTACAAAACAGATATGGTGCATTTGATATTGAGATTTTTTTTCTCTGTAATAACTCCAGTAATCTTAGTAAAAGTAAAATGTATAATGGTATATCATGACTAAAACCAGGCTAAATTTGGAATAAAGATTAGTTTCCCTCACTATGGATGCATACCAAGAAAAACTGACCATGTATCAGGCTATTTTTACCATTCTCCACCCTCATAGCTAAAAGAAGATACAGAATGTTGAAACACCCAGTAGTTATGGCTGGGTCTGTAAATGTATAGTGCCTTATATGCCAGATTCACAGAACAGGGCTGGTCACCGCACATGTTCTGAATCCATATGACTTATCTGTAATTATAGTAAATTAGAGGCCTTCATTTAAATTTCAAGCATCCACCCTACTACATGACATACTACCACAGATGAAAGGTAATAAGGTTAAACATACACTGTATTTTATTTATTATTTGTCATCAATTGAGTGTGTAAGGCGACGTTTTGCTTCTTGCTTTTGTGTAAATATGTTGTTTTCTATATTTACCGATAGACTTAAACTAGCTGATGTGGTTAATCAGTGCAGTCAGTGCTTATCAGCAGTGGTGGTAGAAGTATTCAATTTTGTTACTTTAGTGAAAGTACAGATATTGGGGCAAAGAAAAATTGCTCAAGTAAAAGTACCACAAGAAAAAAACTAAGTATTGAACTAAGTATTAAAAGTATTAAAGTACCTGTTTAAAAATGTACTTAAAGAGTATTTTGCATAAATTTTGACATCTAACAAAGCTTCAAATGTAGTGATTTTGTTAAAGATTTGTGCTGAAATTTGTTCAACAGAAACAAATAAATTTATTTGAGTTTATTCCTGGCTGTTTACTTATTGACTTCTTACTTTTACTTTGTTCCATTTCACCATTGTTTATCTGTCAGGGCTGTTTCCTTCATTGTTCTTATCAAAGTCTTTTTCAGTCACATGACTCTCTCACACTTGAAGTAGGGAGTCTTAATTCAATCAGGGTCCACATTTCCTTCTAGTGCTGTATATTTATTGCATTACTGAGTTGGCTGGCTGAAGCTTCCACTCTGTTTGTGGATGTCATTTGTATCTGTTTTTCTTGTGGGACCAAATCAGTGGACTGTATGGGACAGGACATCTTCAGAGCATAAATCTCAGAGTCACAGGGGCGGGGTTTGTAAGATAGGCTCTTTAGCACAGCATCCGGTCTTTCTGCTGGTGCATCATTACTTTAAAAGGACCTGGAAATGGAGGTAAAGTGCTCATGTTCCCTGCTGGATTAGCTAACTCTACCAGGACTACAAAATTGTGCTCCCTGTTGTGGGATTTGTAGTCTTTTTCAGTTCAAACAATAGTGTAGGCTTCTGTGTTCAGCTAATGCATTGCTGTCGCTACTGACTGTAATGGATGCAAAGGGGTATTTTTAGTGTTCTGAACAGCTGAACCTGCCCAGAGTGCAGGCAGTGTTGGTTTGTTTTCCCTTGAAGCATTCCTGTGTAGTAGCTTCAAGCCTAGCATTAGCTTGCAGATGATACTTCAGCTTTCTGTAAATTTGCCTGGTTGCTACATTGCCACTGACATGGATTACAAGAACTAAGTAAATTTATTTAAATCTCTCTGCCTTTCCAATAATTAGTTTTTGTTTGGATCCTAAAAGAACACTGTGTCACGTAATACTAAACCTCTTTCTATTGGCTCTGTAGTCTATACATTTGAACTAATATGGTTTGCTGTGAGAGGTTTGCTGTTTTTGTCCCTATATTAATCTGGCTCAATTATTTAAGTAATGCATCCAAGATAATATTGTAGATGACTGTTCATCTATTATTACTTTTTTAATCATGTATGTTATTTTACAGATTGACAAACATCACCAGAGCAAAGATTCCATATTCTTTCGAGATGGAGTGCGAAGGATTGATTTTGTCTTGTCCTATGTAGAAGATAAAGATGATGGTAGAAAACCGGTAAGAAATAACACCATATATCACCATATATATATATATATATATATATATATATATATATATATATATATATATATATATATATATATATATATATATATATATATATATATATATATATATATATAAATTAAATGTATCACCATTGCTGTCACATAACCATATCATTGAATAAAAAGAACAGGTCCTTAAAGGATTTCCTCAAGTGTGTGTCAGCACCTAAGCCTGGTTGCTAAAACACAGATAAACACAGCCTGTTTGTTTGATCTGTTCTAGGAAATGGCGAACCTCCCTTACATAAAAACTTTGTCTTATTCAAATGCAGTTTATTTCCATACTGTGGCTGCTTGTTAAATGTGTATAAAGTCAGGCTCTTTGCTTTGGAGCAGTAGGGCTGTGTTTCATAGTTAGCTGTTAGTCTTCACATGTTAGTGCTATGAGCACTTTGGGAAGCAGAGTCAAACCTTGTCATTGAGTCAACACAGCACCTCTGCCCTTGTCAGATACAGACATTTTTCCACTTTGCGTGCAAGAAAAAGTTTCTGTTTTTTTACCCTCTCCCAATGTGCATGTGAATAATTCCTCAATAAGAAGACATTCTTGTAAATTGTCTTACATGATTTGTTATATTTATTGAATCTACCTTTTTAGGAGAGAAGGAACGTTTTTGAGGACAATCTCAGAAACGTTGGCTTGGACCTGGAGACAGAAGACAAATCTGTAAGATTATTAAGTACATTCACTGTGAACATGAAATATTTTTACAATCCATCCATCCATCTTCTTCCGCTTATCCGGGGCCGGGTCGCGGGGGCAGCAGTCTAAGCAGGGGCTCCCAAGCTTCCTTTTCCAATCCTTTTTTACAATCATCATGTCAAATGCTTTCCACTTCTTCAGCTGAACTGCATAAGAATACCTATTCTATTTAACACATTACATACAATAAGAGTAATGAGAAATGTGTACAACAGTATGCAGTATTTGTGCTATGTTAAATTTCTGTTCCCTTTATTTAAATTTGGCCCCAGCTATCTTCTATGCTTCCTTCTAATTTTATATAATTTTTTTCTCATCAGGAGTCTGAAGATGGAAAGACATATTTTGTAAAGATTCATGCTCCGTGGGAGGTTTTGGCCACTTACGCAGATGTGCTGAAAATCAAGGCCCCATTCAAGGCTAATGACATCCCCGAGAACAGGGAGATGCCCATGGGCTGGCTGGCCACGCCGATCCGCCTTCCAGAAGACATCATGTACCCTGAGCCAGACTACTTCACTGCCCCATTTGACAAAAACAAAGCCGACTTTTTTCTTATCGATGACAAGGACACTTTCTTTCCCCCATCAACCCGGAACAGGATAGTAAGGAAGAATTTAATCTTGTTTTTATGCCTGGTCTGGCCTGTAAAATTATGCTTCACAATAGTTCCCATATACAGAAGTATACAGCACGCACCATAGGATTGATATATTGACCTCGGTGAGACAGCAAATACAGAGATAATGAAACCAATAAGCAGAGGATTAGGGTATGACTGATGGTTTAATTATTTTGCAAGGTCAATAACAAAATTGGTTAGTGGTAATACTTGGAAATAAGTGCACCCTTCTTAATTAAATGTGTTTACTTTCATATAATAGTATTGTTTTTTTCTCTTTTTCTATGCAGGTTTATTACATCCTGTCTCGAACTTCATACTTCCATGACTGTGATAGGGATAAAATCGGAATAAAAAGGTTACTGAACAACGGCACCTACACTGCTGCCTTTCCACTCCATGATGTAAGTCCTTTTGAAGTATTTCTGCCTCAGCAAGGGAGGAAAATCTTTTGTTGTAACAGCAGCAATATGTTCTAGTAACTTGATATAATGCACTAAAAAGATTATTCTCTCTCTCCCCACATGCAGTGCAGATACTGGAAAAGCTCCAGCTATTCCAACTGTGAAAGTGATAGATACAAACTTTACAAATACTGGGCCAGATTTCTATGTTTCTTTAAGGAGCAGCCCATTCATCTAATACGGTAAACATGAAGTGGTATTAATATAATAATTAGGTTTACGTAATGTCATTTGATAACAACTTATTTTATTATCAACAGGAAATATTATGGCGAGAAAATAGGTCTTTATTTTGCATGGCTGGGCTTCTACACAGAGATGCTGTTGTTTGCTGCGGTTGTGGGCACCATTTGTTTTGTCTATGGGTTGTTGACCTATGAGGAGAATGAATGGAGGTAGCTTTGACATTAACATTCCACACATTTTACATTAAGAATTGTATAACACTGATCAGCAAATCTTCTTTCTTTCAGTAAGGAGATTTGTAGCGAGGACATTGGGGGCAATATTGTCATGTGCCCACTTTGTGACAAGAAATGTGGCTACTGGAAACTCAGTAAAATATGTAACTCCTCTTGGGTTAGTACATTGTACACTGTGGTTTTAAAGAATGTCATGTGGCTTATCGGTTTTATTCTTTTCAGCAATCACATCTATTTGACAATGTAGGAACAGTGTTCTTTGCCATCTTCATGGGGATATGGGGTAAGTTATTGGTGTATTTTAATTAAGAGCACCACCTAGTGGATGCTAAGCATAAATACTCCAGATGGTCTTGAAAATAGCATGTACATTCAGCATAAGATTTAAAATCCTCATTATTTGATCAATTAATTATTGGTGCTAAACTAGAATCTGAGTTTATGAGACTCCAGATTTCTGATTGTCTCAGATGTTCCCTGCAGTGACCCTGTTCCTTGAGTTCTGGAAGCGGCGTCAGGCCCGTCTGGAGTACGAGTGGGACCTGGTGGACTTTGAGGAGCAGCAGCAGCGTCTCCAGCTCCGGCCTGAGTACGAGACCAAGTGCAGTGAGCGCAAACTCAACGTCATCACTCAGGTGTCTGTGGCCCTTTCCCTCATATGTTACTCATGATATTTTGGTTTGTCTTGTTGCAGTCATTCATTTATCACAGACGGTTCTTTAATTAAAAGGTGTTCTGAGTAGACTCGGACTTGTAAAAAGGAGGTACTTTAATTTGCCTCTAATCACCAGGAAATGGAGTGGGTTCTTAACAGGACCGCCCCGAGTCTTATGGCAAAACTGTTAATTTGCTGGGTGGCTGTTGTATTTTGGGTAAGATAATGCCAGTCTAGACAGGGTCATTTTGTGGCAATGTGTTTAACAGATGTGACTGGAAAGACAGGGGGTCAGGTTTGTGAAAATACGAAAATATTTCCAAACATTTTAGTTGTCTTAAAAAGCACCGATTGGGAGAATTTCAATTTTTACTTTGAGATTCAAGATTTTATTGTTATTTTCAAGACAACAAAATTATGTGGCCTAGAGATGCTGTCTTTTCAGGACATTGTGTGACTCATTTGTGCTCGTGCTTTGCTTATGACATAGGAAGTGGAGCCTTACTTACCTTTAACAAGCAAGTGTGTACGCACATGTTTGTCGGGAGCTACAGTCCTGTTTTGGGTGAGCATCATATTTTTTTTTGTTTTAAAAATTGTGGTTCTCAAATGCAGGTATGACCTTCAGGTCTTTCAAAGAGATATTGAAAAAGTTAGTTTAAAACCACTTGAAAACCACTATTTTGCATTTCATCTATTATTTATATTCCATTATGTGTTTTTGGTGTATTGGCTGCATTTATTTCTGTTTGAACCTCTTAAGCATGTTGAATCAGCATGTTATACTTAATAATAATAAACTGTTGTCCATGAAGTTGGTATGAAATATATTGTAAGTCTGCGCAATTCTAAACACTGTGAAACTGTAAATTGCTTGAGATGTCCTCGAGAATATAATATCTGTAAATTAGAAATCCAATCACTCATGTACAAAATGGATCTAGCCTAAATTCAGCCTGGAAGACCTAACTTCACTCCCGTCTACCTCACTGCTTCTCCAGAATTTACCTGCTCTTCAGCCTTCATCACCTCACTCCAAATACTCCCCTCTCATCATCTCATCGTCCCCTTTACTTTCATCATCATCCCATCATCCCATTCACTCTCCTTGGCCTTACCTCTACCACCTCCAGTGTCCAGGCCCAGGGGAAAGACTTTTCCTTCACGCCATCTAACCGGCCACACCCTTCATCACAATGTGTCCTGCTGGTTTCTGAGCACCAAAGCTAACTCATTCAATAAAACTATTAATACTTTCTCTTTGTGTCTGTCTGAGTCTCTCCAGGTTGAAATATGCTGCATTCATGGGCAACAGTGTAATTGTGTGTTGTATTTGTTGTGTAATTTAAACTGCTTTTCTACATTGTCACTGTTGTCTCTGTCCTGAAGATAACTTTGATCATTGCCTGTATCGTGGGGGTGATTGCATATCGCCTGGCTGTATATGCAGCATTTGCCAGTATCATGAAAGACAGTCCCACCAACAAGCTGCAGGTAGTGGGCCCCTACATCACCCCACAGCTGGCCACATCTGTCACTGCCTCGTGCATAAACTTTGTCATCATCATGCTGCTCAATCTTATGTATGAGAGGGTGGCTATTTGGATCACTGACATGGGTAAGGGTCAGAACATGAGGCCAATTTTAAACCTTTTGTATATGTTTTTATATTTTATTTCCTTAAAATATTTGTACTTTACCATCACAGAAATCCCAAAGACACACCTGGAGTATGAGAACAAGCTGACAGTAAAGATGTTTCTCTTCCAATTTGTGAACTACTACTCCTCTTGTTTCTATGTGGCGTTCTTCAAGGGCAAGTTTGTAGGATACCCCGGAAACTATGCTTACTTTTTCGGGTCATGGACAAAGCTAAGAAATGAGGAGGTACGGTTGTTTTGTTCATGTCTTTCTCTTTTAATTTTCTATTTATTTATTTTGATGAGATAGTGTTGAATCTGTATATTTGGTTTTGTTTCAGTGTGATCCTGGCGGCTGTTTGATTGAACTCACAACACAGCTCGTAATTGTTATGACCGGCAAACAAGTGTGGGGCAACATCCAAGAAGCACTGGTGCCGTATGTATCTTGCATTTACTCAAATAATTAATAAAAGTTTGCGCTTTGTCTAATTGATGTATTTATATTTTTAAAAGATGGTTAATGAACTGGTGGGGTAGCAGGAAAGCTCGATGTCATCCAGAGAGTCTGTACAGTCGTTGGGAGCAAGACCACGACCTCCAGCCATTTGGACAGTTGATGCTCTTTGATGAATACCTGGAAATGGGTAAAAATGGATAACACAATCATGTTTTATATTTAAATATAGTATAACATGGCAGAAAAGCTGTAAATATGAAGTTATTGCATTTATTATTTCAGTACTTGCATACTGTGTGTGAAGTACTATTAACATTGTAGCTGTATTATAATAGCCAAAATTATTCATTCAAATAAATGTAGTGTTGTCTACCAGCCTGTTGATGGTACTGTTTTTATCATGTATTTCTGCCTCCCTGATATGCAGTGATCCAGTTTGGATTCATCACGCTTTTCGTGGCCTCCTTCCCCTTGGCTCCGTTGTTGGCGCTCTTCAATAACATCATCGAGGTTCGAGTTGACGCTTGGAAACTCACAACTCAGTTCAGACGTCCTGTGGCGTCCAAAGCCCACTGCATCGGGGCCTGGGAGGAAATCCTCAACGGGTTGGCTGTCCTCTCTGTGGTCACTAATGTAAGGAGTCTGTCTACACATATTGTGCTTAGACTTGAATAATTAAAGAAAGTCAGTAATGGACCAAAGGACAAAATAATAAATTTTCTTCCTGGCATGTTAAGGAAGGGTCCCTGCACAGTGGAGATAGTACAGATAGTACTGTAGTGTCTTTATTCAAAACAGAGTCTTCTTAGTAGATTATTTAGGTGTATGGGTCTGCGAGTGATTATTTACTCCAGAATTAGATTAGTTTGAGTTTGATTTCTTTATTATTTCAAAATAAGTTATTTCTTAATAATGTTTCTTTTCTCAGTGTATGCTATAAACCCTGTTATTTATTTTGCAACCTCACATTTCTCTTATATAACTTTTAACTGTGTTGTTCAAATCAACTATTATATGTTAGTGAATCTGCTTTCTCAGCTACTGTAGACCCATTTTAAACACTAACATAAAAAAAGCTTTGTCATAAATGTACTGTTGTTCTCTACTTTTGAAACCATTCTTTTATATTATAATTTCTTATAATACTGCCCATTGGTTCTTTTACACAACTCAAACTCTGAAACCAAAATGTGTTTGTCTGCAGGCCTTTATTGTGGCCTTCACATCTGATATGATCCCTCGGTTGGTCTACATGTACGGCTACCAGCCCGACGGCTTAATGAACATGAAGGGCTACATCAACAACAGCCTATCCCTGTTCAACATCACCGAGTTTCCTGCAGACAGTCGGCCTGAAGATGGAGAAAATCCCTCTTGGTTTAACAGCTCCATCACTACCTGCAGGTACAGAATGTTACATTAATGAGTTAAATATAGCCTAAATAAACAAGATAAATATGTTAAATGACAAACGCACACGATTTGTTATAGTAAGTTTTTATACGGGGGCACAGTGGCTGAATGGCTAGCACTCATGCCTCACAGCAAGAAGGTTCAATCCCCAGCTTGCCCGGGCCTTTCTGTGTGGAGTTTGCATGTTCTCCCCGGGTCTGGATGGGTTTCCACTCCAGTTTTTCACATCAACCCAAAACATGCTAGTACCTCTATGAACTGAAATCAAGGACCATGACGTCGCCCGGCGCCCAGTTGGGCTCAGTCCGAAAGGACGACGTGGGTCCGCCCTCGTGTGGGCTCACCACCCACAGAGGGGTTCATAGGGTATGCAGAGGACTGGACGGCAAACTGCTGCCCCCATGACTCAGCCGGATTAAAGTGGAAGAAGATGGATGGAGTTTCTATGCAACAGTGATCTGCAATATTATTGTTGTTTTTTAAAGGTCCTAAGTCCACAAAATTGGTCCAAAAATTGACTCTTGTGATTATTAAGCCATGTTATAATGTTACCTCCTCAGAAAAAGTTGTGTTTTGCTTAACTCATCCATGTTTGGGGATGCAGACAGCCTAATACCAGCATTACTCAAACCTCAAAGTGCCCTGTTCCACCTTGTGATGTCATGAAGCATTAGTTTTCAAGTTAAGACCTCCTTTTACCCTAAGTCCAGTATAGAATGGCAATATTAGGCCTGAAATCATCCAAATGATTCTAGTGAAGGTGTATGGAGTTTAGAAATACTTCTGTACTTTGTGTATTACCACATGGCATCACAAGGTAGAACAGAGTGTTTTCTATTTTTAGAGAACTCAGCCTAAATATGCAACGTTTGTGTGTTACACATGTGTGAATGAAACAAAACACAACTCTAGGAATATTAGTAATGAGGAAACAACATTAAAACATAGCTCAGAAGGTAGTACATATAATACAGACCCTTTTAACATGTTTAACCTTAATGTGTAAACACAATATAGATTAGGTTATGGTTAAAAGAAGTTTTGTGAGTGTGTATTATTTTTATTTAGATACCGTGATTATCGTTATCCCTCTGGCCATGAGAACCAGTACACCCACACTATGCAGTTCTGGCACATATTGGCTGCTAAGCTGGCATTCATCATTATCATGGAGGTAATGCAATTTTTTTTTTTTAAAGATGACTTATAAATACTGTATATTTCAAGTAATTTGTTTTTTCCTTGCAGCATGTTGCGTTCATGGTCAAGTTTGTGGTGGCCCGTTTGATTTCGGATGTGCCTTCTGAAGTGAGAGCCAGAGTGAAGAGAGAGAGATACTTAGTCCAAGAATATCTGCACAACTATGAAGTAGAAAAGCTTAAAATGCAGCTCCAAAAACATGAGGATGAAGACTGCACATGCCCGCCAATGATATACCCAACAATACCCAACAATGATTTTGCTTCAGATTGTCTTTAGCCCAGGATGAACTGAAATGACATGAGGGGTGGGATCCAGATACCTGCTGAAGTATAATATGACAATTTACCACCCAAGTGTGCTACTGTACTTCACTAGAAATACAGATATTGCAAGAGTTATATACTTGTAAAATGATGCATACAGCTCAAAATGCCCTAGCATGCTGATACCAAAGATGAACTAAATTCTTAATGTGGCTAATTTTCTACAGTTATTATGTTATTGACAGTACCACAATTTACTGTAAGACAAATATCACTGTGCTAAACTTATGCTTTGAATCTATTTATTTAAAATGCTACAGGATAAGTTCTGCCTTAATCTATGAATTACCTTGTATGTTATTTAACCAAATAATGTTATGCAAAGTAACATGTGAAGTAGCATTACATGAAGAAGTGGCTCACTGTTGCTGATGTAAGCAGTAGGATCACTGATCCTGTGCGAGGCTGTTGTTTTGCAGTATCTGGTGGTGCATGTTATGATAAAAATGTTAACAGAAAGACGAAAGAAAATGTGCCTCTATAAAACTTAATGCTGTTAATGAAAAGGTCTCATGAATTGGTCAGAAGACTTCAGGTGTGATTTATGTTTACACAGAGCACTTGATACAGGCAGCTTTTGGCTGATTTCGTTTTTTTTATGTATAGTTTTATACATTTTTTTCAAAATAAATGAATAATATTGTGAATTGAATAGACAAGAATTATGTAAGGTGAAATTGAAATGTTATGTTATTACATTATTTAATATCATTATTTTAATTCAATATTTGCCAGTATAATCTGTCTGCCTTTTTTTCTGTTACAGAATCTAACATAAAGGTTATGCATTATTTGTACACTCAAATGCCTTAAATGTACTTACAATGACAATTTTTTTTCCAAGATGGCTGTTTTCAAAGTGAAATAAGGAAAAATAAACCACTTGACTTTTCTCATATACTAATATATATTAATGTTTTTTCTTTGCAGTTTTTTTCTTTGTACTGCAGACCGTTTACTGTCTATACCTGTAAACTGATAGTGATAAAATAAAAATATAGCCTACATTCACGAATGTCTGTGTAACCATAATTTATTAACAAAATATTTTCATTTCAATTTATATTCAGTTTGAGAAAAATGAATACATAGGTAGGCTATATGAATGGACGCTAGATGGCGCGCCTTTCCACTCAGTAATAGCGTGACTCTCAGAGTCAGTGGAGCAACAAGAGTGCATTTCAGTATGTAACGGGGATAAGTGAGCAAACATATAACGTTAAATGACAGTGCCAATGAACATACTAATTTCAAAGAACTATTGTGACTTTGCGTAAAGCAGTAGGTAAACGGTCTGATCTGATTTACTTTCAGTAGTTTTTTTTTTATTTTATTTTTTAACATCACTGCCTCTAGTGGTGGAACACGTTTTGACATCTATCTGGCATTTGGGATGTGTATTTATAGCCTAAATGAGAGCCTACAAGAGAAAAAATAAAGCATGCGATTGAAACTATTTATTAGATAGTTAGGAGAAGTTACAAGAGTAGGCTATTAACTACAAAAAAAATCAGACTTGTTGCATTAATTAAAACCATA
This sequence comes from Odontamblyopus rebecca, assembly GCA_030686955.1. Lineage (NCBI taxonomy): Eukaryota > Metazoa > Chordata > Actinopteri > Gobiiformes > Gobiidae > Odontamblyopus > Odontamblyopus rebecca. The sequence continues at coordinate 24,408,100 of CM060659.1, forward strand.
AGGCCTCGTCTATGTAAAACGTGCGTAACCGTTATGTTAGCGATTAAAAACAATCAAACACCATTTTTTGATTCCTAGATGCAAGTTATGCAATAGCGTCCAGTCTTTGGGAGTAGCACAGCGCGGAGGCTGAGGAGGAGGAGGGGCTGCTGACAGGTAGAGTCGCTCTCCGTGGTGCTGAAGCGTGATCCTCTCACAAAGGGCACACACCTCCGCGGGAAGACCAGCCCCTGCACTGGTTATACCTGCAACTTTTTATTTTCATCTTGATGTTTTTTCGTCGTGTGGATCTCAGAATGGCAGTGCATGGATTAACAATGCAAATGCGGACTTATGTGACTGTGGAGACAGCTCGTTCATCCTGAACGTGTCTTTTCCCGCTTTAACTGGAGACGTTCTCTGCTCAAAAGAAAGACGCGCCCCATTGGATTTATATTTCAACAATATGCTATTTGCTGCACAATTTTTAATTATAGTCTAATAGAATACTAGAAAAAATTGGATATGGAGCCAGGAAAAGAAGGAGCACTCCCTACTTCCAAAGAGGGGATAAAACAGCTCGCTGGGAAGGCCCTCGGCCATCTGTACAGGTAAAGGCATTTTTACGCAGCACATCGCCTCAAATAACTGGGTTGCATTTAGGAAAAGATTTGTAAACATGATCGGAAACTAAACCAAAGATGGATTACAGACGTGATGTGGGATCGAATATTTAAGGATGTGATATTTCCCTAGAGGACAGCCCCTTCAGCAGCTGCTCGAGCTGTTTTTAATAATTAATGCAACACAACGAGTCGTGACACAGGGTCTGAGGATATCTATTACAGTGTGTATCAATCTGGATTAAGGCAGGATTTATTCACTGATTTGGCAGATAGATGATAGATGTTATAAATCCTTCATGGAGAGACAAATTTGAAATGGGCACATGTTTATTCGGCAGCTATGGTCAAGTAACTTATTAGCCTCTACCAACACACAAGGGTTTGAATGTGAGTGAGTAAAAGGATATGTAGAATACAGAATATTGTTGGAGGATGAAAAAAAAGATGCAACGCAGAACATCCTGCAGCAGAATCGTGACTCAAAACGACAGAGAAAAATGCTTTTCAACTTGACAATACCTAGGACAAAAAGGTCTTAGAGCCTCTGGATGACAGACAAACCTAAATGTATTGATAAAAATGTATTTAAACGAAATGTGTGACACAAAGAAGACTAGCGCCATTTTACGCGCGAGAAACAAATTAAAAGCTGCATTTATGGAGCTGCTTTGTCCTTATGCTGCTGCAATGCGGTATGAAGGTCATTACTATGGCTTTCTGAAAGTAAACATTTTATAAGATAAATAATAGGGGGAGAAAGACGAGTTTCCCCACAACAGGCCTTTTTTAAAATTTGGAGTCTCAATGAGGCCTTTTGGGCCAAGACACTGAAGTTGCAAATGTAGTATTCAGCAAACATCAGCATCAGTAAGTCAAATTACTTAGCTATTTCCCCACATTATTGGTGGAATTTGGAGCTGAAGCCACGCATCAGTTTTCGCTTTAACCAAAAGAATGCATGATAAAAAGATGTGTGGTGCAGGCGGCTGGAGAAGAGGCAGCAGACGAGTGAGGCCATCGAGCTGACGGAGGATGGGAGACCTCGCGGAGACGAGGAGCGCCGCGCTCCGCTGTGTGACTGCACCTGCTTCGGGCTGCCACGGAGATACATCATCGCGATCCTCAGCGGCCTCGGCTTCTGCATCTCCTTTGGGATCCGCTGCAACTTGGGTGTGGCCATCGTCAGCATGGTCAATCCCCGCACGGTCCACGAGAACGGGAAAATCATCATCAAAGAGGTACCCCCAAGTCCCGCCCCCCATCACAGAGAATTCCCTTTTATAAAATGAAACTTAAGGCCATTTTGTACAGGTAATGAACCCATAATGCACATAAAACCGCCGGTGTCCTGTACACTGGATTTTATAATTATTTTATCGTATGCCTTTTAATTAATTATAAAAAGAAACTATAATGCCTACAATTTCTAAAAAATGAGGCCTATTATGATCACCTTCAGTCGACGTACATTGCTGTCTGAACAAAATATATACATTAACACTAAAAAGTCAATGTTATATTTTTAGAAAGCTAAATTCAACTGGGACCCCGAGACTGTGGGGATGATTCATGGATCCTTTTTCTGGGGGTACATCGTCACTCAAATACCAGGAGGCTACATTTCTTCAAGATTAGCTGCTAACAGGTAGGCTCCATTGTGCTGTTGGTCCATTTTGAATTTTGCCCCATATTTTTGTTGATACGGGATACCCTTGGTGTGGAGGGTGTATGACCTCAGAGCAGATAAAATGAGGATTTGGCTGATTCGTAGCAGGCGTGCCTTCTCTTGTTAATGAGTTCCCTGGGGACGACCGTGTCTAATCCTTTATGTTCAGAGACCTGGCAACCACCGCGCGGCCAAAACGCTGAGAGAAACGTGGTGTGCGTAATGACTGATTTCTGATTCTGCGCCACGCACCAGTACTGACTTCAACTAACAGATGTTTACGCTGAGAAAAAGAGACAACGAATTGTAAATGCCCGTTTGAATTATCAGCCATCCTGCGTCAGTTCAATCTATTTCAAATGATTTTAGATGCCCAAAATTGGAAGCTGTTTGGGAAAATGATACTGGAAGATACTTTACAGAATAATATGCGTAATTCAATCCAAATAAATATCTATAGCATATAACATGTGTTATCAAGTAACTAGAGCAATAATTTTAAGGTCCCCCATGCGCCAGAGAGAGTGAGAGAGGAAGGGCATCTGTTTTAAAGCTCAACTCACTATTTCCAAATTGTGGAAGCAACACTTGAAGAGAAATGTTGAAAGGAAATCTATTGCATTCAACTTTAAATACTTGTGGACCCTAGACTGTAAATACAAGTATTAATAACAATATAAGTATAAATATAAGTACCTCTTTATATCTATGACGTGGATCAAATGTAGGTATTAACCTATGTATTATACATGTGCACCTTTATGTGCTTATTATTCTACACTGACACATAATGGTTTACACAGGGTTTTCGGTGCTGCCATTGTGCTTACATCTACCTTGAACATGTTTATTCCATCTGCTGCCCGAGTGCACTACGGGTGTGTCATCTTTGTGAGGATATTACAAGGACTGGTGGAGGTATGGACTGGACACACAAGCCAAATCTACATCTTGACATTTCATAGTCACTAAATGATCACATATTCTGAATCACTGAGCTGATGTAGTGAAATTTAATTGAGATTGTCCGTACAAGTGTTTTCAGATGGTTTATTGAGATGTCAGATTCACTCACAATGGTCTACTGCTTTATTTGTATTTATCTACTTGTCTTTATTTAATTAGGTAAAATGTTTGAGAGCTAATTGTTATTTACATACATGACTTGGCCAAGAGGCACCAGAAGGAAAATATACATACACACTATACACTTCACAGCAGATACACAATACATTTACAAAGCACTTTGAGTGTCGTGCAGGGTGCTATATAAATGCAATGATTAATCACATATAGCATATTCAATAGGCTCAAAACACTGAAGACTAGTGTAAAAGTGTTAACAAGAACACATGTCCACCACCAGTTTCTGGAGTTCATGTTTAAAACCAGAGATAGACATCAGAGTAGTGAGTTTAAGGCTGTTCTAGTGTGTTTGAATTAGCTTTATGTTTGAATTAGAAGTGGAAGTACACTCGACGAGTACACGAGTAACATCTCCATTCATTGCAGTGAATACAGTTGGATTAGTGTACAAACAGTGGCAGCTATACTGGACCATCATGCACATATTGCTTTACATGGGTGAGATGGCTTCATGTTCATAATGAAACACATAGAACAAAGAACATAAAAACCACTTGATGGGGGCTTGGGATAAAGGACAAATTCACTCTTTTCAAACTGAAGGTCAGACTGCGGTTGTTATTTTGTTTAGCTACACACACTGGTTTCAATGGCAGCGAGAGAGAAAGAGAGAGAGGGAGGGAAAGAGGGAGGGAAAGAGGTTGTGTTTAGTGGCCATCGACTTATTATTGCAAATTAAACATTAGCATTTCAGGGTTCCTCCCATGCACTGGCCCCTGCAATTTGTGTCTATCAATAGTGGATTGTATGCCACTTAGTAAGTAATGAAGATTTAATGGGAGCAATTCAGTTTTGTTTTCATGAGGTGTGTAGTCAGCTTGAATTTGCACTGACTCACACTCAAGCCATTACTCCGTATTAGAAAGGTCACAGACAGTACATGCTGCACTAATACAATTTGTCTGATGAGAATTAACACAATGGTTAACAGATCTCATATTGTATTTTGTAATTTGTTCACACTGGAATATATCCCATTTAATACAATAATAGCAATTTAGGCCTGTCACAAATGTCTATGTCGACCATAATAATCGTGGGTATGTTTTCTTTGTACTAGTAAGGAATATTTTGTTATTTGTATGTGCTACAATTACATTTAAGCTGCAGAGGTTTGAATAGATCAATTCTATGACACATTATACTACTAGTCTTTAAAGTCTTTAAAGTGTTTTTGTTACACTTAGACTTTAGACTTGACAACAGAAAAATGTTGTTTCATTCTCCACAATTTGTTATCATGACTGAGCTATGGCTATTTTTACAATGCAGCAATACACCTAAAATGTTTAAGAAATGATTCAACAAAAATGAATTAAGGATTACACACATATGCAACAAAAAGTGATCATAATATTAGATGTGTCTTGCTCAAGGACACAATGAAAATAGTACGTATTTTCAGTGTCTCTCTGTTATTATTTTTATATAGTTTAGGTTTGTTTTATCGTATTGTATATTAGGTATTCTTCAACTATGCATTCTGCACTATGCATTCATTTGTGTAGGGAGTAACCTATCCAGCCTGCCATGGCATCTGGAGTAAATGGGCCCCACCGCTGGAAAGAAGTCGACTGGCAACCTTGTCCTTCTGCGGTAAGGCCCGTGTCTTAGTAGAGTTTCATTGCTTACTATAAAGGGTTTCAGATTTCAAAATACTGTGTGTAAGTCTATCCTGAAAATAGATGTCCTCTGAATCAGCAGTCACACTTTTGTTTACTCATGGTTCTGCTCAGGTTCATATGCTGGAGCAGTGGTAGCCATGCCTCTCGCTGGGATCCTGGTGCAGTACACAGGATGGTCCTCTGTCTTCTATGTGTACGGTGAGAGAAAAAACATATTTAAATTTTTACAAAGTTTAAAGGAGAGGCTTTCAAATTATAGACATATTATTATATTAACAACATGGATAAACCAGACTGAGATTAAGATTAGGCACTATAGCTAAAGTAGCCACACCGGCTTGTCAAAGCCTGATCTCGTCAGATCTCAGAAGCTAAGCAAGGCCGGGCCTGGTTAGTACTTGGACGGGACCACTGGGAATTCCAGGTGCCACAGTGGGGCGGTGTTCTTGTGTCCTTAGGCAAGGCACTTCACCCACATTGCCTAGAATGAATGTGGAGTGGGTGTGAGTGATGGTGGTGGTCGATGGTGCAGATTAGCAGCCCCGCTTCTGTCAGTCTGCCCCAGGGCAGCTGTGGCTACAGTAATATCTTACCACCACCAAGTGTGGAGTTTGAACAATGAACTGTAAAGCGCTTTGGGTGTCTTGAAAGGCGCAATATAAATGTAATGATCAATTAGTTAATTAATGTCAGCATTATTCTCCATTAAAATTCTTCAGAATATAAATTCAAAGCCCAAAAATATGGAAACACATGACGTATATGTAGAGGTTACTACTAGGCCTAATCTACTTCAAAGTATAACAGTTAAAGGGTCGGTATTTTCTGATCCACTGTATAATGTTGTTTCCTCACATAGTTGAAGTGTTTTGTTTCACAGGTTTAACACAAACCCTGCATATTTTCTTCTCTCAAACAGAAAACCCTCTGTTTCACCTTGTGATGCTATGTGATAATGCAGGAAATACTCCACTTGTGTTTTTAAAGTCCATATTTTCACTAGAATAGATCGGATAATTTCAGCTCCTGAATTGTCTCTGCTGGACTAAAGGGAAAATGTAGCTGTTAATTTGAAAAGTACCCATTCATGACATCAAGGTGGAACAGAGCATTTTGAGCTTTAGGGACATATATAGACTAATAATTTAGCGTTCAACCATGTGAATGAAACAAAATGCCGCTCCAGGTAAGTTTTTGAGGAGGTAACAACATTTCAACCTGGCTAAAAGCTCATGAGAGTCTGTTTTGCATAACAGGATTTTTAAGTGGCACTTGTAGGGATCTCTTTAACAATTGATTGATTGATTGATTGATTGAATATATATAAGGCATAAGTGACATAAATCATTTAAATGATCAGGTAATGCACTAAAAAGTTGAAATAAATATGAAATGAAATAAAAATTGTGAAGCACTGACTTAACAGAGCACTTAATAAATAGCAAAAAAAAAAAAAAAAAAAAAAACATAAACCCATGACAAACAATGTTGATGTATTTGACAGGGAGCTTTGGTATTGTATGGTACATGTTTTGGATACTGGTGTCGTACGAGAGCCCTGCGGAGCACCCCACCATCAGTGAAGAGGAGAGGCGTTACATTGAGGAGAGCATTGGGGAGAGTGCACAGCTTATGGGGGCCATGGAGGTGACTGGACCTATTTCAAAAACGTATTACTGTGCTAAGATTGTCATGACCTCCCTCTAATGTTTTATTATTTAATAGAAATTTAAGACACCCTGGAGGAAGTTCTTCACCTCAATGCCCGTCTATGCAATCATTGTGGCCAACTTCTGCAGGAGCTGGACATTTTACCTGCTCCTCATCAGCCAACCTGCCTACTTTGAAGAAGTGTTTGGCTTTGAAATCAGCAAAGTAAGTTAACAATTGAAAATAATGCATGTACCAGGGGTTATGAAATAGATCAGACAAATGTGAATGGACTGCAAAATAACCCATAGTGCCCTTGTTGAAAGAATGCAATGAAAGCTTGTTACATTTTTATTCTTAATCAGCTGTTTTTGCAGAACTTTGCTTTTCTAAATAAATTTTGCATATCTTCAAAATAGTATTCAAACTTCTAATTTTAAAAGCGTTAATAATTTCCCACTGCAGCTCTGCTCAAACAGTGACAGATACAGAACTACATTCATACCATACTCCATACAACTGTACAACAACTCACCCTTATGTAACAGACAACATTTCTTTCTGTTTTACTATATTTATATATATATATATATATATATATATATATATATATATATATATATATATATATATATATAAATATAATTATGCCTTATTTGACACCAGTCTCTTATTTTGAATGTATTATTATCAGTTTATCATAATATATTGTGATGTGTGAGCTACTGTGTCCAAATAATTTCCCTTGTGCCTCAATAAAGTTTGTCAGAAATACTGACCACTACTAGTGCATACCCATTCATCCAGTTAGCAAATGAAACAGACAGGTAATTGTTTTGATAAAGGCTAATGGCAATATTACCTTTCTCCAACAAAGATCTCAGTCACCACAATCTGTACATGCATGACTAAGAAAGATGTCACAAAGGAGAGATTCTATTGTCTTATGTTCAGTAGCCGTTGCCCTATTGTAGATGTAATCCATGAATCAAGCTATTTTGACAGTTACAATTGAAGTTCAGGATTAAACTGGGGACAGTGATAAAAAACACCCAACCTTTTGTCCACATGTAATATTAGATTTGTCCCAAGTTGGAAGTGATCTGGCTGCTGTCTCATACATCAAACTTTTTCTTTTTTCATTATGCAGGTTGGGGCTCTCTCTGCTCTTCCTCACTTGGTTATGACGATTATAGTGCCACTGGGAGGACAGTTAGCCGATTATCTACGCACACACAACATCATGTCCACCACGACGGTCCGTAAAATTATGAACTGTGGAGGTAAGGCAATGATAATGAATAATCTAACAGCTAAAACAATAGTATATGTTAAAGGGAAACTATGTGGTTGGGGGTCTGTCACCTGCTTGTTGCTATGGATATGCCATCGCTCTGCCTAGAATGTTCCATAGTATGACAATAAAAATCTCTACCTTACATTTATTCAATTACAGATGGTTTTATAGCTCAAAAATACCTCTCCTAATGCCTCTCCACAGATCTGACCTATAACTTGGTCTGTTTGGTTTCCATGAAGATAGAAAGGTTTAATAACATACTGTGAAACATTCCAGTCAAAACGATAACATCTCCACAGAGAAAAGTGTTTGACGGGCCCTCCATCAGAAAAGTTACACAGTACACCTTTAATCTTTGCCTGTTTATGTGTAATAGGGTTTGGGATGGAGGCTACCCTTCTATTAGTGGTGGGCTACTCTCACAGCAAAGGAGTCGCAATATCCTTCTTAGTACTAGCTGTGGGCTTCAGTGGTTTTGCAATATCAGGTAAGTCTATACTATGATAAACAGTAACTTTTAACATATACATAATAAGAAAATAATGTTGAAAATCTTGTGTAGGTTTCAATGTTAACCACCTGGACATTGCTCCTCGCTATGCCAGTATCCTGATGGGCATCTCCAATGGTGTGGGGACTCTGTCAGGGATGGTCTGTCCTCTTATAGTGGGGGCCATGACTAAAAACAAGGTACGTTATCAATCGCTATATATACAGTCTTAATTTATTAACATTCTATTTATATTAATTAAATGCATTACAGAAGAATAGACTAATTTCATTGGGTCATGTCAAAACTGGAAATGCATGTTGCATAAATTTTGTTCACATAGAAAATCTTCCAAAATGAAACAAACAAAAAAACAATTTCCAATTACCTGGCCAGCCAGAACCATACACTTTAAACTTAAAAATTATAAAGCACAAAATGCAAGATAAAGCATTGAGAAACAGCATGGATTTGCTCAGAGTCAACAATTGAGGCACCAAACTGCTTTTATCTCAGATAAACAAAGTTAAATATTTTGTTCTGAATGCTACGAGAATTTTCAAAAGATGCTGAGAGACAAGTACTACAAATTAGCGGCTGTGGTTGGACAGTCTCAAGTTTGGACAGAGAATTTGTGCCCGTGGTTCAATTGCAGACTCTTGATTTGAACAGAACGTAGAAGGGTCTGGCTGGTCAGGCAAATACGGCAATATGCATTTTAGCATGGCATATGATAAATTTACTGCATGTAATATATATCATGTTGCAGGTTATATCTATCTGTCTAATCTAAATTCTAAAATCCACATTATACATCTTTATAACATTGAAGACTACTGTAATTAACACCAGAGTGACATTGAATGACAAATGCTCTTTCCCGTGTTTTAGACCCGGGAGGAGTGGCAGTATGTCTTCCTTATTGCCTCCCTGGTGCACTATGGGGGCGTTGTGTTTTACGGTATCTTCGCTTCGGGTGAGAAACAACCCTGGGCCGACCCAGAGGAGACCAGTGAGGAGAAATGTGGTTTTATCGATGAAGACGAGCTGGCGGAGGAGACCGGAGACATCACACAGGGATATGGTTCTATGGCAGGACCGGCTAAAAGCTACGGAGCAACTGCCCAACTCAACGGTGGCTGGGTACAGGACTGGGACAAGACTGAGGAGTATGTCCAAGAACCAGCACAAAACATGTATGCAGAGGGAGGCTATTCTTAAAAAGGTGGTGAGTCAACCTAAACAGATTGCACAGATGAATATATAATTAGCTGTTTAAATTGTATCAAAGTACCTATGACTAGTTCAAATGCCAGTGTAAACAGATACGTAGTTAGTTGCAATGCAGAACAATCCCAGAGTTATTATCATTATATCTACTGTATATAATATAGCGTAGTAGTAGGAAACTGCAGGCTATAGTGCCATGGATGATGTGATTACCCTGTGTTGCTTTTGGGTCCATTCCTGCTAAAGACAAGTCACCTTATTATTATATCAGAAGTCTGCACAGTAGCATTTATTAAAGTCATATTTTTGTGACACGTATGATGAGTTAGTGTCCATTTCACCATTTGTGTTATATAGAATAGTACTGCATAGGCCCACATAGCTGCTAATGGTTTACAGAGATGTTTCTTATTGCTATAAATATTCTTCCTGGCCCTTCTTTTTGTGTTAGGTTTGAGCATTTTGTGTAGTGTAGTAGAGTAAAGCAAACCCAACCCTTAAAGCACAGACTTATGACATTATAATAGGGCAATGGAACTATTTTAGCAGGGATTGTCCTATAGAATGATATAGATGAGATATTCCTGGTTCAACAGTAACATAGAAATCCCAAACCTCATTGAAGTACTTGAACAACATGCACCAGGAAACACTGCAGTTGACTATCACATCGGGTCTTACCACTTTGATTGCACTCAGATTGATATAAGTATTCATAATCTAAAAAGATAGACTATTCTGTTTCTCAAATGCGTGTATGTACTGTATATATCTGTATACTGTTTCTGTGAGACTATTGTGCACTTGGGTCGTTGATCTGTGTTTAACATGAATATAAAAAGGCCATATTTTTCATGGACAGAACCTTTTCAGGGAGATGTCTGCTTGCAAAAAAGGCCTCTATCTCGTGATCGAGGCCTATAAATTAAGTATAATATCAAAATAGCGTGAGTGCTGTTGAACTGTAGAGTTTTAGTGTGTGTTTGTTGCATGAAGTTGCTCAAATTAATGTTGACCATTGACAGTCCATACAACATACTGCAATGATATCTGAGTGTCTTCTGCCAATATAAATAATAACAAATAAAACTCCTAAAAATCAGGTGATGGTTGCAGACCAAGAGATGATTGTTTTCAAAACATTGTTGAATTGATGTTTGGTGTGCATTGCAATAATTTCTGTGAACCAGCTGCCAATCCATCACACCATATTTTGCAATGCCTTGCTGTAGCTAACTGTAATTGTTTTGAAGTCACGTGATGAACATTTAAGTGTTTTATCAAATACTATTGTCTGAGGTCTATTGTGCTCCCAATGGCCAGACATGGTATTGCATTTGACAGCAAGAATGCAGTGTACTGTATTTGAACAACCAGGTTTTTGTGCTTTATTGGTGTTTTTCATTGTCACCAACTTTATTGCCTCTTTGATATTGTCAAACTTTAGTGAACCATGTTAATAGATGGCTCTTCCACCTTGATTTCTATTTGCTCAAATTTGTTGCTGCAAGGATATTTAAAAATATAAGAATATTACGAATGTTTATGATGACCAAACAATGCTTTATTGGCTTTGTGCCTCGAGTTTATGTAAAACAGACACATGTGATTTTATGGCTTCTATAATTGTGTTTATTGAAGAGGTATGTAGATGTCAAAGGTATTATAAAAATGCTCATATCATTTTATATAAAAACATACAATATCAAGCTTGTTTTTGTTGTGCTTTCTTTCTGTTTGTTGATGGGAACCACGTGTTGAATGGGTACTAGTCCTTTGAGACTGTTCACACACCTAACCAGCTTCCCTCTCCTGTTTGTGTCATGCATTTCCAATTCATTCCGCGTTTCTCATTAGGAAATCAATGGGCTTGGTCTCTTGAGTTCAGGGCAGAGTATTGGTCCTTGTCATTCAGTAATTGGTGAAAGGGGATAGGAGCACCAGTGTTAATGCTATTACAGGGTATCTTAGGAAACTCCAGTTATTTTCGACATTGTTTATAAGCTGTGTAAAAGTGTCATGTGGGTGTATAATAGTCTGATGAACCTCTTAGCAACAACAAATCCTTGGGTTGCAGAGTGATAAAAATCTAGCTCTATCTAACCATTAAACATTGAAAGAATCTTTTGAATGTGTAAAAATTCAGAAAATATCAGATACAACCTGGAAACTGAAACCCAAATGATTAAAAATGGATTAACTGCACTGCCCTAAGCCAGTGTATGTTAAATCAATATGTAAATCATGACCGTCTTGAAAGCAGATGGTGACTAAAGAACAAACCAAAAGGAAAGGCAAAAATCACTTGTGTGTCCTCTACTGTTTCATGTAGGACATTCAAATATTGACCAGTGCATAATAAAATCCCTGTCCAATCAATAATGTTTAAGCCCGGCATATGTAAAACACCATATGAATCAGTAACTATTCTTCTTAAATTAACACAGAATAGTAATAGAAATATTACACTGAATCATATTTGTACATTCCACTGTACAGCAAACTACAGCTGGGGTGCATTGTATCTACAACCATCAACACCACAAATATCAAAGGTGGTTATACATTTTGGTTTCTAATTCATGTCTTACAGTCTATATAACTATATTTGCTGTATTTATTGTTTTGTGGAACAACAGTGTGTCTCACTGGATTGGATTTGAAGTAAGAAAACATATTTGTCCAAATAATTTATGGATGTAGTGAAAGAGGGTTGGTGAACAAGAAGGGGACACAAAGCAAAGGCCTAAAGATACCACAAAGATAGGTAAGGAAATGTATTAAATTAACTAAATACTAAATTTACCAGATGTTTACACTCATACTTTTTTTTTTTTTTTTGCAGCATATGTGAAGTCTAATAAAAGCCCGAGCACCTGCTGAGGCATCTTAGAGGTGTGCAGATGTGATGATTCTTTCTCTGGCAGATCGTTCAACACAAGCTGACAAACCACAGCCGCCTGCCCCTGACTGAGCTGCTAAATTATTCAGGGAAACATGGCGCCCATTCACTCTTTCTTTCTTTCTTTCTTCATCACTCCTGTTCTCAGCACAAATGAGCAGATTGTTGTATGGCTTGACTGGAGGTGAAAATGTTAACTAATAAGAATGGTAGCTGCAGCTCTAATTCAGTCAGTTCAGGAGTTGGGATTAGAGATAGACTGATACATATCGCCAATATATTTGGCCTATACTTGCATATTTTTGCATATCGGCTGACACTCACTCCCTTACAGATACTGCGAACTACGGCTACTACGGCTGCGAACCACAAAATGAAGGTATGACCAAAATAGCAGAACGTCACAGTGATCAAATCATTTATCACCATATTGCCCAGTCCTAATTTGGCAGTTTATAATAGATGTGAAATACTACATTAGTTTGTATCTAAAAAACACATGGTAACACTAGCTCAGTTGGTTTAGTGTTTATCAATATCCTCTAATCCAAAGCTTGGTGGTTCGAATCCCGCTTTCGACATAAAGTGTTCAGATCCACTGACCCACAGGTTGGCGGTACGATTCCTGCCTCCCACAGATGAATACTGTTGTTATGTCCTTGGGTAAGACACTTAACCCATACCTGCATACACTAGTGTGTGAATGGAAGAGTGGTTCCTTTATGTAAAATGATTTGAGTGCCTTGAAGGTGGAAAACGTTAGATAAAAATGTGACCATGACCATTTACCATACACTATATGCAACTGCTTTTCCTTCTAAAGAAGAAATGATGGACAGGCAGGAGACTGATAACAACAGGAGGTGTTCGGCTTACATCAGGTTTAAACACACGATTGACACTTTAACTACTGTATGTTTAGCAAGCAGAAAGAGAATATAGTCAATCATACTGCTGTTTTATTTTGACATCTCCCTCTCCAACTGACTTTACGGCACATCAAACTTCACAACTTATTTCTTCAATAACCTGCTCATGCTAAGAGTCGAACCACTTCTTGAGCTGTAACTCGGACTTGTTAATTTGACAGAAAACCCAATTGTCCTGGCAGCCACGTGGAACATGTTTTCTCAAGCCTAACCAGCCAGAATGGTCACGCCTGGTGCACCAGAGATGTGCCTGTTAGGCTCCCACCACCAGTAATTGGAGGAAATCTGCCAGAATATTTTTATCCAATAATGCAAGCTACTGTACTGAATTATGTATAGACTAAAGGGGTGGAAGACAGGGCTAATCTTATATGAATATTTGTATAGAAAAAGAAAATAATTAATAATGAGTGGAGATGAGACGAGGCGCAATTTCTGCAATACAAAACGAGATTGGGTCCACAAAAACAAAACAAGATGAGATTTTAACATAATTTGTAATATATACATTTTGCTATTCAGTTTCCAATAATGACCTCACATTTTTTTATATATGTATTTTTGGTTTTGCTTTTTGGAACTATAAGAGATGTAACTCACCAATACTTAACCCTTTTTTGTACAATCCAAATGTAAAGATCTCGAGACAATTTTTCTCCTGTGTGGATAATCTTGTGAAAATTTTGTCTCGCGAGATCTTGTACCATCCCATAACAACATAACAATATAAAAGCTTAGTTTCGCCTCAGAAAGTGCACAAAAAGAAAACAATACTGTAAAAATTATGATATTTTGTGATATCTTCATATGGGATATCGTGGGGGGTTTGATAGTGGTCTGGGGCAGGTGCCGCTTGACTCCTATGGGACTGTAATGGGATGAGGCTCAGCCAGATGAGTGTTTGATGACAGGGGAACACTCTTCCCCAGGGACGCTGCCTGCAAGCAATTACACCACTGATCCCCTCTCCTCTTTCTCTCCGGTCACCAATCACTGCTGTATTCTCAATAGCTTAAAAAAAGGTTTGCATCTCACAATTTCAAAATAGTATAAAATGAATTACGGTTGAATTACTGTTTTATGCCACCTCTAGTTATTTATCAACCCAGGTAAATTTTGTCTACACACAAATGCCTGTCTTGTGTTCTGCTAATTGCTTTATTAATGAAGAGCTTGGAACAACAAATCAAATTTGTCTCTTAGCAAATAACACAATACACATCTTATCCACATTGTAAATAATGTGAAAATAGCTACATTATCATATTTGTCACAAAGTTGTAAGTGTTAAGAAATGAAAATAGATCAAATAGGACTCCATCTTGCGTTCCAAAAATGTAAAGATAGTTGTACGCATGTGAGGGAAGCTGGTCTTCGCCATCTCCCCTCCCCCACAGCACACAGTGTTAACAGCTTCTTCACAGCTACAGCAGACAAAGGAGGAGGAGAGACTGATAAGATTTTACACGATACTGTCAGCGATAGCACTTCACACTACAAGCTCTAAATTGATTTAAGCATTAAGGTAAATGGGGAGAGCTTAGGCTGTCAGTGGTGGGTGTATACAGTGGACATTCAAATGATTAGATTTAATTAATTTATTTTTGTTGGGACTTATTGGAATGAAAAAGAAAAGTGTTTAATTACAAATATACAGTAGATCTACTCTAGGGATGGAACAAGATCTCATGCCACAAAATCTCATAAAACAAAATTGCCACAAGATTATGCACAATGAGAAAAATGATCTTGTGAGAAGAATAAAAAGGGTTAAGTGCTGTTCAGTTACATATCTTGAGAAACTTTAGATCCAAAAAGCAGAGCTACAATGACAGCAAAAATATTAATAAAAAAAAAAAAAAAATTGAAGCCAAATTTGAACTGCATAATTTACTATACTCTAATAATGACGTATAGAAAGCTGAAGCTTCATGTTATAGAGCAGTTCATTTCATCTGTGAATCTCTTTATGGTGGCCCCCTACTTGTCTCCATGTAAATGTTATTGCTTTGTCTAAAATGCTCCACAGTGTAGATTAAACCTATATATCACAAGGGAGAAAGCAGGTTAGAGCACAACGCTACGTTACAATTCAGATCTGTGGAGAGTCAACCCTATTCATAGAAGGAATTTCAGGTAAAGCCATAACATTTCCATGGAGACAAGCAGGTAGCGGTCCCTAAACTGTTGACTAGCTATAATAAAGCTTCAAATATAGCGCTCAGCATTGACTAAAGTAATAAATTATGCCACTTTGTTTATTTTTCCATTAAAGGCAATCACTCACTCGATTCTGATCATTTGATGTGCAACAGCATCAAATATAAAAATTACAGGAGTATATATTTAATTACAATCATTTCCCCCCAATATTTTTCATACTTCTGTCTGCGTGTTTGCTAACAGTGACCTCTCATTACTGGGGATGCCCTGACTGGGACACAGGTGTGCACTGGCCCCTCTCCCGCCTGTGTGATTTGTCACCAGGCCCAGACGGGGGGCAGACTGGAGAGGCTTAGGCACGTGCCACTATGGGACAGTCTCTCCCCCTCCTTGTCCCCCACCCTGCCCCTCGAGAAACCCTATTCACACACCAGATGGGGCTGGATCTGAGTTTTAATGAATGCTAGCCTTCACAACCTTTCCTTCCTTTATTACCACATGCTGACGGAGAGCAATCTAACAGTGGAATTACATTGTGCTGGTGGGGAGACAAGCTCAGGCATATGGTGTCATGATTTCAACTGTATTATTGTAAAGACCTCAAAACTGGTGCAACCCTTTTGTTGTACCAGAAAACAACCCTATAATTTTACACTTAAGGTTACAAAAAGGGCAATTTATTCTCATTTAGCTTTGGATAAATGGGAGGGGAAAAAGCTGGGTGGGTAGTTTGTGGCTTTTACCACAGAGCTCTAAATATAATATACATCAACAACAAAAAAAACAATATTTCAACAGACATTTTAAATGCAAACCTATTTAAGGTTTGACCACAATTGTATAGTAGAGAAACTGTCGAAAATAGCCAAATGCCTTAATTATCACTATATCTGCTACTTCTGACTGTGTTCCCAAAAAATCCCATCCAAAGCCTCTTTATTTCTATAGCACTGTTTACAAAGTGCAGCACATAGAGAAAAAAATATCTACAATGTAATACAATAACATAATAATAAAAATAACAGAGTAAAAACAAATAAATTACACATTAAATTATGTCCACAGGAATAAATTCAATAAAACAAAACAATAAAAGACAGCAGAGGATCACACAACTCATGTGGTGTTAAAAACCAGAGAGTAAAAGTGGGTGGGAGAGAATGTATGCAAATATAAGCACTTTCATTCCCTACAAGCTTATAGCAAAATATTTCTTTCTGGGTACATTCATAAGTACTTGCAGTGCATTGAAAACATAGATTGTACATATAAATGGACATAAGTAACCTGCTAGCTGGCGCATTCCAAATAGGAAGTGAGCGTTTCCACTTCCAGCTCCATCGACTCTGGCTCCTTTACATTTACTGGTAGAAATTGTAGAAATTGTAGAAATTGCCTCTCTCTGTAACTGCTGCAGTGAGCCTTGTCATTTTGATCTTAAAATGTTTCTATTAACCCACTCTTCGTGATCCTGGTGTTTTTATTTCACTATTTTGTCTGTAAATAAATTCCTATTCCTAATATGAAACTGGACTCAAAATTCGCTCCTATAACTGCTATGCTAGCCTCATGAGCTTCATTTGACTGGTGCCGAAGGCTATGTGTGACGTCACACTCTCATTTCTTTATACAGGCTATGGTTGAAACAAAAAACTGGAATTAATCCCAGAACTAAATCATGCCAAAACCAAACTGGGTCTATATTAACACAACAAGTTGGGCCCAAACCAGGACTACGTCATATGAACACTCCCCCTGGATCACTGCTGTAGGGTGCATATGCTGTAGATTGGCTGCTGATAAATTGGGTGTGTACATGTGTAGCCTTACTCAGTGACCCCTGTCTGTCTCTACGTGAATGGCTGGTGGCGAATTAAACGAGCCGTGGACTGTTGGTGTTTCCCGTCTGCTGCGGTTATGTCACACAGAGGCCATTGTTGTTAGAGCTGTGACTGAACACGCCTCATGTGGCTAATTGATCCCTCGCTGCACATTTATTGACACATGTTCATGAATTAGTAGCCGACACAAACTATCAATTTAAAATTAAGTTGTTTTCTTGTCACGATTAAGGTGATTTTTATTTATTGATTTACTCTTTTTTGTTGTTATTTTTCCCATATATCTTACTGCCTGAGCAATGCCTTGAACCATCCCCTCATGCATAAATTTGTATTCTTAATTCTTTGTCAGTAGTGAGAAAACAAGCGTACCTGAAGGGAACAAGCTCTAGAGGATGTGACTCACTGATCATCGTTGACAAGGACTGTGACTGTGAGCTGGGGGAACTAAAATGAAAAGAAACGGTTTAGGTAAAATTTCATCTTGTATTTTGTTTATTTCAATAAATTACATTTTTTGTGACATAAAGGTGTCTTGCTTAAAAAATATTATTTTGTATTTTTGTATTCAAATTGTCTTTAGGAATTAAATATCACAAAATTACAGTTTATATTGTAAACACTTTAATTATATTACTTATTAGGTACCATGGTGATGATGTGGGAGCAAAGACAATTTTGTGGAGCTGAATAATGAAGCCATCAATCTCCTGAGATTAATTTTCTCACTGCAAACTGACATTTATTGAGTCGAGTCACATGCTGCACCTGGTTAAGGAGTGCGCATGCTACCATCTGTTCAGAGCAATGCCACCAAAAAAAATGCTTCTTCCAAAAGAAACAAGAAAGCTTTTTGTCCAACTAGACAAAATAACATTTTTATTTATTTTAATTCATACAGAATGAATATCTTGAGCTGAATTACAAAATTATTGCAGAATGACAGAAGACATTCAGGCAAATAATAAATAATAGACAATTTAAAAGAGCTAAAAAAAAACCCATCTGAGCTCGGCTTCATGCCTTTAGTGAGATTATGAACGTGTCATTTCAAAATTTCAGACAGTAGATCTCCCCATATACTCAGCCCTCTGACATCAAAGTCCCCATCAGTAAACTTTAAAGCCTTCAGCTCAGTTTCCAAATGGTCCTTCAGAGAAACACTGGCTCTAAACAAGGATACAAAGCATTCCGTCAGATTTTGGAAAGATACAGAAGGATTTTTGCTGACTGGAGTCCACTCCCTGTTATTTATATCATACTCCATTTCTTTGGCCCAGTTTTTAAGAACATCACAGTACATATCTCTAAATCTCAAATGCTTTTTGGCTATGTTTGTGAGAAGTGACGGAGGCAGTGAATGACACATGTATTCCAAAAAGTTGTGCTTGAGCTCTAACCAGTCCAAAATGATCATAAATTCTAAGTCCATTCTTGACTCATTTTGTAAAGCAGCACAGATTACTCCACAAAAATGTTCCTGTGCATTTTCATATCCTTCAAGAAGAGAGTCCAATAACTGGTTTGCTATATGGCCATCACTTTGCTTCACCACAGCACCTAGTTTTTCCAGTAACAGTTCAGCTTGAACTTCAGCATCAGCACCAGTTCTTGATGGTATGTTGACACTCCCCAGTACTTGACGCACAGACTTACTCTCAATAATACAGCTGCAAAAACCTCTCACGTCCTGATAACTATTCCCATTATTGTTTAAATGTGCAGGTTTATCAAATAGTATTTTCACGATAGCTACAGGGACGTGAGTGTTGCGTAATAGTCCTTCCAGCAACAGGTTTTGACAGCGCGACAAGTCATTAAAGCGAAGCGCACTGTAGTCAGGGAAAACTGAACCCAAGCTCTTGTTTGTCATTTCCAGCTGTCTCTCCATCACCTTTCGTATGTCCGGGCTATGATGAAACCGGCTGTGGATGTGCTGGCAGTACAGGGCCCAGTGAAATGCCCTGGACAGCGCCTCCTCGTCCCACTGTGCCACGGCGTCACTGTGCGTCGCCACGGCCAGCAGCTCCACGGTGCGCGACAGGTTTCTCACCATCGCCTCCATGTGGCGCTGTGTGAGCTCCACGGGCTGTGTTGTTCTCTATGCGGATGGTCCACGAAATGTCATGATTTGAGCTTCAATAGTAGATACATGCTAGGATGGAGGGGGGGAAATTAATTGAATCGTTCACAATTGCTCGCTTTAATAACAAGAGTACAGTTTGAGCTTAGCACTAGGCAAGCAAAAAAAGGCTAAAAACAAACCCGCAAACTAAAGTCTTCATAAAACGTGTAAATGGTTCAGCAACTTATTCAGAGGTGAATGTGTCATTCTGGGTTAAAAAATACCGGCATCGATAGGTTTTAAATACCTACTTGGTTGCTCAAAAGTCTCTTTCTTCATCTCCTGTTTCTTTTTCTGTAGAAGTTCTGCCGGGTTCACTTCCGCGCATGCGCTGTTTATTGAAAGCGTGACCAACTTTTTGCATAATATAAACAATGATGTCACTCAATATCATCTCGAGCTCTCGCATTTATTTTTATTTTTTTTAAATGAAAGTATGAAAATATTTTTTTTAAAATGCGTTATAAAATAAAAGAGAACAGAATAGCTAAATAGAAATCAAAGCCGGTGCAATTTACTCATTTAAGTTCTCTTTTAAGTTAATAGACGAGATTTTTGGCAAGAGGAAAGAAGTTGGACTGGGACGACAAAGACTGGAGGGGCGAGTCGAGAGGGTGCTCATAGTCGCGGGACTTCCCTCCCATCAGCTGCAGCGTGCTCTGACTACATGTGTGTAGATGTGCGTGTATGAGGCAGGCTTGGGTTCAGACTGCGCAGAGAGGAGCGCAAGATCCAGGTCCTCGGTCCGCACGCCTTCACTGTTTATGTGCCGAACCTGTGGCTCAGAGCTCGGCTGACGGGAAAGCATGAGAGCAGGGGTCCAGCGGATGAGTGGACGTGAGAGAGGAAGCTGAAGCCCAAGGGTAAGGACAGTTTTGGAGCCATATGGTACACCATGATGGAGGTGAACTGTCTCGTATTTGTTTTAGGTTTAACACTGTACTCTACTTTCTCGTAATTTGTGTCATTTCTCACCTAACCAGAAAGCAAAACCACCTTTTGTAAGCACTTTTTTCAATTTTTCAACTTTTTTTTTTTTAAATATCAATAGGCCATAGGGATTTAGGTCCATTAAAATTTAATAGGCCACTAGACACAACCCTCCTAGTTTTTCATCTTAAATTGTGAAATGTCAGTTGTGGTTTTGTACCACCCTTAAGAAAGACAGCCTTAACTTTTTATTGCTGTCTGCATTTCAAGTGGACGCAACTCTGTCAAAAACATTGTAAAATACATTAATGTGTTGACATGTGGTTTGATGAAACCCAGACAGACCTTTGAGATTTTACAATTCAAAGAAGACATGGGTTAGACTGTTATATTGCTCTGTACAGTATGTTTGTTATTACAATGATATTGTGCAGAAACTATTAGCCATGTATTCTGTCTCTGCTTATGGGTCACTGTGAGCAAATTAAGTATTAATTTAAAAAAATTACAAAGCAATTTAACTTGTGTTCATGGCTGATAGTTTATGAATTCGTTTTTCTGAGATATGCTATTCTATTTTTAGACAAGAATAGGATACTATGAGAAAATAAGACCTATAAGATTTGACCTAAGCATAATAGGCTACCCAAGCCTATTGTAAACAGAATGTAGGCAAACAGACAGAAAGGTTTCCCTATGGCCGTACTGTGCAGAGGGGAAAGGCATGATATTCAGGAGGACAGAGTCGCTCCTGTTCTTTATAATTGACGTGATTCTGTTCAGTTGAAAAAATCCCACCGTGTGCTTTGACTGGAGCCATCTTTAGCTGACGGCAGTATGTTACTGAAGCTTTACTGGAGTCATGAGGCCAATATATCTTTGAATGCCCCATGATAGAGGTTATCTTTGAGCACGTCCAATCCTGGGTCTAAATAAGAAAACAACATGGTTAAATAGATAGGTGATACTCGTGTGTTTTTTGAGTTAGAGTTGAAGAGGTCAAGCTGCAGTGTGGTGAGAGGAGGCAGGTATGTCCAAAAACAACTGTGGATGTCTTGGGACCATTTCCCAAGAAAAAGAAAATATGTTATGTTTGTTCACTAAAAATGTAGTTACTGGTGTTATAAATATATCAAGAAAGAAAATACAAACTTGGATTCAATAGTTTCGATACTGTAAATTCATTACAAAAATAATGAGACCCGAAAAAGCTTTAATTTTGGGCTATGCATTTGTTTACAGCTGTGAACAATAGCTGCTTTGTATGACTTGAAAAATTGACTTTGGTGTCCCTTGATAGTGCCTCATTTTATTAAAACTGTAGGTTATACAAGATTTGCAAATCACTTCATTATATTGGATTGCTCTGCCACAAATTTACATTGACTGTGGTATGACTAGACAGAATATGTCAGCAAAAACCTATACAGCAAATGGCACTGTTTGAGTGTGGTTGGTCCGTGTTGCTTGTTCTGTCTGTCAACCTGGACATGGGAATCTTACACCTGAATGTGAGTGCTGAGGTCTGGACTTCACTGTGTTTGGGAAATCTTTAAGATGACAAGACAACCTTGGTCTGACATCAAAGTCTTAATGCCCTTAGTGGCACCATTGTGTGATTCAGTCAGCCGACTCCAAAAGGACCTTGAAATGTTGCACAGCTCCACTGCAGATTCCTTGCATTGTGTCATCATCCACCTGTATTTGATATCATCACACAGTATAAATGAGATTCCTTGTTTACATAAGGCAGCTCCTAGTTTGTCTGCTGTGTGTATTTACACTGAAGGATACAATGCCCCAATAAAATAAAAATCCACTATGTAGTCTTTACCATAGAACGACATTACATTTGGATGCATGCAAAAATATGTCTTGTTCTTTTATAGTTTACCCGACAAAGTAAATATTTATTATCTCTTTAGTGTAAAATATACGTAAACTGATAGCAGGTAGATTTGATTGTTTTGTAAATTTTGACAGAATATTTCTAGTATGGTGATAACTCATTTTCTCACACACAGTTAGTTGTTGTAGATATCAATGACTGCCTCTTGATAAAATTGTTGAGTGGAGTGTTGACTGTATTGATGTGCTCTCAATCAGAAGCTACTCTCATGGTGTGAGAGTAGCTCGATGTGCTTTATTATTAAGTTTTTTGATCAATACTGCATGCGTGCCTCAGAACGCAGATTATACAGTGAACATCCTTATAGAAGTCAAGTGAATGAATAAGCATTATTATAGAAATGGTCTGAAGGAAATGTGTTTGCCTTCACTTTTACAGGGAACCATGTGCAGCCCCCTGAGTCCCAAACAGACCATTGGCCCGGGCCTGACTGACATGCAGCAGTATCAGCAGTGGCTCGCCAGTCGCCATGAAGCCAGCCTGCTGCCCATGAAGGAAGACCTGGCCCTCTGGCTCTCCAATATGCTCTGTAAGACCAGCTCTTTAACACTGTTGACATATCTATAGTGTATAATGTATTTTTTTCCACTGTTGGCGAGAAACTGTTTAAATACAGATCAGTCCAAAAATAGAAGCTTGGCTGTGATGTTGCTGAATGTGCTTTTTGAGGGCTTACAATCAATGTGAACCTCATTACTGCAGTTAAGTAACTTGAATTTGTGGACTTATATAGATTTTGCACTAACGAAATGATGGTCATCGTTAGCAGTGACTGAAAAACACTGCAACTGGAACTAAAGCAAAAATGGCACGAGCACCAGCAAAGTGAGGATGAATATTTACAAATGTTCTAACATGGATCAATAAATGTCCCACCTATTGCAACCTATGGATCACACATGTTGTGACTAAAAGTATTTGACATTCAGCCATACATTCTTTAGTAATTCATGAATTCAAAACAGTTCATGAATTGACAGTTCTAACAAACCGCACATGAGACAGACCAATTTTCTCCCGGCATCTCTTTATTTAATTTATGAAGTCTAACCTGTACGTCTGGCACCATGTTCCCAGGATGTCCCACACTGGGCATTTCTCACACCAACTAATTAGGTTCCTGAAACAGACACAGATTGAACATCTTAAAACAACTCCTCTATCAGGTATCTCTGGCTGCCTATATGTTTACACTGGAGTCAGCTGAATTACACACCAATGGTCTGTTTGGGCATAATTGCAAATATTATATTTTTTGTGAGAGTACATAAAATCCTTAAAGGTCCTATATTATGCAAAATTGATTCTTCTCAGCCATGTTATAATCTTGTTACATCCCCAAAAACATACCTGGAGTTGTCTTTTGTTTCATTCACATTATTACTGTTAATTATTACTATCACATCATTAATATGAGTCTGTCTACACCTCCAAAACTCATGATGCAAATGCTCTGTTCCACCTTATGATGTCATGCACTGGTAGTTTTCAAGTTAATATTTACCTTTCACTTTTAGTTCAGTAGAGATGGGCAATTCCAGGGCTGAAAACATCCAAATGATTCTAGTTAAGGGGTAAGGAGTTTAAAAACACACTTCCTATATTAGCATGACATCACAAGGTGGAACAGAGAATTTTTCATTTGAGAGAATAAATCTGCCTAAATATGTAGTATGTGTGGTTCATTCACACTTTTAATATGTGTTAAAAGTGTGAATGAACCAAAAAATAACTCCAGGTATGTTTTTGATGAGAAAATAACATTATGAGAGATGAGAACAAAGCATAATATGGGCCCTTTCATAAGTTTATTGATTGAGTAGGTGGATACCCACTGGCTGCTGCGCTGGTGAGTCATTTATTTGAAAAGCCAAGGCATAACATACATAGGGGTAACATACATATATTTCGCTATGGATCCCTTTGGAGTTGATTTTTCCTATATGTGCAATGCTTAGTTTAGTATAGGCATAAAACTGAAGCTGGTTGAGTATTTTTCAAGATCTCCATTTTCTGGCCACAATTACAACATTTGGAACTCATTAAAAGCCTCAAACCCCTCCTCCTATAAGAAACAGAAAGGGTATAAAAAAACATCTCTGGGGTTACTTTCCCGTAGACACCACCCCCCATCACCACCTCCAATTTCACTATGATCTAACCTAACAAGAATGGTCGCTTGGAAGTCAGTCAAATGGACAGCTCAAGTTGATCTTAACCCATATTATCAGAATAAATCTACTGGAGAATGTGGTTCTATCATGCTATTCCTATATGTACAAAGAGCATTGCAAAATTAATGTGCTCAACATTTGGCTACTGCAGAATCTACATCTATATCATTATATTTAGGCAAAACCTGAACCACAAATGGGATAATAAATGCCTGGTGGTTAGTTATTCTTTTTTGATGAATTGTGTGTGCTGGTTCTTTATGCCTCCCCTGGTCAGGTCTGGAAATCACCGCCGAAAGCTTCATGGATCGCTTGGACAATGGCTTCCTGTTGTGCCAGCTGGCTGAGACACTGCAGGAAAAGTTCAGGCAAAGCAATGGAGTCCTGTCTCCACTTGGCAACAATAAGGTAACAGAAAACCTGAGTGTTACAGCAGCGATAACAATCTCACTTTTCTAAACAGATCCTAAATGACTTTGAATATAAATGGTTGAAAGGGAACATTTTAGGTCCAAGAAGCCAGGTGCTTTGGACTGCATATTGGCAAAAGTAAGAACTCAGAAATTGGGGATGAACTGTATTTGGGATGAAAAGCAATGATAAAAGTTGAAATATTTACATTTTATTATAAAAATAAATAGATATTAAGACACTTCAATTATACATTAAAGGTACACTATGTCATTTTTCGTGGGATGGGTCCAATTTCTATTTGTCTTCAAGGAGATTTTACTCTTTTGCCTTGAATGTTCCACAACTTGGCATTAAATATATTTATGAAGCAAATATTTTGTAGGCTTTTTGCTGCTCAGAAATACCTTGATAAAGAAACATTCTTATTGCAAGTAGGATTGCTTCTCCATAGATTTGACCTGTAACTTGACCCAGAGATGCTCCCTGCTTGCCCCTTAATATCATACTGTGAAATATTCCAAAGCAAGTGGATATGTTGAAAAGACTGTGCAGTTTTTTTATTTATTTATTTTTTTTTTTAGCTACATTTAGCTTTTTCACAGCTTAGACAGGCTTAACAAAACGCTTTATTCTTTATGAGACAGAAAGCCTAAATTGGGGGTTGGCGTGTGTGGTTTTTAGCAGGGCAACAAAAATTTTGGCAAGAACTCATGAACCAGTGGGGCCCTATCATAGACTCTAAGAAGTGGCAATGTAGAAGTATGAGGATTACAAGAATTTGCTTTTCATTAGATTGCATTTAACTTCACAACAGGGTTTACTCATAAAAATAACTGTTTACACAAGTTGAGCATGCACCTGAAGTTGTCAACAGATGATGGAAGAAGTCAGTGTTTTATCCAGTCCAACCATTTTGAAATTGAATTAAATAAATAGAGCTTTATTACATTAATAAAGGAATCACGGGGCTGTATGTCTTAGTAAACAAGTCCTTTTGAAGTCTCTGGGTGAATGTGATTTGTTCCACCTGACAGATTGTCCTTACTTCCTTTGCTCAAAGTGATATAATTGACATTTTAACCTAGTTTCATTGTATATTGACTCTGCTAAACCTTATTTTCTGAACATGAACATCTGTTTTTGAAAGCCCTTTCCTGTTCACACCGTGTAGAGCTAGCTCAAGGCATATTTCTGGCTCTTCAGAGGGACTTGTTGATGTTTGCACTGTGGGGCTGGTGACGGTGGGTCTCCTGATCTCAGTGTGACGCAGCCGCACAGATGTAAGGAAACTCTTGGGTCAGTGACCGTGAGACAGCAGAGGATGCACCAAATACACAGTCTTTTCTCTGAAGGCACTGAGAAACAAGGCAATAGCAATATGACACAGTTAGGACTTTAATTCAAGCATTAGCATTAGATTTTTTTTTTTCATTTTCAAAAATACTGCATCCTTTTCATTTAGCCAAAGGGATGCACCGATCCAATACTGAAAATTTTGGTGGATCAGATATTTGCTTCCTAATATCGGCTCAGCTGTTATTCTGACAGGACATATAAATGGCTATATTAACACTGTTTACTGGCTGTAGTCACCCCATAAAGTCTCAAAATGTTTTACCTTTTATTCATACAAATCTGATCTGTGGTTACTTAATGATACATAACAGCTACATGAATCAGTTTTGTCTTATTTTATTTTAGTTTTAAAGAAATAAATGCTGTTTTCAGTCTGCTCTGGTATTGATATTGGATATTGGCAGATACTTAAAGCTATTATCGGAATTGGCATCGGAACTGAAAAACCCGGATTGGTGCATTTCTATTTTGCCATGGCTAGTAACTTGTGGACACTGTTGCCTGTTTCTGTGGCATTGCATTTGTGTCTATACTTGTGAATTATTATTGTGTGTGAATGATGCTATAGCAGGACAAACAGGCCTACATCATTTCACATGGGTCTCATAAAAGAGATGCATATTTCACATTATCTCTATAAAAAATATATAATATAATAACTCTCTGGTGTCTTAAAGCCCTTTTAAATTTGATGTGGATCATGAGACAAATCCATAAAACATACTGAGTTGTCTAATGTACTTCAATCAATAAGAAGAGAATAAAGATAACATTTAAGCCTTCTCATAGGCTTGTATTTTGTTCAGTGTAGCCTTCATTAATTGTTAAAATTGATTGATGTTGTAAAGCAAACAAGATCAGACTTCACAGAGCTGTGACAATGAAGGGAGAATAGGAGGGGCACATTGAGTTTTCTGCGGGAATAAACTAGCAGTTGTAATATGCCCTTTGTAGTTTTTATGTACATTTGGCATCATCAATCACCAAACTTTTAATTAATCATCTCCAAAGTTGTGCAGCTTCTGTGCACTGAATCTAATTGTAATATTCACTTCAAATGACAATGCATTGATGTGGCCAACATTATTTCAACAGGAATTACAACAAAGCTTTTCCAGAAGGAGTCAGGAGTAGAGCCCGGAAAGCAAAGAAAAATACCCCAAAAGCCAATTGCATACTTTCAGCATGAGCTCACTGCACCTTTCTCATAGCTCAGACACACATATCCTGCGTAAAAACCACAGCCAAGCATAAATCTCCCAGTAAGGACCATGTGGGGGCTGAGTGCCATAAGCATGTCATTTGATCCTGAATACAGAGGGCCTGGTAAAATAGGTCCAGTGTACTAACCCGCCATCTCTTATATTGATCTGTATGGAAGCGATCCTGGTTGAAATCAGAGCCTTAACAGATGGAAAAGAAATCAGTGCATGATAAAGCCTGAATGGCCCTATGTTTTGAAGAAATCCCTGAGGCGATGGGGGAAGTCACACTCTCTCCCTATTCATCACAAGTTAGAAGAAGATAAATGCAAAAGTGAAATATTTGTAACTCTTTGTTTGCAGACTATTCCCTATCGGAGGATTCCATGCCGGAAAAGTGCACCGTCAGGATCTTTCTTTGCACGGGACAACACAGCCAACTTCCTGTCCTGGTGCAGAGAGGTTGGAGTTGGGGAAACATGTCTTTTTGAGTCTGAGGGTTTGGGTGAGTGCTTTTAACACATGGAAATATAGGACAGAGAAGCAAATAGCCTAATTGGGAATGTAGAGCATCACATCACTGTATCTCACTTGTTAAAGGTGCACTGTGTAACTTTTCTAGTGGAGGGTCCGCTCATTGCTCGCTTCTATGGTCTATGGAGATGTTATGCTTGGCTGAGGATGTCCAACAATATGGTATTAGATTTGTCTATTTCCATAAAAATCAAGTATGTGATGCCACCAACTAAGTTACCAGTCAGAGCTATGGAGGGATTACCACGCTCAGTAATGTAAGAATGCAAGTATTTCGAAGTACAGTGGACCCTTGTTTATCACGGGGGTTACATTCCAAAAAGAATAGGCGAAATCCGTGAAGTTGTCAGTTTTATTTTTTACAATTATTATACAATACTGTACTATAGAATGAAACCAAAGATCAAAACCTGTTTTCAGGCCCAAGCATTTGTTTAAGAAATAAAAATATAAACATTTTCTTCCAAATAATTTTAATGATGAATACAAGGTTGGACACATTGTGACTCACGCATATTTCACAGTCCCTCTGACAGTGCCTCTTCGTCCTGACTCCGCTGTAGCATCTTTCTCTACTGAAGGCTGTGGTGCAGGTGTCTTTTTCTGAGAATGAAACGAAGGTTCATTTATTTCGTAATGGCGCCCTACAGCCGCATAGCTTCTTAAAAAAAAAAAAATCAAACAGCGAAGCCGCGAAAGGTGAACCGCGTTATAGCGAGGGTTCACTGTATTTTTTGAGCAATAAAAACAACTTTAATTGAATGAATGCAAGATAGATACATTTATGGTGTTCTGTGGAATATTCCAGGCAATACTTAACGCAGAAGCAGGCGATGGACCCTCCCCATGAAAGAGTGCACCTTTAGGGATAATATTATGACTATGTTTTCGTAAATTGGTCTTCATTAGGTCCTTTAAATCACTACAATGTCAAATCTTATAAGATTTAAGCTCTTCTTAGTGAATATACTGTTTTGTTGCAGCAGTGCACTCAAAAGTCCAAGTTCTGTGCTCTTTTCTCAGGAAGAAATAACTTTTTAATAAACTATTTTAGTTTTAATCCTTTACAATATGAACTAATAGCACAATCAGGGATTCATTGCTTCATAATTATGTAATGGTAGCAGTAAAGTAGCAGTTCAACAATACAACAAGCCCCCCAGTCTCACAATAAAAATTATTCTGAATATTTGGAAATCTCTTTTTAACTACAAATGATAGTGCTGTTAGATGATTATTACACCAACAATCCATTATTAGAACCAAATTGAAGTATTTGAGCTATAGCTACTGAGCCACTAACAGGTGCCATGATAAGATGATATTTTGTGTATGCACTATTCACTTGTCAATGGTCATAAAGTTATGCGTATACACCCATAAGGTTTAAAAATAGTGGAGAATAAACTGGACTAACATTAAGTCTGGTTGCATCCACACTGCTACAAAAGAAAGCAGCAGCCACAGAGGGGTGTGAGATGGTGAGAAAGTAGGCCAGCAGTATGCAAATGTATCTGAGTTGGGACAGTTCACACTCAGCCTCTTTTATCAATGTCTCAAATTAGCTACAACAATTCATGTCCATAAACAAGCAATGAAAATACTTCTATTTACACAAATACATGTAGTCCAAACATGTTCAGATTGTGACCTTGCATCTAATCTTATCCTTTATCTTGTCAATATCACACTTTCACGCTGGGGATTTTTGTAATTCTGTCTGGAGCCTGCCTGAGCACAGTAAAATAGTAAAGGCCATATTACTGACAATTAAAACACTGACCTGAATACTTTCTACTTTATTTTCTCTTGTTCCTTATGATGGATTAAGTTCAGAGGTACACATCCAGGTTGGCAATCGAATTGAATACTCTCTTCAATGCATGGTGTGGTGTGTTACATCTTCATCTCACAGCCATTTTCTTTGGTCACTAGGGTGTTCCACTAATGTCTATTTCCATTGTTAAATTACCCATATTACTCTATTTGTTAAAAATGTTTCGTCTTCACAAACATGCCTGTGTTTTGTTTCATTCACACATGTTTAAGTTTCTAGTTCTTTGTCGTAATGTTAGTAATTTGTTAGTACATTTTCCCATTGATGTTTATTTCTTTTTCCAGTTCTTCATAAGCAGCCCAGAGAAGTGTGCCTCTGCCTTTTAGAGTTGGGACGAATAGCAAGCAGGTATGGACTTATATATATTAAATATATATTTTAAATTACAGGTGTCTAATATGTTTCTGTAGAAAGAAACTGAAACTAACCATTTTTAAAAGAAATAAAGTAACTAATTCCTCTAGTTACCAGCTACAAATATCATTTCTGTATTGTGTTGCAGGTACAATGTGGAGCCTCCAGGACTCATAAAGTTGGAGAAAGAGATTGAACTAGAAGAGAAAGCACCTCTACCTCCTCCATCACCGGTGTCCCCATCTCAGCCCCTCCCACCATCCCCAACACTGTCACCTTCCCCCTCCCCAACCGCCTCCCCAACCCCGGCCAAAGTCACCTCCAGCAAGAAAAGCACAGGGAAACAGTTGGATGATGCAGTAAGTCTTTGGAATAAATTGCTGTTGTGCTTTAGTTATTGCTATCTGCTATGCATGTGTTTAAATGTATGTTTATATTTTAGGTGCGG
This sequence comes from Odontamblyopus rebecca, assembly GCA_030686955.1. NCBI lineage: Eukaryota > Metazoa > Chordata > Actinopteri > Gobiiformes > Gobiidae > Odontamblyopus > Odontamblyopus rebecca. The sequence goes on from CM060659.1 coordinate 24,438,930, forward strand.
CACATTGCTGATGAGCCTCCTTGCAAATGTCCCAACAAGTTCTGTGTGGAGAGACAGTCACAGGGCAGATATCGTGTTGGAGAGAAAATGCTCTTTATTCGGGTAATAATATAGCTATATCATATATAAGATATATTCAAATATATTCAAATACAAAGAAATATAATCTAATATGTAGCTTTTGTGTTAATTATAGCAGCTGGATTTGTAGAAAAAAATATTTGGATCCATTTTCAATAATTCATTTTCAAAAATTATGGCCTTGTATTCATAAGCTCTGGTCAGAATGAGTCCTTATTGTGTTTGGACTGTCTGCCCTGGTGGTCATATTGTAGTAATGATCATTTCAGATGAAAATAGTTGCACAGTATCAAATATACAGATATTTGTAAGGAAATATCCTGTCTATATAAAACAGATGCTTGTTGGTGACCCTTTTAAGTAGCGCCCACAGTCTCTGAGTCAAGATAAACATTATTGAAGAAAGTAAATGAAGAATAATGCAGATTACAGAAGCGGCATTCATCCCCTTGAGACTGTGGTTACTTGGCAACACAGCACCAGTATTCACACCTCTAAAATGTGATTCATGCATACGGTATGCTGACGATGTTCAGGGTCTTCTGCTGTCGGCATGGTACACTCTACAAAATGGTGTATTGTAAATACAGAACAATAAGACTCAGACTAATGATAAAATAATGTTCTTACAATACATGTAGGCCTACTTTCATTGACTGAATATTTATCCTTTTTGTTGCTGAGCAACCAAGGGCAAATGGAAAGCTTTTCATTTATATCAAGGCGGTGTATGGCACACACAGTCTAAAGTGACAAATACATAATTTAAATCAATTAAAATTTTACAGATATAAGATAAGATCCCTGCTGGTGTACTGAACAGGCACCAAACAAAAAGGTGTAACCACTGCTGTGTCTGTGTAGGGGACAGGACACATTACAGACCTCCCCTCACAACACAGTGCCATAAATGAGGCTCTTGTAGTTGGGCCAGCAGAGCTGAACTCTTTGTGCTGTCCTGGACCCAGAGGCTGTTGTCCACTCACACTCTCTATAAAGGGGGTCCCCTCCAACATGGCCCGGTCCCAGAGCCGTGTGATTGAAACCCCTCAACATCACAGTAGACCATTACCTCTACAGTCACAGTGCCCCAAGGCCCACAGCAGCTGATTGGAGGTGCTGCTGCCACTGGCCTGTAGATTGATTTTGTTAAGAGGCTTATAAATGTTGTATGTTATGCTGCTGCAGGGCAAAAAACTCATATTGGGTCAAACTAAAGGGACAATCTCAAGAGCTACTTTACCCTTTTAAAAGAGAAACTTACATTTTCATTTTCAGTGTAGCTTAGTCTCTTGTCATTAAACCCATTAAAGTGGTGCATCTTCTTGAGCTATTCTATTGTTGAGGGGTTAAAAGATAATAAGTGTGGAAGACATGCCTTATGGTCACTGCCTCTGGGAAATGTAAATGCCCGGGACTGTAAATTACTTTCTGTTGTTGTTGAATCTAGACTATAACTTGATGTGATCAGAAAGGTGTGGCCACATTAGTTCAGGGGCCAGACATCAAAGCCATCTTAAGTGTTCATTCAGGTTCAAAAGTCAATTAGGGAAATGACATAAGACTCTTAAGAGGGACTTTTGACATACATCATACAAGTGCTGGTGTAATCCTTTTGTGTTTTTTCTTTGCTTTTTGCAGATGCTCCACAATAAGCATGTGATGGTGCGTGTGGGCGGAGGCTGGGAGACCTTTGAGAGCTATCTGCTAAAGCATGATCCTTGCCGCATGCTGCAGATCTCCAGAGTAGAGGCGAAGACTTCACTCACTGCCAGCAAGTCACCCAGCATCAAGGACCTGAGTCCGGATAGCTACCTGGTAGTGGCAGCAAACTATAAAGGCAAAAAGTAAGAACCTGCAGGAACTGGTCTAGGCAAAGGAATTTCTCAAATGGACTTTCAAATGTGATATATCCTTGTCTTAAGTAGAATTCTTACGTTTTAGTGTGAACAGTTCAGAAAAGATGTAATTTTTGTAATTTGTTCTTGTTATTTTTTTCTCTTCTTTTCAATATTATACCAGTAGTATAATTGTTTTTTTTTTAATTGATGCAATGGAATTCAGATTTTTTTTGTCTATGTCTGATAATATAATTATTTCTAAAAAGACCAAAGAGGCTTGCCAAGCCTAAGTAAGTTACATTGTTTGGTAAGACTAAACACGTGACTTGCCTGTGTGCTGTAAATATACTAATTAGACAAGTCTATGCATTTATGAGTTATGCAGTTGAGAGTCTTTAATTATTATTTTGAATTGCAACGATGGGAATCATCTTTTCAACCTTGCAGTATTCATCCAGGTTACAGAAGTCCTTTCTCTCATTTCTTGTACATTACTGCCCTCTAGTGGCGGCCAATGATCTCGATTTACAACAGAAAATATTTATACTGTACAAGATTGTATATATTATTGAAAACTTGTGAGACTGAAAGCCAAATCTTACATATCAGTAAATTCCTCTGGCAATCATGACTAAGTAAGATGTAATCTGAATCAATACATTTTAGTTATTTTTTCTTGCAAAACTTTACATTCACTGTTGCTTTAAAAACAATCATACACAGTAGCAGAAATGTTCTTTATTGCAGCATATCTTTAGTATTACAAAATTGGCAAGAGCACCAGAAGCTTTCAAGGATCGAGTGATGGCTGTACGCCAAATAGGCAAGTTTTTTGTACTAAATATCTACTAATAATGTTAACATCTGTCAAATTGTATCTGCATTTATCATAATAAAGCAGGGATACTTACATTGTCTATTAAGCATATGTTATAAAGGGTTTCAAACAGTATGAAAATCTCATTGAGGGTGCAGCGCCAGAGGCCAGTAGAAAGTGCAGCAAGAAGATCTCCTTCAGTTATAGTGGCTTAACTTTCAGCATTCTGAACAGCAGTAACACACTGTTGTAGACTGCGCTTACCAAAAACATCTCCGCTGACAAATAACTGCACATTTCTGATGTCAAAAATGACTCTAATGTTGTAAACATAAACAGGGTTTGTTGTAGTGTAAAAGTTTAGTGTTAAGAGCTCTATATGGGCAATGTGTGTGTTAGGAAAATAAACAAAGCAGGTTTTGCGCCTATTATGCCTCTTCCTTCATCAAAAGTATGCAGTATGTATTGGCAACATGGTAAAAATGTCAACTGCTTTTGATTGTGCAAATCGTCAGTCGGTCAGTATCAAGAAATATATAATAGAGAAAAAAATTAAACAGTTAAAAATTACAATTTATAAAATAACCAGCAGTTTCTTTCTTCATCTTCAAGTTGGGTTGCAGCATTACACCATTTTGGGATTTCAGAATGGAAGATTTTCATCCGACTTGCCACTAAAAAATGTTATTATATCTGATTAGATTAACAGATATTAAAGGTGTCCAGTAGGTATTGTAAGTAAGTACATAATTTATGTGTGTAGACAATTGTTAATACAAATTGTAAGATTAAACTGGGTTCAGAACAATCACAACATTACCTTTAGCCCACCGCCGCCTCCAGAGAGTGACGTGGTCATCTCCTGTTTTTCCATCTCTTCTTGTTTTTTTCTTTTCCTTTCGACTTCTTCTGGGTTTTTAACACCCCTGTATGCGGTCTGAAAAATAACAAGAAAGATAATAATTAATAATTGCATAAACAACAAACAATAAAGGAAAACAGCCAAGTAAACAAAGCATGGACGTGAGCAGAAGAGTGACCCTCATCTTGTTGTTGTGCACACAAGTTAAGCAGCACTGGACATATTAATTCAGATGTGATCTGTGAATCCATTCCAGCTGTGAAGCTTAGTATCGTTGTTGGGCAAGATCACGTGACAACAGGCAATGTGGTCAATTTTAAGAAAAGAAAATATTTTATTGTGAGCCACACTGTCACCTACTCACCTCTGTGCCACTTTTCTCTTGTTCTTACGTATTTTCAAGTGTCTCCTCTGTACAGTAAAAATGACCCATGAAGGTTCTCTAACAATTGGAACTATCATTATGAAAGTGTGCATACCCAATTTACTAAATAATAATGATATAATAAATTATAATATAGAGTTACTATGTTTATAAAAATAAAGGCTTTCTACAGTTTTACTGTTACATTATAAAACAAAAACAATAGCAGTTTAATTACACTGTAGGCTTTGGCTACTTATTTGATTAAGCAGAAAAAACACTTTCTTAGTTTTTAACAATCACACTGCAGTAGTGTGAAAAACACATTTGCGGTAATAATGTTAAAATACATCTATACTTTTATTTGATTAGCGTATTTTCGTACATATAGGGGCATATGTGGATGATGAAGATGAAAGGGTGAACTGTAGGACAAAATTGGTTTGTAGCCACGCCCCTTGAAATCCTGCATTCAAAGCTTTTACATGTAAACTCTGTGGTGCAATAAAATGTATTTTGTTGGACTTGTAATTAACCCACCTCCTTCTGTCTCTTTTCGGCAGCTTCTGCTAACTGTTTTCTCCTGGTCTCCTGTTAAAAACACAAACCCTTTAGGACATCAGTACAACCTGATGGTGAAAGGCCTGTCAGGAATACTTCACATGCCATTTACATTTCACTGTTTCACAGACTAAAATTAAGATAATTATTGGACACCAGTGTCTAGTAGAAATTGCACTTTCTCTTTGACAGTATCCCACATTTGTTTTTATATCAGCTTCGGCTAGAGTTTTGTTAATAAAAACGGTGTAGTCTACTTACAGGATCTGGCGTTTCTACAACGTCGTCCGCCGCGCCTCCAAAGCACGGTAAACACATTCCCATCTTTCTGGGTTCCGCAGACCACAAAAGGCAACGTTGAACAATGTTATAATGGGTCCCTTAAATTTAGCTATCAGCTAGCTATTAAGCGGGGGTAATGTTTAAGGCTGTAGCGCTGATAAATATGGCAGATACTCCCCCAGACACTGGCTTTGGGCTCGTATGGCATTAGGCACTGCACCGTTAGCTAGCAGCAGCTAACCTTAGCTAAACTAAATGCAGGCGCCAGCTCTCTCTGGATAAAAGCATCAAGAATCTTGGCAAATAACTAAGAGAATTAATGTTTCCACCACCTGTTGTTTAGACGCAACTTTAGTTTCGTAATTTAAAATATTTTACGTCTAATGTTAGTTATTAGGTTAGGTCCAAGTTCCGTTTGGAGAATCCTGCAGTGAGGCATGTTCAAGAACACAATTATGTATATTTTTTCAACTATGAATCACAACTACAAATGACCCTACGTATATAACAGGACTCGACGTGAAGTACAGTATGTTGTAAATGAATATGTTAGCATAGCCAACGTTGTTGGTCAATCACTTTTGCAATATGGATATGTTTTACTCCTGAACGCAACTCTGTGAAGTATTTAGGTTAGAATATAAATGGTTCAACAGCACCACTATGTGGACAAACCAAAGACAGAACAGTATTCACCCTATCCCAGGCTTAATTATACATGCAGCCTACAAGTAGTTGTAGTTAAATAAACCATAGCTTTAGAATTATGTTTAGAAAATTTTATGTTACCCCATGGGCAATTCTGTTTGCAGTCGCAGATTGCAGCATAACAGACCACACACAGAGCTGTTCACACAGGTCAGACACTCGCACAATATGGGCAACAGAGCTAAGCTTTAGTGCTAATGATGAATAAAATACAACAGTAGGGCACATTTTGGTGATACAAAACAGATCAACAACAATAAAAATAAGATCAAATTAAAAACACTTGGTCAGGATTATCACATCTCTGTGTTTAGGACACAAATGACAGAGGGAATAAAGGAATTAGCAAATCTGTTTGTTTTCCTGTTGGGGGGAAAGGTAGTGTGCCCCAGAGGAGACTGCCAAAGATTCATTTGACCTTGTGCACCAGAAACCTCCATAAAGAGTTATGGTTAGGCATCTGCACAGGTTTTTACAATGTTGTTTAGGCTGTTTTTGTCTTTGTCTGACAAACCATAAAACCAACAGGTAAAAGAAAAGGGTAAAAGACTCTCAATAAAAGAAAGATAAAAAGTACACAGCGACTGGTTTTGAGACATTATGTATGCCACTTATTGCATACATATTGATAATGTAATACACATATTTTTATGTAATTTTATTTCTTATCTTGTCTTAGACTATGGACCACCACAATCTTCTCTATTACTGCAATGGGAAACACTGTATTCCATAGGCTGCTGACTTTAGGCTGCTTTGTACATTGCATTGTTTCTGAGGTCTTAATTTTATTCAATGGTGTATAACTGATCAAATTTGTAAAATCTAACATGAGAATAATGTTTTTTTCTTTTGCTTTATACAGACATAGACCAGGAGTCTACCAAAGCTTGGAACCTATTCTGCTGCAATGTGCATGAGGTGGGTCAGTGTAGGTCATTTTTTTAATACATAGATGGTTGAATTGTTAAAACACAATAAACTAAATATTAGTCAAACATAAATCAAAATGGAAAATAGTGCACAACATACAGTGATGACTGGTGTGTCAAATCCCTGTGTGGTGTGAATGACTGGGGTCCCCTACAGCAGTTCTGTCTGGTCAATACAGGGTCCAATCAATACAGAGTTTAATGTTGTGGTGTGCTACGTCTGACAAAACTCCACCCATTCATCTTCTCTGTGCTGCCCAGCTTTTTCACAGCTCAGCATGTAGCAGCAGTGAGGCAATGGCAGACACATGAAACTGCTCATCCTTCTGTAGCATTGTAAGTTTAGAAGAAGATCTGAGTCTATTCATGGGGGATTTGGACTAAATGACAGGTGCAAACTATGGAGGCCACAGCCTCGCAGGCTCTGGGCAGCTCTTCAGGTATGGATCATGGATAACTTTTAAAACAGGTTTTACTATAGAGAGTTTTCTTAGTAATGAGCAGATGTTTATTGAAGTAGTTAATGGGTGTAGTAATTTTACTCAGTTTATGCTGATGATGTAATATTCTTCGACTAATAAACTGATATATAATTATTAACTATAACAAACCTATACATGCACACCATCAAATAATGATATGTATTAAATAAGACTATGATGACTATACTGATGCTATAAATGTATGTGTGTTGAATAAGGTGCGGTATATACTGCTTTTAAACAAAATACAATAGCTTTAAAGGATTCAATTCATTGAAATTATTGTGTCTATTTATTCAAATAAAAGTAACTCTAATCCTATTTTGATAGATTTTCACAATCATTATCTGGATGATTCAGACTCTACAACCCATGCAAAAAGACGCTTTATCACAAAACTGTTGCAGTAATGAATAATTCTCATCAATAATACACTTTATTTGTAAATATTCTCTATCTTGAAACTTTCACTCAACATATTTCAACCTTTTTTTGGTAAAGAATGTATTTTATACATTTTAATTTGCAATACAGAAAATAGAAATATAAAAATTATTTGACTCGTCAACTAATTAAAAAAAGAAGTTGATTACTAAACTTATGTTTAGTTGCAGCACTATTGTTATTAATACTGATTATTGTAAAAAATAAAAAATAACACTCTCCAGTTGCATCTGTGTATGATAGTAGGAGTTCCAAGAGATATCATCTTATTAACACAACAATCTCTCTATTAATTAGCATTTATCTAATCCTTCTCCATACATCCACAACCTACAGAAAATCATGTGCAAAGAGCCAGTGAAAACCAGGCATCACACAGTTAAATGAGCTATCCAGTACAATACAATATATGAATGTTGTTGCTTTTATTAGCAGCCTCAGATCATTGCTGCCCCAGGCCAAGATGGAAATGGCAAAATGATGGCAATGTCCTGTAAGTTAATAGGGCTTTTTTATTGTGTTGATCCATGTGCACAAATGTTCAGTGGTGTGAGGAGAAGTCGAGGCCTTTACAGTAATCTTTCAGTTAGCATTATTTTTGCTTATGCATTTCACCACGATCTTTGTCCCAAGATTGTTTATGAAGAGACGAGGATGTCCAAGAATTTTTGCATTTGTATGGTTTTACAGAGTTAATTTAAGCTTTAGGCCACCTGCAAGTAGTAAACCTGTATACATGTTATGAGCTGCCAAGGAAGGATAATCAACCATATCAAGTATTTTATTTTAATATGTTAAGTTGCAGTGGCACAAGGAAAAGATCCAAGAAAAATTTTATAAAGAAATTATAATTGGAGTGTCTGGCCTTGTCACATTTAATATTTTAATATTAAGGATGCACTGATCCAGCTTTTTTAGTTCTGATACCGATTTCGATACTATATTTAAGTACGATAGTCGAAATCAACCGAAACCAGCGTAGACACTGAAAACAGCATTTATTTCTTTTAAACAAAAATTAAATGAGACAAAACTGATCCAAATGTATTATGTAGATCTTTATGTCTCAAGTAATGACAGAACAGCTATAAATAAAAATTTAAACTTTAAGAGACGTTCTGGGCTGATTATGACCAATAAATAGTCTTATTACATCAATTTGTATGCCCAACTAGGCTATCTGATGAACTAGCACATTTTTCAGTATCGGTGCCGATATCTGATACCAATATTGGATTGGTGCATCTCTACTTTATATTCCACATGCTTTTATCTTAAAGTAATGGTAAAATATTCTCTAAGTTTTAAAATTGTATTTTATCAAGCAAGGCATAAATCATTTCTTCATTCTTATGAGATTACAGACTTAGGGAAACCTCTCTCTGTTTATAAGTGACCATTACCATTAGTACTATGTTTAGTGTAGTGAGAGGTGCATAATGCATGTTTTGGTGCCAACACTTTATAGGCTTCTCTAGAAACCTTAATGTCTCTTCTATTCAGTTAACAATCAGCTGAGTGGTTAACTCCTGTCTAACCATATTATCTTTACTTCATAATCCTCACAAAGTGTTACCAAATCATGTATTTATTAAATTAGACTCAGCTTCATAAAGTTAATATCAGTATATGGTGGAACACTGCTCATTAATGGTTAATGCAACACTTAACAGTCACTTTAGTATTGATGTGTATTTGGTTAAACGGGAAATACAGTACCTGCTCATCAATCGATTTACCTCAGGGCCGACTGCACTCAGCGGTAATGGACAGTAGCATTAAATAAACTTTCCAGGTTCATTTTTTGTAGTTTTAACTCATCAGCATCATCATTCAAATGTATTAAACCTTAAAAGACACCAGACTTTACTCTCAAAAGTTCACATAATAAAAAATATATTAAAGGAGATGAGATTTGTAAAATGCCCTTTTATGAGCTTTTACCCATGCCATACTGGATTTCACTCATCATTAGCTCACTTAAATTTGTATTTTGATTGATCTGATACTTTATTTGTCAGATAATAATTTATGTGTATACAGCAGAGTTTTGCTAGATAACAGTTATGGAAATCCCTCAATTCACAATTTCAACCAGGAAGTACAATTTTAATTAGAAAAAACTGCTAAATTGGGAAAATGAGTGTGAATTATCTTCTCATAGCACTAAGTGGATTTAGATCAATATTGTGGTTTACGATCATCAAAATGTAAAATATTGATCTATTCCTGTTGTAGTCTAATGGATCACTCTCAGGAGAAAAAAACTATTTGATGTGATTATTATGCAGATGGAGCTGAATTTAAATATTTATTTATACATTTATTTTACATTTTACATTTCCTGAGGTGCAAAAAACAAGAGTTTAAGGGACAGTCCTGTGATAAATATGACTCATAATGTTTGGATGCAGTCCACAGCCCTGCAGCTCTGCCTTCTTCTAATCATGTTCAATGCACAAATGATATGCACCACAGCACAGTTTACAGCCGTATTTATAGAATGACGTTCAGTTGTAAACAAAAAAACATGTGTCTATATGGCATTGCCTGTAGTCCTATATTGTTGGAAAATATGTATGATATGGAAATAAATCAGAAGCTGAGTCATAACTTGAATCCACTTTAAGCATTTAATAATCCACTTTTAGCTTGTACTCCTTGTAATGCTTATTTGTTTTCTGTTTTCTGCGGGTTCGATCCCCGGGTCGCCCGGGCCTTTCTGTGTGGAGTTTGCATGTTCCTCCCCGTGTCTGAATGGGTTTCCTCCGGGTACTCCGGTTTCCCCCATCAACCCAAAAACATGCCTGCACCCCTATGAACTAACATCAAGGACCATGTTGTCCACCCTCCTGTGGGCTCACCACCTGCAAAGGGGTTCATAGGGGGGGTCAGGGGTTCATAGGGGGGGTCAGGTGCTAAGAGCAAACTACCCCCGCGACCCAGCTGGATTAAGCGGGAGAAGATGGATGGATGGATATAATTATTAATTATTAACTTTATCAGATGAAATGGATAGTTACAGAAAGCCATAGACTGTGCGGCCTCACAATAGTGTCAAGTATCTGACCATAAAAAGACTTGTAGCATGCTTTTAACTATGTATGATGGACATGAGTAGACAGATATCAGTTCCATCAATTAAGCAACTGAAAATACTATTCACATTGTCATTACACTAAACAAACTATCTAAAATGTACCCAAAGAATATAATGCTTTGCTTTGTTTATGCCCAACATACACAAATATGTTTAAAAACAAAACAGTAGCTGTTTTAGCTACACTTATATTAGGACAGGGAATATGTGAAAATAATAATAAGCTTTGTCATTTAATTTTAAGTGGGAACAACTGTTACATTTGAAAAGGACTTTGATTGTCTTTGTTTTGTCTCGTTTTCTTGTTGTCGTTGGGTGAATTCAATGCAGCCTTCTGATATTTTGTTCCAGATTGTAAACTTGAGCCAAGATCTCACGAGTTCATATAGAGGCTCAGCCCACTGCACATGTTTAACACCCAGAATCCCAGAGAAACAGAGATTATGCAAACTGCACTGTGCACACAGTACTCTGCTCCAAAACAGTATATTCTCTTTTATATTACTCATTGCCACGTTCTTGAAACAGAATTTATTCGAGTTCAAGCACATTAACTATATCTAGCTTAGTTGATTTGTTTATGTTTCCAGGATCATGTCATCAGACCAGGTGCAGGTATGTGCCTCTGCTGGAGAGTGGGACCTCTTGTGGAGACATCAAACATGTCCAGAGCAGCGCCCGTCTCAGCCACTCAGCGTCATGGAGCAGTACAGTCAACAGCAGCCTCCAGTCTACAGTCACAGAGACATGCAGCAACCAGAACTCAGGCTAGTCATGCATTATACTTTACACTATCAGTAGTGTTTTATGGGTTTTGATTATTCATGGCATTGTAACAAAAATATAAACAGTGTTTAGATGCTTTAGATTTGCATGAATAATAGTAATACCTGATACCTGGGACTCTAGGGGACAGGAGCACACTATGTGCTTTGGGTCTTGTGCATAAGCCATATACAAATGTCTCTGCCTCTCATTCATGCCCAGTTTAGATGACATTGGGTAATTTTAATTCATGTAATGTATATCTTTGCTGACCCGAGAACCATAGAAAAAAAAAAAAAAACTACAAAAAACATTTAATTGTTGAGAAAAAGTAGCATTACATTCATTCTGCATTTGTTTCCCCCTTTCAAAGTATCTGTAGTATTTCAAGCGCATATGACAGATATTTATGATAATAATTTTGACTTAATTTGGTAGGATAATACGTGTTGTAAATATAAATTATAGGTTTAAACAAATTAAGAAGCCATTTCTGAAGAAAAGCTGAAAAACATGCTGAAATTGACAGGAAATTGAAAGTTCTAAACATACTGATGAAATGACACTACAGAGAATTCAGTCCAAAAGTTTACACGTAGAAAACACATTTTTCTGATACTTTAAACATTATTTCAACACAATATAGGTGTTTTCCTATATTTGTATTTGTCAAATAATAATTTGTGTACATTAGTGAAATTTTGCTAGATAATGGTTAAGTAATTTCTTGGTGTGAAGTACAATTTTAAACCTAAAAAAATGGCCAAATTGGGAAAACAAGTGTGAATGTTTTTAGAAAAATCTTTATTATTAATGATCTTTACTGTTTTGTAAAAAAAAAAAAAAAAAAAAGCCTCATTTTAAGAAAAAAAACATTAAAGCTTTATAAGGTTCTTAACATTAACATTATTCTCCACTCTGTCTATAGTTACGACATCACAGTTTCAAAGTAATTTCTATATATAAAAAGCTGCCTTATTGCTATTCCTTAAAATGTAATCTCACTGACCTTGAATGTACTGACTGTATCTTACTGGTGCCGCTTGTCTTAACCTTTTAGTTGTCAAGTTAACCACCAGATGGCAGTATATTATTAAGATAAGTGCGTGCTCTCTCTGCAGCGCGATCGTCTGACCTATTTCGGTGAATTATCAGGCTGGACTACAAGAAATGAAGAAAAAAAAAACAAGACTGGTTGTATCTGTGTTTGTGTGTGGATTATTATTGAAGTATTGTTAAACAAAGTAGAAGTCTAGGGTGAAGTTCGGTGCACTTGGCCCTGTCTCCATCCTCCAATAAGACCCTTGGAGCATTGGGGGTTGGAGAACCACAAAGCAGATGGTATTTGCATCCTCGACAGATGCCAGACTGCTCCCTAGTAGTCCATCCCATGCAGAGATTGATGGAAGGGAACTGGACCACGACCCAATATTGTGACTAAAGGACATTATAGTAGTCAGACTGCAGACAGGAAAATCACAATTATTTGTACAAATGGTTCTACTGACCTGACTACAAGACCTCCAACACAACTGACCAAGGGAGAACTGGCAGCATTATAATAAAAGCAAATGAGATTGTAATGGATAATGTTTATAATAAGTGATTTTATTTACAATTTATGAACTTCATTTCCCCTTTTAACAATCAAGCACAATTTTGATTTGATATAGTTTTATTTTCACAAATCTTAATTTCACAAACAAGAACTATACAGGCTTTTAATCAGTGCCGTTTAACACAAAAAAACAGCTGTAGGCACCTTGATGAAAAAGAGCCCAACTTATAGGCCTATTTGTTGGGCTAATGATCAATACTCAGTTTAGATTAAAATTGGATTACATTGCACTGCACTCCTATGCGTGAACTTTAAATCAAATGCAATACAGAGATCTAAGATCTGTTGATTATCTGAGATTATGTAGCTAAACTAAAGCCCTTTTGTTCTAATTGATAGCTTTTAATATTATTTAGTTGAACCTTAGAACTAAATGGAATAAATGGCTATTAAGCAGAAGGTACTGAAGCAGAAAACTAAAAATGACATTCTACTTGTCACCTGTCTTATGTAACATCTTTATTCTTTGATACAGAACTGGTCTTTCTCGCTACATCTGAGTCAGATTATTGTCTGTGTTGAAATAATAGTATTTGAACAGTTGTTCAGACTAAGGCCTATAGCAACAACACCGTTGCACCATGACGTAGGCTATTGTTATCTCAGTACCTCAGAAATTTGGATGTTTTTGAATCGAACGATCTTGTGTGAACACTGCCTAAGTAAACTGTTGTGAGCTCATTAAGTAAATATCTGCATAAGAAATGAAAAGTGCATGGGTCCAACTTTGATCATGAACTAACTTTAGAAGAAGCTGCCAAATGTTTAACTCTGAAACACCCACATACAAAGCTGTTCCTCTCAGTGGTACATGTTTTTCTCCTCACTGCAGATCCAGGAGTCGGTGTGTGAAAACAGCTGAGTGAGCCCGAACTGCACTATTGATTGTTTGAAGTATTTCTCACAGCCTCATGGTGTCAACTGCAAAACAATTGCTCAACTCAAGTAAAAATTCATAGCGTCATAATTTTGGTCACAATACTTTTACCACATATACAAGAAGTAATGGTAGAAGTTTAATCACAGTTTTAGGCAAAAAAAAGTCCACAGTGTGAATCTAATGTTTAAGGGGCGCTGTACATTACAAAATAGATGTTGTCATTTTACAACCACACATGGCCCAGGGAAACAGTGGCTTTGGTGCAGTTTACAGCCACCAGAGAGTGACCGACCGGGCAGTCAGAGAATAATGCACTGGACTCGTGATTCGCTTTGCCTTGGAAAGCGCAATATAAATCCCTTTTAAAAACCTACATAAAGAAATCTATTCTGCAGTTTTCTTAAAACATCTTATGCTACGTTCTGACCGTCTAGTTGATTTTGTTTGGCTAAGTCAACTTTTGAAAACTGACGAACTATTGTCCTATTTCCTATGTCCTATTTGGTAAACCCACATCTCTGGTGCGTATTTTCAGCCCATCATGGTCCTGGCAATGTGATGTGTGGTGGTTTATTAGCCTAGTTAAGGTGTAAAGCTCTTGAAAACTCCCGTACTTATTGATGATGTGTCTGGAAGTTATAAAATCGCAAGACTGGTGGTGGGGTCGATATTGCCCTTTAAGGTATCGCATATGTGTCTGGAGCAAGCTCATTTTTGCGCATCTTATTTGAAATCCGTAAATCAGGACAGGAGTGGGACGTGTCCATCCCTGGACCTCCCCTGCCGCCCCGTCGCCATGACAACAGCCGTGGACGGTGCTGGAGGAGGCGCGAGAGAGGAGCGCGAGACAGGTGTTGCTGGGGTTTGCGCATCATCGGCAGTGATCGCGTTTGGCAGGATGGGAGCCACGGAAACACCTACGCAAGCTCACCCTAGATCCTCATGTTTTCTGATATTTGCTTTAACGGACTACGGAATTTAATTAGCGACCAGGAGGCAGCAAGTCAACGTCGCAATGGTGCACCACTCGGGCTCCATCCAGTCCTTCAAGCAGCAGAAAGGTCGGTATAGGAGAGGACACAGAGTAAAGCAGTAGTTAGAGGAAGTGGTGGAAGTGCGAGTGCGTGTCATAGAGACTTGTGCGTGTTCTTGTTGACTTGTCCGGGATGAATGCACTCTGAGGTGTCGGTGTGCCGTGGCCAAAGTGTGACGCACGAGTAGGAGTTCCGAGCCTGTTTTACATTCTTTATGAATATTACAGTTTTATTGTAAGAGTGTGGACTGCTCACGCTATTTACACAGATAATAGGCCTATTAACAGCAAATAATAATAGAACAGCCTTTACTTATGCACGTTTAAAGAAGGCGTGCACAAACATGCTTCCTTCATAATACATCTGTGGGACAGAAGTGACAACATTTTGCGAAAAGATTCTGTCAGTTGCTCATCACAAAGGCTATTATCAAAAGCATCCCAGCATGCTATGAGCCTATTTTTGGGAGAACCTGGGTATTTTCGTACTGGAGATCATTACTTGTAAAGGTTTGTGAAAAAAGAAACAACACAAGAAAAAAAAAGACACATTTCTGTTATAGCCTATGTCCCTAATCTTTAAGAGTCTAGACAAAATGCTATTTACAGTGCCTTTTAAGATTATGGATTGTTCCCTATACTATTGTGCAAATCTAAACTGTGTTGTTCATTGCAGTAATATGAATCTCTGAAGCCAATAGAAAAGACACTACAATAAACATTAAGTCCACTTCACTTAATATCTATGTTATATAATGTATATCCTATAGTAACATGGCTCTCTCATCAGCTTGTGCCTTATTCGAAGCCTAAATTACACCAGACAAATGCCCACTATTGATTGAAGTCCCGCTCCGCAACATTAGTGCTTCTTTAACACTTTACATTATTTATGTGGCCACTCTCTATATTTAGCTGGAGAAAAAAGTCGTGGTTGAAAAGGATGATATGGCTGACCTCAGAGGAGAAACAAGGCTTTGTATGAGTAATGTAATGTAGTGTAATGAGTAAACGTGCTTTACAGTACTGAAAAGACATGTTTTACTCCCTTGATCAGGCCATAATGTGCAGTGTCTCTTAAACATTACCTGATCAGATGATAGTATGATAAATGGGACTGCCCTTCATATTCATATAGTTATCTTGCTATAACTCATTACAGACTTTTTCTGAATTTTTACAAACAACACAGCAAAATAAATAAATAAAAATAAACTGAAATTAGCAAGTTTTCATGTTGTGGTTATTTGCAATTATAATATAAGAAAGATCGTTTTAAACATGCATATTTCATATTTGTGGTTGGAAATGGAGTTCTCAATGTTATGCATTATGATGGAATAATTATTCTGGTAATTTACTATTTCCATATCCTTTTTTTGAACATTTCTGTCAACTGACTTGTACCTTCTGGAATTGTTGGTCCCTTTTGCAAAAGTTTTAAGTTGGATACACTTTCTGACCCAACCCAATTAGCCTGGATTACTTGGTTGTGAAGTCACTAAAGATTTGTATTTGTTTTCTAATCTGAGAAACCTGAGATTTAAAATAAAAAAAAGGTTTGTATGTCTGCATGTCCTCTCTTAGAGCTTTGCTCTTGTTTCTCTCCCTTGATGTGGCTGTGTTAGTTAATAAAATAAAACACTATATGAATGGCGACTGTAAATGTCCTTTTTCTAATTAACCAGCAAGTGATTCCCCAGTGCATGTTATGTCATTCCCAAAGCAGCTAGAACCTGTATTACCTAGAGAGCATTCAAAATAAATAGATCCCTTCAGTCGTCTCTTTGACCTATCATTTCTTTCTAGCATATTTACCTCTTTCTAGCCAGACATAAAGATTTTCAATTAAAAATTCAACTCTGTCCAGTAGGGGCGGGATGAGACAATTTCCACAAAATGAGACGAGATACAAGATTAGGTTAACAATAATGAGAAAAAACACGATTCTGACATAATTTGTAATAAGTAAGTTGTGCGATCCAGTTCACAGTTTTTGTTTAACAATTTTTACTTTTTATTTATATTATATTGTTGTCATTGTCACTTAGCCCCCTTTTTTTATCCTCTCAAAAGATTATTTTCTTCTTTCTTGTCCAGTTCCCACTCTCCGATAAAATATTAATCTTTTTGGGAGTAAGATTTGGCACACAGCATGACTCCTTTCTAGTCCAAATCTTCTAATATTCTATTGTGTTACCCATATTTCAACAGTGGGCAATTTACTGACTAAATACTGCAGTTAATATTGGTGGAAACATTAACTTTGTGGAGGGACTCACCTCTAGCTTTGAACTGACACATTTCAAAGTACAAATATATGTGTTTTGCACAGGCTGATTTGTGTGTGTAAACCTCTTGTTGCAAGGTCCAAAGCGGCCACCTGTCCCTGTTAAGCAAGCATACAGATGGTTTTAGAGATACTCAGATCATTTACAGATGGCTTTTTGGGAGTGTCACAGTATAATTTGTGAATGTTTAAATATATTTATTACACTATATATTGCCTTTATCTGAAATGGTATATGAGTGATCCCTTTGGTCTGTTTATATTCACGCAATATAACATTTCTGGTGGAGGGTCTGTCAGCTGCTTGTCTTCATGGAGATGTTATTGCTTCGTCTAGTAAACTTAAACTTCTCTATCTCAAGGGGCACAACTATAGGCTACATTACAGGACAGATCTGTGGAGAGTTACCCCTATACACAAAGAGAATTATTGTATTTTTGAGCAATAAAAACACCTGTAATGAGTAAATTCTAGGTGGATGTGTTTAATGTCATACCATGGAACAATACAGCAAAGCAATAACATCTCTATAGGGATAAGCAGATGGCAAAGTTGTGCAATGCACCTTTAAATATAACATAAAAGGAAGTTGGGACTTTTACAAATATTTCCCTGGGATTCTTGCATTAGTTTAACAGTTCATTCTTTCAGTATCCTCAAATGTTGAGTTTTGTTCTTTCAGCTCAATCTTTATCTAAAAACTGGTCACAATATTGACAATTACATTTTCAGAATTGTTCAGCCCTAGCTTGAAAGTTAAAAAGTCGCCAAGGATTTGAGCGCCTTGTGTGATCTTGCAGCTTTAACACTTTTGCAGTCTTTAAATAGTAGGTGCCTGTTTGGTTGCTAGGTTATAGAAATATGCAGGGAGAAGTTCTGGCTGAGGTTAATCCATGGTTTGATTAAGCCTATACAAAGATTATAGTGATTCGGTGGTATTATAGAAACCTTTAACCTATATGTGTAGAAAGTAGTGGGATATTTGTACGCAGATGCAGCTTTGTAAAGAAAATCCTGTGATGTGGGAGAAATGAAAAACAATCCAGGACAGAAGGAGAGAGTGATGGATTGAGATGTTTAAAATGATTAGATGATGCAATGGTCAGACTGTGCTAGGATTGTATAATTGTTTTCTGAAATGAGGCAAATGGTGGCATGTGGTCAGAGGTGTGTTTACGGTCAGTCTGTGGAGCAAAGCCACACGTGACACAAACTGCATCCCGCCAGCCAGTCCAGTTCTGTCTTTTTGGCTCAGAAATTTAAAGATCCGATATTATGCACAATTGACTCTTGTGAGCTTTAAGACTAAATATTTTTTCCCAATCCATTTTACCATATTTTTTGTCTCTGTGGAATGTAAATATGTGTTCTGTATTTGACCCTTTTGTCAATCCTGATCTGGCAACCTGTCAATAGCAATGGGAGACTGCAGTGCAGCTCCTGGGATACCTTCCTCAACTCTTGAGCCAAGATTGAAAGAGTAGAGGCATATGCAAAAGACGATGCTAATGGCTTTGTTGTGGTTTCTCCTGTGTAATAAATATAGCTCCTTGGCTACATTTACCACTTGTGGGTGTCTACAGTGAGAAGATTGTGGGTTCAACACTGTATTGTTTGTAACAAATACATTATGTTGAATCTTCAGTGAGTGCGTGAATGTGAGTGAGAGTGCATGATTGTGGCTGTGGGTGTGCAAATTTCATTGTTGCAACTACCAGGACTTTGTCAAAAGTCTGGCCCATAGTAACTCAGACAGATTGGACTCGCAACCTCATATAATGTGTACAATAATATTATTTCTGAACTTGTATATGTGATGTCTAATAAAATCCTCAATTTGTTTATATTAAGCTTATTGCTCATGCTGATTGCTGAGGATGTAGCGTAGGTGCACTCTGGGAAACAGCCAGTTAATCAGTGACAGACAAACACAGACATCCGTTTAGATCACTCATTTGCCTAGTCACAGTTGCCTTCTATAGAGTAGAAGCTTTCAGTGTTTGTCACCAAAACATTTACAATGTTGCTTAACAGAACAACACACATTTATTCATCCATCCATCCATCTTCTCCCGCTTAATCCAGCTGGGTCGCGGGGGCAGTTTGCTGCCCAATACTCATAGCACCTGGCCCCCCCTATGAACCCCTCTGCAGGTGGTGAGCCCACAGGAGGGTGGACAACATGGTCCTTGATGTTAGTTAATAGGGGTGCGGGCATGTTTTAGGTTGATGGGGGAAACCGGAGTACCCGGAGGAAACCCATCCAGACACGGGGAGGAACATGCAAACTCCACACAGAAAGGCCCGGGCGACCTGGGGATCGAACCTGCAACCTTCTTGCTGTGCCGTGCCGCCACACATTTATTCAGTTTTTTTAAATTTATTAAAGTTGTTAAAGGAAAATGCTACTTTCTTTTCATGCTTCAGTAGCACACCTCCTGTTTTTACCATTGCCATTGTCCTCAACACCTACTATACACAAAAGTACCAATGATTTATATTACAAGTAAAACATCAGAAATATCAGAAACATTAATTGAAAATTTGCAATTAAAGCCAAACCCATGTGTAGCATAGTTTGTAACCTTAATGCCAGCATTTAAGGCACTGGTGCCTGTGAGACTATGTCACTTTACAGCAGAGTGAAATATTCAGTATCTTTTAACAAAGTCCCTCTCAACAGCAGTGAGTGAGTGGAGTGTGTTTGTTCTTTGACTGTGCGCCAGGCAGAGGATGAAATCCACTTGAAAATGCTTGAAGAAAGAAAGTGAAGCAGTTGGCCCTCCTCCAGTCCTGCTTCTGTGAGATAAACGAGTATAGTTGTGCTATTGCAGTGATTTAGACTGGTTGACTTGTTTGCCCAGTTACTCACACACACACACACACAAAAGATATACGCTGTGACCCAAAAAGCCACAGGTCTTTCCCAGTAAAAGCTGCAGCACTAAAAGACCCATGAACCAAGTGTAAAATAAATAATTAAACATTTATAATGAGGCATGATGGGAAACGGCACACTGACCTCAATTCACTTTGCTTCACTTTCTTAATTATTATATGTGTTATGATTATGTTGTAATGTTTTTAGATTATCGTCTTTCCTTGTCTGACAGCTGGTGGCTAATCATTAAAAAAAAATACAGTTTTTTAAATCATGTTCCTCTTGTTGCTGCAATCTGCCACAAAATAATGGAAAGGAGCCACAACATCTCCTTGTGGTGCTTCTGTTGCATTTTGAACAGAATGCACATATTGATAAAATTAATGTTTGAAATTTAAGTTTCTCAATTTTTAGTGCTGTACTACAGTGATACTCTGAGGTCCAAACTATTGATTAAGAATAACTGTAATAATGGCTAAACAATAACTGACTAGACCAAAAATGTTTTTGTCCTTCGCATTGTGCAGGATGGTGCAGTGGAATTGCAATAGATCCACAGACATATTCAAGCCAGGCACCAGATCTTAAGGTGGGTCCTTGGGCAGCGCACTGTGGTGGTACTGCTCCTGAATGGTTGGCTCAGCAATATTGGCGGATGGGTCAAATGCAGAGGAGCAAATTTCCCTGTGGGGAAAATAAAGTGTATCTTAAAGGAAAAAGGAGAGAAGCTTAAAAATCATAGCTAATTTATTATAATAAAAATACCATTTCTGTCTGTATGCAAAAATGTAATGTACTCTGCAAGAGTGCTTTATGAAAATTGTGTGTTTATGCAAAAGTAGTTTATCTTTATTTAACAGAAAAATATTACCTGTGTCCCACAAGAGAAAACAAACCAAACAGTCATTTAAATGTCCATATTGACAAAGCAGAGAATCTCTTAATCTGTCATCTCATTGACCGAGCTGGGGTTTAAACACTGATCCTGACCTTGCAGCAGTGAGTCCTGCTCCTATTGTCCTGCAGAGAGTCTGGCTCTACACACAAAATATGTTTCCTTTGTTACAACATCCTAGATTTGTCTGCTGACGTTTTTTTATTTGTTTTCCATCAGTGCTGCTCACATCCTCCTCTCTTTGTGCCTTATAACTCCACAACAGTCTGCATGTTCTCACCAGCGTGCACACAGGGCCCATGTAAACAGATGGGATTAACTTTCCCCTCATAAACCAATGTCAGGCAGAGCAAGATTAACGGTGGATTTTGCATTTCAACAACCCTTTCTACCTCCAAACCCACATAATGCAGTGAATACATTTGTAACCCGTTGGTGACTATGATCCACATCTGTTAGAATCTGCAGTTTTGGTAATGCTGAAATTTCCTGTTGGAGTAATTTAACAGTGCACAACTAGCCCAATTTGTCCTTCTATTTTAGACCATAGTCATTTGGGACTGGAGTGCCTTGCCACAACAGGCCTATTAGCTCTTCTGGCTCAGACGCACATATCCTCTCAAACAAGCTGGGGTGCACTGGGTGCCATCGGGACTGTTTAACCTACCCTCAGCCAAACACTGACAATTATTTTTGTTCAGATAAACCATATTCATAAAACAACTGTATGTCTCAACTACTTTATGAACAAAACAAAATCCCCAACAATGACAGCTGATTGATGGTGTGGATGTTTAGGGTTAGGGTTAAAGGTAAATTGTGTAGTTTGTACACATGGCAACTGAACACATGGCAACACACAGAAATACATAAGAAACAGGCATGGTGGTGTTCTGATCTAACACAGGGGTGATAATGATATGTCTAATTAGCAGAGGTGTGTACAGTAGCCAGCGTCTGTACTCAAGAGTAGTATTACTTTACTTTATTACTTTATTACTTTTATTTACTTTGTGGCCATACCGGCTCATCAAAGCCTGAACCCGTCAGATCTCAGAAGCTAAGCAGGGCCGGGCCTGGTTAGTACTTAGATGGGTGACCACTGGGAATTCCAGGTGCCACAGTGGGGCGCCAGTCGCAAAAACTGTCGTAATGTCCTTAGGCAAGACACTTCACCCACATTGCCTAGTATGAAAGTGGTGTGTGCGTGAGTGTTGGTGGTGGTCGGAGGGGCCGATGGCGCAGATTGGCAGCCTCGCTTCCGTCAGTCTGCCCCAGGGCAGCTGTAACTACAATAGTAGTTTACCACCACCGGGTCTGGAGTGAATGAATAATGCTCTGTAAATTGTCTTTGAGTGTCCAGAAAAGCGCTATATAAAACTGATGCATTATTATTATTATTACTCAAATAAGAGTAAAAAGTATTTGGAGAAACTACTACTTGAGTACTGAGGAAGTTTGGACATAAAATACATTTAAATCTGGGCAACACTTTAGTTATGGACCACATATTAATCTCTAACTAAGTGGTAATTGGCATGTTAATTAGCTGTTAGTTGGTATTAATTAAACACTTACTAATATATACTATACTTGTATAACTAATAACTTTATAACTAATATATACTAATATTTTAGATCTATGTTATGTGAATGTGAAGGATGCATACTGGGTTGTATCTTGCCGGATGGTGTCCCACCGAGGATACTGAAGGAGTGTGCATCTGAGTTAGCTGTGCCTTTTCAAATCCTCTTCAACTGGAGTCTTCAAACTGGGCGGGTGCCTATCCGGTGGAAAACATCATGCCTCGTGCCGGTCCCTAAAGTAGGATGACCGGCAGGGGTGAAGGACTACAGACCAGTAGCCCTTACGTCAGTTATTATGAAGACCTTTGAAAGGCTAGTACTCCGGCTCATCAGACCGCAGGTGCAGCAGGTGCTGGATCCTTTACAGTTTTCCTACCAGGAGCAGGTGGGGGTGGACGATGCTGTGCTCTACATGCTTCACCAGACTCTGCCCTACACACATGAGACTGGGTGTTACGTGCGGGTGATGTTTTTCTACTTTACCAATGCATTCAACACAGTACAACCGCTGCTCCTGAAAGAGAAAATGGAGAGGATGGGAGTGGATCCTTTTTTATCTGTTGGATCCATAACTATCTGACTGAGCAGCCACAGTATGTCAGACTGGGGGAGTGCCTGTCAAAGACACTGGTGAGCAGCACCGGGGCCTCTCAGGGCACTGTAATATCGCCATTCCTCTTCACCCTGTACACTGCAGACTTTGTTTATAAATCTGCATCCTGTCACATTCAGAAATATTCTGATGATACAGCAATCATGGCATGTGTAAAAGGAGGGGATGAAGTGGAATACAGAGAGGTCATCAGTGCGTTTACAGCCTGGAGTAAGAGCAATGGTCTAATCCTAAATACATCTAAGACCAAGGAGATGATAGTGGACTTTAGGAGGAGGAAATGTGTGCATGTGCCAGTATCGATAGGAGGAGAGACTATTGAGATGGTGCAGTCATATAAATATCTTGGAGTCCATCTGGATAATAAACTGGACTGGTCTGTACATTGCAGAGAAGTGCACAAAAAAGGACAGAGCAGACTCTTCTTTCTGAGAAGACTGAAATCTTTTGTTGTCTGCAGTGAGATGCTGCATGTCTTTATCAGTCAGTTGTAGCAGGTGCTCTTTTCTTTGGGGTTGTGCTGGGGCAGTGGTCTGACTGTAAGAGACAGTAGAAAGCTTGACAAGATAATTCGTAAGTGTGTTTCTGTCATGGGGGTGAGAGTGGACTCAGTGGGGTCCATTGTGGAGAGGAGGATGAGGAGCATGATCCAGTCCATCCTCAACAACAGCAGGCATCCTCTCCACCAGATTGTTGCTGCTCAGAGAAGTAGCCGCAGTGACAGGCTCCTCTCCCTGCGATGTAGAACTGAGAGGTTCAGGAAATCATTTATTCCTGCTGCTATCAGACTGTTTAACAGCTCTGGCTAATGGGCACCTTATTACTATTGTTAGTAGCTTTTAACTATTAACTTATTTATTTTATTGTTAGTGTATTCAGAAATATTCTGATGATACAGCAGTATCATCAGAATTTATGTATGTAGGTTTTTTAAATTTTAAATGGTTCTTTGATTTGTGCGTCTTGTTTAATGTTTAATGTCTATGCTACTGGACAACTTGAATTTCCCCTCATGGGGATGAATAAAGTATATCTATTTATCTATCTATCTATCTATCTATCTATCTATCTATCTATCTATCTATCTATACTTATTAAGATTTCGGTGTATGCACAAAAATATCTATTGTAATCTTCACTACTTAGGGACAATGGGAAGACAATAGTTAATGGGTCAGTACTTGCAAAATACAGTCTTAGACAAAAATGCAATGAAAGTACTTTATAAATACTAACAAATATGTAATTAAGCACTTGCATTTTACTATTAACTAGCTATTAATATGTGGTTCCTAATCTAAAGTGTTACCTAAATCTGATTTACGACTTAATGTAACTTTACATAACAAACAAACAAAAGTTTAAACAATGCACAGGTTCATTGCGTTTCCAAAGAATAGACACACAATTACAAAAACAAACTGTATCTGAAGGTGAGGCCCAAATGTTCTAATTATTTCATATTGTCAACATAAAGTTTTTGTCACTTGTAGACCTGTAAACAGCCAAAACTTTTACTCAAGTAAGAGTGTTGTTACTTCTTACTAAGTACATATGAAACCTTTTCTACCTGCTACCTTCAAACTAAATATTACTCAAGTAGAAGTAAAAATACTGACTTTTTTTTTTCAAAAAGTTACTCAACTGGGAACTTCCTGCCTCTCATGATTTATGTGTATAACTTGACTTGACTTGATAATTATTCCTGCTTAGAGCTTGTTTTGCCATTCATAAAGCATGTCGTGATAAAGAAACGAAGGCCTGTCAATTCAAGTGTGAACATATATGAGTTTTCTGAACTGTCAGTGCAGACGTAATCACTGTGGTAAGCTTCACAACAGGCAGTTTAATATTGACTGGATTTGTTGAAAACACACTCCAAAACAAGTGTGTGTGTGCTCTGTTGACATAATGAACCAACTTTTGCTACTGGGAAATAATGCTTGATATTAACATGGAAGCAAATGGGCAGTTCAGTTAAAGCAGATGTATTCACTATTCACTGCTATTTGTGGGCGTTATGTCTCAAAAGACTTTATTACACATTTTAATAATGTCTCTTGTGCAGCTAATTACAGCTGCTAGTCAAACTCACTGTCCCTTTAGTGGTTCACTGTTATTTATTTCCTAATATTTGTTTATCAAAACCAACAGTGGAAGAATGTGGCTTAAAGACACTAGCTCAGAATTGGACAAAATAAGTCAGTTCAATCTTCGTTTGGCAGTGACAAGACTGAATAGAAATGAGTGCATTAGAGGGACAACTGATATCAGAAGTTTTGGAGATAAGGTACTACAAGCCTTTCCATAGAAATAATTATGGGGCTAATCTGAAGTTGTATGGATGTTAAGTATGGGGACATTATGGAGGTAGTTGGTGATAACAAAGAGGATGAAGAGGTTAGTGCTGAAAAGATTCAAACACACACCCAAAACACTACAATTAAATATTTCTTATTTTATTTACAGCACTTAAAAATAAAAAACAAAATGTAAATATGCAAAGATTATAGTCAACTTGGCTAATTTCCATATTAATTTCCTCTGTAGTTTGATATCAGATAATCTACAGGACAAGCAACAATCACACAAAAGTACATGTAACACAAGCCCACACACTATACATAGAATTCATTTCAGGCAATTCATTTGAAGGTAGAAGTGCTATTTCGACACTTTTGCCAAAATTGTCACTAAATCAGGACTAAATCCAAAGCTAAACTTGGACTTGATCAAGCTTTAACAAGGACTTGAACACACTGTAAAAATGACAACTTGAATTTGTTCAGTTTACTAGGAGTTTTGCATCCACAAACAATAAAATTACCAATTGCATCTTACACTGTCTCAAGTGAGTCATTTCAACTCACTTTTGGAAGTTTCTGATAAAAAGTTGACCTTAATTAAGATTTTGAGTTGGCATAATATACAAATCACAGTAGACGCTTATTTAGGACCAGGTTAACTAATCTGCGCATGCTCACTTGAAATCTCGTAGCAATCTGCTGTAAAGGGGTCGCATGAGGAGTTTCTCAGGGGTTTTCCTTTGTTTGGAAAAGAAGCGCCCGTCATTTTTGGTGTTCAGTTCAAAAGCTGGCGGCACGGTGGCTGAGTGGCAACACTCAGGCCTCACAGCAAGAAGGTTGCGGGTTCGATCCCCGGGTCACCCGGGCCTTTCTGTGTGGAGTTTGCATGTTCCTCCCCCTAAAACATGCCCGCACCCCTATGAACTAACATCAAGGACCATGTTGTCCACCCTCCTGTGGGCTCACCACCTGCAGAGGGGTTCATAGGGGGTCAGGTGCTATGAGTATTGGGCAGCAAGCTGCCCCCGCGACCCAGCCGGATTAAGCGGGAGAAGATGGATGGATGGATGGAGTTCAAAAGCTGTACCAATGTAGTTGAAAGTAAAAATTAAAAAATAAATATTTATTGTGGGTGTAGTAATTTCAACTCAATATAGTAAGTTTTCACAGGGGATAATATGAACTACAAATAAGTTGATAAAATAGAAACAAACTTAAAATGCTTAGTTGGCATAACTTCAAAAGCTTAGTTGACCCAACTTAATAATAGCAGTACTTCAAAACTTAAAATTTTAAGTTGATACGTACAACTTAAAAACTCTGTGCAGTCGGTTGCCTTGAAAATTGGAGTTGAACTAACTTTTTCTTTTTTACAGTGCAGGATCAAACCAAGTCCACATCAGGAATAAAATTCCACATCAGGACCAAAGAACAATGAATGTGAACAGTGTTTCTTTGTAGTTGTATACAAGAACATGGTAAAACTCGTTCTAAGAATAATGCAGGTATGCTAAGAAACATTAAATGGCAGACGATGATCTGCTACCCCATAAAAAAGATGAAGGGTAAATCTGAAGTGTTACCATTGCTCAAATACCTGTCATGGCTATAGGACTGCACAGGAAACACACAGTATGATTAGTAGCTCCCCCTGGCCTGCACACACAGCTTTAACTAGCTCCATTCGCAGCCTAAAGAATGGGGAAATCCCATAGAGATCAATGTTGAGGAAAGAGTGAGTTATTGCAGACCACCTCCGGGTGTGTGAATTATCAATGCGGTTATATGAAGGTCGACACTGGGGGTGAATAAGTAAGGCCCGTTTCAATTTTGAAGTGAAGGCCTTTGATTTCATATATAGCTGTATCATGAGAGGATGCTGATGTGAAGGTCAACCGTAATGCCTTACTGCTCAACACTGGACGTCCATTATAGTTATTAACCCCTAGGTTTCTCTCTACAATTCATAGCTGATGCTAGCCTGCCCCAGCAATCACCATCTTATCTTCAAGTTCTATCATTTACTGCTTTTTTAGTACAGGCTAACCTTGAAAATCACCTCCGTGGGTAAAAAACATCAGAGGAAAGTGGAAATGAGGGTCTATAGCTATAACATGCTATTTGGCATTAGCAGTAATAGATAAGGGCATTGCTGTATTTCAATTAAAAAAAAGTGCTTTGAAAATATGCAAGTTATTTATAATGAAAATAACTACAGAAACTGCACAAATTTAATTAACTTAAAGGTATGCATATGCAGCTTGTAAGCGCCCTGTCTCCACTAACATGTTAATACGTTGCCTAGATAAGAATGTTCCACAGTATGACATTAAACTTATCTATCTTTATGGAGGCAAGCAGGTGCCAGGCTGCTACCAGGTCAAATTACAGGTTAGATCTATGGTGAGGCCGCTAGAAGGTATTTTAATAAAAATACTTGTTAAGAAAGAAATATCTAATGGCATATTTCAGGCATAGCAATAACATCTCCATGGAGACTCGCAAATGGCAGAGCCCCATGAGACAAGTTACATATAGTGCACCATTAAGAAGTAATGTTCCTTCACTTTTGATGTTCATTTTTTTAGTCCTTCACGTTTTATACTTTATATTATACCAAAACATTTGACGGGCCCATATGGCACTATTTTCTGATTTATGTTATAATGTAGTTTCCTCATCACAGAGATACCTGGAGTTGTGCTTTGTTTCATTCACATGTTTAACACACAAATCCTGCATATTTACTCTGTTCCACCTTGTGATGCCATGTGGTAATACAAGCTCTCCTGTGTTTTTAAACTCCATACACCTTCACGAGAATTATTTGGATGATTTCAGCCCTGGAATTGCTAATCTGTATTGAACAAAAGGGAAAAGGTGGCTGTTGAAACTTGAAACCTACCACTACATGAACAGAGCATTTTGAACTTTGGAGAAGTAGGCAGGCTAATAATGCAGGATTACTCAAACATGTGTGAATGAAACAAAACACAAGTCTGGGTATCTTTTTGAGGAGATAACAACATTCTGACATGACAGAAATATCACAAGAATACATTTAACATAATATAGGACTCATTTGAGCACATTTGGTATATGATGAATTGAAGAAAATGTATCTGGTTATTGTTTTTGAGATGATCCCATTTTCTCAGCATATCACACAGCCCTATTTGGGAGTAGCCCTGTTAAGCACTTGTCTTGGTGTAGTGAGCTGTGTGATTGAATAGGAGGGGAGTGGCGGTAATGCACTCTGTATGAAGGACAAACATTATCACTTTTGGTCCATTGAGGAACGCACTGTTGATGGCCTGAAGTGCCCTCTTTTGCTGACACCCTATAAAAAAAAAACCTTTTCAATAAAATTGCACTAGAGAAAGAATTTATTGATCAATAAACAAACAGTTGCTAGTGGCTTAATTAATTTCAGTGATGAAATACAGATACAGAAATGGGCGATTCATGGCCAATAAGCTATGTTTACATGCACACCAATATCATTATGTCAATACCAAAATGAAATGTCATGTTATGTTATGTCATGTTATGTTACATCAGATGTGAGTTCATTTCTTTAAAATTGTTCACAACTGTGCAGATTTTGACAATGAGAATGATACAAAAAGGTAAATTGGTGGCAAATAAAGAGAAATGGTTAAAGATTGAAAAGTTGTTTTCCAAATATCACAGTTATTCTAAAAATCCAACAATTACTGGGTGTTTTTGATTATCAGATTTCTTTTGGGCATGTAAACAAACAGCAATTATTCAGGTCTAATTATTGGGCTATCTGGTTATTCTGGTTGTCTGATTTTTACTGGTAATGTAAATGTGTCCACTGTCAACATGAAAACGCTTGATTTTGCTCTTTGAAAATCAATGGAAATCAAGTTCTTTTTGTCATTTCTCTCCATTACAGCAATAATTCTTTGTAGCCAGATATTGATGCTTGATGAGCCTTTTAGTGGCTGTCATTAAGCTAACCTATCGGTGTTGTTGATGGACATTGATGGGAAAAGGAATACATTGTTTCTTTGCCAAGCTGGGCTCACTCCAACAATCACTACAATAGATTGGGCCTGATGTTTGTCACCTCAAAAGTAGATGATCTAATTTTATTAATTTACTTTATGTATTAAATTAGTTTAGATCTAATGTGTTAATTGTATTCATTGTTTTTTGTATTAGACCATTTGTATAAAAACGTAGAATCATGATTTTATATTTTGTTCTTTACAAGCCACAACATTGGCTGAGTAATTTCTATGGTTCCATTGATTGTTCAAAGCTGTAGAACTGATTCGACACACTTCTTCATAATGAAATTTTGTAGCAAGCTGCAGATTGTCTGGTGTTTCATTGTTTAAAAAATGGCTATGCAACTTTTTTAACCCTATATGTATAACCCGGAGTCTGATTTTTTTTTTTTTTTGATAATTGCATAACCACAAAGCAGTGAGTGGAGATAGGGGGTAAGTGAAAACAGAATGTTTCTCAGCACTCAAACCTTGAATGCAGGACAACATGCGATTATGCATCAACTGAAATACACCTTTGAGTAAGCTAACGATGAGGGAACACTAGTAGGGTTTAAAAGCTCATAAAATACCATGTTACATACAATATTAATTCTCAGCATTTATTGTTTTATTTTAGATCATCCTTCAAAGTTTCCCCTATGAATTCCTTTGGTCATTGTTATAAAGCAAATCCAATATTCCCCTCCCCTTTAGTTCTCATCAGTAAACAGTGACTCTCCCTTGGCTCCTGTATTCACTGTTCATTTCCTCCTTGTTTCCACTACAGGGATGCACACCAGCATCAGCGAAATCCTGAAGGACAAGAGCCTGAAGCCATCTCGCCGCAGCCTGCCCTGCCTGGTGCAGAGCCAGACTCATCCCATCAACCTCAACCACTTCCTGTCCGTTCCCCTCAGCCCCGAGCCCAAACCTGAGGGGGACACCTTGAGCCAGAGCTTCAGCACGTCCTGCAGCCTACTCCCCCCGCAGACAGGTACCATGGAGTGCACAAGGGAGGCTGGGGGGAGGCTGGGGGGAGGGGGTGACACCATTTAAAAAGCATAAACTAGCACTGTTTCCTCCAGCCATTAACCCACGAGATTTATGAAGGGGTAGCTCAAAGGGAAGATTAGATTTATTATAAAGTAGAAATGCTTTATAGGGTCAACTTACCTCCAGCATTCCAGATAATTGCTCTGATACTGTGACGGTAAATTTGTCATAATGTTGTATTTGCTGTTATGCATTTTGCTTATTCTTAGATAAGCTTATATCCATTGAAACCTTTGAGCATTGTATAAAATGGACAATTTTGAATGTTCACAATAAAAATAAGTCCTTAGAAATGGGCAGTTACTAAGTCCCAGTCCAAAAACATTCATCTATAGCCTTTTCTAAAATATAATGATAATCCATAAATCTCACAGCCTACAGACAGTTTTTGCATTGTTCCTGTAGCAGTAAATTATGAATTCTAAGGCTATGAAATAATTTAATGACATTTTAATAATGATCAGTCAAAAATAGATCTGTCTAGATTGACTTCTCTGTATATTTTATTGAAAGAGAAACAGCAACTTTTAATTGTTTATAATGCATTAAAAATAACCAATGCCTTTTTTTTAATAGAGTTATAAAACATAACATGTAATTTGGGTGGCAGTTAAAAACGTTTTAATTGAGAATCCCTCACCTATGGATTTATGCTAACAAAACCGATTCCAGCACAGAATAAATCTAGTATAAATACATTTTACATCTGAGAAAGATATCATTAGTATTACCCAATTAAACTGTCAGAATGCACACATAAACAGGCCAGTAAAGGGACCATGAATTTTACATGAGCGTAGACCTGGCCCCATACAAATAAAACATCCCTACATACAATATACAGTAGTGTGAATGTGTCAACATCATAGTATGCTTCTTTTTTTGTTTTTATTTTTTTACACCTAAATAGCAACTATGGTTTTAAAGTCCTTGTGATGTTATGAAGTTGTAGTTTTCAGTTAACAGCTACCTTTTACCATTAGTTCAGTAGGGATTCCAGATCTGAAATCATCCAAGATGTATGGAACTTAAAAACACAGCAGAGCACTTCCTGTATTACCGCATTGCGTCACGTTTACATAAATACGCAGAGTTTGTGTGTTTAACAAGTGTGAATGAAACAAAACACAACTCCAGGTTTGTTTTTGATGAAGAAACAACATTATAACTTATAGAAAACAGCGTAATATAGGCCGTGTATTTTCCACAGCCTACATCTTATACTTGAAGCTACACAGAGCAGAACTAGATAGCAGACGTCACTGGTGGATCAGATTGATTGAGCACATTGTAATAACTAGGCTGTGGATTTGACATAGTGTGTGGCGAACGCTATGAGGGAGGGAACAATACATCACGGCGGTGAAAAGGGGTCCGTTGGTGGTATGGTTCTTGTAATTATGTTGTAGATTATTTAGCAGCGCGTGACAGTGAAGCATCTATTTAAGTAACCTTGAAACGCCCTCCTCCCCTCATCCGCCTCTGTTTTGGTTGGACCCACGTGGTGTTTAAGGAGGCTGAGTTTATGCAGATGAAGCGACGTACTGCAAACCAATGGTATTTTTGTTAAAGGATCTCTCTAGATGATGAAAATAGTCTGAGCTACTTTCTTAGGAATTAAAAAGTATATGCACAGGCACTTTTAAATGAGTTAAATTAAAAGAAAAGGTTCAATGACAAAATATGATAAGGGAATTGTCAGTAATAACAAAATACCTAAGAAATTTATCAAAGTAAAATACAGAGCACATTTGTTATACATTATTACTTTTAATGGTACTGTGTGTAGAAATATGTTGTAATAATTATTATATTAGATATGTATTAGTTATAGTAATCGACAGTCTAGTAATAGAAGCAACAGCAGCTTAATGGTAGTAGTAATTGGTATTAGACCTGTCATGATAATTACTCCATCCATCCATCCATCTTCTTCCGCTTATCCGGGGCCGGGTCGCGGGGGCAGCAGTGTAAGCAGGGGCTCCCAAGCTTCCTTCTCCCCAGCCACTTCCACCAGCTCCTCCGGACGGACCCCGAGGCGTTCCCAGGCCAGCCGAGAGACATAGTCCCTCCAGCGTCTCCTGGGTCTTCCCCGGGGCCTCCTACCGGTGGGACATGCCTGGAACTCCTCCCGAGGGAGGCGTCCAGGAGGCATCCAGACCAGATGCCCGAGCCACCTCAACTGGCTCCTCTCGACGTGGAGGAGCAGCGACTCTACTCCGAGCTCCTCCCGTGTGACCGAGCTCCTCACCCTATCTCTAAGGGAGCGCCCGGCCACTCTGCGAAGGAAACTCATTTTGGCCGCTTGTATCCACGATCTCGTTCTTTCGGTCATTACCCAAAGCTCATGACCATAGGTGAGGGTAGGAACGTAGATTGACCGGTAAATCGAGAGCTTCGCCTTTCGGCTCAGCTCCCTCTTCACCACAACGGCCCGATGCAGCGACCGCATCACTGCCGACGCCGCACCGATCCGCCTGTCAATCTCACGCTCCATCCTCCCCTCACTCGTGAACAAGACCCCGAGATACTTGAACTCCTCCACTTGAGGCAGAGACTCCCCACCCACCCGGAGAGGGCAATCCACCTTTTTCCAGTCGAGAACCATGGCCTCGGATTTGGAACAGCTGATTCTCATCCTCGCCGCCTCACACTCGGCTGCAAACCGCCCCAGTGCATGCTGCAGGTCCTGGTTTGATGAAGCCAACAGGACAACATTGTCCGCAAAAAGCAGCGATGATATCCTGTGGTTCCCGAACTGGACCCCCTCCGGCCCCTGGCTGCGCCTAGAAATTTTGTCCATAAATACAATGAACAGAACCGGTGACAAAGGGCAGCCCTGGCGGAGTCCAACATGCACCGGGAACAGGTCTGTCTTACTGCCGGCAATGCGAACACAGCTCCTGCTCCGGTCATACAGGGACTGGACAGTCCTTAGCAAAGGGCCTCAGACCCCATACTCCCGAAGCACCCCCCACAGGGCACCACGAGGGACACGGTCGAATGCCTTCTCCAGGTCCACAAAGCACATGTGGACTGGTTGGGCAAACTCCCATGAACCCTCGAGCACCCGATGGAGGGTGTAGAGCTGGTCCAGTGTTCCACGACCAGGCCGAAAACCACACTGCTCCTCTTGAATCCGAGGTTTGACTATCGGACGGACTCTCCTCTCCAGTACCCTGGCATAGACTTTACCGGGGAGGCTGAGGAGTGTGATTCCCCTGTAGTTGGAACACACCCTCCGGTCCCCCTTTTTATACAGAGGGACCACCACCCCGGTCTGCCAGTCCAGAGGTACTGTTCCCGACCGCCACGCGATGTTGCAGAGGCGTGTCAGCCAAGACAGCCCCACAACACCCAGAGACTTAAGGTACTCAGGACGGATCTCGTCCACCCCCGGAGCCTTGCCACCGAGGAGGTTTCTAACCACCTCAGTGACTTCGGCCAGGGTGATGGATGAGTCCGCCTCTGGGTCCCCAGCCTCGGCCTCCTCTTCGGAGGACGTGACGGTGGGATTGAGGAGATCCCCAAAGTATTCCTTCCACCGCCCGACAACATCCCCAGTCGAGGTCAGCAGCTCTCCCCCCGCACTGTAAACAGTATTGGTGAAGGGCCGCTTCCCCCTCCTGAGGCGCCGGACGGTTTGCCAGAACTTCCTTGGGGCTGTCCGATAGTCCTCCTCCATGGCCTCCCCGAACTCCTCCCAAACCCGAGTTTTTGCCTCTGCAACCACCCGGGCTGCAGCACGCTTGGCCTGCCGGTACCCGTCAGCTGCCTCAGGAGTCCACCGGGCCAGTAAGGCCCGGTAGGACTCCTTCTTCAGCTTGACGGCATCCCTTACTTCCGGTGTCCACCACCGGGTTCGGGGATTGCCGCCGCGACAGGCACCACAGACCTTGCGGCCACAGCTACGAGCGGCCGCATCGACAATAGAGGCCGAGAACGAAGCCCACTCGGGCTCCATGTCCCCAGCCTCTCCCGGGATCTGGGAGAAGCTCTCCCGGAGGTGTGAGTTGAAGGCCGCGCCGACAGAGGGTTCCACCAGACATTCCCAACAGACCCTCACGATACGCTTGGGCCTGCCAGGTCTTTCCGGTTTCCTCCTCCACCAGCGGACCCAACTCACCACCAGGTGGTGATCATTTGACAGCTCTGCCCCTCTCTTCACCCGAGTGTCCAAGACACGGCCGGAGGTCAGATGACACGACAACAAAGTCGATCATTGACCTCCGGCCTAGGGAGTCCTGGTGCCACGTGCACCGATGGACCCCCTTGTGCTCGAACATGGTGTTTGTTATGGACAAACTGTGACTAGCACAGAAGTCCAATAACAGAACACCGCTCGGGTTCAGATCAGGGAGGCCGTTCCTCCCAATCACCCCTCTCCAAGTGTCACTGTCGTTGCCCACGTGGGCGTTGAAGTCCACCAGTAGAACAATGGAGTCCCCGGTCGGTGCACTGTCCAGTATCCCTCCCAGGGACTCCAAAAAGGCCGGGTACTCTGCACTGCTGTTCGGCCCGTAGGCCGACACCACAGTGAGAGACCTGTCCCCGACCCGAAGGCGCAGGGACGCGACCCTCTCATTCACCGGGGTGAACTCCAAAACGCAGCGGCTGAGCTGTGGGGCAATGAGCAGGCCCACACCAGCTTGCCGCCGCTCCCCGCGGCCAACGCCAGAGAAATGGAGAGTCCAACCCCTCTCAATGAGTTGGGTTCCGGAACCCAAACTGTGCGCGGAGGTGAGGCCGACTATATCTAGCCGGTAACGCTCAACCTCCCGCACAAGCTCAGGCTCCTTCCATCCCAGCGAGGTGACATTCCATGTCCCCAGAGCTAGTCTCCATGTCCGGAGATCTGGTCGCCGAGGCCCCTGCCTTTGACTGCCGCCCAGATCTCTCTGCACCCAGCCCCTATGGCTCCTCCCGCGGATGGTGGGTCCAGGGGAGGGCGGTCCCACGTCGTCCCTTCGGGCCCCGTGGGAAAAGGCCCGGCCACCAGGCGCTCGCCATCGAGCGCCCACCCCAGGCCTGGCTCCAGGGTGGGGCCCCGGTGACGCCAATCCGGGCGACGTATCTTGCCTCTGCGTGTTTTTCATCATATGGGGCTTCTGAACCGCTCTTCGTCTGACCCGTCCCCCCGGACCTGTTTGCCTTGGGTGACCCTACCAGGGGCATAAAGCCCCCGACAACATAGCTCCTGGGATCATTTGGGTACTCAAACCCCTCCACCACGTTAAGGTGGCGGTTCGAGGAGGGGATGATAATTACTATATCAGCTTATTCAGTATATGAATGCTGAACCAATATATTTTGGGGCTATTTAAAAATGGTTTATTGGGATTGTCCTGCTCTATTGCTATTGTGTCAGTGGCTTAAAGTACTTTCAATATTAGCCTATCTTTTATTGCAGTATAGCAGTATATCGGGCATCAACATTTGTTATGACAGACCTAATTGGTATTCAGTTGTGTCCTTTTATTTCTTCTTAAGTAACAGTTCCTGCACTGTTTTCTTGAGATTCTGACAATATTTTCACCTCTGCTGATTTGACTTGTCAATTATTTTCTTAGGTCTGTGTTTAGATCTGCAGAAAACAACAGCAGCCCACACTCAAACTATTCAATTATACATTCAGTGTTCGTGGATCCTCTTCAGTCTCCCATGTCGGCCAGATATCTGAGTCATACAGATACAGTCAATACTGTCATACCCAAATAAAAAAATAACTGAATTTGCTGTGCTGAAAGTGCACAGCGGGCTCTGGAACTCAACTACTGTGTTTCAGTATCACTTCAGCTGTATTGACCTAGACTCTATAAGAGTTACAACAACCAGTGACAGTTAATAGTAGATGATGTACTAGTAGTAAATTATTATTATTATTCTAAACTATCTATTCACTTCCTATAGGCCTAAAGACTGTTTTTATCTGTTTTTGTTTAGTGAGGACTCATTTTGTTTGTGCACATCACTTTCATGACTGGAAACTCAATCAGATCAATGCGCAGATCTCGTAAAGTACATCGAGGTGTTGCTCTCCAATTGCCCAAAGTGAAAGACCCAAATCTAATTGCTTTTGTTAGAAGATGGAGAGTGGACAATATTGTGAAACTGGAATATAGTTTTCTCTTTGTTACAGAGGATGTCAAGGACCAGTACATAGAGGAGTCTGAGGCCACAGCTTGTGAGACCAAAGCAGACGAGACACTACCGCTGCACAAACCATCAATCACACGAGCCAGACTAGAGGCACGAGCAGATTCTCTAAAGGTTTGTAAGATAATATGACAATTATATGGTACAAATGTCTTTAAAAACACATTTGTCTACAACATAATAATATATTTACATTTTCAAGAGGGAATTTAAGATTTGCTATCTCTAAGAGAAGCAGCTTTCCATTGCTCCATTCCAGTGCTCAGAAGGTGGTGATGATCTTCTGAAACCAGCATGATCACACAGATCTGTGCCTTAAAAAAGCTCTCTGCACCCACTAGCACAGCTGGTGTGTCTTAAAATACTTATCCACATGGCCTGCCATTTGGGGACAATACCCATACTTATGGGAAGTATTTTAAAAATGTGGGTGTTAAGCCCATATAAAACCATTGCATGACTTTTGTGACTCGTCTATGACTTTTTTCATCCTAACTAGTGGGAAAAAAAGATAATCTTTATTGCCTCCCAGTGAATATTAAAAGATGTTTCACACCATTACTGTTGAAATAGGCTATAACCTTTAATGGAATGGTAAACCTTTTGGTTTATTGTCTTTTGGTACTAAAATATGTTTTTTTTGTAATTGTGCATATCATTAAAATGTTTATCCATGTTTATTTGGGTAAATGTACAACATTAATTGTTTTTCTATTATAGCTAAAAGTAAAATGTGCTTCTTTTGCAGCTGGGAAGAGTGCCACCTGATTCATCTGGGTTGTTTTTCCGAGATGGTAAAAAGAGAATAGATTATATCCTAGTTTACAAGAAATCCAGTCCTCAGGTGGAAAAACGGTGCACATTTGAGAAAAACCTTCGTGCAGAGGGTCTAATGTTGGAGAAAGAGGTAAGATGATGATACGTGTAAATATGATCAGATTAGATAAAGGGAAAGATGTGCACAGGAAGGGCAGAGTAAAAATAATTAACAAATTCAAAATGCTTAAATGTGGACAATTTTTTGTTGTGGAACAATATTTAACAACACTTTTTTTCAGCCTTCATTAACAAATAATGACATCATGTTTGTGAAAATACACGTTCCTTGGGATGCACTTTGCAAATATGCAGAACAAATGAACATAAGGATGCCTTTTAGGTAAAAATGACAATAAATAGTTATTTTATTGTTTGATTGCAGCTTTAACCTGTACTTTTTATTATTGTGTCTTTTAGGAGAAAGTGCTACTTCACAGACCGGAAGAGTAAAAAGTGGGGCAGGTAAGGCAGATGCAGATTACAGTATGGTGGGACAATTTGGCTTAGGGCAGAGTACTGGGTATGCTACTTAACTATGCAACTCTAGCAGTTATCAGTAACACAGTATACTCCCAGGGAAAGTGCTGGCTTGCAACCCCTATCCCAGTTTATTAATTAGTTGAGAGTTAATCCCACTTGGAGCTGCTGTATGTACTGTCAACACTGTTCTGGCATTAACCTTTAAGATGGAAGCAGTGTGTTTGCTCACCTCAGGCTTGTTGTAACTGTACAACACTATTTTATTCAAAAATACTTTTAATCTTTCAGGCATGCAACATGATTTGCATACTATTTTTAGAAAGACATATGCTTTGATGTGATGCGGCAGTGTTGTCCAAGTTCCAGTTTTCTCCTGTTTACTGAGAGGAAACTAGAGAAAAAGTTAGAACAAAACAAATAAACCTCACATCACAATGAAAGCATTCCAGTGCCATGTACACTTTGTCATCTATCTTAAGATTTCAGTTTGTTGGCAATACATTCTGTAAAAGACCCAAATATGGGATAGCCTGTACACATAATAATGACCTATATTACTATCTCTTAGTGCATAGGGCCTAATTAAGCATTGTACCGCCAAGTGCAGACTCTTAACTTATTTATACTGTTTTCCTGAGCAATAATCTCCTTTAAATAAATCACACTACACAACTTCCACAAAATGCCTGAAACCTCCAATGGTTTCTATATTACAATCCAGTTAATGTTGAATTGTTAAAAGTTGCCAGAACAATGTGTAATAAAAACAAAACGAAATCTTATTTAAGAGAGTTGTCCAGAGAGCACAGCAATGCTGGAGGTTTCATAAAGATTTATATTGTATGTGCATACTAAAGCTCCCAATAGACACAATAAAATATGTTCTTTAGACTCATGTTTATGGGTATAATGATACAAGACAAAACCATCTTAAAATATTTAAATAAATAATGGAAAATCTGATTAATCTTGTGGAGCTATAATAAGAACATAAATGAAATGACTATGTGGTAGCAACACAGTTTCTAATATATGGGTGCTTTTGGCTTTTATTTCAACCACTGGATTTATTAACGGCTCTACGTTAATAATAATAATTTGCCTTATATATAGCACTTTTCCAGGAGCCCCAAGCTCCAAGTTTACAAACTCAGCATTATTCATTAACTCTGCTCAGTGGTGGTTAGTTACTGCTGTTGCCACAGCAGCTTGGGGTATACTGATGGAAACAAGGCCACCAATCTCCACAGTCTGCCTCTACGACCACCACAATTCACTTACTAAGCACATACATAGGCAAAGAGGGTGAAGTGTCTCAGAAAAAACATTTTCCACTGCAAGTACTAACCAGGCACAAACTGCTTAGTTTCTGAGATCAGACAAGATCAGACATCGACAAGCTGGGATGGTAACAACATTACAATTCTACTACTTAAACAAACAGTGTCGCCCTAGATTAGTGTAAGTGTCTCTTGCAGACGACGGAAATCCAGGCTGCACAGTGCACAGCCTCACCTGTGTCTAATTTAGGACCACATTTGGAAGTGTCCTATTTTCAGTGTGACTTCACAGGTAAAAGGGTACATGTGTCACTGCTTATCTAGGTCACATGTTAGCTCATCATTGTACACAGAGAAATTAAACACTTCAAAGATGAACATGATATTTGAAATATAATCATAGATATCAATTGGCCTGTCACAATAATCACGATATCGAGTTATCGTTCAATATATATTAGATGGAACAATAATTTTTGAGGGTCAATATTTAACATGGTACTTTTTCTTTGTACTAGTGGGGGTCTTTTTGTTATTTTACTTTGTACTACGATAAGAATTGAGCTGTTGACAGGTGATATAACTTCTATGACTCATTATAGATGCAAACTAACTATTAAAGTGTCTCATTCTGTTATTTATTACTGATTGCAGGTCGTGTTTGTAGTCATACATTTAGAATAGTTTTAGTTTCAATATTATTGTTAATCTTTAATTATTGTTTGTCTATTGTTAATATTTTCTTCAGCAATATATCGTACTTCAAATGTATGCCTAAATAACTATGTCAATCTCTAGTCATCTTTTCAACAATGAGCACATAACATTAAAACACATCTTTAATTTTAATTTGTTGGCAAATGCTGTTTCATTTCTCATTTTCTCAGATTGTCTTAATCTCAGTGAACTCCTACAAATGAGAATCACTTATCCACCTTGAAAACCAACACTAATAATACTGTGTAGTGTGAAGAATGACATCCATCATCTTTTACTCTGTGAACTTCCTTTGTCCTCGTCTGAAACCCAAAGCTATTGAAGTGGCAAATAGCCCTTATATGTTTACTAATGGCGTGTCACGAGGTAACATCGGCCTAAAGCTGAATAAATGGTCCCTGTCCCACTAATAGTTACATATCACCCTGTACAGCACCTGTTCCCTGTGCTACAATACTCATAAAAATGGTTGTAGCATTGAGAATTTCCCCATTTATTTTCATTCAATCCATATCTGAGCAACCACCTCACATTAGTCACGAAGCTGTAGAGGAGCACACTGTAATGTCTAATATATCTTTCAGCGAGGAGCCAATGGGGGCATTCACACACACTTTAGTGGGAAATCAATGCTCGTCTTCAGACTTTAGCTGATTTACGGGTGCAAAATAGAAAAATAATCGGTTTTTTGAATGGATTCAGCAGGTTCTTTTTGGCTGTCATTTTTGATCAGTGGTTCTCAGACTCAGGAATTCCTCTGGCGTTGATACAAAATGACTGTGTTAATAATACATGTTGTGTCTACACAGCTGGTTCCATCTGAGGTGTGGACAGATCAAAAGCTGGTTGCCCCGAAATCCCATGAAATTGGACAAAGAGGCGCTGCCCGATCTGGAGGAGACAGATTGCTACACAGCACCATTCAGTAGAGCACGCATGCACCAGTAAGGACACAATACTGAATAAAAGATCATAGACTGCTTAATATGGTCTTGGTGGCTCAGCCGGTAGGTCTTAGGCCAGATACTTCAGTAAGTTTGGGTTTAATATTTACAACTCTCACTCTGTTTGCTGGTTGTTTCAGCCTATGTCTATATGAAGAGTTCATTCACAAACCTTTTTTTTTGCTTTTTGATACATCTTCTATGTAACGCTATAGTTGAGAAGTAGCCATTGGTCATTTTTGCAAAAAAAAATTTCCCTCAAATATACATTCATCTAGTGAAATAAAATTTTCCTACTGCATTTGCTATTCTGCCCATAGAAACTTTTGGTGTGTCTAACATTCATTTATAACTTGTACAGATAGAAAATATGAGTTAATTAAGTAAAATTATCTCCTGTGGGCTCACCACCTGCAGAGGGGTTCATGGGGGGGGTCAGGTGCTATGAGGATTGGGCAGCAAACTGCCCCCGTGACCCAGTTGTAAGTAAGCGGGAGAAGATGGATGGATGGATAAGTAAAATTAATTTCCTTTGTGAATCAATAAAGTTCTTCTAAGTCCAAATATAGTAGAATAATTTAAATATACCACCAAGCCCCTGAACAGACAAAGCAGCAAAAAGCCCCAACCTATGGATCTCACATATTCATATTTATCATATAAGATACAGTGTCACCTTCCATCACCATGGGGATGTTGCTGCTTTGCCTGGAGTTTTTCACAGTATGATATTAAACTAACAAGAACCAAGCCAATTTACAGGTCCGATCTGTGGAGAGGTGGGTCCGGTAACAGTAGATTGAATATTTTTCAAGGTATTGTTTTATTGTAAAAAAAAAAAAACACCTATAATTAAATAATAAGCAAGTTTAATGTTATACTGTGGTACATTGCAGCAAAATCAATCTCCATAGTCTTCATAGACACAACCAGGTCTTGGGCTCTTACCAGAAAAATTACATAGTGCACCTTTAAGTTAATCAAAAGTTCTTTGTTCATTTTTTGATTGTACAAGTAACAACTTAAATCATGTATAGTATTTTGAACTATATTTAATGTAATAGCAGACAAATGTTTTTCAACTCACTGATGATTTGTATGATGCTGGAACAGATCCTAATGAGCCAGTCAGCAGAGAAAACCTAAGATGGTGGAGTAAATCCAGCTCCAAGTTAAACCACATATGGCTGCAGCTGTAGGAGCATGCATTAAAATAAAATAAAAA
The DNA here is from genome assembly GCA_030686955.1 of Odontamblyopus rebecca. Lineage (NCBI taxonomy): Eukaryota > Metazoa > Chordata > Actinopteri > Gobiiformes > Gobiidae > Odontamblyopus > Odontamblyopus rebecca. The sequence goes on from CM060659.1 coordinate 24,480,969, forward strand.
ATGAGAGGGGCTCTGCTCTGTTTTTCTTTTTTAATTCATATGATGGTATTTTTCTTCATTTTTCACATCTTGTAAAACACATTTGGAAGCTATAGCGAGGAAAGAGGAAACTGTGGCTTCAGTTGACAGATGTAGTTGCTTCCAGATTTAGCTGCTGTTGCAGGTTGCAGCATGTTTCAGCAAAGATAAAAAGAGAAATATGGTAACCTAAAATCTAAAAATGTATGTTTTTTGAGACAGAAAAAGCAAAACTGGTGATGTAAAGGTTTGTATGTCATGACAATAGGAATAGGCATGTGCATTAACAACCTGTTTTCAGGTGTTGTGCAAAATGTTTTCTTTGAGCTATTTGATTGATTGCAGAATTCTGGTTATTTGAATATGTATAGAGAGGGGATATGGGAAATACCAGCTTTGAGAAAAGTTAAAATATACCAGGGAGGAAAACTTTGCAGAATGAGAAGGAAAGAAATGGAAGATTTATGGATGTGCTGAATACAGCAGTAACTGTGTGTGAAAGTAGAGCTAGAGTATATGATTTTGTGATTAAATAAACAGAGGATGGGAAACAAAGAGGTACATTTTGAATAGAACTCCCCCCTCCAAGTCATATTTTATCCTTTATTTACCATGCCTGTGAGCATTATTGAAATTCTGACATCAAGAAGGAATTTTAACATTTTATCATTGTATATTCTTGATAGCTTTGGGCCAAGTGACAATTATGAATGCGATATTGTCTTGCACTGCAAATGTATGCATTATTATATGTCTCCCGTCTCTCCCATTTGTCAAGAGATAATTTCAGAGGTGTTCATTCTTTAGAAGTAATGACACGAGGGAAAGAAAGAAAAATTTCAGCAACGTGAATCGAGTTCTAACAAGCATCCTATAGTGTGTATGGGGCTCATATGCAGGGCCTTGACTGAATGACACTGATGTATTGTTAAATGTCTTGTGTTTTGTGCCTTCCAGCTTCACCATCAACAACAGAGAAACCTTTTTTTCCAACTCCACCCGAAGCAGAATAGTTCATCATGTCCTCCAGCGCACAAAATATGAGGACAGCAAATCAAAGATAGGTATGACACTGCTTATCTCTGCAGCAGCACATATTTTTGTTACAATATAAGTTACTATATACTGGTCAGGCATAAAATTATGGTCTGATAAACCACAAGCCTGTATGAAACAAAATGCATCACTGTGAATATTTATAACACAAGAAGCATTGACTTCATTGATCATCGGTTTACCTCTGTTACTTCCTGGCCACTACTGACATAGGAAACTTGCAGTCTATAACATTCACTAGAGCTGCAGTTTTTGAGGAGCCGGTTTGTCTTTGTCTTCGAAAACCTTTTATCATTGAACTTCTTCTACTTCTTTCATTCACTAAGAAAAAACAAAAATATTGTTTAGTTTTACTGTATAGTCACTTCTTGTGTGATACTTTAAACTAACGTATGGCATTCAAAAGCACATTTCAGAGCTCATTTTGGGTCATTTTAAGATATATTTATCATTATCCACCATAGATTTTTTTTTTTTAGCAAGATGTCTTCATTTTATCTTTGGGCTTTACCATCTAAATATTCTCGCAATGTCCCCTCTCTTCTCTGACCGACATGACTCTGACTGCATAATAAAGTTGAGCCTTGAAGCCCAGAAAGGATGGGGCATTAATATTTGAATGCTGCTGACCACTTCACTTCCAAACAAAGATTGACTCAGAGGCACAAGTGGAAAATCTTTTAGCAGACCGTATCAACACATTCAGTCGAGGAAAATCCAACAATGCTCTATTGTGCTTTGAAAAACTGTCTTTCATTGCACTCTCATACTATCTTGGCCTGAAGAAAAGACAGCTGGATTCAATTCAATGCTCTTTTTGCCTTGTTCATTCTCTAACCTGGAAATAAATACGACTTTGCAAACATATAAACAGTCCTATATACTGCTGGCATTTCCAGTTAATGTATATCTGTGTTGTTGTTTTTTTTGTCCTTGGAGTTAAAATTGTATATTTGGGCATTTATATACCATTATAGTTCACTCCCTTTTAAATTATGACTTGAACTCACTTTCCAATATTGCTTTTATTACAGTTAAGGCTATAAAGATCAGAAAATGTGGTTTATTCCATTTCAGGTATCAACCGGCTGTTGGGAAACAACACATATGAGGCTGCATTTCCTCCTCATGAGGTAAGTGCCTCTATGTTGTCGGACGTTATTCATAGTAAACCCTTTTTAATGACTTGCTTTCTTGTGATAAAAGGGTGGATACAAGAGTAGACATCCCATTAAAACGCATGGAGCACAGAATCACAGGCACCTGCTGTATGAACGTTGGGCCCGATGGGGACTGTGGTACAAATACCAGCCTCTGGACTTGATCAGGTACAGCATATTGGAATATATATATAAACATTTATTAGAAAAATGGGTGCTTCAGTGAGACGGCAGCTCTTCAGGTAACAACATAAACAATAAAGAAAAGACACTAAAGGAAAGACTTGGCGGCTGGACATCCTTATTAAACAGTGAGACCTTCATAATAAATAATTCTTTTGTTCAGTCATGGATCAGAATGAGTGTTGCTGTTGTTTCTTCATTGTATCATGTGACTTTATTGTGACTGCCACTGGTCTATTTAAACGCATCTGGTGTCTTGTATGTTCTGAAGAAGTCCGCACATGACTAAAACACAAGTCCTTTGTTTATAATAAATGTGTGTCTTGGATTTAGTTGTTTTATAGTTAGATATAAACATTGCGGTCAAGGCTTCTCTTTAAATAAGAGGCTTCATTTCACTCCCTAGTGTATGTGCTTTGGGGCTGGTGACATGGTGACTTGAGTTTTGGGTGAATTAATTCATAAATTTAAATAATTGATTTGGTTAGGAAATCATGAAAAATGAACTGAATGCCTTAAGATTGCTGCATAATTGTTTTAATGGTATCTACAGTTCACAGGGCTTCATGGCTTAAGATCATGGTTTAGGATTTTAATGTCATCTTCCACTATATGTTTTTTTTTCTTTTATTATCTTTGAAAATGAGCTTTAACTGGAGGTTTTCTTACACCCATCCATTGCGGAAATGTGTTTCTGCTCTTGTCAGCTGATGAATGAGATTGACATTATCCTTGTGTCTGTGTTTTATGTAAAGAGCCCAAGTCAGGAAGCAATTAGCTTAGCTCAGCAGTGAGACTGGAAACAGACTGGAAAATACTTAAGTGCCCCTCAAACCACACACTGTTTTTACTGTATGATTCATAAAACAAGAGGCAACACTGGAGTTGGTCGGCTCTGGCATGGACATTATTATTTTTAGTTTTGGTTGGGCTCACAGCATGCTGTCCAGAGCCACATTTCTGACACACACAGATGATATTAATCTCATAATGGAGACAGGCTATTGCTGGGAATTGGGCAATTTGAACGCACATGAGAATTCAAGCACCAGTGGGACCTGATTCAAGATATTAACAATGAAAAAAAGATTGTGCTGCAATGCAATATAAGTATAATTAAAATGTCCATCACTGTGCTGAAGTGATATGCGAGTAAATCTTTTATGAAACGTAAAGTCATTTATGTTTTAATTAAGGCCTCACTGTTACCTCCCTGGCTTTACAGACAGGGAGGTGTAAAGCACCGTTGTCAACACAGTGCATCAGAGCCTTGTCCTAGCTCTTTGTTAATCTACCATAACACACTGTATACACCGGGGAGTTGAGCCTGGTGTGTTATTCTACTGTGCTGTTTCTTTCACATTCTTACATAAGCATCTTGCTCAAGGGCACCTTCACGGCCGTTTAGGGATCGCAGCATCAATCCATTCTAACCACTGCGCCTCTCACACTGACCTTTCTTACCTACAACAGCCCCATCATTAACCCTCCAAGCTAGTACACTGTGTGCCGCCACAGCGCAGAGGAGCAGGTGCAACTGAACAGGTTTACGTGAACTCTGACCTCTGTTCTTTGCCCTCCCAGGAGGTATTTTGGAGAGAAGATTGGTCTGTACTTTGCTTGGCTTGGCTGGTACACAGGCATGTTGATCCCAGCTGCTCTAGTTGGACTTTTTGTCTTCCTTTATGGCCTCTTCACTATGGACTCTAGTCAAGTCAGGTCAGAATAATACATAAAGTCACACTGAAATACATTCTGTTTTATATACGGTTGATACTCATTATTTGTCTCCACAGCAAAGAGATTTGTGAAGCCAATACAACCATCATGTGTCCCATGTGCGATGATAACTGCGAGCCGTGGACTTTGAGTGACAGCTGTGTGTATGCAAAGGTTAGTGCAGTTTTCACAATATTTCACTATTCTCACCTATTCACATTGTATAACACTTCTTCCATTATTTATACAATGGAAAAATATAGGAAACAATTTATAAGTACTACAACACTTATATTTAGCCATAATAAAGTATTATCAAAGTCTTAATTTATACTTAACTAGTTAATTAAGAATCAGATTTAGTAACTACTATAACATAAGCTAACCTCCTAAGATCTTAAGTTGTTAGTAAGTCTGAATCATTAAATTAATAAACAACTGGTTCATTATGAATTAAGCCTTTGTTCATACTTTATATAGGCTAATTTACGTGAAGTTCAGGTCCAGGGGTATCTTATTATTAAACTGTTATTTTCAATTGTCATTTACATTTGCCTATCATTGCCAGGTTACCCATTTGTTTGACAATGGAGGGACTGTGTTTTTTGCTATCTTCATGGCTATTTGGGGTAAGTAGCCATCATCCAATAGACCTTGAACATTGACTCTTTGTTGCTACTTCCTACTATAGATTCTACTATATTTGAAAGTAATCTCATCTCTACTTGCTCTTCAAACTACTTCTCACTCTTAAAAAAACATTTATCCTTCACTAGAGAATTTACTTGTATCACAAATCCGCTTAGAGTCCCAAATTGATTCTGAGTGTTTCTCAGTGGATTTTATCTTCTTTTCCCCTGTGGGACAATTCAATAAGTACAATAATTTCCATTCTGGGGGCCCTTATCACTCAAACTGTCAATGCTTTGTTGCATGCAGTGTGACTATGTGCAAGTTCTAGCAGCTGGTTTCATTATAACAGACTTAAAATGTAAGTGTTCATTTGTTGACCCAGAGCTAAATTACAGCCTGTTTTAAACAAGAACACTGTGACCATTGAAAGTGGGGAAAATGCAGGTCAAGCTTTGCCAAGTTGAAAGGGGTTCATGCCGCCTCTCTGACAGTGCCCAGGACTTCAGTGGGAGGGTTCACCGGAAATACAACAGTGGAGTGCACTCAAGGTCTGCTGCATTTTAGTGCTTGTAATGGAGGTAAACAAAATATAAGCTATCCCAAGGGACTCAATGTGCAGGATATGAAAAAGTTGCAACTCTTGAGCATTAGTGTTTGTTTGTTTTTTGGATTTTTTGATCTTCTGATTCATTCATAGGGTTAGAAACTTCTACAGTATATATGTTAGTCAGTTAACAGTGCACTATGAATATTTTCTGCCACTGAAGTGTCTGCCACTTGTTTGTCTGATGTGAATAGTAGCGCTCTGTCTGTAATGTTTCACGTTACAGCATTAAATTGATATACACTTGCATTTTTCAATTACAGTTGTTTTTCATTGCTCTAAAAATAAATATGCATGATGAGCAGGGTTGCCTCTCCGTAGATCTGACTTATGACTTGGTCTACTGATGTTACCTGCTCATCTCTATGGAGAAACCTCAATTTAATGTCAAACAGTAAAAAATGTTAGGCATGGCAATAACATCTCCATGGAGGCAATAAGGCAGCAGACCCTCCAGCGATAATGTTACACCTCTAATTGTTTCCTGTTTGATGTATTGTATGAACAAGCTCTAAACATTTAATAAACCACAGATGTAAGGAGGACCAGACTTAATTAAACGCCAGTGTTATAACATACTTAACGCTCGACTTTTACTATTTACATAATGGCACCTGACAATTGATCTCAATCTACAGTATATCCATCATCAACAATGTACCCTTGTTTCCAATTGACATAACATACTGCAATGCGCTTGTATGCATGCACAGAACAATATTTTCCCTGTATAATATATGCATGATAGTGAAAACCACATATAGCCATATATGTGACATGAAATAGATATGCAACCATCCTACACTACTGTTGTTCTAGTAGTATCATATGTCCTCTCTGAACCTGAGTGCATGGGAAGAAAATATAGTCCTCATTACAGTGGAGAAGCGCAGAACAAAAAGAAGCTGTGTCTAGTCTGAAGTCTGCCAACAATAAGCTGTACTTTTGAAGTCGCAGAGCATAAAATGGATCTTGGAGGACAGAGAGTTTGCGGGGAACATTTTACTAATAAAACCTATTTGCTCTGTGCCTCTTTCCCCACATAGTCCATCACAAAGACATAAACCAGTGGTTGTAATCGGATTCTTTAAAGGGCACCCATATTATGCTGTTTTCTGGACTCTGTTGTAGTGTTTTTTCTTAGTTGAAATCACACCCGGAGATTTGTTGTTTCAGTCACACTCAAACCCTGCAAATTTAGGCCGAGTTCTTCTATCAAACAGAAAACACTGTTCCACATTGTGATGACATGTGGTAAAACAGGAAATGCCACTGTGTTATTAAACTTCATACAACTTCACTAGAATCATTTAAATACTTTAACCCCTGGAACTGCCAATCTCTACTGAATAAAAGTTAAAATGTAGCCCGATTGGCTATTGTGTGTTACATATTAACATCAGTAGTGGTCAATAAAGAGATTGATTAATGCTGTTATGTCCTGTTATGTCTTTTGTAGCCACGGTATTCCTGGAGTTCTGGAAGAGAAGGAGAGCGGAGCTGACTTATGACTGGGATCTCATTGATTGGGAGGAAGAAGAGGTACATCAGCAATATCTACTAATAGATCAGTTGCCGTATGATTAGCTCTGCAGGTGACTGTGGCGAATACAGTCCTGGTTCAACAATAGTTCACTCAGACATGTGCTGTGAATGTGTGCGTTGTGCAATCAGGAGGAGCTGCGGCCACAGTTTGAAGCCAAATATTCCCAAGTGGAGAGAGTGAACCCCATATCTGGAAAACCTGAGCCTTTCCAGCCTCTCCCAGATAAAGTCAGCCGCCTAATGCTATCGGTGTCTGGAATATTCTTCATGGTAAATGTGCTGATCTTTTTAATCTTCCCTTCTGTGATTTATGTGTTGAGAGAGGTAGATTGCGTATTGCATACTGCCTTCTGAGCGAGAGCCAGATGCAGCAGTGGAAGCATAACAACTCCCCCTACTGGATAAAATAAGTGCTATTTTATGTCATGCTTACCTTTAATTGAGTTTTTAATTGTGTTATACAAATTAAGAATTAGACTTACATTTTAGTCAGTAATTATTACTTAAGAACACAATTACGATTGAGATGTACTGTAAAAAAAAAATGTTATAAGTCATGAGTCCCTGAATATTAATTTACATAACATTTTTGTCAGTCCCTTGTATTTTAGCTTTGAAATTATTCCTACTTACAAGAGTTTACACTGTTAGATAAACATAATTTCACCCTAGACAGTGTTTGGGGAGGAAGCTCATAGTTATGACACTATTCATGCAAGGAATGTTATCTATCATTTTAAGTGTCTAGTTCCAGCCCCAAAAGTTTATTGGCTTTGTAGATTTAGAGCAATATTAATGTATCTTTTAAACATCTGGTATATTTTATAGTTTGGCTTTGTCTCTGTATTTGTGTAAACATAAAAACAGATCCATGGACAAATAAAGCATACATAATTCTCATTTTACTGCAGATCTCACTGGTTTTAGCTGCTGTGTTTGCCGTGGTGGTTTTTCGGCTCATTGCTATGAAGACATTTGCTTCCTTCAACTGGCATTTTGTGAAGAAGAATTGGCAGTTTGCAACCTCCGGCACCGGCGTCTGCATCAACTTTATGATCATCATGTCTCTCAATGTGGTGCGTGTCTGTGCCAGTTCTGCTGTCTGGACACAAAATGTTTAACACAACTCTGATTTATAACTGTGTTTTTAGCTGAATTACACAGAGAAGAGAAAATTAGTTCTTGTGTCAGATTAGGTTAAAAAGAAAATGTAACACATTCTGACTAACTATTAAAAAAACATTTAAGAGCAAGGTAGAAAAGATTTTAAAGGTAGTCGCCTGGACACTGTTTTTGAAATCATGACAGTCGAAATGTCTTGATTTCAGAAAAAGAGTTTCCAGATGTCTGCCATTGAAACTTTTCTACCTTGTTTAGCTCTTTTGTTCTTTGGATTAGACAACTTTCAGTGAAATGTATTTAGCTTGACATGTTTCGATTGCTATCTGGAAGCCATCCTCAGAAGTGTCTCCCTTGGATTAGGCCTGGACAAATGAGGGATTGCACTGACCCATTCAAGAGCAAGGCTTTTCCAACAACTTCACCTATTTTTTTTGTTGGAGGCCAAAACAGATTATTCACTTGAACTGATCAAGGGCAGGACAGTTGAATCAAACCAGAACCTATAAGACTAAGACAGACAAACTTTATTGATCCACAGGAGAAATTACTTTAAATACATTTTAAAGAATAGTTTTCTCCAGGGATTGTCTCATGTATCTTGTCTCTTATTATCTACATCTAATTACCATTGCCATGTTTGCCTCCAGGTCTATGAGAAGGTGTCATATTTGCTGACTAATTTAGGTGAGTGTAATCAACATAATGCATCCTTTTACATCTTTATTATGTCCTGCTTCCAGACGGTCATGCTTCTGTTTTATTCTCCTTCAGAGCACCCACGGACTGAATCTGAATGGGAAAACAGCTTTGCTCTTAAGATGTTTTTGTTTCAGTTTGTGAATTTGAACAGTTCAACTTTTTACATCGCCTTCTTTCTGGGAAGGTAGGCTGCGCTATCTGCCATAAATTATGAATTATGTTCCTGTTTACTTTGGGTTTAATGAGGCAATTGTGATGCATTATATAACAAGCTCTCCTATTGTGACCTCTACCAAAAATCCTTGGGCTTCCTGCTATGACAAGGCAGAGAATTGCACTGAAGTGTACTGAAACCTCAAAAACAACATAATTCAAGAAAAGATCTTGTAATGTTTTATTATTTTATAGATAAAACCGACAATGTACAAATTATGCAGTGACATGCACAATATAGATATATGTATTATATATGCAATAAACAAGGTTAGATAAGGTTAGTTTATTTGCCATTTAGAGTTAAAAAACATATTGGAAAAACGTGCAAAAAGCTTAAAGTTCACCTTGAGATATTACAACCACATAAACATATATGAACATATATGTTTATTTTATTTAATTAAATTTTTATTTCTTTTTCAATTATTACGTTGGTTACGTTACATAATGTGTATGTATTATTTATTTTTTTATTGGGAAAAAATACCAAAATGACACCCTCTGGTTTCGTGGCTTTTTTTTTTAAGGCATTTTGTTTCTGCATGTGCACGATAAATGTGATGGACATAATTCTCACAGTTAATGTAATATTTTTCCACTCAGAGTTCATTAGTTTTGTCTGATTGAATCAGTTTTCTCAATTGTTTCAGGTTTGCTGGCAGGCCTGGAAAATACAATAAACTCTTTAATCGATGGAGGCTGGAGGAGGTGAGTGCAATTAGCCATCATAATGCGATCCGATTAGCGAGCACTGACTCGTTCGACGTGTTATTCTCCTGATAGAGACACACACTACAAAAACTTAAATCTTGCCAAATTAAAATGACTTGAATTAAGAAAATATTATACTGAATTGAGTAGTTTGACTGGTCAAATTATCTGCCAATGTAACAAGTCTTTTTTTCCTTGAAATAGGAAAATAAGAAAAACAACTCTTTGTACTTAAAATAAACTAAATTGTACGTTGTTTGAATTAAGAAATAAAAGACTTAATCCATTGGTAGATCATTTTACTTGTCAAGTGAAATATACTCAAATCAAGTTAAATCTTCTTAATTGGAGTAATTTGAACTAACTTAGATATTACTTTTTACAGTGTAGCGCTATATCAGGTCCAAACATTACTGACAATCACCAGTCGAGTCTATTAATCTTCCCTATAATTACCAGGATTCACCATTATAATGATGACTGAGATGTCGCACGTGACGGATTCGCCCACAGATTAGCATGATTAAGCATTAAATATGGATTTTACAGTAAATTATTCTCATTTGTTTAATCCAGTGTCACCCCAGTGGCTGTTTGATTGATTTATGCCTGCAAATGGGAGTCATAATGTTTTTCAAGCAAATCTGGAACAACTTTATGGAGCTTGGTTATCCGTAAGTAATTTCAATATGACATGCTTCTGTTCAGCGCATTTAGGAGGCTATTGTTAATCACAAGTGTTGTAAAATTCATGTGCCATTTTGTTCAAGCTTATGTAATTTTCCTCCTACCTTTTATCTTTTTGGCTATTATCATATGAAAGACACCTCAAATCTCTTTGTGGCGGCTTAGCATTGCGTTTTTGCAGAGTTTGCTGGATTATCAGAAATAATGGCTTTGTGCTTTCAGTTACCGGCTACTTTCACTGTACTTTCAGGTTGCTACAGAACTGGTGGTCTCGGAGAAAGATAAAGAAAGGAGGCGGTGGAGGGCAAAGCGTAGATAACAAGGCCCAACTTCCACAGTGGGATAAGGACTGGAACCTTCAGCCCATGAACGCACACGGATTAGTAGACGAATACCTGGAAATGGGTATTTTATAGGCCTGTCACGATAACAAATTTTGAACCATGATATATTGCTCCAGAGATATACTGAGATGAACAGTAATATTGAAAGTACTTTATGACACTGATATAAAGTAAGATAATGCCAGTAAATAATTTTTAAATAGACAGTATCATTAAAAGACATGAGCTGCAACCAATAAATGGCAGAATGATCCATAATTAGACATAGAAGTTATTAATTCTACTCTCTGCAGTTCAAATCTTACGTTATTACATAAAAATGGCAAAAACCTGTGTACTATTGCAAAGAAAAAGTACCATGATAAATACCAAAATATACTGTTCCATGTAACATATATTGAACGATCAGTCGATATAGTAATTATCATGACAGGCTGACTTTATTAATGCCATTCTAGATCTGATTTGTATTTAAAAGAAAAATCTATTGAACATTCACTAGTAATTAACCTGGCAGACTCCAGGGCCACAGTTTTATTACATCTGATATTTTATTGTACAGCTTTATGTCTCTGTCTCTTATAGGAGGATATTTTGTTAACTTCAGTCCATAAAACAAAGCACTGCACTAAATGACTACTGTTATAGGTTTGCCTTCAGGGTTATAGATGTTTAGGTATCATCACTGATATATTTGTAGAACATTTTAAGAATAAATACTACAGAAAAAGTGGCACAGTGCTGCTCAAAAGAAGTAGGCAAATGCAAAAGCATATTTGAGCCAAAACCCTTTCGCATGTGACATTGAAGGAAAACAGCTGTTTGATTGTTACATATAAAAGGAAGGGAGTTATAGTCAATACCCAAGTTTGGTTACAATTAAAAAAATATGAAATTTAAAGGCAAACAAGCTATTCCAGGTGTATATTCTTTTATAATGTATGTGTTGTTTCAATGTGTCACCCATACATATCATATGAGTTGGGTAAATCAAAATTGGCTCTCAAAATGAAAACACTCTGTTCTACCTTGTGATGTCATGTGGTAATACAGGAAGTGCTCTACTTTGCTTTTAAACTCCATACACCTTCACTAGAATCAGCTGGATAATTTTAGCCTGGAATTGCTTATCTCTACAGAACTAAAGCTAAAACGTATCTATTAACTTGAAAACTGACACGTCATGACATCACAAGGAGGGACAGGGCATTTTGAGCTTTGGAGTTGTAGATGGACAGTTTACTCAAGCATGTGCGAATGAAACAAAACACAACTCCAGGTATGGTTTTGAGGAGCAAACATGGCTAAAATCTCATAATAGTTGATTTTGCATTTAACTAACTTGTGATCTTGTCCTCAGTTCTCCAGTTTGGCTTCACCACCATCTTTGTAGCCGCTTTCCCCCTGGCGCCTCTTCTCGCTCTCCTTAACAATATCATCGAGATCCGACTTGATGCCTACAAGTTTGTCACACAGTGGAGGCGTCCCATGCCAGCCCGGGCAACAGACATAGGTTGTTTCTATCTGCCAAGCCCCCTCTGTGTCTAACACAATACAAAACAATGTCTATTTTTACATCACAGTAGAGTTTTCCAAGAGTTACAGGCACGCAAGTATTTTCCGTCCTATGGAGATTCATATGGTCCTGTATCCCGTGGCCATATGCCACTCCTCCCTCTGCTATGGCACACACACTGTCATACAATATGTTTCAAAAGCATCTTGTGGCACAGTTCCCTGTAATTCAGGGATTGTAATTAAGAAAACCCTAAAAACACTAATAAAAAGCCTCAGCAGTAATGAGGACAATTGAGTGTCATTTATCTAGCATTAAAAAGAAAAGCTTTTGTACATTGTTTATCATTTAAAAGATAGACTCATTTATCACACAAAGGACTTTGTTACTTTGACTTTGCTTTTGACAGGGTCAATATTTTCAGCATTATTTCACAAATGTAATTAAAATCCCATGATTGTTTAAAGGGCCCATATTATGCTTTTTTGTGTGAACTTTGGCAGCAGGTTTCCTCTAGGTTCTTTCCCATGTACAATAGGTTCCCCAATGGTGCCATAACTCCCCTGAGATGACAGAGGGACTATCTTAAATAAAGGAAAAATACAATAAATAAAATATTGAACACTGACCTAGAAGTGATAAGATTAGTTTAGAAAGAAGCCTAGGTGAAAACTAGCTTTATTTCTTACAATGTTGATTTATACTTTAGGTATTTGGCATGGCATACTGGAGGGAATTGGAGTCTTGGCGGTCATCACCAACGCCTTTGTCATTGCCATCACCTCTGACTACATACCACGCTTCGTCTACGCCTTCAAATATGGCCCATGTGCCGATAAGGGGAGTCACCACGAGAATGAGTAAGCGCTGTGAAACCTTCACACATTTGGCACAGGCTCTGTTTTAACACAGTTTGTCTTGTAGGTGTTTGCGAGGGTACATGAACAGCAGTTTGTCTGTGTTCGACATGGGGCAGACCAACAGCAGTCAGTTCAGATACTGTCGGTACAGGGACTACAGAGCCTCCCCCTGGAGCCCAGTCCCATATGAGTTCACTCTACAGTTCTGGCACGTCCTGGCTGCCAGACTGGCCTTCATTATAGTCTTTGAGGTGAGATCTTTGCAACCATTTATATGTGTGGAAACTAGTGATGGTGGAAGTGCTCCAATTTTGTGCTCAAGCTCTAAATGCAGTAATTAAGTAAAAGGGAAATAAAATAAATACAAATTATTTAATTACATAAAACCTCTACTTACATGCTGCTGCTAATAATACTGTTATTACAACAGTTATTGCCAACTATTGTTTATCAAAAGTAATACCAACCGTACAATTTTTTTACTTTTTATTTTACTCATTTACTTTACTCAGCATAAATATGTAATTCTGTTTCATTGTATTGTGTTTAGTGGCTCTATAAATGCTCTGTGGGTCTTGATTAAGCTTGGTGGGTTTACAAATTCCATAAAAGATTTCAATTAGCTAAAGGACATTGGATGGTTGCACTCAGCCTAACCATAGGATTAGCCCTGTGAATGTACTAGATCTTATTGGATGTCTTATTGCAGTCAACCCACGTTAGCATCTCCTGTCCAATATGTTGCTTCTGATATGTAGGAGTAGCCTTGAAGCTAACCTATACATAATTTATTGATTGCTCCCTCAGCATCTGGTGTTTGGGATCAAGTCTTTCATTGCATACCTCATCCCGGACATGCCCAAGGACCTGTGCGACCGCATGAGGCGTGAGAAGTACCTGATGCAGGAGATGATGTACGAAGCCGAGCTAGAGCACCTGCAGAAGGAGAGGAAGAAAAACGGGCGGCGCTATCACCACGAGTGGCCTTAGCTTTACCCTGCGCCCCCTTGTGTCCACTACCACATGCTGCAGAGCTCTCAGTCCTCCTGTCCTCACTGTTTTCAGCTTTGAGCATACACCAAAGACACAGCCACTGCTAACCAGCGCTAACCTCACTCCTCCTCCTCTCTGCCATCTGCTCCATGTTTAATATTGGCTCTCATCCTCAGTTTCCTCCTATGACCCTAGGTTTGCTGAGTCATTGTTTCACTGGGAACAAATTTGATGCGCAATTGTAATGTTTACTATGCAGATAAAGGGGGCCCTCTCCAGCACTGCGTGGCAGCTCCCTTTGCTTAAGTTAAGTTAGGTGCAGCTTTCATGAGATTTTGTCACTGTTCAACAGGTCCTATGACAGAGCTATTGTGGCACTTAATGTTTCTTGTTGCAAAAAGTGGTTTAGTGATGTTGCTACCAAATACAAGAGACAATATCAGTGACTGTGTTTTGCCCTAGAAGCATGCTGATTCATATTTGCAGCTACTTTTGTCAACTTAAAAAAAAGACTAAAACAAAAGCAATGATCATTCAGAGTTCTCAGTGACATCTTAAAGTGCATGGCAATATTGTTTTGTACTTTCTGACAGTCTGTGTCCTGATGCCTGGTGTTTGTATCTGATGTATGTAAAATGTTTGTGTACTGTTGAGCTTGACTGTGTTGAGGAAATGTAAAACTAGTGCAATTTGATCGTGCCTACAACAGTTGTTCACATCACCAATGTGTCACCGACATCACGTGTGCCTGTGTGTGCTGCACATTCTTTTCAAGTGCAAGAAGTCTCCTCTTTCTCTTCTCCTTTTTCCCTTTTCGTACGATAGACTCACTGAACTCACCTGTTAGGATTTGGTTTGGACCTGCGTCACCTTCTGTAGTCTCAGCTAACGACTTAGCTGTAACACGACTCTCATCATGAACAATGTATATGTTTGCATGCAGGAGCCACTCTTCCGTTGGGCCTGTTTCTCATTTACCCCTGGGTTATACTTGGAGCCCTGAGACATACCTGTGGCTTAAATGTTCGGGTTGCAAAGAACACCTCCAGCCAACACTTTTTATTCACATCAGCATCTGTCAGTTTTAAACACTACCGCTTTTAGCTTTGCCTTTCCGTATTCAGTTATGAAATCATGGCAGAGTGAACAGAGTGAAGTATTTTGGCCAATGAGGACTCAGGAAATCAAGCAGCATGAAGCAATTGTTATTATTTGAGAATCAGTTGTCTGTTTATATTAGAATGGGAGTTGGTATTGCACGACTGGTAATGCTGAGGTTTGTGGTTTAAAGGAAAACACATGTTTTTTGGATACTACTGCTACTTTTATGCACACCTCTTACATTGTCACATTTTCTATCATCGCATAACTCTAAATCTGTTTATTTATTTATTTGCTGTCATTTCATTTATTTGTAATAGTTTTATACTATTTATTTCAGACTTGACTCCTTTTCCACAATGTAATGTCCATATTTCTCAGGTGTCCTCTGAATGTTTGCAAATGTTCAGCTTTTTATCCTCACATTTTCTAAGATGCAATCAGAAGTAACTGCTTTTTAGATATATATTTTTGCACTGCAGTGTTATTGCATGAATATGACACACACACACACATAAAGCTAAAAGCATGATTTGTTTTGCATAGATGATATCAAACTACAGTAAAAAGTATTGCAACCAATTGGAGAAAGAAAAAGCAAATACGTTACTGAATGCCATTTGTCTCATTTGGACATCAGTGTGATTAGAGAGAGAGATTAGATTCAAATGATTTATTTCTCTAGTACACTCATTTTAAAATCTTTTCCCTGCTATGTAAACATTGAGAATCTATGCATGTTGTTATTCTTGAGTGCTACTTTTCATTTGTACTGATGCTAATATTAATGTACTGGTACAATTGTACTCTATAGAGTATGCATGATGTAAAACCTGCTTTGAGCTGAGCTAACGTTGTCCACAGCGTCTTAACATATCACCTCCCTTTTTTGAGAATTTCAGTTGTATGTTTCTCAATGACTTTTATACTGTAAGATGATTTTCTAAATAGAGACTCTAGTCGGTAATGGTAAACGAACTGGACTAAAATTAGTTAAAGTTTCCCCTCGCAGGCAAAGTGGTAGACCAATTTGGATGGAGTATACTGTTTGAAATGACCTTGGATGTGTGAAGAACCAGCCTCTAATGGTTTGCAGATGGATTACTTTGCGTTATCACGTCTCAATGAGGACGGCCGCTCAGCTTCTCCCCATAAACGCTGCAGTGGAGAGGTGTTGTGCCACTGTTGGCCATAGCACAATAAGGAGCTTGTCTAAGTAATAACAGCGTGACCTTGCACATCGAAAACACTGCTTTGGAGGGGACTGGATTCTGTTGTGTGCTCTGTTCATATGGAAGCACACAGTTTTGACCAGACAATAGAGCGGTACTAATGGCATAAGGTTTATCTATAACATGTTTACTTTGTTCATGTTTACATAGAAAAACATGCTGAAATGTATTTAAGTAATGTAATATAAAATAGTTTGGATATCACTTTTCTGTAATAAATCATGGATTGTATCTTTTAAACCAATACTTTTGTTTCTTTTTATTATTTTTATATGGGAAAACTATTAGACTTATTCTAAGAGAGTAACTAGTGCCTTCAGTTCATCACAACCCCAAGGGAATGTTGATGACGTCCTCTGCAAAGTATCAATAAGGCTACAACACTGGAATATTCAAAAATAGTGCAAGTATTTTTTAAAAAGATTTGTGGTCTGTCAATCCCAGAAGTGTCTTGCCCAAGGACATATTCATTGCTGTTTTTATTCCACCCATCTGTGCGCTTTTCTCCTCTGGCACTAATATGAATTCCCGAGGTAATTGAGACACACACGCACAGGTTTCGAATGATGACAGATTCTTAAATTGTTTCCTGTATTTTACTGCTGGATTCTTTACCCAGATATTTCCTTTCACTCATTTGACCAAAGGAATTACAAGACTTAACAGAGCAGCATTTTTTCACCGGGATCAGGACAAGAGAAGGAAAATGCCCAAGTACTAAAATTTGGGGCACAAAGAAGCATAGACAATGGATACTGTTTTCATTTTTTCCAGTGACCATCCTATATCATCGGCTGACCAGTTAAGCTCCCTTACTGATGACAGGCATAAGTTGTGGGTCACTACAGGCACGGTTGGGGTCATGGGTGTGTCAGATTTACACCAAAGGTTAGAGAGGTAATCAGCACGGTCACAAAGACCATGAACCATAAATCTCACTGGACCAAGGGGCAGAGCAGAGGACAGACTACAGCAGGGGAAGACTACATAAAGGCATTCAATTATGGGTTGTATCAGTGACTACAGCACAGACTGTATAAAGAATATATACAGTCACTCCAAAGTCACTCGAAGATACTTCACTCTGACATTTGATGTAATGGGAAAAATAGTGAACACAGCTCTGGTGCGTGCATGTGTGATTTTCATCTCTAATAAGACATGAATTAATGCATGGAAACAAAAATAAAGTTGTTTATAATCATTTGGGTTTTTTTTTACATCATAACATAATGCAACTTGATGTAAAAGTATACAAGTACTCAGAATACAGTACTCTGTCTCATGTATCAGAATACGTTCTTCACTTATCAGTAACTATATACATTTTCAAAGAGCATTCGTACATTTTCCAAATCTTTATTCTGTGACTGTCAATTTAGAGACTATTTCACAAACAAAATACTCAAATGGTTTAATGTCCACAGCGCACTCAAAAACTGCTGCAAAGATCTTAGAACAAATCCTAAAGTCATGGGCCAGTTAAGAGTGGAAAAGCTCAGAAACAGACACATGATGCTAGGTAAACACATCTGCTTGGGCCATAAAGGGCCACTGCGAGGAGAGAACAAAGCACAGAAGCTAACAAAACCATCAAGGCAGATAACCACAGAAGCTTACAACTTCAGTATTATTCTCTTTTTTCTATTTCTGCAGGGATAGATATCTGGGTACGTAAAGCCAGGGAATAATACGCTTGGGCAAGGCACTTCACCCACCTTTCCTGTGTAAATGAGTGTGTGATGGAGCAGAATGGCAGTCATATCCTCTGTCTCTCTACCCACAGGTTACCCAGGCCAAGTAAGAAAACTTATTAATTGCTAAGTGTAGTTCTCCCAGAATTTGTCCATCTTGTAAAACACAATCACATTTCTACTTGCCTCATATACTGATAGTGCTTTCTGTACTGTTGAGGTTAAAACCACACTGATGTGGTTATTATTATTTCACTTTTAACTTTTTTACTTTTACTTTTAACTACATATTATATCACCAACTATAAAAAATAGTATTCCCTTTTATGAGGTTTTATGACTTAGTGCCCTCCACAGTGCATTATAAGCCTTTACAACAGTGTTTCCCACAGAGGGGATACACAAGAACTTGGGCGGTTCTTGGAATGATTTTAGACTGAAGAAGATGGAGCTGAATAATATTTGTATATACAATTTTCTCTGGAGTAAATTTTACATCCTTAAAATGTTTTTGAAGGATTATTTTGGACCTAATTTTAAAAGAAAAAAAATATTTTAACAATTGACAGTGCATTGTAAACAAATGCCACCTTTGAAATCACAAAAGTCAGGGAGTAATCGAACAATTCTCAGCTGTTTAAAGGGTGAAAAGTCCAATAGACGAGAGGCCTGCTGTTGGTAGCTCTCATCACTCTAGTGGAACTTAATGAGACGTATCTGAACTGCTGATTGTAATGCCACGGTGGGCGCACATCTCATCCATTTCCCCTGTAGCTCTTATTGTGTTCTTGTTGATTAATACCAAACCTATTTATACACCTATAATGAATGCAGCAGTGATGCCCAAAAATCACATGGGAAAGTATTAGGGAGTGTGAAAATGTGAAAATGACACCGAGATATAGAGCAGCAAAACACTGAAGGTTTAACTTTGAACTCTATAAGCCTCAGGAGCAAAGTGCAAAGTGATTACAACATGGGATAATTGCTGCAGTGGTGTCGTAACACAGACTGTAAATTTAAATCCAATATAACTCCAAGCTGAATAGACATAATGCATTTGTAAATATACATATAATTTGTGGTGGAAAGTCTGTAACCTGCTTGTCTCCATAAAGATGTTCTTGCTTTGCTTAGAATGTTCCACAGTATGGCATTTAACTTCAGGGAACCCTAAGGAGGCTACATAGTGCACCTTTAAAAGCCCTGTATTCAGTTATATTCTGATCTATGTTATAATGTTCCTTCATCACAAACATACTCAGAGGAGTTATGTTGTGTTTTTAACACAAAAACACTGCAAATTTTGGTTTGAGTTCTTCTCCCAAACAGAGATCACTCTGTTCCACCTTGTGATGTCATGTGGTAATACAGGAAGTGCTCCACTTTTTTTTTTTTTTTACTCCATTCATGAGTACAACAATAATTTGCAGAATGATTGTAGATTTTAGCTCTGGAATTGCCCATCTCTACTGAACTAAAGGTAAAAGTTAGCTGTTAACTTAAAAACTACCGCTATGACATCACAAGGTGGAACAGAGCATTTTGAGCTTTGGAGATGTAGACAGACTAATAATGTAGGATGAACATGTGTGAATGAAACAAAAACAGGTCCTTGAACTATTCCCACTATCATAAATAATTTTCATTTTAAACCCATTGTGAGCACAGGTGTAACTTTCCTCTATCACTGACTCCCTCTCCCTTTAATCCCCAGTAGGCTACATGAGGGCTCGACAGTGCTTAATTGCTTGTTAGATCATTCTGGTTCATTGTGAGTCATCCTCCTCTGCTGCCTCTAGGCCCCAACCTCCATGAAAACCCAGGGCCAACACCATAAGAACAAGATAAGTACCTGCAAAAAGTCCTGTTACAGCCCTGTGCACTGCTTTGGCAAGAAGCTCCAGTAATGTTTATGTGACGGAAACCAGTATTTATTCAGGTGTGGGTAGGGATGGAGACAGAGCCTGCATGCCTGGAAGCCTTGAGATTTCTTTGCTTGTGTACTTCTGTCAGCAGAGTGTTCAATTCAGCAGCACTTTTCAAACAGACTGTCTCAAAGTGAAAAAGCTGGACCTAAAGGCAGTGAGAGCTCCCATTGCGGATACAGATTTGTTTTAAGCCAGAGACCTCCAAGTGACCTGTTGAGGATTTTTCTCACAGCCTACTGGCCTTTTCTAGGGATTTGAGGAATAATACACTCAAAGCAGTCAAATACAAGATCTACTACTGTATGTGTGAATTTAATTCTCTTTCTATTGGAGTTGAGGTATAAAAGTAGGGCACAATAAACTATATAAAACATTTAATGGGCCCATATTATGCTATTTTCTGATCTATGTTGTAATGCTTCCTCATCACAAACATACCTGGAGTTGTTTTTTGTTTTGTTTCATTCACACAAACTCAGCATATTTAGGCTGAGCTCTT
Source organism: Odontamblyopus rebecca (assembly GCA_030686955.1). Classification (NCBI taxonomy): domain Eukaryota; kingdom Metazoa; phylum Chordata; class Actinopteri; order Gobiiformes; family Gobiidae; genus Odontamblyopus; species Odontamblyopus rebecca. Next base: position 24,501,492 of record CM060659.1, read on the forward strand.
CTCTCAAACAAAAAAACACTCCGTTCCACCTTTTGATGTCATTTGGAAATACAGGAAGGGCTCCACTGTGTTTTTAAACTTCATACACCTTCACTAGAATCATTTGGATGATTTCAACCCTGGAATGGCCCATCTCTACTGAACAAAAGGTAAAAGGCCACGGCTAACTTGTAAACTCTCACCACATCATCACAAGGTGGAACAGAGCATTTTGAGCTTTTAGCTTTGGAGATGTAGACTAATTATAAATGATTACTTAAGCATGTGTGAAGGTATGTACATCATGATACAATATCCCAATACATATCCAGAATCATGTAAAGAAAAAAATGTCAAAATGTATGTTTTTCTGTAAAACAAAACTGCATTGAAATGTTAAGTTCATAATGTCCTAAATGCAGAACACAATTATTTACAAATTACAAACAACTCACGTTTCAAATAGCTACAGACCACAGAGTTGTTATAAACTTTTAATGTAATTAAATGTAATCTAATCTCACAGTAGATTTATAGAGATGAAAATATGCAGATTTTTATGAAACCCATATATTTGTCCTGTTGTGTGTCCCACCTGCTCCTCATTACTCCGTCAGCCTGCAGGATATTAGACGTCAGCCCGAGCCCATAATGAGCTCTTATATAGACTCAAGGAATGTCCCACAGCACAGACATTCTAACTTTTATTTACATATAGACTCAGGAGGAAAATCATAAGAAGATCAGTTTTATTTATTGCTAAATTAAGAGATGTTAATGACAGAGATAAATTCCTACTACATTTATGTAAGCACATTAAAAGTTATGGAATATAAATGCTAATTTTATTATGTAATTATATTTATTGTTAATAACTATAACTAAAGCTACACATATTTCAACATTTGCAACAATGCATAAGACAGACAAACATAAATACGCAGGGTTGATGTGTTAAATAATGTGTGCATGAAACAAAACAAAACTCCTGGTATGTTTTTGATGAGGAAACTAAATTATAACATAGATCAGAAAATAGCATAATATGAGTCCTTTAAATTGCAGGACTTCAATTTAGTAATCTTTGCAAAAACTAACCCCAGGTTTTCTGGTGACAAACGCGTGTATGTGGGACCACCCAGTAAAGATAAATTATAGTTCTGGAGCTGCCTATGGGAACCCTCTTCCAGCGGGTAATATAATACACTGACAGGAGCTACAGTGTCAGGAGTAAATGCACAAATGTTCTTTTTTTTTGTCTTCATCAACTTCAATTTAAAACTAACTGAACTGGGCACGAGGCATAACTTAGTATATTGGCTACGCTATTGTGTCAGCGGAGCCAATTATTGTTACAGTCATTGAGCTGATGAGGTTTATTTAGTCATAGATATAGTTTTACAGTTCCTTTGGGGATTCATGCTCTGTATGCAGAGACAATATGAGGAATTTGGTTTTGAGGCTGAAGAGATGAATCACATTGTAAAAAATCAATTACACACTGTATCTAAAACTTCTTATTGCTTACCTTTGGAATCATGTCGATATGTTTCTGTATCTAAGAGGAACATTTTGTCAAATTACATCAGAGGCACTGAATTAAAATAACTAAGTTTAGACACTGTTCGCACGCTTATGTTCCCCTGCTTATGTTCCCCTCTGGCTCTGTGTGTTTTCGGAGGGGCCACAAGGGGCCCCTGTTGGCTCTGTGGGCAGTGAGAGTCTGTGAGGACGGGGACCGTGTAACAAGAGTCCAGACCTAACCATTCCAGCTCGGAAGCAGAGTGCAAGAGGCAGACAAGGAAGAACGCGCGATGGAGCCGGTGCCTCTGCTGCTCGTCCTGCTCGCGTGTGGCCCTTTGAGCTGGGCGCTTTACATGGGGCCCCTGCAGCCCGAGATTACCAACGGGACCTTCCACCACTTCTTTGTTCCTGACGGAGACTACGAGGAAACCGAAGACCCGGAGCTATGCCAGATGCTTTTTAAGTTTTCAGACGTGTCCCCGTGCGCCGCCGCTCAACACGAGGACTCCGTGGTGCGCGACGACTTCATCATCACCAAACTCCAGGCGGAGGACTCCGCGCGCCTCTTGGAGAGCATCGGGCGCACGGTTACGCACGACCTGGACGGCGAGGACAGTTACGGCAATTTCCTCCGGAAGGAGATCTCCCAAATCAGCGAAGCCTTCTCCGGTGTGGACAAGTCTCTTCTGGAGCTGGAAGTGAAGTTCAAACAGAGTCAAGACACAGAGCTGCGTGAGGAGCAGCAGCTCAACGCACACGTGCTCAAACAAGTGGGGGACATCAAGGACACTTTACGAGAGACCATGGACATCTCTCAGGGACTTAAGGACAAGCACGAGCTGCTGTCTCTCATCGTGCGCAGTCATGGCACCAGACTGAGCCGCCTCAAAACCGAGTATCTGAACACAGGCTCCTAAGAACTGACAGACGATTCAGGTGAACATATCTCTTTAATTTGCCAAAGTGACACTTGGGTGCACAGGACTGGATCAATATAAATTAAATTATGTTAAGTTAATGAAGAAAAGCTTGCACAACTGCTACAAACTCGCCATTCATTTCTCCTTATTCTTTAAGGCCAACCACAGCACCTTAAACATTTCAAGGACTTTGGTTTCATGTTCCCACCCTCCTCTCGTTTTTGTTGTTTTATGGAGTCACTGGGGAGTCTTGTCACTCTTTGTTTATTTGATTTGGGTTCATGTGAATTATTAAAATATGTTGTCATTTTTAATCTCTATAAAGAGAAACATGCTAATCTAGATACAAAGTCCCCATGCTGACATCTTTTATTTCCTCATGTCATTCTGTCACGTTTACATAATCTCAGATGTCTGGGCTGACAGTGCTTTGCTCATCCTTCTGATGGTTTTTCATCTCCATTTGTGTCAGCAAAATCCTCCCTGAGACACCGGAGGTTTATGGCGCCTGCTTGTTTTGAATTCCTGAAAAGCAGCGCTGAGGGGCCTCCACATCACCATCTACTGTCAGGCTGTTTTCACTTACACACTGTATTTAATATTTTAAAGGCAGTTAGTGGGATTTCTTTCCACATAACTACTGTTTAAAATTCTCTTGTCTGTAGCTTGAGCTCAAAGCTGTGCCCACTTCTGACAGATAATGTGCTCACATGTGAAGGGGCCAGATGGGTGAAACTGGGTGTGATTTCCTCTGTCTGGTTTTCCTCACAGTCCCCTCTCCCCAGAGGGACCCCCAAGTTTAAAAACGGCCCTCTGGAACACCACAGTCAAAGGATTATGGCAAAAAGGAAAAATATGCTATTAAATGTAAAAGTAAACCAGTGGTTTTGAATAAAATCTCCTAAGTAAATTGTTATTTTGTTTGGGTATGTTTTAGATTCAAGTGTCCTTTTTGCTGACCTAAGATGGTCAAAGAAATGTATTTCTTAGCAGGCAGAGTTTTATTATAACAAAATATTTGTAGCTCCTACATAAAGTGGTATAAACAGCTCGCCCTCAAATAATACTTCTAACATCTTTACACTTACCACTTTACTTTTTATAATCAACTTTTCACTTTTTGTTTGCATCTTCCTTCTGTGGTAAAACGAAACCACTTGTGCATAGTTTTTACCAAAGACATTTTCTACATTTTGTGAATCACATCATTCACTTTTGTATCCACCCCACACTGACTAAAAGACTTGACTCTTACCATAAACTTTTTATTACGTGTCCACCCATGTCCACCTTCCACCTCGTCTGTCGTAGCTCAAATTATACAGTGAAATTAAAAAAGTTCAGTGTTTGGGTAGTGTCCCTTATATTTTGGCCTGGGGGTTACTGTCAGAAGAATGTCTGCTCCTCTCTCTGTCTTATTTAAAGGACAAACAAAAAAAGGTCAGGAATGTGGAGCAGTGTTGATCTGGGAGCGCACTGATTCGCGTCTGTGCCAAAAACCAAACCCCAAAATCCAATGTCTCCCTGGAGCAGATGCCGTGCTTACATTGCTGAGTCCACTGGAAACATTAAAGAAGCTACTACCTTAAACAATCAGTGCTTATTTTCATTCCTCTTATTTTAGTGTTATTAAAGGTGCACTATTTCACTTGTCTGGTGGGGTGTCCACCTATAGCTTGTCTCCATGGAGATGTTATTCCTTTAGGCTATCTGGAATGTTCCACAGTAGAGAATTACATTTATCTAGTGTACTGATGTTTTTATGGCCAAAAATACACACATTCATTCTTAATATGGGCAGAGTTGCCTCCTAACACCTGCAACGTAGCCTAGTGGTATAACCTGTCTCAATGGAAATAGATACATTTATTGCCATACTGTGGAACTGGAAAAGTAACGCAGTGCACCTTTATACAGTGTTTCATATACTAGGAATTTGGGTTTGAGATATCATAATTCAGGCTTAAACTTGTGTGGAAATTCAGAAAACCAAAACGTTACATTCGGTTTAAAATGCCTTCCTTCACTCAAGTCTGAAGATAGCATGTTATGTATTTTTCCATTCAAGGCACAAAATAACACAGTAAAACATCTGTTGTGTTGTTTTTTGAGGTTTGAGACCACACCATGTCACCGAATCAATGCAAAACATGGAATGACCTCATAAAAATGCATGTTTAACTCAGACCATCTGGAGTAATTAGACCTGCTTTAACATGACTATATGCTCAACACTTTCATGTATGCACACAGCAAGTGTTTCCAGTCAGTGCGACAGTGTGACAAGACCCACTCAACCACTCCCAAACACTCTAAACTTTAACCCTGACATATACGTACATGCATATAAATAATAGCATAGGTCGCAATAAGGCATCATCGTGATAACATGGATATAGAAAGCTGCCTTATCTTAGCAGCATCTTTCAAAGTTGTTACAGAAATACGGAAAGTCTCAGTCCCTGTTGCTGAGTTGAATGAACTGTGAGCAGGGGTCAGTTTGTGAACACAGCACATAAACTTCTTTGGTGATTTACCATGTAGATTTGTTGCTGACAGGAAGCGTTTGCAGTCTAGGCAACTGTTGTCTGTTTGATTTGCCTTGTTTGGTTTTGTCACAGTGTAAAAAGTTTAGTCACTGGCTCTTGTGGTTGGTTGTAAAAGCAGTGACTTACACAATTTTTTATTAGACAACCAAAAATGAAACTCTTCCAAGAACTAAAATAGTCATCTGGTGTTATGTTTGGAAGGAGAAAACAGTTTTGCAAGGCTTCTTTTATTCTTTAAAAATATTTTCATTGTTAAGACCTTGAGAACAACAAAACATTTTCTCAAACACAATGCGGTCTTAACGTTTTCATGTTTTCATTGAATAAACACAAATGCATCTGCATACATACAGTTGAAAATACATGTAAATATTTTTGATGAATACAGCATGATACACAGTTGCCCTTTTGAAATGTGACAGACCACATCATAATATTCAATACAGATTTCAAAGTTGTGCTATCAGTTTCCGGCCAGTTACAAGTATTCTTTTTCAAACTGGCAGATTCAGCAGAAAGTTTTGTATAACTATTCTCCTCTTGAAGAGCAGGCAATAACACGGAACAGTTCATTCAGAAAGATGGAGCAAAAGAAGCACCAGAAGAACTGTGATTCTCTTCAGGTAAAGTCTCTCCTTGAGTCCATGTGTGAGGCGTGTCTCAAAGGGGAATCCCTGTGTAAAAGTCCACAGCAGGGCTCCACACTGATGTCTGCATGAACACTGAGCGCTGTCACACACAGCCGTTCTCCTGCCGAGGCTTGTGTGCCACGGGGGTCTGTGGGGGGTACAGGGAGGGGGCCAGAGTACACAGAAAACCAGCCAGGAGAGTCAGGCCCAGCCCACCCCACGCACAGAACATGGACCAGCCGTAACCATGACTGATATCCTCCGGGATCCCAAACATGTAGCGTGGATAGCGTGACAGTTCAAAGTTGATTCCAGCCACACAGGTGCAAAGTGAGATGATGCAGCATGTCCCTGGCACAAAACAAGATAACTATTTAGACACAAGACTTCACGCCTGCTTTTGTATGTCACATTTTGAGGAGTTTGGTCCTATAGCGCCAAGATGACATCCTCAGACCAAATGTCAGGTCTGTAAGGAGGTAACTGTAGCAAGCATGCAATATATATATATCAAATTAGATAGAATGCCAATCCATGGAGACGAGTGAAGGCAGAAATAGTAGAAATAGTGCTCCTTTAAATGACAATTCAGTGAACAACATACAAACAAAAATATGCGGGGACTGGTGGATGTGTTTGCAGAACCATGACTGTGACACTGATAAATAAAAGAGAATCTATATATAATAAATGTATGGGCTATTATTTCACATAGCCTACATTTGTAATTTGTGCCTGAGTTTAGTTCATGTTAAACAGCACTCCAAACTTTACATAACAGTCACATTACATTACATTTAACCACTCTCAATAATAAACAACCTATTTTAATTTTGTGGTGCAGAGCGGAGCTGGACAGTGTCTGCGTTCATGCTGCCCCTTGGTGGTGAGACTGAACAGTGCAGTCTTTATGTAAAGCGCGTCCTCTTACCTCCCATGAGGAAGAGCAGTCCGGCCACATACTGCATCAGATCATGCTCCTTACAGCAGCCCAGCACGCCTATGATCCAGCCAAACAGGATGATAGATATGGCCATGCCTATGAAACTGGCTGTCATCCTCTGGAGATCTGGGAAGAATACAGACAGAGGCGGAGTGAGACTGTGCACATTGTAAATAACAGCTTCAATAGATGGAGAAGAGACTGAAATCACTCACGGAGCGCGTGCCACTCATCTTGGCGTATGGTCTTAGTCAAATTGACGGGCAGATTCCTGGGCAGCGCGGAAGATGAGTAGTAGTATTTTATTGGCGTGCAGCGTGGGACCAATCCTGCGTGTGTAAACAACATAAGTCAAATAGGCGCTGAGACAGGATACCACCAAGCTCTCTGCTGCCACCCCCACACCCTCACCTCTCTGCCTCCCAAAAGCACCTCTTTATGCTCCATCACCCACCCGTCCACCCACACCACAAAGGGACAAGTGCAGCAGCTTATCCTCTCTATCTGTGTTACTACAGCGTGCTCTTTCTAGCAAAATCAGCACTAGATTGTTACTGTACTCCGTGTTCAAGCACTGCGTAGGCCTGAAAGGGCTGTGCGCATCACCTTGGATAGCGCATTCATGACACAATAAGACTGTCAATACAAAACACACACAAGGCGCGTGAACAGTAAAACAAAGCACAGACCTTTAAAGATTAAATCCTCCGTTTCCAAGTCAAATCCCTCTCTGTGACACTTCCTCCACAGTCCGGTGATAGTGGAGTTGTATTGCCGACTGCAGAGCGACTCCATGGCCGAGGCTAGGGGCGAGAGGTGCCGCTTAGCCCGCAGCAGCATCTCGCCGCTCACACTGGAGCCTTTCCTCTCTACGTGTTTCTCCTTTGGCAGCATCCGTAGAGGCAGGTTGGAGATGTATATGAAGCCGGGATCATTTCTTTTATTGGAGTAAGTCTTGCATCTTTCCCGGTGTCTCCTGGCGTCCGTCTCGTACCAATTGTCAGTGCTGAGCGCCACTGCTATAAGCCCCAAGGCGCAGAAAGCCAAACACAACCCCGCCACGGTTAAAGTCCTCATCGCAGCCATGTTCCGTACACCGCGCTGTTTCCACGGGACGGCTGGCGCTCCGGTCCTGGCTCTCGGGCTGGATGGCTGGCTGGGTTGGCTCAAGCTGTCAGTGAATGAGGTGGTGCGGAGGAAATTGAGCAATACGCGCAAATGTAAAACGCAGAAGCATTGTACAAGCCTTCACAGATCCACAATCAATCAAGCATAAATGAAATGGGAAATTGTAAAGAGGCAGGGGATAAACATGGGCCTCGCTGTGCTATTTTGGTTGTCTCCCCCTCTACGGCTGAGAACCGTCTCTAGATGATGGTCACTTCGACATCTCTGTCCAGCAGATGGAGACAAAGCTTCAAGACCAGCCCGACCATACTGTATGTTACGAGTGTAACCCTGCACGTACAGACCAGACAGATGGACAAAGTTGTAAAAGGAAAATTTCTCATTCACAATTTAAATGACCACTTTTTTTAATCTGTTATAAAATGAAAACAAATAATTATACTACGTAGCCTAATGTGATGCAGGCATTTTTGGGGTGGCACCATCAAATCCATAATTTTGTACCATTTCATATCCAATGCAATAAAATCACATATTTGTAGAGAGAACATATTTGTGCATCTGAATTCAAACTTGGGACAAAGTGGCCTCACTCCTGTGGGTGGATCTCATGGCTCTACTTCCTCAAATTGAGCCCTGATACCCAGTTAAAAGAGGAACAGTCCAATTCCAAACTTCACTTTTAGTTTCATCTCTTATTTTGTGTCACCTTATATTCTACTAAAGCAAGTACAGGAAGGGTGTACTGAGCATATTACTTAAATCTAATACTGTGCAATTAAACAAATTTTAATCAAGATCAGTCTTCAGGCTTTTCTAATTGCCAATAATCAGCTTGGGCTTTTAGTCAGCAGCCAATCCTATTTCAGTACATGTTTGTAGAGCAGAGTTCTGACTTTTTTGTCTTAAATGGCAATAAGGTTGTGCTTTTTATTTCCATGAAATCAATATTGATAAAACCAAATAAGGTTATTGATTGCTAAATATGAGGAAAATTATTAATTTATGTTTTGCATATTGTCCAACCTAGTTTGAACCTTTCCTTAAACTATGCTGCTTGATTATTAAACTTAAACTGTCATCACAGAAAATGTCAACATTTCATAAAGAAATAAGACTGACCCTGAGTATGTGGTCATCAGGAACTAACAGTATGAATTTGTCAATTGGCTGATATAAATGTAGCCAGTGAAGTCCAGTGCACAGCTCAGTTTCAGTTCCTACATGACTAATGAAGTCAGTGACACAGTAAAGCAGTAGGAAAAACCCGACATCAACAGATTCTGCTCCTTTATAATGGATGGATATATCATTGCTGTAAGTATTTACACATCAGACAGCATATTACTGTTTGGTTAATTTCATTTTTTTTAATATACTGTACATCTGAATACTAAAATTTATTCTTCAGGGTTCAGAGGACATGGCTCCAAATGAGCCTGGGCCATATCGTCCACCAGCTGATCTCTACCCTTACCTGAATGTTGGGGATATTTATGAAGGTGAGACAATACAAAGTCCAAACTAAATTTATAAACACAATTTGCACCCATGTTTAACTTGTCTATATTTTCTCAGAGCACAGGTGGACGTTACATTCTGACCGCGTGCAGTCAGCAGACTTTGATAACTCTCCTGTTAACCATCTGACCGAGCTGCAGTCAGTGTCGCCTCAGCAGCTCACACAGCCTTTCCGCTACAGCACTGAAGCACTGCCTCTTCACTTAGACCCTCCACTCATCCCTCTGTCAATGTCCCCACAAGTAAGTGCTCCTTAGACACCTATAACAATCATTGTTAACAGATACAACAGGGTAAAGGACATGGCAGGCCAGATTACATGAAAGCATGAACTCCATAATAAATAATTTAATAAAATGTATCATTGGGTATTTACCATATAACTATTTATTATAATTTTGTACAATCTTTTGATGATATCTAAATAATCTGCACAACCTTGTTACCAGTGTTAATAAATATTTTGCAAAGCAACTTCCCCTTTTTTGTCACAACGTCAGTGTTTAAATGAAAATGTCAGACTGTGTGTGACAGCCAAAACTGGCTTTAAATTTGTGCACATAGTTTCACTAATTTAACATACATTTCTGTAGTGCAGTGTGCATCAGGTCAGCTCATCTTAGTTTTGTGGATTTGAATGTGATTTTGCAGAAAATCTATATTCTTACCATTTCTATCTTTTTGTCCTGACAAAAAAATGCTAAATTTAATTCAAGAAAAATATTGGTTTGGTTTGTCCTAGATCCCATATTATGGCCCAGCACTGTGCTACCCGTACCCACCAGCCCCCTCACCTGTCCAGTACTACTCAGAGGAAGAACAGAGGGATGTTAGTCCACCACTGGAGGTGTCAGAAGGAGAAGACGAATATGAACCTCACAGGCTCTCATCTCTGAGAAGAGACACAAGTGAGTGTCCCATTTTGTAGCAGAATTTTACATGCTAAATGAACCAACAGCTGAAACTCTACATGGGTATGTTTTGTAGGTAACAAGAAGAAGATCCGCTTGTACCAGTTCCTTCTAGACTTGCTCCGAAATGGTGATATGAACGACAGTATTTGGTGGGTGGACCAGGACAAGGGAATTTTCCAGTTCTCCACCAAACACAAGGAGGTCCTGGCCAGCCAATGGGGCATTCAGAAAGGAAACCGGAAGAAAATGACCTACCAGAAAATGGCAAGAGCACTCAGGAACTATGGAAAAACTGGAGAAATTAAAAAAGTCAAGAAGAAACTCACCTATCAGTTCAGTGAAGAGGTGCTGAGAAACCACTATTTTCGCCACAACCCACACTGAAAACAAGACAAAGCAGCTTTTTTCCTCACTGAAATAATAACTAAAATCAACCAGTATAAATGTTATATTTTTCTTTACTTGTTTTTTATTTAAACTATTTGAGGTATTTCCTTTTAATTGCAAAAATAAAAAACGTCACATCTTCAAAAAATGTGGTAGCTCATATTACACCTTACACATTTAATTTTGGTTTAGTTTATTTAGAGAAAATAAATTACAGAAATGAAAAGCGGCATAAGCCGTCTTTAGAGTGATTTTGTATTTTTCTTCTAGTATGGAGAGGAAGAACACTATGCGGTACTCTTTCACTCTAAAACACAGAAGATATATTGATACATTATTCTGCAGGAACACTAAACCTGTAAAGTAAAATAATGCATACTTTATTTAGATCAGTTTACCTCTGGTTTGCGTCATTGCGTGGTTGCGTGGCCCCGTCTTTGAGAAAACTTACGCGCTTACGTCAGTGCCTCACCAGCCAATCAGAGGCGCAGAGTTGTTTCCGTCCAAATTTCAAACGTCGAGACTCCTCAAACGTTACGTTGGCATTTACGGTAGCAACACCGCGGCCGTCCCTGGACTATTTATTATTTGGCTACTTCTAAACCCCGTTTTTAATCGGCGAAGAAGAGACATTAGTAGTAATTTGGGTTGCCAGTGGACACAAAATGAGAGTGAGGTTAGTAAAAATCTACGTATTTATGCCAAATGCGCGGTATTAGTTGTTAGCTTAAAATTTAGTTAGCTCATTTAGCTGGCAGACGCCAATGATAATCATAGAAGTTCTATGAATGATGATAACGTCAATTTACAAAATGTATCGTGAAGTCTTCTTTTGTTATTTTGTTTATCCATTTAGCATAGTTTTTTATGATTTACTTCTGTTCAATTCAAGCACCAAGGCGTTGTCTCCTGGAAATGCAAGTTGTTTCTGGCCTTAGACTGTTAATGAGTAAAAACTCCCCATTGTAGATTCTGTAGTTTCATCAGGATATTGGTAAAGTTAATATGCGATTGTGAAGTAGGCCATCGCTGGACATGAAACGGGAACACTATTCACTCATGGTCTTATTTATTTTCAGTGAGGTCCACGCCGCAGAGTCCGTTGCTTACTTCAACAGGGCTCTGGTAAAATTGCAGGATATCTGGGAGGAAATCGGAATCCATGAGGAGCAGCGACTTCAAAGAACAAATGAAGTCCATAATTACATTAAAGTGGGACAAGCTTGCTTCTATGGTTTGTTCTTGTAAGTATTGTGTATATTAATGTCTATCTCCTACAGGGTTTATTAGATATGATGATCACAGAAGAGGAGGATCTCAGGAAGAGACTTGTTAAAACCATTGAGGACTGTCGCAAAGAAATGAATATATTATGCAGTGAACTTCAGCTGCCCCCATTTGAGGTACTGATCATCTTACATGTATAAAATTCATAGTGCAATGCCACAGACTACTGTACTCATTGTGTGATTTTCTTGCTTTTTATATAAAAGGAGGAAAGCGGCTGCACCATTTTGCAGAGGGAGAAAAATAGTCGCTTACAACTAGAGGGCCTCAGAAACCACAAAAAGCAACGGATGGATGAATTTAAAAACCTTATTGCCAAAGATTGTGAACTTTGTGACATTATGAGCACCGCACCTTTTTCTGTTGACAAGGACTCTGTTCCTTCACTGAAGCAGCTGGAGACTTACCGCGCCTACTTGGACGATCTGACTAAAGAAAAGGTTTCACTTTTTTCATTTCGCATCATTATAGTTTGTATTTTGTATTTGTTTTATAACTTGTCTTTACATGGGCAATTTTTAGGAGAAACGTCATGAAATGTTTGTCAGTTTGAAGAAGGAGATTGCTCAGTGCATGGAAGACCTGGAACGCCAACCTGAGACAAGTTTTGAGATGGATGTAATGTGTGAGGATGAAGAGGCATTTTTTCTGTCTACTGAAAATATTTCTGCTCTTAAAATTCTCCTTAGTCAGGTATCACTTTTTTCTCAATTTGAAATTCACATTTTACATACATGGAACTTTAAAGAATAAAAAAATATATTGTACTATTTCAGCTCAAAGAAAGTAAGGCTGAAATTGAGATGCGCTGCACTTCTTACAGCACAAAAATACAGGAACTCTGGGAACGACTTAAAGTCCCCCAAGAGGAGCGAGATCCTCTGTCTGAACACATGCTTAAGATGAAAAAGAAAAATGTAGAGGCGGTAAGGACCAAAACAGTTTCATTTTTATATTTATATTTTCATTAGTTTTTGCTGTACTAAATATATATATATATTTATTTATTTTTACTTTCAGCTGCGGACAGAGCTCGAGAGACTAGAAGTGTTGAAAATTCAAAGCATGAAAAGTGTGATTGAAGCAATCAGGGCAGAGATTGCACTTTTGTGGGAAAAATGCTTCTATAGTCAAGAGCAGTGTCAAGCATTTTCAGCATATCAAGATGGTATTGTGCTTATTTCTTAGTAAATTTTAATGTTAATCCTTGTTCTAAAACAATTTTTTTTTTTTTTTTTTTTTTAAAGATGATTTAACTGAAGAGTTACTTGACTTGCATGAGGCTGAGATCAGCAAACTGAAAAAGTATTATGAGGACCACAAAGAACTGTTTGAGGGAGTCACTAAGTGGCAGTCAAACTGGACATTATACATGGAACTTGATGTAAGTATTTAAGCTTGCATTTGATCTTGTACTGAGTCATGCATGCTAACAGTCTTTTTTTCTATATAGAAAAAAGCCAATGATCCTGCAAGATTCAACAATAGGGGTGGAAATCTTCTTAAAGAAGAGAAGCAGAGAACAGACTTGCAGAAAAGTCTACCTAAGGTGTGTCTGTGTGTGTGTTTTTTTTTTTTTTAAAGATGGGAGTGATTAGATGTCTAAGATTGTATTTTTTCCTGTTTCAGTTGGAGAAAGTCCTGAAAACCCAAATAGATAATTGGGAGCAGGAGAATGGTAGGGAATTCTTTATGAATGGGCAGAAGTTTCTTGACTATGTTCAGCAGCAGTGGGAGAACCACCATAACGAGAAGGAGAGGGAGAAGCTGGAAAGGGTATGTGCTTTTTTTCCCCCTCAATGTTTTATGGTGTACAAATTCAGCAAAGTAATTTTATGTACTACAATACAGCAACTGAAGAAAACCAAACAGATTCAAGAGGACATGATGTTTGGAACTTCAATCAGGACACCATCTAAAAGGCGCATTGCTGGAACTCCCACACCGGGCAAAATGAGAAAGGTAAGGCCTTGAACAGCGAGCTGTCATTTCAGCTGCAAATGATCAGTTTGACTAAATGCATCGTGGTCTTTTTTTTTTTGTTAGATGAACAGTGCCTCCACATTATCCACTCCAACCAGCTTCCTTGGTGGAACCCTGTGCCAGTCTTCTATCCAGAAACCACCCTTATCAGCTAGTAAGGTATGCACAAAACCCCTGGCAAATGTCTATGAAGACTTCACCTTTACATGTCGTACTCCTCAATGCATCACCATTCACTGTCACATTGTAAATATCGTTTGTTACAGAGTCTTGGTTTGCGAACACCTGGACAAATGAAGACTCCACGCATATTAGAGCGAAATAAGGAGAACATCTCCCATCTGCAGAGAAACACTCCGAGTGCCACACTAAGGTCTCAGGATACTAAAGATCACACCTTCACCTTAAACTCTATTGCGGGCTCCTATGTGGAATTTGCGGTAAATGTGGCTCTCAATATTGTTCAGTCATGTCTCATTCAAACTGTCTTTGTGAATCCTAAATTTTTGCGGTGATTAAAAAAAATCTAATCTTCACTGACTGCAGCAAAATGAGGCTGACTTTTCTTAAACATGAATGAGACACTATGGCATTTTACATATTGTATTACATCCTAATATCCAGGCCACCTACACATCAAATAAATAGACCCATTTATTCATTTATACATGGATGTATGTTGTGTCATCACTAATTTCCATTTGTTGTTTATAGAGAGACCTCACAAAGGCGTCCAAATCGAATGTGAACCCACAAGTACTCAATTCCACGGTGAGTCAGCAGTGATGTGGGACTGCGCAGCATCAGGGGCTCTGATTCATATGTATTTTATAATTGTGCACAACAGGGAACTTTAATGTAAACCTCCTCAAAAAAAAATGTAAATATTTAAATTGTGATCAAGGAGATGTCTATAGATTTTATTTGAAGGATGTCTGTTTCTTTGGTAGTTTTGTTCTTGTTCATGTGATGTATGCAATGTTTCCTTTTCGCTTTTTTTTTTTCCCCCTCTTGTCCATAATCTACATATCTAGCACTACTTTTGTACTAGAGCTTTAAGTCAGTGCACACCTGCTACATTTGCTCTTGAATTTGAGTATTTTTGAGTGCATTTTTATTCAGCTTGTAAATAAACGTTTTATACAGATTCATTTTTTTGTTTACCAGCTGATAAAGGAGAACTATCAAGCTCATGGACATGTAAAACGGAAAGCTGTAATGGTCTTATTTTTAGTAGAATTCTTGGAAGAATCACAGTAGTTTGCACACAAACCCACAAATAAACAATTTATACAAAAAGTTATAGAAATTGTGCACTGACTTTTTTACCTACTTAAAAATCCTCCAAAATCAGAATTTTGGTAAGATATGCAATAGCTTTGACATGGGAATTGTCAAAACCCAATAAATGTTAAATGTATTGTTTATTGAATGATTCCTACATACAGAAGCAATACCTATCCTACTTAACAAAAATGATCTAGGTGGAATTTGAAACATGATTTTCCTCTGGATAGCTTCTTGCCACTAATTAGAGCCAAAGCTACAGAGCCTCAGTTTTACAGAGATTTCAACAATTTCTCTTTGCTCCAGAGGGTTCAGGGTTCCGTTTGAATTTGACGTCAGTTTAATCGTGCATGTTAGGAAAAATAGGCCTGTTGGATAAGGGAGAGCACAGGTGCTGCACGGGTAAATTTAATTTAGCCCGTATTTGTCATGAGATCTTCCAGAGCCTTTTCGCGGTGGTTTTCATGAACCAGCAGCACTTCTTTGATAGCACTCTGTTGAAATCCCATTTCTTTAAACTGTGTCAGCAGCTGCAGGAATTCAGCAGCCTAAAATGGGTAAGCACAGTAAGACATCTGATACAGATTAAAAAAAACATTTGTTTTCTTTAAAGTCCTTTATACAGTCTATGGTCCTACCTTACTTTCACAGTTCTGAAACACCTCCAAGGCTTCCTCCACTTGTCCCTCATCATAACCAAGCTGACACAGCCACTCACTGGCACCCAGGTACTTCAGGATCTGTTGAATATACAGTGGTGTATTTGTTTTAAGCATTTTACTCCCTTGTTTTGTACCTTTTCTGGGCTTCTGTAGCCTGTCCTGTCCAGGGCCATGACAGCTCTCTCTAAAGTGTAGCCTCTCTGAGTGATGATTTGGAGCAGCTCT
Organism: Odontamblyopus rebecca; assembly: GCA_030686955.1. NCBI lineage: Eukaryota > Metazoa > Chordata > Actinopteri > Gobiiformes > Gobiidae > Odontamblyopus > Odontamblyopus rebecca. Next base: position 24,517,430 of record CM060659.1, read on the forward strand.
TGTTCCTCCTGGCTGAGAGCCGACAGGAGCTCTGCTGCAGTATCCAGAAAACCCCCACTGTGGACGTCAAGGTTCAGGTCCTGCTAACCGAAAACAAGCATGTTAAAAACAAGTACAGAGCATTTTCAAAGTTTGGTGTCAAACCTTCTGTCTGTGGTGTTTGACCATAGGCCCTGCAGAGGAAGGGCGTTGTTCCTGAGGTCTTTTCTCACCAACTGGTGCTGGATTTTGGGGGTACTTCCTAGACCTGTGGTGCTTCTTGTTCTTTTGAGGCAGTGGGCTGGCCTGCTGTGGCCTATGCTCTGCTGAAGACGGTCTGCACTGGTGAAGAGAGGGCAGCCAGTTTCTATGGACCTTGAGCCCCAGAAGAGACTGGGGTCTGGTAGCTCCCCCACACACCTCTTTGACTTGAGGGGCTGCACTTTGGGGCTGCTCCCTCATCTGACCTGGGGATTCTTCATAGTGAACGTCACTCTTGTAGCTCTCCTCATTAGAGTCACACATGAGAAACCTGATGTTGCGGTGCTGTTGCCAGGAGTCTGCAGAGTTCAAGCTGTAGCTTCGGGGCCGTGTGCTGAGGGCAGAGAGTCTCAGTCTGTGGTGGTTCAGAGAGTCATTAAACAGCAGCCAGTGCGGAGGACAAGAGGGGGGCACTCCAGGCCACTCATGCTCACTCAATATACACTTCTCTAGACTGAATTCATACTGTGAGAGGGAAAGAAACAGCAACCAAAATAAATTAGTTAGTGTGTATGGTTGTACATAGACCCTAACTAGTTTAACTAACTGCAAAACAAGTGCAAAGCAATCTGTATATATTCCAAAAGATGGTTTATGGTTGAAGTTAGTCTATTCGCATTTAAACAATCTTCTGCTTTATTCATAATCTCAAATGTTCTAATACATTCACACACAAAAAATATCTATGTAGATTTTACCCCCACCTGAGTTTCTTGTAGTATTTGAACACAGTCAGGGATGGAGATTTCTGGAGCTGTGACCTGTGGTATTCCCTCGTGCAGTGGGCCCAGTACAGTCTGAAATGGAATGTCGTCCTGCGTATTCATCATAACATGAGGCAAAGGTCTGTTGGGGTGGTCCAAACCTCCTTCAAGTGCTGCTAGTGTGCAACTGATTAAACTGTTAAATCTCCTCATCACTAAGCCTTTGACATCATTGTTTACCAATAATATCTCAGACGCCTCTAAGCCTAAGTACTGAGGTACATATAAGAATTATTCATGGTGTGAGTGATTATCATGTAATATTGTCACTTGAATGTGTCTCCAACACAAATTTGTTAGTGCTGATAATTCACAATTTACAGGAAAAGTTGTTAGTTTGGGGGGCAGCACAGTGGCTGAGTGGCAACACTCAGGCCTCACAGCAAGAAGGTTGTGGGTTCGATCCCCGGGTTGCCCGGGCCTTTCTGTGTGGAGTTTGTATGTTCTTCCCGTGTCTGGATGGGGGTACTCCGGTTTCCCCCATCAACCTAAAACATGCCCGCACCCCTATGAACTAACATCAAGGACCATGACATCCACCCTCCTGTGGAGGGGTTCATAGGGGGGTCAGGTGCTATGAAGATTGGGCAGCAAGTTGCTCCCGCGACCCAGCCGGATTAAGCAGGCTTTATATAGTGCCTAATATAATATATATTATTTTAACGAAACTAACCCAAGTAATAAACATTTGTGTGACAACACATATATAGTCCTGATGATACTTTTAAGAAAAGAAACTTAAGAGAACAGATCAGGTTTAATTAATAATTTTGTATCATAAACAGCTTTCAGAGTACAATGTTATTCTTTATTCAGAGAATTAGGTAGACGCTTGTTTACAGATGTGGGTATCTGAGTACCGCTTATGGTGACAAAGTGTGGCAATGTCAGCTGAATTTCCATTGCTGGTGACCTTTGAGTTGTGGGAAATTGTTAATAAAATACAATACTGATGCAGCTATAGACCAGAACATGATATAAATTTCAGTCATGGATGAGGATGAGTCAGTGAAGATACTAAACTTGTACAGTACATAACACTGGATTTGTGAAAGAAATGCCTGAGCCAAGGCTGATAGGGGCCTCATGGCAGAAGTACATTCTCTGTCAAGAGGAAGCATTGGTGTTAAATAATCATGTTAATGGGTGTAAACATCGCTTTAATGTTCAGTCTTACATATGAGAAACCAACTTTCCTACGAAAAGGACTGCTTAAATATGCTGCTTAAGCAGTGAAACTCAACCTTTACAACCTGTTCTCACACCACAACTACGATGGTGCTTAAGAAACATCAACATTGTGATGTTGTGGAATATTATGCCCTTTTGTTATAAGGCATTAGTTGAAAAAGTAACATTTAACCTACCGTTTACATCTTCCAGTTCAAGTGTACAGCATGATCCCATAATGTCCATTGTTTCCCCCACTGTCAGAGCCGATCACCACAAAAAGATCAAACAAAAACTAGCTACAAAACTTTATGAATAAAATAGCATTATCTTTATATAGATAAAATGTTAACAACCCCCAGAGATTGAAATACTTTACAAAGGCCCTTCTGAGAGCACAGATCTAGTGAATTAATATGTGATGCACAGGACCAAAGATGTTACACGCTTTAATTTGATCAGTAAAAATCACCAGAAGCCTTCATTAACTTAACTACGCATTCCTCAGCTTATCAATACAAGGCTTTAATAAAATCAGGGGCTTTGCTGAAAGTCCATAGAAACCTGTACATTTCTGAGGTTACTGACAGGAGTTTTTGAAATGACTGGCATGTGGTTTAGTTGTTAGCTACGTCTGCCTGCCGAGGCCAGTTGTCCTCCTCAATACCAGAGTCATATTCCTCCTCTGTGGTCTCTTTGGCTGGAGCCCTGAAACACAAGTGAATAATAAGTGAATTTACATTTTACATAATTATTACATTTTTTGAGCAAGGGCAGATACTGACCTGATATATCTAGGGTCAGATTTTCCATGAACAACTTCTTTGTTTAGTTCAACGGCAATAATGTCTGAGTGTGGCACCTCAAACATGGGCTCAAGCAGCAATTTCTCCTGTACATTATAAAAAAAAGTGTAACAGTCATTTTTAAAAATCATAATAAAAACAATTAAAAATATATACCATTATAGATCTGAGACCACGAGCCCCAGTTTTCCTTTCAAGGGCCATTCTAGCAATGGCTCTCAAGGCATCTTGAGTAACATTCAGTTCACACTAAAAAACAAATGCAAATGTAAATTATGCAAAATCTAATGTGATGTTAAGTCTACAAAAACACAACATACTTTGTCCATACTGAATAAAGCCTGGTACTGTGGCACCACAGCATTGCGAGGTTCAGTGAGTATACGGACTAGCGTCGGCTCATCCAGACTGTGCAGAGGGACCACCACAGGCAGGCGGCCCACAAACTCTGGGATCATCCCAAACTCAATAAGGTCCCGTGCCTCCACGTGTTTCAGAAGTCTGTCTTTCTCTTCGATCTCTGCCACTGTGTCCGTTTCACCGCTCGTGTTTGCCAGGTCTGCAGCGGCCGCAGCGCGTCGCCCTTTACCCAGGTTTGATGGTGTTCCAAAGCCCAAATACTGCAGGATCATACAATAAAGTGAAATCGAAAATCCCCCTTATGTGTATAGTGCATCTTCAGATTACCTTTTCATTTTTTCTTCTGCTGATGATTCTGTCAAGTCCATTGAAGGCACCAGACGCAACAAAGAGAATATTAGTTGTGTCCACCTGCACAGTCTCTCCTCTTAGTTTTCTTGAGTTTTTCTCTGGAACATTAACAATGGTCCCTTCTAGCAATTTAAGCAAGCCCTACGATAGAGGAAAAATATACATTTACTAAATGTAAATGCCCAAATAAGAAAAACGTAAAAAACAAAATAAAAAGAACAAGTCATACCTGTTGGACTCCTTCTCCTCCAACATCTCTTAGCTGGTGAATTCCTGGTACACTGCCAATCTTATCTACCTCATCCAGAAACACAATACCTACACCGAGAACAAAGGTTGAGAAATATCCAGTCAAATAGCAGAGTTCTATTTGAACACATTGCTACTATGACAACAAATTGTTACACAATGTTACACATTGAGAAAGTTACTAAAACCCATAATATATGTTTAACAATGGATGTTAAACAGTATTGTTTAACATCTTGTGGAACTAAGCTTTTGAACTGGCAAGGTTCTATATTATTTCAAAGAGGTTCATTTTGGTCTTCCAATATTATCTCCAAATAAAGGTTGTTTTGTGTGTTTACATATAGGCACTTTGCATCTAATGGCACCAACAATCCCTGGGGGTGTGATGCTAACTGGAGGTACTTCTCAATCTGAAGCTTTGTTAGTAAAATTACAGACTTTAGTCTGTGCTTTATTTTAACACAATTTGACCATAAAGAACTGACTTAGTTGAGTCTACAACAGGTGAGGTGGTTTTTGCTCTTAAGTCTCTCGCACATAAAATTACAGTCACAGGCTAGCTAGCATTAGCCAACAGTTTTTTCAGTTAGTCTCACCTTTTTGTAGAAAATCAAACTGCTAAACAGGACCATGAACGCTTGTATTGATCACAGGCTCCTGAAAATGTTCTGTTTACAACTATTTTGTATTTTATAGGTTTTTTCTGGCAGTGTATGCTAATGTGTGCACTGTGTCGCCTTGGTAACTACTACACCGAGCGCAATTTCACTGCAAAGTATCAATACCATGACATGTTACAGATGCCTTCTACATCCTTCTTCAGACACGCAACATCACCACCCTTCTGAAGCAGCATGCAGAAGGCATCCAAAACGTGTCAAGATATGTGTAAACATATGATCTGTTAAAATAACTTTATTTGGAAGGTTCTTTATTGTATGCTTTTTAAACTGCTGCATCTAAGGGGCTTTACATCAATACATTCCATTTTAAATCGTTTAGGAAATCTTAGTTATTGAGGCATAATCCATGCTCACCTTGTTGAGCTTTTTCCACTGAATAATTAGCATCTTGTAGCAGCTTAGCAATAACGGACTCAATGTCTTCTCCCACATATCCTGCTTGAGTTAGTGTTGTACAATCACAAATTGCAAATGGAACATCAAGGCATCTGGCCAGTGTCTGTGCCAACAAGGTTTTTCCTGTAAAACATTTAATAAAGCAGGTTGTTGTAGTGCTGACATAATGTTGACCTACATATATTTGTAAACTGAACCTTACCAGATCCTGTTGGACCTAAAAGGATTATGTTACTCTTCTCAAGTTTAATATCAGCATGCGTGGAGTCTAAGACCTCCCCTCCTCTCTTCTCTTGTGGAGCCTGCTGACTCGCCTGCTGCTGCATTGTTGCTCCCAAAGCGTTTCCATGAGGACTGATCCCTGCGATCTGCAGCAACTCTGCAAAAACAAGCAGCAAGCGAAAATCAACTTTCACCCTAAAAAACTATGAAATGCATAACTGGGAGTTAAAACCATTAGCTGCTACAGGGGTATAATTGCATAGGGTATGTATATGAGGGCCATCAGTTTTGGTTACAGGCTAATTATAAACCTGCTCCGGTCAGTGCAACCCACAAAAACGCAGGCATAAATAGGTTAGTGGGACTCTGCTATTATTGTTATTATATTTACACATTAAATTAACAACAATTTGATGCTTTATATCATGTTATCAATAGAGGTTCACATGCCAGATGTGTCTGTACATTTTGGCATTTGTACAACTCAAAAATATTCACTTACTTGTGAATCTGTATTCATCCTCTCGTCTTCTCATCTCTAGCTCTACAAGAAGAGGATGAAATTACTCAAATCAATATTATTGTTATATCAATACTGAGGCAGTGCTGCAAGAAAGTGACAGTTGAGGGAAGTAATAAATAAATAAATAAATGTATTGAACAAATGCCAAATAATACAGCATATTATGTATGAAAAATGCAACTGCAACCACATGATGGCTGCATAAGCATGAATGGCTAAACTAGGTCATTCTTTATCTTGTTTTTAATCCAACTTGTCTTCCCACAAAAATCTGCAGCGATATTTAAATTTCCCCTTCTACAAACTACTAACCCACCTCGTGGTGTTAAAGAGGGCTGTTTCTCCACCTCCACTTGCTGTCTGTTACTAGCAGGGATGTTGTTGTAGATGCGCTTGTAGTGATTGTACACTGCAACTGCCAAAACCTTCTTTGCATAGGACTGTCCAACAACATATTTGTCAAGGTACGCATAAATCTGAAAAGAAACACAGCATATAACCCTCTGTGTGCAAATACTGCTCAAAATGATGGTGCTCTTGTGTTTGTCATTACCTTCTTTGGTGGAGGAGGAGGCTTTTGTGCAAAGGCAAATTTCACAGCTTCAGCTGCTGATTCTGGCTCTTTGCTAAGCCCCTTCTTGGAATCAGTTTCAGATAGTACCACAAAGAAATGATGGCACTTCTCACATTTAACAAATCTTGTTGATGCTACAATAAAGAGTTTTTGAGATATGTTTACAAAATAATCTTTAGAACATTTTGCTGAATAAATAGTGGGATTACTTACATACAAATGTTTCTACATGTGTACACGGATCTCCACATTTAGGGCAACGAAGTTGACTTCCTCCTTTGCCTGATCCTCCAGAGCCAGACAGCCTCTTCCCCTCACTGATGCTTTTCTGTTTAAAACAGATCAAGAGACGTTGTAAACAGTCTAACCAAGAGTGTTAATTCCCTTATCCTGTAATAATCTCTCAAAGAAGCTCTAAAATTACCTTTCCGTCACCCCCTCCATCCTTTGTTGTTCCATCTTTAGAGGCAAAACAGACTGCAGTTTCTGAAAAGGTCCTCAGATGCAGTAAGGGGGGTAGATGTCTTTCCCGAGACCCCTGACGGCTCAAAGAATACAACTGAATCCGGGAGCATAACAGTCCTGCAACAAGTACACTTAGTATTTTAGTCAATGTCAGTAATTAGATTGTATAATGTTCAATACAAGTTCTATCCAACTCTGCATCCATGTTTACAAAATATTGTAAGTGAAAATTAAATATCTGTTTGTTAGTTTCCAAAGCAAAGACGTTGTATTACTGTCAAAACAAACATCTGGGATCCGGGTCAGGTCAAGACCTACTTTACGAGTTACGGCACACTGCACAATGTCATTTCTTACCTCTGTGAGTCGTATTAAGAATCAACCTAGCAGCCGAAGTACATGTACTAGACATCACTCCTCTTTAGATTCTACCACCTGAAAGAAAGCACCATACGATACAAAAAATAATGAAAATGTAGTTCAGTTGCTAATAGCGTGGTTAAGTAACGCTTCAACAGACCCGCTGCTAAACATTTCGTAATGTCGGCGTCGCTGTTAGCATTAGCGTTAGAAGCAGGTCATTTTATAACAATTTCCTCAGCTAAATTTAAGAGCAGAGGCTTGCAAATGTATTCTACAGGGCAGCTGTAACTAAACTCTATGCCAGTATAATGACTGTAATGAGTGCTACACATGTAAAATGGGTGACATTGTTAAAATGGTGTTAGCGAACTGAAATTAGGCCCAAACCAGTAAGGCTACCTCTTCACTGCAGTGACGCTAAGCTTAGATCTTAACTGTACAACTACTCATGAAAATTAAGTGCATAAATGGTTTCATGAACACCATTTTGAAGGTAAACAGAAACGTTGTCATTATCAAAAATTACTCACAGAGCACGGTGAAACCAATCGTATCCTGACAGCCCCTGCAGAAACGTAAATATGCTATGTCACTCCCCCCTCGCTGGTGTTTGTTTTACACCTCCGATTAAGACATGTAATTCATTATACCCTTAAGTAAGATTTCTAAAATGAAAGATCTCGTTCTCGAGGCCTTAAATTCTTAGGTTGGACCTCCAATGATGTAACGCTTGCTGTTTTGTAGTTTTTGCACCCTTCTTCATCCATGCCCTTCCCACTAGGTTACAGTACGTTAGCTAACATGTGTCGTATATGTAAATGGATGGCGTAAACATGGCGGCTTGGCTATAGTTTATAACACAGAGCACGTTTATCCAGGCAATTTAACATCTACTATTTCACCGGCACGTCAACAGTGGTGATGCGTTTGAGTTAACATGGATAGTACAAATCCATATGTACATTTAATGTTGATTTTTATTATTTAATAACTGATTGACCATTGTTGTCCATATAATATTAATAATAATAAAATTTGTTCTATAACTAATGAATCTGCAAAGGACATTTGACGGAAATATTTCCTGATTTATTTTCATGAATTAAAATGGAAGTGTATTTGAGTGCTAGAAAAGTGTAAAATTGCTGTGATATTGTGATTACTGAGTAAACCCTCTAGTGTTACATTTCTAAGTCCATATACACAATTACTCAATTTTTCATGTTACAAATTAAATACTATGAAGGTAACAGTCAGTGGTTCATGTAAGAGCAGGGAGCATGAAGTATACACGTTTCCCCCCAAGCAAACCAAGTACAAAATGTTCCTAGAATGTAACCTTTGCCAAGAGGACTATAGGAAAGAAAATGTATGGAAAAGACCATTTATTATAAACACTGTACATATTTGTGTTAAATTATTGTTACACCAAAACAGAACAAAAGCCAACAAATATCAACAACAAATCCCTTTAAATATTCACATATTTAAGTAACTTTATATTTAACTTTGCACACTTTAACACTGCGGTTGTCCCACATAATTAATTCCTTCATGTTAGGATAGTATGACATCATGGCCACGATTCCATTAGATGCGCTTACATCAAAATTAGCATCAACAGATTTATTCTTTTCTAAGTCAAATGCATATGAAATCTTCCTGTCTTTCTCATCGCTAACATAAACCACTCCGCATGCAATAAAAGCATTGCCTGCTTTAGATGTAGGATATGCTATATCAATGAGAGATGTCAATGTAAAATCCTCATGGTTTACTTTTGCAACCATCATTTTGTCCTCTGAGTTCTGAGCAAAGATTACCCACAGTCCATTTTCATCCACGGCAAACTTAAAATAGGTCTTTGAGTTTTGAAAGAGATAATTGAGGCTGTTATATCGGCTGTTTGTCATTGTGAGACTCTCCATTCTTCTTGTGTTCAGGTTGAACCTGCAAACAGACAGTATTCAGTATTCTAGTTACAGAAGCAATATAATTTTATGATCTAGGTGAAATACTTACTTTATGAGTTTCTTAGTTCCAGCCAAGTGGAAATAGAAATGTCCCTTATAAACCACATGGCCACAGCCCTGGTAATACCCCCGCACGTCTATAATTGTAGCACTTATATTTTGCAGTGCCGACACATTTGTGTACTCAAGCAAAATCCGACCTAACAAAAGAGATTTTTAAAATATTTTTGAAAAGTACCAACATATATTCATGATGAACTTCAGTCACCTGAAAAGTGTTCTGCAAGCCAATATCGACTGTTATTTTTCAAAGAAGCATCCAGCATCCAAGCTCCAAAGGTAGTTTGCATTTCAGAGGCCTTCTCTGTACATTTAATGTTTTTTACAGTGCACTCTATATGAAAAATAAAAACATATAAAATACAATAGAAAAGAATATGCAAGGAAGTGGGAACTTAAGGACACCAATACATTTTTACCTGTCCTGACCGATGACGATGACTCTGGGAAAAGAAAAAAAAAGTCTTTAGGGAAATTTTAGATTCCATGTAAGAGTTCATACATGTGGCATAACATTATAACCACTGACAGATGAAGTAAATGACTCTTACGCATTGTTACACCCACATAAGTTTTTTAAATTGGCTGCATTGGAACAGGAGGGCATTTAAGTGCTGATTACATCCTACTTGTTTTAAAGGTTTTCGTGCAATTGGCCATAAAACAACCATGAACATAGAGACGTAATGCTATGTGTGTGTGTATTTTCTTACCACTTTTCATATAGGCATCTATTAGATTTTCACTGACATTGAATTTAATCTGTTTGGATAAAGATGTGGCTGAAAAAAATGAGAGAAAACAATTCAAATGTATTTCTTAGTAAAAGGACATTGATTTCTTTCAATATTATTACTTACTTGGTGAAATCTGATGTGTAGCTTGTGTAACATTTTCCATTTCATTCAACATTTCTTGTGTGTTATCTTCTTTTTTTGATTCTGAAACAAAATCTATTACAATGAAAATGGAAAATCTTTGAAGTTGCCCCTCATAATTATTTTTCTTACTGGCTCTTATTGCAGGGTTTGACTGATTTAAATGTGTGGTATCCATGGCTGGTTGATGACTGGGTTCTACAGTAAAAATGTCACAAATAACAATGCTCAATCCAACAAAACAAACACAATAATTTACCTGTTTTGGTTATCATTTGGTAATCCTTTGTAAAATGATCTCTCTTATTGCTGTGGCCATATGAAGAAACTATAGAAAATGAAGGTTATATAAATGTTTCAATGTAAAATATATGGTCAAAAGTACAACACAAACTTGGACACCTGTTGAAATTGTCACTGGTGCCACTGTAGCCTTGGCAGTGATGGGGTCATTTACAGTTTTGTTGTGACTTTTTTGTTTAAATGAGAGAGACTCCCAAAACTTCTGAAACATGTTTTGCTTTGCAGGCTGCGTTGTCAGAACTTCATCTCTGGTCTCTGAAGTTGGATTTACTGAAGGTGAATCTGTAAAAATGTGAAAAATGTAAGCGACATTTAAAAGGGTAGCATATTGTCTATCATACAAAGTCATACCAAGTGAAATTTTGTTTTGTGTCTTTTTGATGTTTTCTTTATTGAAAGGTGGCCTGTTGTTTTGATCCTCTTGAGGAAGTGGTGTGGGTGTAGGGGCTGGTTTAAAAGAAATTGGTTATAATAGCACCATAATATATAAAAAATAAATATATGTTAACTACCACATATAGTGACAATAAAACTCACCAAATAGTCTATTTTTATCTGAAAATTCCACATCTGTTACTTGTAAATCAGTGTTCGCTTCAAGAGCTGTAGAATCTGATGGAGGGACTGTAACAAAGACATTACTCAATGTTACATAGCGTACAGCTTAAGGAAAAATAACTTATGTTAATTAATTCATCATTAGATACACACACCACATTTATACTAGGCAATGTGGGTGGAGTATTTTGCCAAAGTACACAACAACAGTTTAACTTTAATAGACTTGAATGAACATGTATTTGTTGATAATGTTGATGGTTTGACTTTAACAAATTACCCAATGGTCTACTATTGAAGGATAATAGAGTTTATAGTTTACCAACTAAAGTAGCTATAAAGAGTTCATTTTTGAGTGGAGTTTTAATGATGTAAAACACAACAATGCATTTAAATATTGATAATTACCTGATTCAGTGCTCTTGTTTAAATTTCTTTTAGAATTTATCACCTTTAAAAGACTTTCGTAAGTTGTTGATGAAGTGAGATACTCTGTGAAGAATATGATTAAGAATATAATGTTATAATTTATAATACTGGAATATTTATGACACTAATATCATCTTACCTGGGATCCCTTCTGTGACACTTTTAGTTTTAGAGGCTAGAAACGGATTTAGTGATGGATGCACTGTAAAAAATAAGAAGAATAAGAAAATAAATTACTGGGTGACAATAAAAATGTAATGGCCTAAAACGGTTGAAGAATTGTTCATTTATTACCAGATTCCATGTTCTCAGGCTTTGTAACATTAGATGAATATGTTGGTGGGAACACTGGTTGATCTGAGTAACGATAGACAAAGATCCCTTGTTATGGAAGTGAAGAAAATAATGTAGCATCAAAATCACACTTCATCAGCTTCTTACTAGAACCTGTTGAGTCATGGTCAAATCCAGGAGTTGTAGGAGTGGATGCAATCCCTGTGTGAAACGGTTAATATTACTTAAAAGTTACACAATTCTTCTTTAAAACTTCACCCTACTTGTTATTGAGTTGTTTTTTGGTGCTGTGATGTCCTCTTTAACACTGGTGGTGTTGTTTAGTTCAGCTTGTTCTGTTGCTAAGAGTGAAAATAATCTATTAGCTCACTGTCAATTTAACACTTCTCTCATCCAACAAAAACATGTGAGGTAGTTGAGTAAATTCATGCACACACACACATGCACACACAAATCAACAAAACATCAAAACATGAAGAATACAGAATATGATTGCATACCGGGTAGGATATTAATAAACCCCTCAGTAGTGGTCGCTTTGTAGAGGTTTCTCTGATCATTTATGCCAGTAGTTACAGCCTCTGATAAATAAATATATAAATATAAATATAAATATAAATATAAATATAAATATAAATATAAATATAAATAAAATAAAATAAATATATATATATATATATATATATATATATATATATATATATATATATATATATATATATATATATATATATATATATATATATATATATATATATATATATGTATATATATACACACACACACACACACACACACATACACACACGCACACTTACCAAAGCTGTGAGGATGCATCTTTGACTGAGATTGTGTTTTGACGTAATTGGTGTCGTTTGAAGGATGTTCTAAGTCTGATTAAGCAGAATAATGAGTAACAGAAGCATTTATATACTTTTAAGAACTGATATATAAGGTATATTAAATTGACCAATCATCCTATGTCTTACCACTCTGGTTACTTGTGGAGTTGCTTGCTGTGGAAGTAACAATAAAACTCTCACCAGTTTCTGCAGGTCTTTCTACAGCAAAATGACAAGAGATAAATAGTTGGGCAGACCATGTTAATAGACAAAGTGACTGCAGAAAGCCCCTCACCTAAGAGCTCGTTTGACTGACAAGTTTGTCCAGTGTGAGATTTTACAGATGTTTTACAACAGGCTGGACCAGGAGGCCCAGCTGGGCCAGGTGGACCAGGTGGACCAGAAGGACCTTAGAAACAATTACAAGTAAAATATATTTACATGTCTGTGGCTTTTAATGTATACTTGTATATGTGATGTATACTTGGTATATACTTAAACAGCTGCACATAAACAGCTCATCCTTACCTTCAATGAAAATGTCCTCAAAAGTTTCTCCTTTCAGGACTCTGAGTGGCCCAGGGTTCCCTTTAGGCCCAGGTTCACCTTTTTCCCCAGGAGGTCCTATGAAATGAAAAGAAATAACTCTAATTTTTATACAGTACAACAATTTATTATCGACATATTCATTTTCTTGCACTATGTAATTTTTTTGGTGGATGGTCTGGCATTTGCTGGTCTCCATGGAGATGTAATTGCTTTGCCTGGACAATTATATGGTATGGCATTAAACTTATATATCTTCATGGAGACAAGCAGGTGACAGCAGAGGCCAAGTTATAGCTTATACGTCAGATTGGTGATGAAGCAATTCTGCTCCCAGTAAGATTAAGCATGCATGTTTTTGAAGATATTTTTGTATCAATAAAAACACCTTTAATTGAAAGAATGAAAGATATATCAATTTAATAACAGACTGTGAGACATTCCTGGCAAAGCAAAACCATCACCAAGAGATAAACAGGTGGCAGATCCTCCACAAGAAAAGTTAAAAATACAAAGTGCACCTTTAAAGGAACTGTATGAAGACTGCCCTCTTAGTTTTAAAAGAGGTACTACAATCACAACTAAACCTAGGACGCTCTTACCTTGAATACAGAGGACACATACAAGTTCTGGTCAGGCCGTGCCTCATGTGAAAGCTCAGAACCTCCATAATTCACTCATTCCGCTTTCTGATTGGATAATCGTCTTGGCAACCAACAGAGCAAATTTGCCATCATGTCAATCATGTTTTTGTAATTAAGAATAAATCAGCTTTACAATTATCAGTAAAAGCTATCATTTATTTCCACATGTCTCGCCTGTATCTGGGAACACAGTTAGGTTTATGGAATTCTATATCAAAATTTTACAGTTCCTTTAAAACCCTCTGAGCTCATGCACTGCTACAATATTACAATAATTAAAACAAACAACAAAATCAATTATAATTGTCTATGATACACACTACATCTTTCTCAACTGGAATGAAATAGAAGGAATCATCTTTACATTTAATCATTTTTGTATATCTACACTGCAAATTTCTCTGATCTGGCCAAGATTTTAAAACTTATATCAGGTTAATCATCTTGTTTTCAGATTTATAATCTACTTACTAGTTCTGAGACCGCTTCATTCTAGTCTAGAGGTAGTTTATGTTAAGATAACTTGTCAAGTAAAATTATCTTGTTGCATGGACAGATAATGTTACTACTTTTAAGTCATTTTCTGGTAGATTTAAGTGTTTATATTTTAAATTTTGGCCAAGCTTTTTTGCAGTGTATCAAGCACAAAAGTAATGCTAAAAATTGTTTAGGGAGACCAGGACTCCATTATTATTAGGCTACTATGAGTGAAGGCATTTATCATGAACAAGTTCAAAAGTATAGAAATGTTAAAAAGAACTGTCCATATTTGTAAAATTGTAAATGTCGTATGTGTGAAGTGGTGTAATTTGAGTCTCTGATAGAGAGTGGGATGCAGATGTTACATAACTATCGCTGAACAATGAACATCTGTTTGAAACGGACATGTCTGTCACTTTTGAATTAATCTGCTCTCTACATTGGGATAAACAGTCTCCCGGGATTCTCCCTAATCCCCAACAAAACAATGCTGCTTCAGATTTCATATTTACCCCGTTTTCCTCTTCTCCCTTCCGGACCAGCGGGACCCTGGGGTCCCCTGGAACCTGCCCTTCCAGCAATACCTATGATAAAGAAAAATTTGTAAATATAGCTTCTCTTTCAGAAGTATTAAAGTGTGAATTTACCTGGTGGTCCAGGTGGTCCTGATATATACAGCAATGAAAACAAAAATATTTTAGATTTATAAGAGTAAATGCATGTGTGCTGAGTATATGGAAAACTACCTGTTAAGCACATTCCTTTAGAGCTGTTACAAAGCTCAATAAAAGCTTTGATCTGAAACAGAAAAACAGAAGGCACTGTGATTTCAACTGCACTGCTCATACAATACTAAGGTACACTGAAAGAGAAATATTAATTTATATTAAATCTGACCACAACACACACTGTTTACTATTTGAGCTGGTCATAAAATATAAATGAATCCTTCCTATTTGGATTGAATTGTGCCTCTAATGAAAGGTTCATGGAGCAGAACAGCCATTCTCAGCTGTTGTTCTCATGTGCTCTCCTTAATAGCAGGACCTAAAAAAGTAAATTCTTTACATTGCACCGTTTATTTTCTGAGCAGGAAAAGTGAAATATAGCATGCAGCTGTTTGATTCACACCATAAATCAATTTATAAAACTACTGAAGTAAACATACTTCTTGATCATTAATGTTAAATTATTAATAAAATCATCAATATAACATCAGAACAGTTGACTGCACAAGGAGCAGTATTAAAGTAAAAAAAATGAAATTACCTCAACCATGAGTTAAAATACAGCCATACAAATTATCCACCCAAACGCATTTCCTAATTGAAACATTGCATACAGTACATTTGTAGTTATTCCACAGAAACAAAAAAACGCTGTCTTACCGGTACAGAGGAGTAGGTGACCAGCATCAACATCTCCTCATCCTTATCGGCGATGGGTGGTGGTTCTCCATGGTGGCTTCTCCTACTACGTTGGACCTTTTTAAGTTTTTCTGCCTCTTCTGGATCCAAGGTTACAACCCCTGTCCAAACCTTCTGGACCAGGTCTTGCACCTGTGCGTCCAGTTTGGTCAGATCTTCACTCATCTGCTTGTTTTGTAGCAGTAAGTAGACCAAGCCTGCAGAACATAGTAGAAGCAGAAGACAATGGGCTAGTAGCAGGACTTTAAGTTGCACCGAAACTCCATTGCCTTCCTTCATGTTGCTTGGTCCTCACTGCGCAGTGATCTGGAGTTCTCTAACACACGCAGCACATATCTGATTACATGCCAGCTACTGAGACGTCACAGAAAATCTACACGCAGGCTACAGCAGAGGAATAAACATGTCTGTTCCAGCCACTTTACTCATTACGCAACAGTCTGTATCTGGTAAAATGTGTAGGGCTTCTCATTTAGAGGCAGGGTCTTGCAGAATGGCATCCAGACAGCCGCCACTTGAGGACAGTATCAGCAGTCAAATCCTACACAAAATGACATGGAAGTGGAATAAATGAGTTTGTTTCAAAGATGCTATTATTGCAATAAACAAAGGAGCATTCATGGCAGTTTCAGTCAAGTGTGTGTGTACATCTTCTTATCTAATGTTTTGCATGGTTTTAGAACATTTTTTGCGCTGTCCAGGGTTTTGTGCAGATATTAGTGATGACTGGTGCAAGCAAGTTACTGTCCAGGAAATGTTGTGTAGTCTTGATTTGGAATTACTCAGCTTGTCTATGCCTATCGAGGGAATTTAGTAATGTTGTCATCTGCACTGTATATGTAACTGCAAAATGCGTGATCACAGACAACTTCAGTGCACACCAGAGGCACCTGTATTTATCCTTGGACACTTGAATCATTGCCACTTGAGCATACACTTTGTGTTTATTATCAGTACATAAAGTGCAGCATCCATAAGGATTAAGTTCTTCATAAATGCTATGGCAACATAAGAAATACTTACAGAGCCAAATCCCTCTCACCCCTTGCAAATTCTGACCATGCCACTGTCCACCTTATGTCCACTTATAGAACAATGCTTAAGGCATCAAAACCACAGAAGATTGAACTACAGTAGTCTGAGGACAGTGTGGAAACTTTGAGGGGCTGCTTCTCTTGTACAGACTGCATATTTCCACAGTTTAGGCAACAGAGACAATGACAGACTATATTAAGTTGTGTTGACACAATTGTCCCTAACAGACCATACAGCACCTTCCAAATAACAACCTCTACATTGCCACAGAGGTTAAAACCTGTATTAACAAAAAGAGGCTTGCATATAGGGACAGGGACATGGTGCCCTCGGCCACAGCCCAAAAAGAAAGAAATAAAATGCTTGAAAGGCTGGATAAAAAGATGTGGGATGAAAAAAATGACCCACATGGCAGCAGGCAAGACTCAGTTGGTGACTATCAATGATAAGGAATGGGTTAATGACCTTAGTGACTTCTTTTGAAGATTTAATGAGCAAAATGATTGTGATACTGTTTTAACATTTGATTGTGATGATTTTGAATACTGTGGTGGTAACTCACCTGGTGCATGGTAAATATGAAATTCTTTCATCAAACAGGCATTATCGAGTGCATAATTTTAAGAGTAACTGATATAAACTCTCATTTGTGTCTATTTCTGTTGTACTCTTAAACAAATCTGCACAACAAAGGTGCACTTAAGTCATGTTAGTGTTAGGGTTCAATGGTGCAATAACTATTTGTGCAATAAGGCTAGTACAATAACTTGAATACTTTATGGTTGTGCAGTGCACAAATGGACAGTGGACATTAATAATGGACACATGTATCTTGTGATTAGCTCTGACTGTAGTGTGATGTGTGAGCATGACTGTGTTTCTAAGCTGTGGACAGTAAGCCCAAGACAAATTTTTCATTTTGGGACAATAAAGTTTCTTATTTTTATATCAAAGCCTATAAAAGTACTGTCATTCATTTACTGTTGAATAACACTGATGCAGAACCAGGAATTGCGTTAACAAATACTCTGGCATAGTCTTATTTCATTACTTTTTTACCATGTTGTTCATTTTAACCCTGGAGAACCCACGGGGTCAAATTTGACCACTGTTAATTGCTGCTACTAAAAATGAACCAAATTGAAAAAAATGTCAAATTTAACCTTAAAAGCCCAAAGACTACCACAATGTCTAGTGTGATTTCCTCTCTCTAGTAGAAAAGATTTTGGATAAGCAAAGACCAATGGTGTTAGTTTTTTATTAGTCGTTTATGGCCTTGTGTTCTTGTTTCAGTTGGCCAAAGTGTGTTTAAACATTAGAAATACAGTTCTAACATGCAAAAATAACTATTGTTAAATGTTCTGGTGTAAATTATTGATTGTTTTCCTAAATTTAAAACAGTTTGCATTGACAGTGTATCTTATAGTCGTTCTTTAAAATTATACACCTAAAGCCCAATGGGTCAGATTTGACCCAAATCCTAAATCAGGGAATAAAGGGTTAAAATGTAAAAAGTAGATATTTTGGTGTTCAGTGAACTTATAGCAATCATTTAAGGCATAGTTCATAATTTTCTGAAGAAGAAAAGGGTTCTTGGGTTCTCCAGGGTTAAAATGTAGTCCATTTTATCACGGTGCGTATACTGTAATCGTTGTAGGGTTTTCTGATGATAAAGAACAACACTTGCTTTTGTGCCTGGACCACTAAGGCACCTACCTGGACGGTTCCCAAATCCCTGTTTCATTCTGGACAGGTCAGTCTGACCCAACTAATTACTTTCCCCTTGAAAGACTGCACGCTTCAAGACCTGGGTAGTGAGTTTTCTTTCTATTGAACAAAGCAAAGTACAACATAAGGCTGAAGAAAAGATGTACTGGACGAGTACTTTTAGACGGTGGACAAAAAAAAACTTTTTTATTTTTTGTATTTTTGTGTTTTCTCTTTCTCTTGTCTCGGTGCCATGCCATGGGTCTGTACTTGTAACCCCAGAGGGTGCAGTTTCCAGGCAACCACCAAAGTGAAGGTTTAACCAAGGATTTATAAACAGGGCGTGATGATTTTGGAAAACCAACATTCATCTGCAGCTCCAGCAACAACAGTGGTCTCTCCAAGCACAACCTGACAGAAGATACGGTAAGGGCTTTCAATTGAAGTTAATGAGTAAATTTTGCATTATAGAAAATATTAGCCTAAAGTTATATTTTAATATTACAAAAAGTGTGCTCTCTTTGCACTCTGATGTTAGAGGTTTTGAATTGAAAATACTGCTAAATTAGTACTTGATACTATATATTTTTTGCCATTAATAAGTTGTCATGTTTTGGGTGAGAACAATATTTGAGACACACCTAATTCAACTCCCTAAACTGTACTGATCTGACAAGCCCTTATACCATGTGACTATGCAGTGGTTTGCATAATGTGAGAAAGACAACTACATCATTCTTATTCCTGATTTTTAGTTGGAGCCATGGAGAATTTGCTGCAACCACTCAAAATTAGTTCTATGGCGGAACATTCAATGTCTGAGGTTACGGGGTTCCTCCTTTTTCTGCTTTTGATCCTGATGATAATTGCTTGGAGCCGGATGCACAGCTCATATGTTCCAGGTCAGCTACATAGCAGAAAAAAAAGTAGTTATTGCTATTCCTGTATACAGTGTTGGGAACTAACTGAATACTTGAACCGACAGTATCTGTATCTGTAACTGTATATGTATCTGTATCTGTATCTGTATTCTGGTACAGTTAGGTTTTCATTTGGTTGTAGTATTAATAGTTTATTCTGACATTTTGCAAACAAACATAGACTACAACCCATTCAGATCATGGGGGGGGGGGGAGACTAAATTCAATTTCAGAGCTCCATAGCTTTCAAAACATAATGCTGTATACCCATTTTTAAAGGTTTCTACAGATTTTGACTTTTTGAAATGTTTTAAATTTTATTTTTATTTGATCATGTACTGTACATGTACTAACTCCAAAGAAAGAAATAGTGAGAAAAATAGAAAACACTGCTCTTGTGGTGAGTGCATGTGTGATTTTTCCATCTCCAATAGTGATAGAAAATTCTTTAAAAACAGTAAAACAAAGATAAAGCGGTAATTACTTTTAAATGCAACTAAATGTAAAGTATTCAGAAAAAAGTACTCTGATTGGTCTGTGTTGATATCAGATTACATAACAAAATACATTTTAATTTATGTATTCAGTATTCTGTAACTAAGTACATTTGCAAAGTATTTTTCTCATCTCTGACGATATACTATGTTATATGTATTTTATTACCGGTACTAAGTACATCAATGCTAATATTTATTTTTATATATAGGACCTAATTTCTTGTTAGGACTTGGCCCACTTCTTTCCTACACCCGATTTATTTGGACTGGCATTGGTACAGCATGCAACTATTATAACAACAAATATGGCAGCATAGTGCGGGTTTGGATCAGTGGCGAGGAAACACTGATTATTAGCAAGTAAGTCGACCTACTGTTCTTTTCTAATATTTCTGAAAATAACAATGTACATTTTTTTCATAGGTCATCTGCAGTTTATCATATTTTGAGAAGTCCCCACTATGTAGCAAGATTTGGGAGCAAAAGAGGACTAGAAATGATTGGGATGGAGGGAAAGGGCATAATTTTCAATAGTGATGTGGCTCTTTGGAAAAAAGTGAGAATGTACTTCTCTAAAGGTAAGAAAACAACCTTTTCACACAGCAAAAACAAAACAAAAAACAAAACAAAGAAAGATCATAATTGTTGACTAAGTGCATATAAAAGTATAACAGTATCCTTGACTTATTTGTAACCTTTGGGTAAAATCTTATTTTCATACATACAATCATAGTATAGAATAGAATAGAATATGTCTTTATTGTCATTGCAACATGCAACATGTACAACGAAATTAAAAAAAAAAAGTGTTGAGGAGTTTAAGGTGCTAGGGATACTAGTAGACCACCCTCATGCATACATACATACATCATACATACATACAACCCACCTATTTCACCATCTCATATAATTAATAAATATAGAAATATATACATATATTTAGTAAGTGCGGGTATGTTTATTAAGTGTGGTTATGATTGTAGGATAAAAACTGTCCTTCAACCTATTTGTCCTTGCTCTGATTGATCTGTATCTCCGACCCGACGGTAACAGTTTAAACAGAGAGTGCCCGGGGTGTGAGGTGTCCCTGAGTATGTGTTGGCCCTTTTTGAGACAGTGGGAAGTGTGTAAGTCGGCCAGTGTCCTGAGAGGGCAGCCAATGATCTTCTGAGCTGCATTTATGACCCTCTGGACAGCTTTCCTCTGAGCCACCGTGCAGCTGGTGTACCACACGCCGATGCAATAGGTCAAGATACTCTCTATGCAGCAGCGGTAGAAGGACAGCAGAAGTCTCTGTGTGATGTTATTTTTCCTCAGCACCCTGAGGAAGAAGAGTCTCTGCTGGGCCTTCTTCAGCAGCTCAGAGGTGTTTTTGCTCCAGGTCAGACCTTCCTCGATCTGGACTCCTAGGAACCTAAAATCAGTGACCCTCTCCACCCCTCTCTCCTAGGGACTGCAGACGGAAACTAGCTATCTAGCTATAATCTGGTGCAGAACATCTCTGTTTTTTTTTTTAACTTAATGTATCTGTACATTGTCCCTTCAAATAAAGACTAAACTAAACTAAAGCCAGTCCCCACTGATGGAGAGTGGAGATATGTCGGTTTTCTTCCTCCTATAGTCTATGATCAGCTCCTTTGTTTTTTTGGTGTTTACGAGCAGGTTATTCTCCTTACACCACCCCGACAGCCGCTGTACCTCGTCCCTGTACGCTGATTCATCCCCCCCGGTGATGAGTCCGGTGATCATCATTTTTGTTGTATGTCTGTCCCAGCTCTGACAGGCCCAGGGCTCCAGAGGACAGTGTCTATCTGTGTGAGCTCTACAACCAAATACCTGGACAACTTGCATGAAGTGACCGGTCCGTCTGGTCACGTGGATGCCCTCAATCTGCTCAGGGCCATAGTGGTTGACATCTCCAACAAGCTGTTCCTTGGGGTGGATATGAATGGTCAGTATACACTCCCAGGGGGGTGCAATTTCCAAATATATATAAAAAAGAGCTACCAATGTGTCTTGTAGATCAATAGCGTGTATATTTTTCTATGTGACATGGCTTGTACGAATTTCTGTATTTTATTTAGTGAAACACTTGCTGATGAAAATCCATCACTACTTTGAAACCTGGCAAGTTGTTCTGATTAAGCCAGATATTTTCTTCAAGATTGGATGGCTGTATAACAAGCATAAGAAGTCAGCGTAAGTGAAAATGTAACATAATAATGACATGTTCAACAGTTTAATGGTGTGTTTTTTGTAGGCAAGAACTTCAAGATGTGATACAGGATCTTCTTGACATTAAAAAGAAAAAAATCAATGAATCGGAGAAGTTGGATGATGAGCTTGACTTTGCCACAGAGCTCATTTTTGCACAGGCGTGTCCCTTTTTTATTTAAAGAAAATATATTATGCTTTTTTTGGAGTATTTAATTATCAACTCTAACATAACATTATAAACCACAATATTGGTCTAAAACAGCTTAATAATTAAATTCCTCTTCAAAACTGCAATGGTACTTCTAGGTGGATTAATGTGATTTTATTGCTAAAACATGGCATAAAGTAAGAATTTTGAATATTCACAATTAAGTAGAAAGAAGTGAGTGAATATTTTTTGAGTATTCAAGCCTTAAATACAAGATGACTCAAACAGAATACTCAATATTCAATAGAAACATAACTTTGAGTAATCTAATGATACATTTAAAATTCATAAAAGTTAATTTTGCATAATATGTCCCCTTTAATTAAAATTGAGTTTGATATAATACCTTTTCTGTCAATTAGAACCACGGGGAGCTGTCACCAGAAAATGTCCGACAGTGTGTGCTGGAGATGGTGATCGCAGCTCCAGACACTCTCTCCATCAGCCTCTTCTTCATGCTCATGTTGCTCAAGCAAAACCCTGAAGTGGAGGGAAAGATAGTGGAGGAGATGAAAGCAGTTTTAGGTATATCAGCTTTATTTTATTTTTTTCAAGTTAAGCAGAGAGAGACTTAGATGCATCTAAATCATTTGTCATGACACATTAGCTCTGGTTTAACTTTGGATTATATGATTTTAGGCAACGATGGGGCTGAAAATCTTAAACATCAAGACTTGAAGGTGTTGGAGAGATTCATAAATGAGTCCATGAGATTTCACCCGGTGGTTGACTTCACAATGCGAAAAGCTCTGGAAGATGACAATATCGATGGAATAAAAATCAAAAAAGGAACCAACATCATTCTTAACACTGGACTGATGCATAAAACAGAATACTTCCCACATCCCAATGACTTTACTTTGGAAAACTTTAACAAAACAGTAAGTCACAGATAAATACAGTACATGATTGGGTCAAAAGCTATGATGAGGTCTTCCCTGCTCCCAAATCATGATCTTAATCTGCTATTCTTTTCTTTTGTTACTTGTGCCCATCTGATTTTAAGCCCTCGTAATGTAAATATTTACCCTAATATAGTAATGGGGTTAATGTGTAACTGTGCTCGGCAGGTGCCAAACCGTTATTTCCAGCCCTTTGGTTGCGGGCCTCGCTCATGTGTGGGTAAACACATTGCTATGGTGATGATGAAGGCCATCCTGGTCACGCTGTTGTCCCGATACACTGTGTGCCCTCATCAGGGGTGCACCATCAACAGCATCCGGCAAACCAACAATCTGTCCCAGCAGCCCGTGGAGGATGAGCAGAGTCTGGCCATGCGCTTCATCCCTCGCCACAATACTGACAATAACTGACCTGCAAACAAAACAGAAGATTCTCAAATTAATATCTTTTAGATTCTAAGAAAACCTGTACCCATTGGGCATCTTTCAACCAATAAAGTTATATTGATTCATTAATTAAATAATAAAAGCAAAGAAAAGTCTAAAATATTTCATATGGCTACTACAGTATTTATGGTGTAACCTTAGCATGTACTGTATATAAGCCTGACCTTTGCAATACTGTCTATAGCTGTAACCCTTCTGAGGTGCATAATTGCTTGTTGTTCAACTGTGAAATCATAAAAAAATGTCACTCACTCATTTTGCATAATCACAAAAGGCATAACTTCTTATAATATGTACTCACATAAACAGTGCAATCTTACAGCCACTCACCTTGGATAATAATAAACTTGAGTGTTTTGATTTTACACGGTTACTGGAACACCACTGTATTGAATAAAAGCAAAGGTCTGTTTTAGAAACAAGTTTATTCATTTAGCAGTATGCAGTGACAGGCACTGTGAGACTTGGATTCTCTTTGTACCACAGGCACAACTTAAACAGCTCTGCACTGGAACATAAGGCGTCAGTTTTACACATGTTGTTAGTTTAATGCTGTGCTTTGGAGGAAATAAATTTAGCATTCCCTACAAAATCCAAACAGAGACAGTACAGTACATGACACAATAATATAAATGCAATAAATATTTTTCCTCAATACTGCGTTGATACAAAAATAGAGGCATCAAAAACTATTAAACCTAATTGGAGGCCTTGAAGATCTTTTAAATGGGCACAGAAATGCATAGATAACATTAACATTGAAAACAAACACATGTAGGAGCCCCTTGTAAATATATATTTACAAGAAGAGTGTTGTGTTTGCTAAAAAGAATACACTTAAGACTGAAGTAATAGAAACATGATGTATGTGTCTATGTTACAAAACAAAAAATAGTTTCATCATTTGTTCTGCTGTATTGCCATTAAAATGTGTGTTGTACAATGAAAGTGCTATTAGCTGATTATATTAATTTATTAGCCCTTTTCAGATTATGCTGTTAAGATAATAAAATAAAATAACAATAAAACAAACCAAAAATTGTATAATTCTTTTTGACATAATTGTTTGCGTTGTTGTTACACATCCCATAGTTCAATTCACAAAAATAAAGATTTAAATAATTGTTAAAGGTGCACTGCGTAACATTTCTAGTGGAGGTCCCGCCACCTGCTTTGTCAAGAATGTTCCACAGTTTAGTATTAATCTATCATGAGGGAGGCAAGTAGGTAACAGCAGTCACCCTTATTCACAAAAGGAATTATTGTAATTTTGAGCAATAGAAACACCCATTATGAATAAATGCAAGATGGATATGTTTAATGTCATACCATGAATCATTCCAGGCAAAGCCATAACATCTCCATGGAGACAAGTAGGTAGCAAACCATCCACAAGAAAAGTGTGTAGTACACTTTTAACATGTCGTTCAGTAATACTACGTTAAAACCACAAACTGCAAGCTAGCACTCATGCCTCACAGCAAGAAGGTTGCGGGTTCGATCCCTGGGTCGCCCGGGCCTTTCTGTGTGGAGTTTGCATGTTCTCTGTGTCTGGATGGGTTTCCTCCGGGCACTCCGGTTTCCCCCATCAACCCAAAACATGCACTGTAGGTGTGAAAGTTGTGTGAGTGATGGTGGTGGTCGGAGGGACCGCTGGCACTGATTGGCATGGTAGCCGTGCCTCCGTCAGTCTGTCCCAGGGCAGCTGTGGCTATAACAGTAGTTTACCACCACCGGGTATGGAGTGAATGAAGAATGCTCTGTAAATAATCCTCTGTAAAGCGTCTTTGTGACATCTGTCTGTGAAAAGCGCTATATAAATAAACACTAAATGCTGTTATGTGCTGATGTGAATACTGCTCTGTAAGCCCTGGTACCTCCCTTAGCAGCAGTGAAGGGTCTGACAGTTCATAGAGAGTGAATGGGGGGTCCTAGGTCTCCTCTAAAGCTCTCTGACAGTGGTACAAGAGGCAGTCTGGCAGCTCTGAGACAGGGGAGCGCAGCCAGACAGCCAGAGTCCCACCATGAACACGACAGTGCAGCAGGCAAGGCTGATCCTGGACCAGTTTGCAGGCTACTATACCCTCCATACCTGCATGGAGAAGCAACACAATTATGAGACAGAAGAGAAGAAATTAGAAGTATATTAAACATGTATGTGCTTTACAATGCCAAACCCACACTGGCTACTCTTACCAATAATTTCAACAACATGTAGTCCAAGTTTCTTCTTCAGCAGATCCAGTGTGTCAGTCAGAGGGTCATGCCCATCAGTGACAAGAGCAAGGTTCTGCTTAGTATCATTGGTGAAAGTCAACCACATTGTCCCATACTGCTCTGTTGATACTTTCAATGGTCTAAAAACAAAAATGATCTGTCACATCATATGTATTGCAAAAAATGTAATTTGATGTAAATGAATAAAATACCTAATAAAACTAGTAAATGGAAGCTTATATGAAAACTCCACTTCCTGGTTCTCTAATGAAGACTGGTAGGAAAGCAGACCCAACACTTCAAAATGGACTACAGGGCTCCTTACAGTCAGTGAGTATTGACACATTGCTATAGCATCCTTTGCAATGTCTTGAAGTGGTCTTTCAGACAATGATACCTATGAGACAAATTATTTATTACTAAAATAGAAAGATATACAAGTATACATCTATGGTTGCTTACCTCAAGTTGTTCAGAGCTAACTTGGAGATGTACATTCTCTATATTACTGTCAGATGAGTTTGAGATGAAAAAGACTAGCAACACACACTCGTCTTTATGTACATGACAGGCAGATAGCTCCATACTCTGGTTTGAGCACAAAGTTGTAATTTCTGAATGGGCTAATCCTGAGAGCTTTGCAGGAAGACTTTTACTAGAACATTCATCTTTGACTTCATCAGTAACTTCATTTTCAGTTAAAACATGAGGAGTTTCCACACCATTACTCTGGACAGGAGAAGGAGTACGGTCTATTAGATCTTCACTAAGGCTTGCATCTAATTCACTCTTGGAGGGATGAGGGGCTTCATGGGTAACTTCTTCAACCACACTGTCTGACTCCGGTATGTTGGTACAAAGCACCTTATCTACAGCAGTGGAGGTGGAGTTAGAGGAGACAGACCCCCTCTCAGTGACACCCGAGGAAGAGTTTGGAGTTTTGGCTTTTCTTCTAAATCGCTGTGCCATAGGGTCAGACTTTCCCATCTGCAAAATACATACACTTTTAAAATTAAAGTATTTTACTGTAACTAAACTAATGATTAAGTTTTTATTTATTAACTGATTTTAGTTCAGTTCTGTAACACAGGATGAAATGATGGAAGTATTATAGCTATTCTGATGGCAAACAACTTGAAGTAAGTAACTAGAGGAAAAAAAGTTAGATACACTACCAATTAGAAGTTTCTTGTTCAATGTTTTTCTACTTTATACATTTACATTTTTAAGATATCAAATATATGAAGCTGTATGAAATTATGTAGCAAAGAAAAACCTAAATTTGATATTTAAAAAAGTAGGTGTTCTGTTAGAGCTGTAAACACTGATGAAATCTCCTGAGGCTGAGGTGTGCCTTGTTAGGGTCAATGAATGGCAATAATATGAAAAGCAGTGATCAAAGCACACGGTCGCTATTTTGAAATATATAACATGTTTTCAGTTATTCTACCTCTTTTTGTCTACTACATTCCATGTTTGTTCATACAAAGTTTTGATGCCCTCAGTGAGAATCACCAATGTTATAAAAACATTAAATGAAAATGTGTGTCCAACCTGGTTGTGTGTAAATAGCCATTTAAATTAATGCATTATTTCAGTTACAGAATACAATATACAGAACTAGATTGCTAGTTCTGTATATGTCTCCTGCAATAACAAAACCATTTCTCACCAGGCACACAGAGCTTTGGGAGCCCAGGCCAATGAACAGCGAAGAGGCCAGCTGCTGTTTTTCATGGTCCGGTTCAGGGGCCACCCTAAGGGTCAGCATGTCACTGGGAGTTCCACCTGTTGGCTGACTGGGTGAACTGGGATTTTCAACTTGAGCAACTTCTTCAACAGGATCCTTCTTTGACAAATATCCTTCCTTCCCCCATACACGTTTCACTCCTTCCAGCTTCAATGTTGTTGAACTAAAAAATAAGAGAACTTTTAGTGGTCCCACAGTCATCAGGAATATAAAAATATGCAATCAAAAATCAAGATAAATGACTTAACTTATTACTTAACTTAATTTCGTATTAAAAAAAATTACTTAAAAATGCAAACGCAAAAGTTTACAGAGAATTGTATTTCAGGTGCTTGAATATGACAGTATAACATGTGGAACTTGGAACAGAGACAAATTCAAAGATTATTGTCTTGAATACCTTCCTTTGAGGGAGAGCTCAGTGCTGTCTCCTGACAAACCAGAGCTCACAGACATGAAAGTTGGAGACTGTCTGCCAGTGACACTGCAGGAGGACATGCTGATGGGCAGAGACAGCTCATAGGGCTCCAGGCTCAGAGCTGCAGAAAAGATCACAATCACAGTGAATGAAAACATGTCTGAATCCAGCCCGGATCTGTTAGGGCATGAATGAATTTGTGTAATACCCTTTTCCTGGGCAAGCTCCTCTTGCCGCTGGTGGGGAGGTTTGTATGGAGCAGCGCCAGCAGCTAATGCCTCTGACACAAACGCATCCAAAAATGACAAAGAGGAATCCACCTGGAAACCACCAAGCATACAATTACACAACTATGATAGTTATGAAAAGGTCTAATACTAAGTAAAATATGACCATTGTTTTGCAGTAGAATGGTGCGGAAAACTAAAATATCAATTGTGAAATGAACAAAGAATGAATAAATATAACAATTTATGCAGTTATCTTTTAACACTCAACAGTGAGAACAACCCCACCCATGTAACACCCACAGACATGTTCTAATGTCTGACAATTAGCTACAATAATAGCTACACTAATAACTAAACAGTATTTTAATAAATAGCCATCCATCCATCCATCCATCTTCTCCCGCTTAATCCAGCTGGGTCGCGGGGGCAGCGTGCTGCCCAATACTCATAGCACCTGACCCCCCTATGAACCCCTCTGCAGGTGGTGAGCCCACAGGAGGGTGGACAACATGGTCCTTGATGTTAGTTCATAGGGGTGCGGGCATGTTTTGGGTTGATGGGGGAAACCGGAGCACCCGGAGGAAACCCATCCAGACACGGGGAGGAACATGCAAACTCCACACAGAAAGGCCCGGGCGAGCCGGGGATCGAACCCGCAACCTTCTTGCTGTGAGGCCTGAGTGTTGCCACTCAGCCACCGTGCCGATATATATATATAATAAATAGCCTCTCAGGCCTATTCAAAAATTATGCTCTATACAGGTAATGCAATAAATTAGGGAATTGATCTATGTCGACATATCGCAGCCAATATTGAAAAATTAGCTGGACTGCATATTTGCTTCCAAATACCAGTTCAGCTGATATCCTGGTTGGGCATTTAAATTGTTGCAATAAGAGTATTTACCAATCATAGCTGACCCAGAAAGAAATAATGTTTGACTTTTATTTAGACAAAGCTTTCTATAGTTACTTGAGGCACAAATAACAGGTATGTAACACAGGATCAGCTGTATTATTTTTGTTTTTGGTTAAAGGAAATAAATAATGTTTTAAGTCTCTGCCATAGTATTGGCAGATACTTAAACCCATAGTATCAGAACTGGTAACGGAGCTGAAAAAGCTGGATCGTGCATCCCCACAATAAATGAGCTAAAATAATTTACAATCAATTAAATACACATAGAATACGTATGTAGTATGTGTTGCAAGAATTTATACAAAGATTCTGGCAGAGACTCAAATCCAGTTTTTCAATCCTGTAGCCCAAACCAGACCATACAAACTCAACATCCAAGGAACACATCTGTGCATGTCCCATGAAGTAACAACACAATTTATTTAAAACTATTTCCTGGTAGTCTAAAACTATTATGCATTTAGTCGACTAAATTAGCATGATATTTTTGTTGACTACCACAACAAAAGAAAAAAAAAGCTAAAAAATAATTAGTTAAAGTCTTGACTACAACAAAAAGTCAAAGAACTAAGACTAAAACTAAAATAAAATAGCTTGTCAAAATGAAAACTATATCTAATCTCTAACTATAACATTATTTTACCTCGAGGGACTCCGATGCACTGTGCAGGGGAAGCAGTCGGCCTCGCAGAGCTGTGCTTTGACTGAGGAGCTGCAGTTCATGAGCCTTATGACTTAGCACTGTGTCCATAGATGTACTGTGCTCATCACAAACTGACTGAGCAATTGAAATACTGGCATCTCCTGAACAAAGCTTTGTCATTGCTATAAGGACCCATGTCTTGGTTTCACTGCTCATTCTCTTCATGTCAAGAAGCTTAGTAAGAAGAGTCATTACTCTGGCAGGGTCCAGATCTGTTCTTAAATGTGAGTATTCACCTAAGACCTGTTTATGGGTCAGGAAAGAAAACAATACACAGAAGGTAATATAACTATCAGGATACAATGTCATGCATAAACACATCTTAAAATATCCCAATACATAAGTTGGAAAATATAGTTTGATTGCTTTTGTAAATACAACAGCTAAAAATAATGGCTACCCAGCTTATAACTTGCAAGAAGCGCTCAGGCAGTTTTCTTGTTTCTCCTTCAAGCAATGAAATATAGGAATCAACAGCAAAAAGTCTCAAGTTAATGTTTTCTTCTTCACTGTCAAATCCTGTAACAATCAAGCAAATCAAATCAATCAAATAAAGCAATATAAAACTATATTAAAAGGCCATATAGAGAAGACCACTGTGATCTTTCTTACCTTCAGAAAGCAGTTTGAGAAAGCTGTTGGGGATATCAGGCTGAATCATGTCTCCACCCAAAGAAAACACTGTGTTCATAGTCTCAATGAACCATTTATTCTCTGGTGCATATGTAGATATTTTTAATAGGAAAAGGGATTAAATTCAGGCAAATTTGAAATGTTAATATAAAATGTTACTTCAGCATTGAATTGTATTGTCTGTATCACATCTTTTTAGAGGATATTTTTCTGCTATTTCTGCAACTTTTCCCACCAGGTCAATAGTAGTATGATCATCTCTGCTCTGGTGCAAAAACTCCAACATCTTCTCAACAATTACAGTGACATTCTGAGCATTGGTGATCCGAAAGAGCAATTCCAGGGTCTAAAAACAAGCAACATGAAGGTTATTGATAAATCATTTGACACTAGCAGTCTCTGTATAAATCTCAGTACACATTTATTTATCCCTGAAGAGAAATTGAAACAGTTATTTAGTCTTACCTCACGCTTTATAATAATGTCAGGGTGATCTAGACACTCTATGATGGTCATTTGATGTTGTAGAGCCAGTTTAGGATCTTGCTGGATGACAAAAGTGAGAGCCTTCAATCCTGCAAGAATAAAAATGTGTAAACACCATTAGACTTAGAATTATAGCAGCAGCAATTGTTCTTTGTTACATCACCATTAAAAAAATAAAATAAAATCTGAAAGTACTATTGACATGAAACTGGTAAGAATCCAAGCAATGCAAAGAAAATTAACCTATAGGTGTCTAGCTTGCTAAACAACATTTTGATGAGACTGAAATACTGGGAGTATATAGAATAGTAAAATTAGATTAACACTTGTTGGGAGTGGAGTGTGGGGATGTTCACAAATACAAAAACTGGTGTCACAAAGCTGCTACAGTGGACCAAGCAATCACCTGTCATGGACATGACTAGCTTCTCAAATCAGAGAGGTCAAAATTAGAAACAAAAGCTTTTTCTACAGTATTATATGATTTCCTGTAAACATGTCCACTACCTTTGCCATGGATTGCTTTACATTATCACACATAACAATACATGGAAATCTATAGGTTAGAGATTTTTGTGCATGTATGGATTATAATATCAGGTGAAGATTTCATATTAATATCAGTCAGTGTATCTTTTCTAAATTAAGACATTTTAAAATTAAACTTACCAAGATATTTTAGGTTAATCTTTGATGAAATCACAAAGTTTCCAATGCATTTTGCAGCTTTTCCAAGAAGGTCAGAGTTGGGATAAATTGTATAAATACATTTCACACATTCATATAATATAGCTGCAAGAAAAGGAGACCATGTTATGCAAAAGGGCACAAAACACCAAAGGCTTATCTTAAAAACTCACCATAGGTTATATTATGGTTGATCTCTGCTCTTTTCAAAGACTCGTCCAGTACGTCATACATGATTTCACTGGCATTTTGATCATTCTTTCCGAGAATGGACAGAATTCTTAGAAGCTGTATCTGTAGCCATGGAGCAGGCACACTGTGGTAATTAAAATCCATGGGTAATTTCCCACTCACCACCTGCTTCAAGATGGTGACAAAACTGGCAGTCAGGTCCTTATAACCTTCGGGATTATCCTGTAATACACAAAAAAGTCAATATGTTTAGGAAACAAAGTTAAAAAATAAAATAAAATAATGAGAACCCAAAGACACTCTGAGGTAACCTTGATCATTTGTAAGTAAATATGAAGGGAGGCAAACATTACTCCTGGATCTTTGTCACATAATGCCTTGCGAAACTTGTTGTGGATGTGCTGCACTTGATTTGGAGCTATTAGATAAAACTTGTACAAAGCCAGAACAGCTTTTCGCCTTATGATTTCTCTGAAAAATAAAAAATTTGAAAGTTACATACACTAAACACTAAATAAATGCCTTAATGACACTTACTTTGAATGATTAAGTTTCTCTTCCACCAGAGGGAGTATTGCAGGGATCATGTCTTTGGGAAACATCTGGCTGACTACTGTTAGAGCCATGCACACTTCAATCAGGTTAGTGCTCTGAAGATCCTGTAAGCACAGAATGTATTATAAATGATGTTAACGATAACTACTCATAATATCTTGGGATATAGGGCCTAACTCACTTTAAGTACAGTGTTCACGAGGAGAAGAAGAAGCTCATGATTCTCATTTAGAAATAAGCACACAGCCAAATAACCTAAAAGTTTGAACCAGATATTAGTAAGGAAAGACTTCACTGTTTCAGTGAGATAATTAGTTTAAACAGTTTAACATACCAACTCTTTTATCCAAGATACTGCCTTGCTGAGCTAGTTTTATGGCATGAATGTAAGTAAATGAAGCCTCATAGCCCAGCATTTCACAGTAGATTGCTCTGACCATAGCCTCCTTCATTTGTCTCTGAAACAGACCAATTTGTGAACATACACAGTTTCATAATGAACATAAATGTGCCTATGCGGTGTAGAATCATACCATAGATGTGTTGGGGGAAGACACTTGATCTTTGAGAAATGCAAGCTCACGTTGGATAAGTTTTTCTTCTTCCTGATCATAGACAAAACACTATATGTTAAAGCCATAATATAAAACATTAACATTGCCTAGTTTTTAAACCACTGAATCAGTGCAGAAAATACTGAATAAACATGAAGTTCTGCACATCAAAAAGGTGTGCTGTATCTACTGTAAAATGATGTAAACACAATCAACAGCTGAACCAGATTTTAGAAAGCAATAGCACAGTCTATCCCTAAGTCCACTGAGTAAAATCTTACCAAAACAAAACCATGCTAAATATTTTTCAACAAGCAAATGGGACTGAGTTACAATTAGCAGCAAAGCTAAGATAAACCTAAGCATTTATTCCACATGATGTGCTTATTTTCCACTCACATGCTTGGAGGTGAGCTCGGTGATTCCTCTGATGAGGGCTCCGAGTTTGGAAGTGGATGAGAGTTTAGCAGATCCAGGCTGCGAGTCCAGAGACAGGAGGCTCGGGAGAGCTGTCAGGGTTTTCTCAACAACATCACTCATTTTGTGAGCTAAGTGGGCCTGATACACGGGTATTACATCTAATATGTCGATATTTAATTATATATCCATTTCCTGCAATCCTACATTTAGTGATATAAAGTAAGAGGTGCAAATTGTGAGAAAATTCTACTGTAATACCAAAGCCGCCTTTCGCTCATTGTTTTGATTCAGCAACTTCCTACTTTCCCATGATGTCACTTCCGGTTTTTGAAAACTTTATTAGCAACACCAAACAGGACATATTTTTCTATTTCTGGCAGCGTTTTCCAGCCTTCGATTTTACTCAACAAATTCAGAGAGACAGCAATGATATTCAAAATCTTTATTATGCTTGTATTTTCTTTAACAGTGTTGTTTAACTGTACACTAAACTACAAGAAATAAATACAGTAGAAAATAACAGCCATTAGACAAACTGCACAAGGAGCACATTTCTAATGCGATCATCTTTTCATAAAGTAAGAGACTGTTGTACCTGCTGTGAAAGTGGACATCAATATGTAAACACATTCAACAGCTGAACCAGATTTCAGGTAAACATACTTTTTAAATTAAATTACTTATAAATTACTATCATTTTGGTGTACCATTACATGTGCTTTGTGTTGCAATGATTTGAGGCATCTTTTTGTAAACAATCGGAATTTTATAATAAAATGTACAGACATTTCCTTTTCATCTTTTTTAAACCAGCCATCTCAAATAATAGAACTCTAACCACTCAGATAAACTATATATGTACCACCAGTATAAATCTTTTCATTTTTGTATTTCATTTACAGACAGTATTTTAATATCTTTTAATCATAAGTAATGAAATAAAATACTTTCTCCCTTTCATGTGGGCAAATACATCACTTCATTGTGTCATTTCTATTCTAGACCAACGCTATTCACTACCAGTGATATTTTCTATAATATATATTTTACATCATTATATTTAACTATATACGTATTGTGCAATGTTCTTTCAATATGTTCAAACACAAGCGTGCCATTTGGTTTAATTACTTTCTGCTTTAGGCATGTCTACCCTGGCCATTGCGTTGCAGTATATACACTAGGATATTGATATGCTCTATGTACAACCAGAAAGTCTCTATGTCTGTGATTGTACTCTAGCAAACTGAAATGCTGACGTGTCACTAGATCTGAACAGCCAAGAGTCTTGGTTCTTTAGGCCCAAATCTGAAAAACAAAAAAATAGACTTTGTTATAAGTTATGACAACAGACTAGTGTGCTGTATTTTTGTATCATTTTTGTAGGAGTAACATCAGGAGTAACAAAACTTTTTATTAACTGCTTGCATTATGTCCTTTATTGGTTGGTGTACATTAGATACAGGTGGCCCTTTCTTACCCTCAGAGTGTGGTCCCAGGAGCCTGTGCAGAAGGCCGTCCCATCAGGGGAAACTCGAAGTGTGCTCACACGGTTCTCATGTCCAAACAAGATGGAAACTCTTGTTCCTTTCAGGACGTCCCATACATTTATGGTATAGTCATTATAACCACCAAACAGTAGCCTTCCTATAAAGAAGAGTTACAATAGTCTGTATTAGTGCTTTAGTTCCAATCCAAACTCACTGATGCTCAGAGTGTTTCGTACCACTAAGAGAAAAGTCAACACTGGAAACACCGAATATGATGCTTTCTTTGGAATAAATGGCCACTTCTCTGTCTGCTCTTAGATCATAGAGTCGGCACTGTAAATGATGGAAAAGCAAATAAAGAAACTTCTGAAAGATCTTTCTCATAAATGAACCAGCTTAAATACATACTGTTGCATCATCGGATCCAGAAGCAAATGCATCTCCACTCGGATAATATCTGTTAAAAGATACAGACATGCACACAGTGTATAAAATAACTAAGTAAGTAAGTTATAAATAAGTTAACATTATACTAATTTCTAGGTACGAAGTAAACTCAAAAAACATGATTTAAATGTATTCAGTCTCTTGGGTCATAAATAGTATTTATCAGCATTGTTATAATTCATTTTTTAACTGGAGTTTATATTTCATTTCTTCTCACCGCACACTGTTGATGTCTGACTCATGGGTCTCAAAAGACTGGATACACTGTCCTGAGCGCATGTCCCACACATTTGCCTTCTTATCACAGCCCTGCAGAGGTAAGACAACATAATGCCTTTAATAATTCATTTGGTAAAGATGTAGGCAATAAAGTTCACTGAAAGCTGATTAGAGGAGTTTTTTACCCCTGAGACAAAAGTGTTGGCAGTTTCAGAGGGAGCCAGGTCCAGGCAGAGAACATCAGCCGCGTGTCCATGGAAACTCTGCAGCAGTTGCCCACTCTCCACATCCCACAATGCACAGGTCCCATCCCCGCTGGATGTCAAGATCTTTAACACAGGGAAGAGGAAATGGATTCCCACACGGCTATAAATTGATTGCATTGAATGTGTAAATGCCGTGTGATCAGAAAGTCTGCAGCTAAGGGAAAGTCCTTGTTTAAATACAGCAGGAGTTAAGGCTGAGGCTGAGAGTTAACCTGCTCCAAACCCCAAGATAAATAAGTCATTAGGAAGGGCATCTGGCACAAAAAACAAAACAACCAAAGCAAGCCAACGTAGGAAATAACTTAGTCCCATTATATTAGAACAAAATATGAAATACTGAAATGTAGGCTAAACATTATTACTGTTTATGGTCTGAATGACTGAATCAGTACTTCAGCATGAACTCAATGCATGCAATGAAGCACTAATCATCCACTATCCCACCTCTGAACTTACCTGCATGTCAGAGTTGGTAAAGCTACAGGCCGACAGATAGTTTGTGTGCATTGCCACTGATTTCTTCTTTGCAGCCAGGTTCTCATTTTTATCCAGAGACAGAGGATACACGGAGCATTTATTATCAAGACCACTGTATTAACACAGAAAGCTTTTCATTTAAAAACAGGACCAAAGACAAGCCAACACATTTAGGTGACAGTAGTAGCACTCACCCACAAGCTACGGCGCAGCCAGATGGGGCGTAGGCACAGGCCATCACCCATGTGCAGGGCATTGTCACAGCATGCTCCTAATAAACATCAAACAGGAATGAACAGGGAGTTATAATCAATAATTAGGCACAATTAAAAGACAACTGCGAACTCTCAACAGGATACATGTACGGTTTATCCAGTGAACTAAGTACCTAATTGATATTTGATGTCAGACATTATACTACTCAAACATTTTGTATTCATAAAAAACAGTTCTGGTATATCTACAATACTATCAAAGATAACAAGGATATATTAATAATAGTTTGCCATTGGCACTATACTGAACTATATAGAGAGAGATTCTCAAACATTTTGACAACAGGGACCCCTTATCAGTATGAAAACTTCCTAAGGACCCCCTGTCTTTCTCCACAATGACATCACAATAACATTCAGAATTTCAAACCATGTTGTTTATAACCAAGTTTGGTTGAAATATTAACGCCTCAAAGTCCTTATTTTCTTGGTTTAGTTATTTCCAACATATTATATCATAAGAAATGGTAGTATTTAAGTAAATTGATAACAGAATTTTAAAGGACACACAACACATGGCCAAGGGATCCCCGAACCCCACTTTGAGAACCACTGATATAAAGTATTTATAATCAAGAAAAAAAAAAAACACATTGAAGTTAAGAGTAACCGTGTTTCCCTTCAGTGCACATTAAGTTATCCACTTGCAATGTAGAATCTAAGAGTTACCTTATTTGTGGTAAAAGCATCCCATACAATGACTTTTCCGTCCTGCAGAAGAGATAATTGGTTGTAGATGATTAATAAGAATAAAAGTGCCTTCATAACAAATAAATCTATCATGAATGACATACCTGAGAAGAGCTGACAATCCTCCTCTTGTCCTTGCACCAGTCCATACACAGCACTTTGTTTCCATGTCCCTTCAGAGTCCTCCTGGTCTTCATGACAAACTGACCCAGGCCTTCCACTTTCTCCGCCACCTGATGTACTGCACACACAACATTTACATTATAATCTCTCCTGGTTATTATTCCCACAGCAATGAGGATTAATCTGTAGTAGGGCCTATAGAAATATGCTTAAAAACTCTTCTAATCTGACATGCCCTCAAGCAAACCCCAGACACACTAAAATACCGCGATTTCAGCCCAGTTTACGTAATTTATAAATATCTCCTACTACAGCTGTGTGCGATTGGTTGGATCTACTACATAGAAGGTTGGATGCAGTGGGCTGTAAAATCGCAAGGAAAAAAACACATAGCCAATACAACGCCATAGACGAGTGTAGATGTGCGTCAAAACGTCACGCAAATGTAAAATAGCTAAAATACAGTCTAAGAAAGGTAAACCAAACTGAATATAAGACATTTGATGTGATTCGTCCCGTCAGCGTAAGGCAGGGGGAAGCGAGGCCCTCTCCATTTTCAGCACTCACACTCGACATCGTGCAGCTTGGCTCTTTCCTCCTCCAGCTTCGACTTGAGCGTCTCCGACTCGCTTTTGAGGTGGGCCAGGGTCTCATTCAGCTGTACCTCCTGTGTCGCCATTTCAGGGATTAGAGGGGATCTCATATATTTCCTTTGTGCAGACAGCGAGCGGCAGCGAAAAGGCTTAAAGCGCAGCTAACAGCTGATGCTGCTGTCATGACGTGAGAGGGGAGGATGCTGAGGGGCGGGGCTTGCATCAGCACCCTGCCCTAGCACCCTGCCCTAGCACCCTGCCCAAGCACCCTGCCCAAGCACCCTGCCCAAGCACCCTGCCCTCACACAGCACCTGGTAATTATAGACTACTGTCTCTACTGTACACAGGACACGGAAACACTCCAAAAGAAACACATCAACAACATAAACACGAACTGTGTGTGATCACATTTATGCTGCTTGTTTGTAGTTTTATTCATTAACACCATGTAACCAGTCATTGTTAATTTCTAAAGATATAGGCATAATAATTTTGTCACTATAGTTATTGTATAAATTGTAAAGCTAGTATTGCAATCCAATACTAGCAGAGTATTGCTGTTAAACTATTTTAGTTCGATGATATTTGAATAATGTTTAACCAAACCAACAACAAGAACAACAACAGACATCTGTCTAGATTATTAATAAGAATAGAAAGCAAAAATATTTTCACATAATTAATACACATTTAATTTTACATTAGACAATTTTGTAAAAAGGTTATTAGTTACAATTCTAATCGTTATAGTAGCTGGTACATTTCACATTGTGAACAGTTAAATACAAATTATTTATTCATCAAAAGCTTAGTTAAAATGTTAGTGCACCTTTTTAACACCTTTCTAAAAGATAGAATTCAGTATGGTATTGTTTAAGATGTACCATGGAAAGTGAAAACAATAAAATATTTTCTAAAATTAACTTTTGGCATTGATAAAATGTTAAGCCCTTGAAGCTGTCAGAAATGTCTTGGCTTTTTCTTTGTCAAATTATACAAGATGTAAGGTGTAACATTAATTAAAAGTATTCTTTTTGTAGTAAAAAGTTAAATACGTGTTAAAAATTCCAAATGTAGGCTTTGTGGGACTTGTAGCAGCTCTAGAGCCTGTGAGGACGGGCAGAAAGGAAATGTGACCTGGAAACGATAATCTGCATCTACCATCAGCTGAGTGGAGCCTTCAGGACGATCCTGGAGCAAAGACTAAAACAAAAAACAAATTCTTAAGACTACAAAATACTGTCTGACTTAATAAAAAACTAATACAATCCTTAACTTACCTGAACTTTTTTAACAAAAGATGGAGTGACCCTTTTCTCAAAATCATCTATAGGTGTATAGGAATTCAAGATCTTCACAATCTACAATAGAAAAATAAGTTTCATTATTAGTGTAGAGTTGAAATTCTTTTTGAAATTTACATATGCAGTGAAAGGGGGAAAAAAATAGCTTGTTTGAGAGATGATGATGATGCAGAGAATGAGTTACCTGGACAGAGTTGAGTTCAGTGCATTTCTCAGAGATTTCCTGAGCATCTTCATCTGTGGATTTGTTGACCTGCAGTAGCCAAGCAGCCTGTGATAACGGCTTTAGAGTGTCCATGGCGTTTGTACTCAGAAGATCTTTCTCTTTCAGCCACTCCTCCAGATAGCTGATGTTACATCTATGACATACAAATTTGTAAATTATACAACGTTATGATAAAAATACGGGCAAAATTTGCATGGTGGTCTGAACGGGTTAGTTAAGTTAGGTAAGGTTGAGTTTTCCAGGCACAGAAAAAGAAGCAGGAGAACAGGTTGTGCTTTCTCCACCTCCTTTGCAGCTCTCTCGTCTTTGACCATAAATGTATATAATATCTGATTTGCACACCTGATTTGCATGCCTTTCCTGCAAGAGCACAAATCCTTCCGAAGCATCATGCTGTTGAGTGTGGCTGCTCCGATAACGAAGAACACTTGTTTTATGACCTGACTGACCAGGCTCTGCTCCATGCCATGCTGCAACATGGTGCTGTGGAAGTGACTGAGCTGTTGTAATATGGAGGAGATGGTGTAGCTCTCAGACTCCTCCTCATACACACTGTTCGACCTTTTCCTCAAACCTGTCGGCTTCATGCTGGAGATGCCCTGTAAGCTCTCATACTCCAACATCCCAGGAACTGAGAAGAAAAGAAGATATTTTAATTGACCAAAAAGGACATACATAATAATAATAATTCACTAACTGCTGCCCCCACTGTGGCACCTGGCATTCCCATCAGTCTCCCATCCAAGTATTAACCAGGCACTTGCAATAGACAGGCACATATGGCCACAATAGACACACATTTTAAGCAATAATTAATAAACTACTTCAATGTTCTGAATTGTATTGCTCAAAATGGCTTTTCTGTCATAAACCTTGTTAATCATCAGGGGAGTTGACAGAGGGTCTGCTATCCCAGGCCCCAGTCTTTAGTCTTAAGGGCCCAGAATTGGGCCCTTTTCTTATTAATTTATATTAGAGGGGGGCACATGTGAGGCTTCTTGCAGCGAGCCCCCAAATTTCTGTCGACATGCTTGAGTCATCCACAGATGGGACTAGACTATTTGACCCTTTGATGCTACATAACTTTGAACTGTCTGTTTCTGCCATCTAATACGTACCAATAGTGGGAGTCAAAGCTTTCTCTATGACTGAGATAAACTGGTGGAAAATGTGAATGGCCAGGTCGCTCATGATTTGTCGGTGCTCGGACAAGTCAAAATTCTGTAGGCAGTTCTTCATCTGACGAGGAGTATTGTGTTTCATGAACTCCTGGATTGGATTATAAGGAAACATGAGCTCTGTTTAAAATAATATGAAGAGAAAAGCTGAGTAGTAGTGTGGTTATGCAGAGGAAATGGACACCTCTTCACCGCTGTACTGCTTCAGACAGTTGAGCAGCAGACATGTGTTGGAGAGCCAGAACGACAGCAAATCCAAATCCTTGTGATATGTCTGGAAGAGCAAACAATGATTTTTCAACTTTAACACAAATGACAAAAATTTACTTAATCACTGAATTACATAGGTAGAATTATACAGTGTATGCGTTTCTTTGAATACAAGTATAAAATCTTACCATAATGACCTTCTTGACCCCACAAATGATTGAGTTCATCAGAGACTTAAGTTTGGCGTCATCGTTCAGGTAATCGGCGTGACGGACACACATGAACAAGATGTACGCTGGTAGAGTGGGCATCATGTTCACCACAACACCTTTGGGCTTCAG
Organism: Odontamblyopus rebecca; assembly: GCA_030686955.1. Classification (NCBI taxonomy): domain Eukaryota; kingdom Metazoa; phylum Chordata; class Actinopteri; order Gobiiformes; family Gobiidae; genus Odontamblyopus; species Odontamblyopus rebecca. The sequence goes on from CM060659.1 coordinate 24,558,570, forward strand.
ATCTGTTTTATATCATATGAAATAACATAGAAATTGTATGAGATATTTATGAGGTCTATTGAATTGTAATACAAATTAATGGGAATTAAGATGGAACCACTGACCTATAATGATGTTTTGAATGAGTTTGGCTTCATGTTCTCTTTTGTATTCCAACATTCCCAGATATTCTTTAGGAATAATTGAGAAAGATGTTTGCTTGGCTGTGAGAAAAACAAAAAACACATTTAAATAAAAAAAATAACTCAGAAGATTTTATAGCAGATACAAATGAAAACATCTATTCTACAAAATTTACCCTTTTGTAATAATTCAAGGCTTTTTATTTGACTTCTAAGTTTTTTAATTAGTCTGTCTTTCTGGTCCAGTTGCTCTTCAAAATCCTGGAATAAAGAAGGAATAAAAGTGTCATATAGCATTAGTAATACAAGTACAAAGCAAAACACATGAAAAGTAAGGGTATGTCACTATTATAATTCTAATTTATTTATATAAGCCTCAAACTAAAACACACACCATATTCTTAGCAGTTAATCGGGCAGTTTCATATCTGAGTCTGGTTTTAGCTTCACTCTCCATCTGATGCAACCTCTTCAAGTGATCATTCTCTTCTTCCAGCTCCTCAATTCTGTCCTCAAGTAGCCCCTTCGACGCTTCTAGTTTCTCAGCTTTTTCTTCCAAGACCCTAGAAATAAAAGGAATACATTTAAACATGAACTTCATCAAAATATGTAAGAAGAGAAAATGTAGATGGTACCTGCACTTTGAACTTTCATCGTGAATTTTCTTTTGAAGTACATTAGAAATTTCCTGAGTTTTGTCTGGCACATAACAAAAGAATAAAATTACCACCAGTCACAAGCACAAAAAACGTCTAAAATATGAACATACCTTCCAAATCTCTACTCTTCACTTCTACTTGTGTTTCAAGATCTTGCTTTTGCCTCTGTAGTTCTGAGACTTGCAGTTTGAGCTCAGGGATCATCTAAAATAAACAAATAAATACAAAAATAAAATAAAATACGTAAAACCCACATATTAACATTTAGACGCACTAAGTTCTCGCTGCTGAGCCTGGAAACTTCTTGGCAAATACTGTCATTAACGTCACTCTTTTCCTGAAACAGATTTTGCAGCTTGCCATTTTCATTTTGAAGATGATCCACTTTTAACTTCAATCCCTCAACTTGTGTCTCATAGTTTTCCTTTTGCTCCCTCTGGTGGTTCTCAAGAATCCTACAAAAAGATGAAAATAAGTCACACAAGAGGAGTGTGCGGACTATGAGAAAAGGAAATAAATTATGTAAATAAACCTGGAAGCTTTCTGCAGACTATCAAATGCCATTATCAAGTCCTCAATTTCATAGATTTTCTCCGAATCATTAGGTGTCAGCCTGTGGATAAATAATTAAAATATAAAATAACATTAAAATAGAAGGTATTTAAACTAATTGTACTGTGAAAATAATATAAGCCTTACTCCTGTAACGTCTCCTCTTCAACCACTTCCCCAAGTAGCTGTCGTGTAAACTCATTCATTTTTGCTTAAAAAAAAATAAAAATGACTTCACTGTACCGTGTTGCATGATAACAGTACATATTTACATTTTGCCAGTTTTTGAGGGACCTACTGTATGTAATTTTTTATTGATATATGGTTTTAAACAGAATGATTATGTGGTGAAAATGTTTTGTTATTATGAAAGGGCAGGGGACAATGGTCCAGAGTGGTTAGAGGTGACATGAAGTGGCCAAAAGCAAGCCCAGTTCTAACAGAGTGTAGCTAATTAAGTGCATTACCTCTGGCTTGTTCAGACTGCTCCTTAATCTTTCGGTCCATGCTGTTCCTCTGATTCTGCAGGTTGTTGAGCTCGCGGCGGAGCTCTGGGATTACTTTGACATGTTTGCTGAGCTGGAGCACCTGCTCCTGGAGATCGGTGTTTACCTGAACACCCTCCTCCACTTTCCTCTCCAGCCCTGTCTTTTCCTCTCTCAATCTCCTCATTTCTTCTTTCAGCGCCTCCACCTCTTTCTCATGGTCCTGCCTCAAGAGCTCAATACTATTTTCTGCAATTCTGGATCAACAGCAACAGAATTCAACAATGTGACAAAATTAGAGACTGGAATAAAATTAAAGGACTAGTATTTCTTACTTTCTTAGTCTAGCTTCATTTTCTTTCTCTTCGAGAAGATTCCTTTTTATTTGATCAAAATTCTCTGAAAATGAATTGTACATTTGTTTAATGTTATATATATTATTTATATATCTGTTAAATAAGTTAGGTAGCAGTAACAGTCACATAAATTGGCATGTTACCTTTAGCCCCTTTGGTGGAGATCTCATATGCTTTTTCCAGCTTCTGTTTATCAAGAGTTAATGTCTCAATTTGTACTTGAAGTTCTGCAAAGGCCTGGAGTGGAACCATAACATATTACATTGGATATCAAATAGGCTAAATAATGCAGCTATGACAATCTAACAACAAAAACACTAACCTGACTAGCATCTTCTTTGGCTTTCTTTTCTCTTGCTTCCAGCGATGCCTTCTGATTGGTGGACTTTTCCAGTTGTACCTCAATACTTTTAAGCCGATTCACAGTCTGGGAATGTGTATTGGCCAAGGAGGTCAGTCTCTCCACCAAACCGTGATTTTCTTTGTTCTGCACATTTAGAAAGTTCAATTATACAAACAATTAAAGCCCACACTTTACAATAAAATCCTTCGTCACCTGCTCTTCCACTTTCTTTCGGAGTTGCTGCACCCTGTAGGAGAGCTGGACATTTTGTACCAGCCGACGCATGGTTTGAAAGCGTCTCCGGGCCAGCCATGCTCTGGCATACTTCTGCAGGACCTGTGCTTTGTGGTCCTGTAACATCTGCAATATAATATCATTTTGTAGCACTTAGTTATTAAACTAAGATGGACAATGGTCTGTATTGGTTATATCTTTCATCAGTGCCAATAACCACATCTGTTTAAAATTGTCTACATAAAATAGGCATTATAAAATGAAAAAAATAAATAAATAAATAAGTACATACTGTCTTGTAGCGCCTGCGGGCCATCCAGCCACGAGTGAAGGCCTGAATTGTGACAGTGGCCATTCGAACTAAATAAAAGATCTGCCTCACTCTGTAACCTCTCCAGTGTCTCTGGATCACCATAGCTGCCCAGCCCTGCTTCAGAGTCACAGCACTCACAGTTTTACTAAAATGAAAATCAAACATTACAAGGATGACTAGGGCTGAAATTCTTATATAAAGGTATAACTGAAATTCTTGATATAAACTGTCTCTAACCGGATTTTCCTCTTCCCTCTGAGGTACTGTTGAAGGATAATTGCCGCCTCTCTCCAGCGCAAGTATCTCTGCCTCTGAATCCATCCCCGAACATGTTTTTGGATCATGATGCATGAACCTCTCAGATAGTCCAGACGTAGCTTCTCCAGGTAAGCCACCTGACCGGCTCGAAAGAAGATCTTAGTCCGGCCAAACTTGTACTGGTTTGAATCCTGAAGTGAAAAAAATAAATAAATAAAATTGTATATTGTGTATTTGACAATAAAACTACCAAATTATGAAGAGTAATGCCTTGAAGTAAAAAAATAAAGAAGAATATAAAGTTCACTAACCTGAATCAGTCGCTGTAAAACATTGATACAAGTCTGTTTTTTGTCATCAAGGTCTGTGTCCTGATCACTCCTGAGAATACTGTAGCGACTATAAAACTCAATGTATGTCCACCTGGAAGAGTAAACAAGCTTAATATTTAGTTGCATATTTAGTTAGAGTAGTTCAGTAATAAATACCTTGATGGGTAGCTTTGTGCACTAATGCGGATAGTTTCCAGGACTCCACATGCTCGCAGCTGCTGCACCACCCTTCCGCTGTCATATCTTCAAAAACATGCAAACTTATGCACAAGAAGTGCCATTGTAATTTACTGTATATATGCAAATTACAGTAGATACTTACTCAAAGGAAAGTTTTTCATCATTTGGCTTGATGCAGCGCACATAGTGAGGAGTGGTGGCATTCAGGGTTCCCATGAGTAAAGAAAGAGAGCTGCGGAACTGAATTAAAAAATATATAATGATCCCCCCAAAAAAGAAAACATAGAATATAGTATTTTGAAACTCTGCAACTGATCATCAACATTCCCCGGGGGTGTGAAGCGAACTGAACGCACAGCTCTGTTCTAATCTGTGTTACTCAAATTAGACTTAATCTGAGGTTTATTTAAACCCAATCTGACCAAAAGGACTTGATTCAGTTGGAACTACGGCAGGTGAGATGATTTGTGCGCAAAAAAATAATAGTCACAACCTAGCTAGCAAAAGCCAGTTCTTCAGTTAGTTGTTGTCACCTTTTTAGTTGAAAATCAAACACCTAAACAGGACCATAAACACTCATTCTTCACAAACTCGTAAATTACTTATCTAAATCCCAATTTTAATTTTCTCTTGAGTTATCAGAAAACGTATCTTAAAACTTGCGTGTATTGTGTCACATTGGTAACTATTGAACATTCTGCCAGTAGATATACATGTAGAACACCCCTAGTGTGATGTCACTGCAAAGTATCGGTAAATAAAAATGTGTACCTACTATTTGTGGAAATTGGCTGTATATACATCTATATTGTGTAATACAGTAGAAAATAAATTATCATTGACTAGCAGTGTCCAAGTGTTATCTTAAGTAAATTTGCAAACCTTATCTCCTACTGAGGTCCTGAGCTGTTTGTTCGTCGGTTTGACTCCAGGTCGGGCAGGTCGCACCTTCACACCTTTATTGTTCACAGTGGCTTGATCAGTGTCTTGGAAAAAGTTGGCCAAAAAAGGAAGCTGTACATGCAAAACCAAATTAATATATATAACATACACAATTGTGTATACAATATGGGTCTTTTTGAAGTAATTTGTGGTTACCTTGCTATCTCTCATAATATCAACAAGTTCTTCATAAAGAGCATCCCTGTTCTTCTCAAGGAATCCATAACATTGATATTCAACCTAGTAAATGAACAGTGAACAGCGAATAGGTAATTTCAGACATCACATTTAGAAGGCAATTTTAGTTTGTGTGGTTTGTTTTGTCAGTTGTCAGTATCAGTCTATTTAATCTATAAAAAACTGTTGTTGTGTCCTTAGACAAGACACTTCACCCATATTGCCTTGTATGAAAGTGGTGTGTGCGTGTTAGTGATGGTGGTGGGTGGAGGTGCCGATGGTGCAGACTGGCAGCCTCGCTTCCAACAGTCTGTCCCAGGGCAGCAGTGGCTACAATAGTATTTTACCATCACAGTTTGTGGAGTGAATGATAATGAACTGTAAAACACTTTGGGTGTTTTGAAAGGCGCTATATAAATGCAATGATTAATTAATTAATTAATCTGTAAAATATCGATCAAATGAAATACTCTAGCTCAGCATTGTGTAATAGGGGAGTTGCATGTGGATCTGTGTGTGGTTGTGTTACACTTTATTGGTACATAACTAAATAGTAGTAATCCTTTATACCTTGTCTGCAAAATGTTGTATTATAAATGCCTCATTTTTGAACTTGGGCTTTTCAAACAGTGGGCTATGGTTTAAGTAGTTGTACAGCTTCTGAAGCCAGCTTTGATCGGTGCCTTGAGGAAACTGCAAATGAGGTAATGTTTCTTTAGGTTGTGATTCAAATAAAGCAAACAGTTTAGCAAGTCACTAAACATCATACCAAGCATTCTTCATCAAGCAAATCAAGGATACCCATTTTAGCTTCAATAAGGTCAATGACTGGTTGATTATCGTAAAAATCGATTAGCGTCCACGGGATGTCCTCTTTCATGTATTCCTCCTGCTCTAGCTTGAACACATGCTGTTGGACAGAGATGAAATATTGAAACTGACATATTAATAATAAAAAATACAACAATTAAAATAAGCAAATAAAAGGAAAAAGAAAATGTGTAAGTACCAAGTTAAACTGCTGTTGAAGCTTCTCATTGGCGTAGTTAATACAAAACTGTTCAAAGCTGTTTATGTCAAATGTTTCAAAGCTAAAGACAGAATTTATGATTAAAACAGGTACATGTACATGTTCAGAAAATCATATTGTTTTGATTACCCATAAATGTCCAGGACACCAATGAAAGCGTGCTGTTTTCCAGGCACTTTCAGGGCAGTGTTGATTCGGTTTATGATGCAGTCAAACAGATGAGCATAGATCTGCTTGGCGAGGGCATCCCGGGCATTTATGACACGTTTCTTTGGCAACGGCTTCACCACTGTCTCAGATGCTAAAACAATCCTCCTATGGCACAACCAGCGAACCAGATCCACTGCATTTACTTCTAGGAGCTCACAAAACACTGACAGGTGTGGGTCACTGGGCTGGAAGAGGGAAGCACAGAGTACATTTTAAACAGGTAAAAAATAAACAACTTTATAAATAGTTGAACTACACACTGATTGTACTGCCAGGTTACAATCACAACAGTGTGTGTGCAGAGGCATATCCACAGTCTGTTGTTTGAAGAGTTTATTAAAAATACTATTGCTATATTGGAAATATATATCTTAATGTCAATGCCAATGAGATTATTTATAACCAAAAAATTATTTCAGGTTTAAAATACTATATCTAACATTAGGCAAAAGACCAAAATACTTACAGGTATAGAAGATTTGTCGTCTCCTGAGCTTTTTATTTCTACATTTCCCAAATGTAAAATGGCTGCCAAAACTTTGAACACATCTAATTGGAAATCTTCATTCAACCCTGAACAACAAAAAATACACTGGCGAAAATGATTCAAGATGTGAATTAACAGTTACAATTATGCTTTATACCCAGCAGAGCAAATGTGTGACGGGTCTCCTCCATGTCCTTTTTATCATCTACTCCTTCAATGCTGATGTCCCCACCCAAACAAGTGTACTGGAACTCATCAGCACTCACTGCACATGTATGGCAAATGTTTTTACAAGTAATTAGCAGTTAGTATGTGTACCGTATGCTAATATGCTACATGTACAAAAGAGGCAAACCCACACAGCCTTAAGTTCTTGAACTCTGGCAGCTTGGCACAGGAGCACAACTGATAGAAAATGTGGTAATTCCTCTCATTGTCTGCCTGAACAAAATTTGAAATAACATAATTTGTTTGCAAATGAAAAACATGATGAATATGAATCTATATTCAAGGATCTTGCACTACCTGGAAGACGACTCTGGATTTCTCAAGAAGATAGGTCCTCATATTCGCTCCAATGATGCGGTACCTCCTGTCAAAACCAATCTCGGTGTATTTCCCAAAGCGGCTGCTGTTGTCATTCCTTGTTGTTTTGGCATTTCCTATTGCCTGGAAAAATGCATAAAACACTGGAACATGACATGTGATGGTGACATACTGTGAAGCAGGCTACATATATAGTGTTTTATGGTTGTGCACACGAACATTGTTACCTCGGTTATTGGGTTAGAAGCCAGGACTTTGTCTTCCACTCGAGTATTACTGCCTGATTTACTTACAACAGCAAAGTACCTCATTGCAAATCGAGCAGACACTGTTTTACCTGCTCCTGACTCTCCACTGACTATTATAGATTGATTCTTGTGATTTCTGAAAGATGAAAAATATATACAGGTCAATTGTGATTATTGTTACTATACTAGTATTTATACATATAGAGAATACAGTTTTACCTAGCCATTTGCTTGTAGGCTTCCTCTGCCACAGCAAATATATGAGGGTCCATATCTCCCATGTTTTTGCCGGCGTATGCATGAATGATTGCATCTCCGTAAATAGGAAGTTGTTTGTAAGGATTTACAGCTACCAATATGATACCTGGCAATAGGGAAAATGTCAGTGCTCATTTATAAATAAAATGTACACATAAAATAGTACAAATATCTAAGTAATGTACCACAGTAGGTATAGATGATTTTGGACTCCACGAAGCGCACTTTGAGGTTGTGCAGGACAGCAGGCTCATGCAGGTAGCTGAGAGCAGTGAGGTCATTTTCTCCCACTAAGATGTCTGGGTTACGGAGAGGAGGGAGCTGAGGAGCGGATGAGTCAACTGCATAGTGAAGCTCCTATCAAAGCAAGTACAATAATGACACAGCCCAATGTGTACATTGCTTTATAGGCTACGAAACAAACAGAAATGATCGTACTGAGCCATCTTCAAGAAGCAACTCAAGAGTACTGTCTCCAAGATGAAAATCCCTTGTGATTTCGGCTGATTTCCATATTTCCTCTTCATTTGGGATCCAGACCCTGTTGTACTGAAAAAAAAAGCATTGAATAGAGATTAAAGGGCCCAGATTACACTATTTTATTATCTAAATTACAACATTGTTTCCTCATCCAAAACATACCCAAAGTTGTGTTTTGTTTCATTCACAAGTTTAACACACAAATTATGCATATTAAGGCTGATTTCTTTTCTCAAACAGAAAATACTCTATTCCACCTTGTGATGTCATGTGGTAATGCTAAAAGTGCTCCACTGTGTTTTTAAACGCCACACAAGAATCATTTGGATGATTTCAGCCCTGGAATTGCCTCCAGGTCTACTGAACTAAAGGCAGCTATTAGCTTGATGACATCAAACGGTGAAACAGAGTATTTTGAGCTTGAAAGATGTAGACAGACTAATTATAAAGGTTTATTCAAATATGTGTGAATGAAACAACAAATAACTCAAAGTATTTTTTTGACGAGGTAACAACATTCTAAAACTCACAAGAGCGCACAAGAGTCACATTTGCGCAGCATAGGACCTTTAAGAAGTTTTTTCTTGGGTAGAATTAAAAAGATATATAGCTGACACGATAATAACTTTCACTTTTAAGTACACATATGAATCCATCCAGCCCTTCATCCAGACACCTGTCTCCTCTGACAAACTTCCCATATGTTTAACTAAGACCAAACATTTCTCGCAGCTTTTACTCAAATGCGCTTCGCTCTTACCTTTGTGTACAGCTCCAGCAGAGACATGTTTGCGCATTTTATTGGTGAGACTGTACGTAGCCTACATTTGTTCACTCTTTTCCAGGTCACTTAACAATTTTCCTTCACAAAAGTATCCAAGTAATGCCAATCAAGTTACTACCACAGATGCGCTTCCGGCTAGTAAATACAAAATAAGATACATAGAAAACAGAACAGAAAAAATATAGGCCTACCTTGTGAGCTGTTACCGATATTTCATCTTATAAAGTATTCAAGGATTATTGAATGACTTTTTCTTAACATTTTTTCCACAGAAAGTTAAGATAAACTGTTGATTCATGACACACAATAACAGATGATTTTATTTGGAAAGAATTTGTGTTTTCGTTTTAGTTCGTACTTCCGTTTGAGCCTTCACCTGTCGCGGACTTTGTTTAAGCCCCGCCCCTACATCTTGTGACAGCGGCTTGACTCAGCGCTCGTTTGGACAAGGATTTGAGTCGCCCATAGAAACCGGATGCAAACTTTCCTCTGTTATGCCACAAGTGCAGTGGAAATGGGACAATCACAGAGCAACGTGTTTTACTTAAATGGGAGTAGGAGGGAATAAAAAGTGCATATGCACTTGTGCACTAGCCTATATACATACACCCATACATACTGTTCAGAGTTATAGGGCTATAGGGTATAGCGTTATTGGTATCGTTTTCATATTTAATTTATTCAGGGTTACAACACAAGAATATGACCCATTTATCAAATGCAAAATGTTCCAACTAGAACTTTTAAAAACTTTTTAAAGTAATAAATAACTTCAATAAATTAGTATGCTTCCTGGTGGAGAAATCCAAGAAAACAGAACCCAGGAACCCTCAAATAGGCTAGTACTTAAAAAATAATGGCATTTCAAAATGTGATGTTTAAAATAGAAGATCTTATAAAATGCTTCAAGTGATATATTAGATATCACACTTAAAATACAAATAGCAAAGCATAATTAAAAGAGAAGTGAAATTATGAACCCACACATTATCAGTCTTTCAACTGAAATGAAGATAGTTTTGCTTCAGTACTGACACATTTAGTGTAACAGTCTAGATACGTGTGAGAAAACCCAAATTGAGACTTGTAGGGATCTGAATAGTGTCAAACGCCACAGGGGAGGCAGTGAAGAGGATAGTAACATTGAAAATCTTCTTTGTGTCCATCATCAAAGTGGGTGACTTGTCTCTGTCTTTGAGAAGATTCTATGGACGCAACAATAAGATATTCAGCTAGTACATTAGAAAAATACATAAGAAAAAAAAAATTAAAAAAATCTTACTTTAATTGTGTCTATAAAAGTAGTGCACACTCGCTCTTCAAATTCAATAACTGGTGTGTACAATGTCAAAATCTTTACAATCTGTGAACACAAAATGTGATGAATTAAAAATAAATCCAAAATAATAAAGGTAAAAGAACATAAAAATGGTTGCGTTAAAGTACATAGTTTATAGATTACTAAATAAAGCAGAAGCGTTATAGCTATAGACCTGAGCTGGAGTGAGTTCAGTGCACATATTGCAGATGGCCTGTGCGTCTGCCTCTGTCTTCTTCTTGATCTGTAAAAGCTGTGCAGCCTGAACCAGTGGCTCCAGCATCTCTTTGGCCCCACTGTTAACCATATCCTTTTCAGTCAGCCACTCCTCCAGTTGCCACACATTGTACCTGGAAACACAGCAAGTTGGATATCACTATAATATGGCTGGATAACAGGCTCATATTAGACTTCAGGAATTATTTTATTTCTGTAATGATTTATGCTTCGCTTTTTATGATGTTAAACACATTTTTAATCCATTTGGAAATTTGTTGCTTTCTCATTTGCACACATAAACCAGAGCAACTGGGACTAATTTCAGTTGCATTTATTGTCATTTGTTGTAATTACCAAAGAGCTTTTGTGCTATTGTATTAAAACTACTGTTAATCACTACAAATGTATTGTATTGTTAACACAGAAATGACTTATGACACAATGTACGCCATCTTTTATATATTTTTGCAAAGCTGTTGTTCAGAGTCATCAATTCAATCTATTTAACAAAAAAGTCTTCCTTTTGTCTACCTGATCTGCAGTCCTTTACTCCAGGAGCACATGTCTTTGCGCAGTAGCAGGTGGTTGAGTGTGATGGCGCAAATAATGTAGAACTGCTGTCGGACCACCTGTTTGATAAGGGGTGGGTCCATGCCGTGTTGACTCATGGTGGAGAAGAAAAGGCTGAGTCGCTGTAGCAGGTCCTCTATTGAAGTAGTCGCATCAAAACTACTGCTTTTCTTTCTGAGACCAGTTGGTTTGGACCCCAGCACACCCTGGATGTTCTCGTACTCCAGCATACTTGACACTGTATAGAAAAAAAAAATCTCACTTTTACTTCATTAGAGGGTAAATAAATATTGTGCTGTTTTTTATTTTTGTCATTGGTTGTTTCCTCATCATAAGCATACCTGGTGTTGTTTTTTGTTTCATTCAATTTAACTCAAAAACCCTGCATATTTAGGCTGTGTTCTTGGTTGCAATGCCATGTGGTAAAACAGGAAGTGCTCCACTGTGTTTTTAACTGCCATACACCTTTACTAGAATCATTTGGATGATTACAGCTATTAAATTGCCACTCTCTACTGAACCAAAGGTAAAAGGTAGCTGTTAACTACCACTATATGACATCATAGGGTGGAACAGAACATTTTGAGCATTGGAGAGGTAGACAGACTAATAATTAAGGGTTACTCAAACATGTCTGAATGAAACAAAACACAACTCTGTGCATGTTTTTGAAGAGGTAACAACTTTATAACATGGCTTAAAGCTCACAAGAGTGCACTGGATTGTACTTAATGAGGTAAGTACAATATATCCCTACCACAGCATAAAGTATGAATTAGATTAGAGAGATAGACACATATTAATATTTGTGTACAAGTGAAAAGGTACTGAAGATACAAACCAATAAGAGACTGCATTATGTCCTCCATGCATTTGATGAGTTGGCGGTATATCTGGATAGAGAGGTCCTCAAAAACCTGCTGGTACTCAGACAGCTCGAAGTTACTCAGGCAGTGGTCATTCTGTTTGGGTGTGTTTTGCTCTGAGTACACCTAAACATGATTAAAATGATAAATTCTGAGTTTCAAACATCCATTCAAAATTAGTAGTGCATTAATCTCTTGTAGCTACAAAAGCTACAAATGTGTGTCTTTGGAAGAACTTTAGTGACCTGGTTTAACTAATGACATTTCAATACAACCATTTGCATTTTACCTTTTCTCCACTGTATTGCTTGAGGCAGTGCAATAATCGACAGGTGTTTGACAGCCAGAAAGAAACCACTTCGAAGTCACTTCCTCTTTTCTGAAATAGAGTAAATGTTTAAAATACATGATACAACTCAATTTAAGTTGTCGTTTCTCATTGAGATAACCTTAATAACTCCTTTGATGCTGCTGATTGTGGAATTGAGCAGTGCTGTGACCCTTTGATCATTGTTGACATTGTCTGCATATCGAAGGCACATGAAAATAATATAGGCAGGAAGACAAGGGATAAAACTGACAGCGACACCACGAGGCTTCAGCTCTGAAGAGATAAAAGCATACCATTAAACTCAAATTGCAAATCGCAATAATATAATAACTGTATATTACTGTAACTGTATAATAACTGTATGCTTTTAAGCCATACCAGTGACCAAGTTCTTGAGCAGCCGGGTCTCATCCCCCTGCTTGTACTTCAACATGCCCTGGTATTCTTTCTCTTTGCGAGTAATATTTATGTTTATGGCTGGAGGAGTTATTGTAGAAGCCCTCTCCTTTAGTTGAGCACTTGCTGCAACATGAAAAGAAAACTGTTTTTTATCAATGCAGTTTTATTTTCCAGTTAATATATTTACATGTTTACAACCTTACCTTCATATTCTTCCACCTTTTGCATAAAGAATTTAAGTTGCTTCCTTAATTTTCTGATTATTTTGTCCTGTCTTTCTTGCTCCTCCATCAGTTCCTATATTTACGTACAAATGAACAGTCTTTACACTGAGGATCCACAAATCATGAATTGCTTGAGAATAACGAATCTCCTCACACAAATCAACTGTTCATTCAGTGATCGGCAATTTCATTCCAATAGTACATAATATTTTATTCTGAATTAAAATAACAAAACAGCAACTTACAAGGTTCTCATTAGTTAGCTGTGTAATCTCATGCTTGAGACCTGCATCAATCCGAGCAGCCTCAGGAAGTTGGAGGCTTAGGGCCAAAAACTTCTGCTGCTCCGCCCTGTCCTCCTTCAGTCTGCTCAGCTCCTCTCGGAGACGTTTACACTCTTCACTGTGTGTGCGCTCCTGCTCACGCATTTGGCTCTCCAACAGCCTGAAATAACAAGAAATCACATGTAGATTTCAGTGTTTATAGGTGGTTCTAATCCACAACAAGGGTGCTGTGTGCTTTTACCTGTTGGTTTCCTTTAACCCTTCATAGGCTAACCATAGTTCTCCATCTTCATTTAATGTATGGACATTTTTAGACCTGTGTTCCATAATTATATCAATTATACAAGTACGACATTAGTCACTGGAAACAGAGACAAGAAAAAAGTCTTACCTGTCAGTACCTTGATGTGAAGGCACCTCAGTCAGATTTAATTTAACACTATCACCTAGTTCAGAATCCTTTAAAAATAACAAATATTTTTTACATTTTCAAATCAGGACAGTCCAGTGAGTTGTACAGCGGTAGAAAAGGTTAGAGGTATTTGTTTTGTTTAGTAAAGCCAATGATTGTTTTTAGCTTTGTGAATAAATTATCTAGGCCCTAGGGTGTACCCCACTAAAGGCCATTACTTCCACTTGACTGTAATAATACAAAAATGTCATTAGTACCTTGTGTTTCAGAGCCTCTTGGCGAACCATATGTGATCGCAGAAGCATCACTTCCTCTTTCCTCATCTCCAGCTCCTCTGTTGATGACGTGAGCTGATCCAAAATAACACTGTATGGTTGAGATCCCGGAGCAGGAGGCACCATATCAAGGTTTTCACCCGTCAGAGATTTACGCAGCTCATTCAGATCATGTTTCAGCTTCTTGTTTTCATACTCAAGTTCCTGCCTCTGTTTAGTAAATACAACAAAATAAAAGTTAAATAAACAATACTGAGTTCAGATACTATAATTTCCATGCTAGCAACTTCACTATGTACCTTTAAGGTTTCCAAATCCAGTTCTGCTCTGCCTGCAGTTCTTTCCTCTTCTACCAGCTTTAAAAACATAAATATCACATGATTGAGTTGTTGTTTTTTGTACAACTGTGGTTAAAAATATTATGTGGTGACTTACTTGTACTGTTTCCTCTCTGTTTTCAAGTTGATGGGAAAGAGATTGTTTCTCAAGCTCCAGCTCTTTTACTCTTCTCTGCAACTTGAGCAAAAGTGGCAGGTCTACTGTTGACTCGCTCTAACGAAATGAACAAAAAGATTATTATAGAAAAAATAGTAGCAGAATACAAAGACACCCACATGAAAGATCCTACCTCTGTCTGGCTGGAGTTGTCCTCTGCATCAGTGGATCCCAAACTTTGACTAAACTCCGATGAATGACTGCTATAGTAGGAGTCATTCCTTTTGTGGCCCAGTTTTGGCACACTCTGAAAAAAGATATTAACATAACACCACAAAAGAATATATTTACATTTGTTAAGTTGTTAAGTAGAAAATAGCCAACCAAGCTGTTCATCTCCTCTTTCAAATCTCTGTGTCGCTCCTCCAGCTCCAAGTGTTCAGACAGAAGATTCTGGTAACGGGAGCGTTCCTCACTCAAGTCCATCTCTAACTGTTTTTTGTCTCCAAAATTAGCATCAATCTCTAAAAAGGGACAGCATGATTTCAAAAGCAATATGGTACTGAGAATAATAATGCACATTGTTAGCTTTACCTGCTAACTTTTGGGCTTGTTCTAAGATCAGTTTCTGCATGTCAGCATTCTCTTTTGTTAATTTCTCATTTTTCATATTCAGATCATCAACTACCTAGAAGAGGAAACAAATTTATCTCACAGAAAACTACTATAAACTGAAAAAGTCAGGAGAGACTGACCTTTTGAGTTGTGTCCACATACAGTTTTGCCTCATCTTCTATCAGCCCCTTCTCCCTCCGTGTGTTTTCCAGCTCCTCATGAAGGAAGGACAGTTGCTCCAACAGAGACGGAACAGCTTCAGCTTTAGCTCGGGCCTCCTCCTCTGACCTTCGCAGGTTTTCAGATTCCTTGTTTTGTTTTTCTCTTTCCAAAGCCTGGGTCCTCTCCACGGCATGCAGCCTCTCACTGAGCTCTCTGTTCTCCTTATGCTGCAGGGCAGACACACATGCTGTGCATGTGATGACGACTCCCAATGACCCAGTCATTTTCACAGAAATGCAGAAATGCATGTAAATACGTCACAGAGAAGATTCTTGAAAAACTCACCTGCTCATTGATCTTGTGCTGGAGTTGCATTATTTTGTTCTCCATGCCAACATTCAGTTTTTTAAAGTGCTCCACAGAGCGAGCCTCTGCTTTCAACACCTTTAGCTCTCTCTTGGCCTTCATGCGCCGCACACAGGTCTGTAGCAGGACAGCTGCTGCTATGGTACGTTTAAACTGTTTCCTCACCAACCAGCCCTTCACCCACCTCTGTATGATGACAGCTGTCCGCTCATAGATCAGCTGTGAAAAAAGAAGGCCGTTTATGACATTGAACTAACATGAGTTTGATTTTAAAAACATTTAAATCCTTAATCCTTAAGATCCTTAAACCCATTTGAAATACACAAACATAACTGATTAACCAAACTGATTATAGAAATACCAAATACACATTACTTTGTAGTAGTTCATTCGGGCCATATATGCTCTCAGGAAGCTCTGGATGACGATGGCAGCGGAGCGGATCTGCAGGTATCGCCTCCTCTGAAGCCACATTCGCACATTTCGCTGTATAAGCACAGCAGCCCGAGTGCGTCGAAGGAACATGACATAACTGTCACAGAGATACGTGAGTTACATTTTCTATAAAATACACCATGATTTAGATGAGATGAGGTAACTCGACTGACCACCGCGCTTGGAAGCCCCGCACATGTTTTTGAATGAGGATGGCAGCGCCTCTCATCCTCAGGTATTTCTTGCGAGCAATCCAGCAGCGAATCGTCTTTTGGATGCGCACACAGGCCAGACGGAGTTTATCAAAGCGAAGTTTCTCCAGGAAAGCAACCTGGCCAGCTCTGAAGAAGATCTTATTCTTGCCAAACTGATATTTATTTTTATCCTGTCAAATAATAAAACAATAGATAATGTCTTATTTAATTACATTTCATTTATATTTCAGTTCAACATACCTGAATGCATTTCTCTAGAAGATTTTTGCAAGTCTGTTTCCAGTCAGGAAGGATATCTTTCTGCCTCAGCAGAACCCGGTACCGAACAAAGAATTCTTGATAAGTCCATCTACAATATATGAATACATGATGAACCCGATGCATTGTACTATGTTGGCTGTTTATAGGTTATTGCACCTTGATGGAAATCCTGCGGCCGAGATCCGGACTGTTTCCAGGATGCCACAGGCTCGGAGCTGCTGAACTGCTCTAAATGGGTCCAGTCTACACAAACACAAAGTTACGGTTACTATACTAGATTCTGAATTTATATAGGTATATTATAAAGACAGTTGTTCTTACATAAATGGAGCTTTATGGTCATTTGGCTTAATGCACCGCACATAATGAGGAGTAGTAGCATTTAATGTGTCCATTAATAAATGCAGAGACTGGCGAAACTGCAAAAGTACAAATGCAAAAAAGTAACTGCATTTTAATTTAAACAATGATAATTATCATTTGGAATGATCATTTATAATACACAACATGTTTTACCTGCAGTCCAACTGTTTTCTTAGTCTCTTTCTGACCACGTTTAGATTGCGTCTTAGTTGAGGCGGTTGTTTTCTCATCATTTTCAAATAGTTTCAGCAACATCCCAAACTACAATCAATAAAAAACAAAATAGCAATGTTTAAAAAATCCAGCAGATGGCACTGCTCTTGTTTCCCATTTCATACATTTCTGTAACTTTCTTTAAGGGCTGGAGCTTAACATTTGTAGCCTGGCACAGGAAGTTACAACATAAATCTTTTTTTTTTTTTTTTACCTGACTCTTTTTCAAGACGTTTATCTGCTCCTCATTTACTGTGTCCTTGTTTTTCTCCAGGAATCCATAACACTGGTATTCCACCTCAGAAAATAGAAGGAAACATATGAGCAAACATGCTATAAGCATTTTACAAATCAAAGAAAAGCATGTCACTTTTAGTATTTATTTAAACTTTTTTCAACAATATGACATAATATTAGTGTGAACAATAAATAGTTGTATTAGGTTTGTAATCAAATTAAGGTCTTGTGGTCAAAGTAACAGTACAAGTGGTAATATTAAGAGGGGGTGCTTTCATATTTGCATGCAAGTTAATATTTTGAAGAATATATTTACTATAGTATTTAACTAGCAGTATTTTGAGTATTTTTTTAATGAGACAACATATTTAACCGTGTAATACAATGTAAACCTACCTAGTCAATTGAAAACAACAAGATTTGGCATGTGTTAGTTTTTTACTTTACAGCGCTATTTTCCTTGTGCCTTTGACTGGAATGTATGAGTCAAGCACCTATTTATTCATTTTCCACAGTTTGTTCTGTTCAGGAGAGAAAAGCTGGAAACACCCACCACACATACGGGCACAGAAACTTCCTGACTTCAACTTCAATGCAGATTTTATACTTGGGACATTCAATTGTGTTTTAGTACCTTATCTGCAAAGTGGTAAATGATGAAAGCCCTGTTGGACAATCGAGGTTTCTCAAAGTGTGGGTTTTGCTTCTGGAAAGTGTTGTACATTTTCTGGGCCCAAGAGTCGTCAGAGCCTTTTGGCATCTACAAAGAGGGAAAAAACGCTGACACATCAGTTAGTCATGCCCTGATGCGTAACGTCTAATCTTAGCTCTCCTTCAGTGGAAAGCAGACCAACGAATAGAAACTTTTCTTTACTCTGCACTCTTCATCCAGTAGGTCCAGGATCCCCAGTTTGGCTTCTATCAGGTTTATGCAAGGCTGGTTGTCATAGAAGTCAATGAGTGTCCATGGGATTTCCTCTCTCATGTACTCCTCCTGCTCCAGTTTGAAGACATGCTAAGGAAATCCATAGTTGAATGTAATTGCACAGAAAAATGTAAAGCATATTGTTGAGCAAGATCAGACTTATACCAGATTAAACTGTTGCTGGAGCTTCTCATTTGCATAATTAATGCAAAACTGCTCAAAGCTGTTAATGTCAAATGTTTCAAACCTGGAGGAAAAAACACAATTTAAACTATTATCCATCCACTATGAAATTTGGTGTAAAGACCACTAAAATGACAGCTGATAAGATCATTTTCCCTTCCCTTCCTGAGTTTACAGATTGGTTGGGTAAGAAGAGGACCTACCTTGCAAGTTGCCAAACAAAATATTATAGTTACTGTTGCTTAATTTGTAGAACAAGACCATGCTAATTTTGATACAAAGGTAACATTGTACACTTTGGCTATGTATGAGGCTGGATCTAACACAGGTAAAAATAATATCAGATGTTTTCACTACCTCATAGGCAGGTGGTCATAATGTGCCTGACTGCTGTATTAAAATGTATATTCAAATACTGATAATAAATACCCATAAATATCCAATACTCCAATGAAGGAGTGTTGCTTCGCAGTAGATTTCAACATGTTGTTAACATTGTCCACGATCCAACTAAAGAGTCCCGCATAGATATGTTTGGCAAGAGCATCTCGGCCGTTGATTGCATTTAATTTAGAGAGAGATTTGACGTAGGTTTCAGTTGTAGTTTGGAGTTTTCTGTGGCACAACCAGTGGGTCATCTCTTCACAGGACACCCCCAGCAACTCACAAAAAAATGTTAGATGGGAATTATTTGGCTGTGGAAAAGGGACAAATCTTTAATAAAATAGTACCATAATACAATAAATACTGGACAATATTTACCACAATAGAACTTCTGTCTGCAGACTCTTCTTTAATTTCAACATTACTGAGATGAAGAAGTGCTGCTAGAATTTGGTAAATGGCCATTTGGTGTGCCACATCAATTCCTTAAACACAATAACTGAGAAATTGCTAAATTGAATCAACCATTATTGAATAGAAACAAAAATATTTCAACTCACCCAGCAACAAGAAAGCTTTCCTAGTGATTACCATCTCTTTGGCATCATCCACTCCCTCAATGACTGGATTTTGACCTTGGCTGGTGTAGTGAAATTCATCTGCATCACCTACAACCAAAAAATACATTTTACTACTGACTATTATAATAACCAGAATAACCACAATAACCAAAAAGGCAATCTTACCTAATTTGAATTTTTTGAATTCTGGTAAATGTGATGAGGCACACAGCTGATAGAATATATGATAGTTTCTTTCTTCTTGAGCCTTCATACAGTGCAGGTAAAAAAGTATTATTATACTTAAGGAGTCCATATATTTATATTTATAATGTTATAATGATGCTTCCTCATCTGTGAGTTTTTAAACTTCATACACCTTCACTAGAATCATTCAGGAAATTTAATTCCTGGAATTGCCAGTCTTTACTGAACTATACTGATCATGTGCAAATGAAACAAAACAAACTCTGGGTATGTTTTTGAGAAGCTAACAACATTCTAACATAGCTTAAAGCCTACAGGGTCAATTTTGTGCAATATAGAATCTTTAAAACATATACAAAATAATAAAATACTGTTTACCTGAAACACAACTCTAGACTTTTCTAATAAATAGGTCCTCATGTTGGCTCCTGTTATGCAGTGTTTTTTGTCAAATCCAATCTCAATATACTTTCCAAAACGACTGCTGTTGTCATTCCTTGTTGTCTTGGCATTTCCAAAAGCCTGAATTACAAGGAAAGGAAAAAAAAAATATATATATATATATATATATATATATATATATATATATATATATATATATATATATATATATATATATATATATATATATATATATATATATATATATATATATATATATATATATATATATATATATATATATATATATATATATATATATATATATATATATATATTCTTTGTCTGATTTTTCACTATATGTGATAAATTGTACCTCCATGATGGGGTTGGATGCTAGGACTTTCTCCTCAACAGTGGCCTCTCCAGATGAAGAGCTGACTGTAGCAAAGTAGCGCATGGCATATTTAGCAGAGACCGTTTTTCCAGCTCCGGACTCACCACTCACGATGATAGACTGATTTCTTTCATCTCTAAGAAATCGAAGCATGAAATAGTGCAACTTGATTGATTGATACTGTAAACCCTGTTGTAATGTGATAAGATGATACCTGGCCATTTGCTTGTACGCTTCTTCTGCTACAGCAAAAATGTGAGGGTCCATGTCTCCCATGTTCTGCCCACTATAGGCATTAATGATATCAGCTTCATAGATGGGTAGGCTCTCATAAGGATTGATAGCAACTAGAACAATGCCTGAACAACACAGTAAAAGGTATGAGAAATCAGGACAGGTTTAAGTTATTTATAGCAATAGTTTGTTATAAAGTAAACTATGTAAAATGCACAGTAATTATTCTAAATGCCTTTCCAAATTAATAAGAATTAAAGGCGGATTATGTAACTTTTCTGGTGGAGAATGCACCACCTGCATGTCTCATTGAAGATGTTCCACATTTTGGCATTAAACGTATATTTCCAAGGAGATTCCACTAGGGTTAGTTACAGTATAAATGTAGTTTTTTCAGCAATGAAAGCACTTGTAACTGAATAATGCAAGAAAGGTACGTTTAATGTCATAGTGTGGAGCATTCAAAGCAAAGAAAAAATATATCCATAGACCCAAGCTCAAGATGGACTGTGTACTAGAATAGATAGTGCCCCATTAATTAAAGTTACTTGTGATTGATTGTGTGGGATGCCCTGAGAGAGGAACTCCCTATAACACACACACCTACAGTAGTATTGGATATCCCTTTAAATGCAAAAGACATTGGCTATCAACATCATTTAGATTATGTCAACGCGAACACTGAGCAATGCTCCAAAGTCTACAGTGACTGTGATAGTGTGAGTCACAGATGAGGCTTGTTACCGCAGTAAGTGTAGATCAACTTGGAGTCGACAAAGCGCACTTTCAGATTGTGGAGGACTGCAGGCTCATGAAGGTAGCTCAGAGATGTCAGGTCATTCTCTCCCACCAGGATGTCAGGGTTTCTAAGTGGTGGCAAGTCTTTGGTCTGCGGTTCAAGTTTGTGCTCCAACAGCTAAAAAATACAAGAGATTGACAGTCACCTATGATACACCTTATTCTAACAACCTTCAGTGCTCAGTGTTATGTGGAACAGTTTTAAGACAGAGGGTCAGCGGGTCATAGCAACCTAACCATTTATTCAAGTTATATTAAAAAGGTTAAAAGATGGAACAGAACAGAACAGATGTGATTGTTTTATAATGTGGTCATATTAAATCAATTGAGATTTACAGTCACCTATGATCCACCTTATTAAAATAACCTTTAATGCTTTATGCTATGTGGGAATGTTATTAGAGCCTACTTAATATGTAATAATCTGCTAATTTACCTATAGTAAGTGCACATAGACACAGTAGCCCTAAGTGATTTATACTATCCATGACAGGAATACCTCAAAGCAAACAAATGTTAATAAATGTGATTAGAACACACCTTGTGTAATATCTTATGTAAAACACTTTTGCTTTCCTGGAGACTCCATACCTCAACTACATGCCCAAACTCGACAGCAGTCTTACAGGCAGCAACAACTAAAAAATGTTTCAGCCCTGTTTGCGTTGGATATTCTACTTACTAACCAAGCTCTCTGCAAGTGCACAAGTGTTGGTAATAGAATAAAATCTGTAAAAAGTGGGTTAATGCACTGTGCACGAATCAAAACAGGGAGGTTTCTATGGTTGAGCATAACATGACAGTGCTGTTGTGGAAACCATTGCAAATGAAGTATGCGCATAACACATTCATTTCAGTGCTTCTGACTGTAACTGTGTCTCACTGTGCCGTCTTCTAGCTGCAGGGAGAGGGTTTTGTCGCCAGGGGTGTAGTCCCTCACAACCTCCGCAGGTTTCCACACTTCTGCGGCATCAGGCAGCCAGACCCGGGCAAACTGTTGGACAAAGAGGGGGTATATGTCAGAAGCCGAGCTAGTTAACATCAACGATATAATAAAAGAAGAATGGCAAAAAATATGGAGAGCGGCACGTAACGCTTCACTGTCACCAGGCTGTCATATGCGTGTAGTATTGATGGACATGGGTATTTGGGTCGGTATAAGCAATGATATAAGAAAAATGCTTGTGGATCTATCTGTATATAAACAGATAATTCTCTTAACTTGTCAGAGAAGCTACATTTAAATACCACAATGACAGTACATTTGTAACACAATGACCATTGCAAAGAAAACCGCAAAGTTGGACAATCATCGCGCCTACCTTTGAGTAAAGTTCAGATGCTGCCATGACAGTCGTTTCTCTCTGTAAAGCATTAAAACGTCTCTGTAATGTAATGAATTAACACTATGGTGACTTCCTCAGATGACCATGAGATGACTTCAAAAGTTTACTGAAGATCTGTCCACTCAAAGCGCAACAGGAGGACGCAGCTGTTTCAAACCGGGTTGCCAGATCCAAGCAGAAAATTTCAGCGTTGAGACCTTAAAACCAACATTTCACTAATGCAGTAGTAATAAACATAAGATCACTTATGGAATATATAATTAACAACCAAAGCTTTCTATCAAGGTATGGTCTAAATGTATTTGAGAAAAGTAACAATGTCCCTTCTTGTTGTCAGACCTCAGTGTAAGTGGAACTGGTGATGCCAACTGTAAAAGACAAGCAATAGGAAACACATCTGTCTGCAATGAAATCTAACCACATTCGTTTTTTCTGTTTAGTCGTTCGCTTAAACATACGATATTTACAACTCAAAAAAATGTAAACAGACAACTTTAGGTTAAATCTGTGTAATCCCTCAGTCGTCCACGTAGGATCCATCGTAAAAGAAAAAGAAATCTATTCTGTCAACTGAGAAAACCTTTTAGTGCAGACATTTCTCATCTAAGCAGTTTCTTAAATTCTTTGGGATAATGTGAATAATTTAGCTTCTGAGCCAAATTTCTCTTGAAATTAAGTTGAGTTTAATTTCGACGTTGATTTCAACTTTATTCTCGGAATTTCCAGTTTAATGTCGACATGCCGACTTTAATCTCGACATGTTGACTAATCTCGTCATATCAAAACATAATTTTTCCTCCATGAATGGCCCCAATGCTCCTAGTTTTTTGCCAAGCCTCTAAGTATATACAGTCTAGGATTTACCGCTCCACCTTCTGGCCTTGTGCAAAAACGATCCATCATTTGTTGGACTTGCATGAACGTCTTCTCGCCTCTAGAGGGCAGTGTCACACTACAATGGCACTGAGCACAAGCGTCGGATTCACTTCTTGGCTACTTCTAGGATACTTAAATATTGGATGCTGTTCTACAGGTAAGTTGCGATCAAACTACACAGCGTGTATGTTATGCTACGTATTAAACTAATTAAACTGCCTTCTTTTCTTTATACAAGGCCACTGGTGGCAGCAATATAAGTTTGCAAAGTTTAACTGTTGCATTGTCTTGAAAGATATTGGTTATATATTTTCTAAATTATCTAAGTCAAATATATAGACACTAACTAATCTTACTGAAGTTTCTAAATACACCCCATTAAAATGCTTGTTCAGATCACTCAGATCAAGCTATTCCCTCCGTTTTTTTAATTTTTTTTACTTACACGTGGCGAGGCTTTATTTAATGTAAATCAAAACACGTGCAACCACAGAATAGAAAAACCCCATTAGAGGAAAATGTAGCTTCAAAAATGGTTCGAGACGTTTCACTGTTAGATATTTTGTGTTAATTCATTGCATGCAGGCATTTATGTGACTCACTCAACTTAAATCATTGTTTGTATGCCACACGAAATTACTGTCAACTTTGTTCATGTCAAAAGCTATGAACACACAAAACAGCACAAGCAGTGATCAAGATATGCCTAGACACATGTTTCAGCTTACTATTTTCATAAGCCACCATAACACACCATAAAACAAGAAGAACAGAGGACCATAAATTTGGAATATATTATTTTGTGTATTGTTTTGTACAGCAATCACTATGCAGTAATAAGATTCACAAAAACATGTGTTCTCTTAAAATTTATGGTCTATTGTTTTACCCTAGAACTTTCAATGCTCAGATCAGTACTTAGGACTTTATTTTCTACAACATATTTATATATATACTTGTATATTAATATACATTTTTCTTTTCTGCACTATGCCATCCATATGCTTTTAATACTCCTCAATTTGGGCACTCGTGTTAATTTAGGATTTAGTAGCACATCACTGTGAACAGCTAATTATAGTCAGCAAATAAGGCTTAGTTCACACTTTGAGGCTCTTTTAAATCATTAGTGCGAAGTATAACCAACAGCTGAGACTTGTAAACTAATCTCCTGTGAAATCTTAAATATGAGTTTAATGTGGTGCTAATGTTGTGTTTTTTCAGAGGCGACATTAGCAACTGAGCAAGAAAAGTAAATTAAAGTTAGTGAAATAATGTGTGTCTAGTCTAATGTATAGAATATGACACATGTGGTTTGTATAGGCTTGTGTGTGGGGCCTGCTACATCTGGGCCCTTCCCTGAGGTGCTGAGTAGATAGGTGTAATATTTGTTGTGCAAAGATATGGCCTGGTGCCTAAGGGACCATCAAAGGGGCTCCATGTTTGATGAGGACTGAAAACCACAAGATGCCTCCTTAAGTCTGTGCTGGCGTCATTGTTTGTGATTGTGTTCGCAAGGAACAGCCTCTGCACCTGTGAGCAGAAGAGCCTTTGAAGTGCATAATTGTCTCCAGAATAGAGATTTAAAAATTAGGGTTCTATAAAGTCATGCACAAATCCTGCATGGGAGACAGCATTGGAAATAGTACAAGAACAAGATTTTGATTTATTCTGTTTTCACAGTGCTCTTGGAGGAATTGGGGAGTTGTTAGAAAGAAGCAAAACATTGGAGAGAGTTTTAAAGCGAGCAGAGGGAAGAACTCCTGCTATTCAGGAACATAGGTCGAGATGGGAAAGGTGCCAGAAAGGCTTAAATCATCAAGTGGGAGCTCTGCAGGTGGACAAGGTGAAGACTTCTTTGGCTGAAAAGTCCAGGATAAACATGGTGTTGCTGCCTGGTATAGTTCTAAACACAGGCCTGGAGGGTTAGAGTAACTTGTACCATGTATTCATGTTATATTTAGAGCTTAAAAGACAGAACAGCTGAAAGTGGTTGTTTTGTAATTTGATCATAATAAATCAAGAGAAATTGGATCATATATTAAACCAGTTACCGTTTAAAGGTAAATTTAATGGCTGTTCAAGTGTAATTTCCGGTGGAGGGTTTATCCTCTGCTTGTGATGTAATGCTTTGTCTGCAAAGTCTCACAGTGTAACTTTTTTATCGTACATTTCTTGAATTACAGGTGTATTACTGATCAGATCATTCAGATCAGTAGCTTGAAAAACATGTATTCTTACTTTGAGCAAGATTACCTCACTACAGGTCTGAAATAAATTTAATGGCATACTTTAGACCTTCCACCAGAAAAGTTACATAGTGCCTTTAAGTTGCATATTGACACAATATCGACCTCTTTGCTTTTCCTTAACACATCTCTATGAAATAAATAGCAGCTCTTGCTCTGGCTCAGCTCAGACCCCTGGTGGCATCGTCCGTTGATCCTCTACAGTTTGCCTATCAGTGCCATTAGGCATGGAACATGCAATAATCTATCTTCTGTAGCGGGCTCACTCACACCCGGAGGGTGTTAAGGGTTCTGTGAGGATACTGTTTTTCACTTTCTCCAGTGTCTTTAATACAATCCAGCCCTTTCTGATGAGCGAGAAGCTGTTCAGGATGGGTGCCAGCTCCTCCATTGTCTCCTGGCTTACTGACTACCTGTCAAGCCTCAGTATGTATGACTGGCGACCACCCTGCATGATCCCGTGGTCAGTAATGTAGGAGCCCCCCAGGGTACAGTCTTGTCTCCGTTTCTGTTCACTCTGTACACCTCTGATTTCCAGTACAGTTCCAGGTCCTGCCACCTGGAGAAGTTTGACTTATACATATACATTTACATAATTATGTCTTATTTGACACTCTTGATATCTCTTTTGCTACTTATTTAGAATTTATTATTACCATTTATATTTTTTGCTTTGTTATTATATTATATTGTGATGTGTGAGCCACTATGTCCATCAGTAAAGTTTGTCTAAGTCAATGTGATTAATTAGCAGTCAGTTCAGGCGCCCATCAGCGGTCTCCATGTTGGAATTCAAATGGGTGAAATGAATGGGAGGACCCTCTTGTGCGGACAGAGCACAGCAGTGGGAGGTATGGGCACTCAGTCAAGAGCTAAGTGCTCCAGTGTATTTCTCCTCACTCTTAACTCCTCCACACAGGGATTTGAGGTGATTGTTTAAGATCTGTGTAAAAAGACACAAACTGTGTTAATCTTAATGGGAACCCTGCAGGAACTACAATATGTAGTATTTCATTAGTCTTATGATTTCACATTTTTATGTAACTAATCTATTTCAGATTATTCACTGGGTTACTAGAGATTATACAAGAGGGATGTAGTAGCCTTATGTTCACATAGAGGGCAGCAGACACAATGCCTTGGGAATACGCTGCAAAGCCAAACACACTGAATATTATCTAGATAAAAAGATGACTTTGTAGTGCCAACATTTCAGTCAATATGTCATCAGTCAATAAGTGATTTATAACTAGACAGTACTTGAAAATAATGAACAAGGTTTTTCCACTTGTACACACTGATACCCGCCAGATTTTAAAAGTTTCTAATTTCATCTTTTATTTGTTCCCTCATTTCTCTTTTCTGGTCTGTTATGGATCATTGCCATATTTGCTGCAGCTGTTTATCTTTCTAGTGCTTATTTTTTCACTTTGGATCTGAGCTCATCAGGAGGTTTCTCTGTAGAACTGATCTGATGCCTCTGGAGTGGCCTGTCGCCATCGTGTTGCACTTGAGTGCTCACTGACACTGGCTGATTGCAGGAGGTTGCCCTCTCATATTTCCTCCCAAAGGAAAAAAAGTTGGCTTGAATCCCAAATGATCTGTCCAGCCGGGCGCAGCAGCATGAGAAGGAAAAGCACTGGCATCTCCCCTGCCTGAAGACGGACTTGTTAGCTGGGTTTATTCTGGGATGTTTGGCAGGGGGCCATGGAGCTCACAAAGCAAAAGCATTCACTGCATTAACTGAGTAAGACACATATACACAAAGTTGTAGGTATATAAACCCTAAATCTGTACAACTTTCATTTTAATGAAGGGTGAAATTCTGTGACATTGGCAGAGGTTCAGCCTCCTTAGGTGAACCTGCTTTCAGATTAGTATAGCCCTTTTAATAATCATATTTCATATATCATTCATCAGCTTGGATCTACAACAACTTGAAGGGTTTTCTCTAAGTTTGTTTAAACTTCTTTGTCTATGGATATGGTTCTTAGATGTTGATATGGTTCTTACATATTGATATTTCTTTATTAATCTCATACTTGATGTCATATAGATTATTTTGACTGTAAGGATGCTATTCGAAATTACCATGAAAACCTATTTTGGTTGTGTTAACAAAGATGCATTACAAACAAGAAAAAAGTGGAAAACAACTTTAAACAACTCCTACCAAGTACTGCAGAGGGTCAGTACTGACTGTACACACTCCAAAAGACTTGTGATCATCTACAGAGTGAGGAGGGTTAGAACCGACTCAGATGTTTGGGGTGAGGGTGAAGGCTGCGAGCATGGCCTTTTGACATCCCAGCAGGACTCCAGTAATCCAACGCTCTTCTGCACTAATCCACAGCTTCACATGCCATGGCAAAGAACTGCAACTGTTTAGCATGTACACATGTCCCAGAAATAATGTCCAAAAAACTGAAATAAAAGAAGTGAATTCAGGCTCTTAAGTCAGCAACCTATTTTTACTTTCCAATATTCTGTGGATCTGGAACATCTAGTCATTTTCTTCTTATTGTTACTGAATGGACTCAGAGTTTACTGTATTGAGAGTTTGAACCACAGGTGGCGTGAAAGCTAATCTGCCTCTGTCTCCAGATACAAAGAACGTTTCTAATCATTTGCAAGGTCCTAATTTGTTTTCCCCTTTTCCCTGATCTTTCTTTCTTTAGGTTTTCCCCTTCTATTGTTGTCAAGTAATACTGGTCTTTAGATGGATAAATAACCCAAGGCAGCTCTGCACAGTGACTTTGGTCTGTCACAATGAAACTTCAAAGTGCACTATAGATTTCAGCTTTGGGGCCATGAGAAGACGCTTAACCCGGATGACAAAAGACAGACACAGGTGGGTGTTTCTTTAAAATATAAAACAATACTACGTCAGATTTGTTCTTTGGTGTGTCGTCAAAATCTGTTGGGACATGTTGATGAATGAGGCTAAGGGGAAACAAGTAGCTAAAGAAGAAAAGAGTAGTTTTAAGAACTTCAACTGTAAATTTTGGATTTTACTGCTGAGCTATAAAAACACTAACATGTCAAAATAACCCAAAGTAATAATCTTGGTAATCTTGGTTTGGATTTGTTGTAGAATTGAATAAACAAATGGAAATTTTAAAAGAATGACTTGTTTAAAATGGGAATAGAATAACTTTTTTAAACAATATTAGCAATATGTATGAAAATGTTTGCATACACTCCATGGCTTGTTGATAGCCTTTATACTGAATAAATCTCTTAATCATTTAACAAAGACCTTGCATATGCCACTTTGAAACTGGCATGAATAAAAAAAAACAAGCTTAAGCACATTTTTTTTCATCAGGTGAAAAGTTGGTTGTTTCCCATGGTTGGCAGACTGTTAAACAGGAACATAATAGCGGATGTGGATGACATGGAGGCTTGGTCATATCCACTGCAGTCTTAGTTTATTAACTTTTGTGGTTTAGTTCTCCACTGTATAAGTGAATAGGAAGGGAATCCATGTTTTTTTTCATAATTGTACTACAGCAATACACTGGATTATTGCAAGGAAGTAATAGTATTCCTGTTTAGTTAATGTCAGATCTACACACAAAAGTGAAGTGATCCCACAGTGGTATAGTGCAGGTACAGGGAATAATTATGTTTGCATTAGTGGCTTTCAGTGCATTTGTACTGCTTGCTGTTATTAAAGACATAACACTGTGAAATGTGATGAATTACAATGACAATGACAATGGATTAGTCAGTAATACAATCTTTGAAAATCAATATTTTGATGAAAAATAAATCAGTGCTGAAGATACAGTATTTTATGACACTGAAACTGTAAAAAGTGCACTTAACCCACACTTCCAATTTGTCTTTGTTGTCTTCCCACTAGCCCAGTTAAAGACAAGCTCCATAAATAAAGAGTCCAAAAATATCATTTTTATAGGCTAAAATAAATTTTATAGGCTAAAATAAATCAATATACTTATTATTGTGAGAAGTCTTGTGCTGAATAACAGTGCTTTGTAACAATCAGATGCAACGGAAGAAACAATCTGTTGAAATAGCTGTAGCAATTGCACGGCTGAACAGGCTGTCAAAGTCTGAATCCCTTTAACTTGAGTCACTGCGCTGAGGATGTGCTGATGATTGCAACTCAGTGTAATTGCAGAGTAGATCAAACGCTGGAGGCAGTGGCACTTGCTGAAGACAAGTGCACGTCCAAGGCTTTGGCAGTGTTGGGAAACTCAAATTAAAGGCCTGGGATTATCATTATTGCTGTCTTTAGAAGCAATTGGCCCACAGTAAACTGACCTCACCGGCTCCTTTTTGTAATATAATGCTGTGCTAGTTGTTTGTATGTAATTAGCATCTATAGTGTCTGTCTATGATCACCATGAACTCACTGGAGAGTATTTATGTCGTCTACTGTAAATCTAATTCAAATCTATGTTCCTTCATTTCCACCAGCCTATTTTTATCAGGTGAATCTGCAATTTACGGATCAGGATTCTTTGACTACATGCATGTCTGTGACAGGTAGAAAGCAACGAAGGGTAGAGGAATCAAGGGAAGAACAGGAAGAACTTGCAGAGCTGACTCAAAAGAGATTGTAACCTAGTTCGTCTTGGCGAGAAGTGAGTACACTACACTGTCTACAATTTATAATTTGGAATAATATTTGGATTCTGGATTTTATTACAACTAATAGCTAATTTTAAATTTACTCTAAAGGAATCTTATACTTTACAGCGGAGGTCTCCAACCTTTTTCCCCCGTGAGATCCTTTCTGTAAAATTAAAATGCTATTAGCTACTAGCTTTAGCGGTTGCTAGACACAGTGGAAATATAAGAGCCATGGTAAACCCTAGACGGGGTACAATTAGAGGCCTATAACACATAAACCATTATCCAGTTATCAGTTACAGGTTGGAGACCCCTGCTTTACATGAACAGTATGTAATATTTAGATTTAAAGTTGTATAAACATGAGCTGTAAGGTAACATCAAATATCAAATATTACGTTTACTCATAACAATTACATTGCTTGTATATAATTAATTAACATTAGACATGGTGGCCATGTTGTAATTTGTTGTTTTGGTTCTCAATACGCTTTCACATGAGGCATGGCCTGTACATATAAGTTTGTTTTTTTTAAAAACAACCTTGTATGTATACACCTGTATATATGCAGGTTAAGATACTGGTAATCCAGCTTCAGTTGTGATTGTAGCACCTTTTTTTAAAACAGCAAAAGCACAGGCTACAAACTGTACATTTACTAGTCCTTTATCAGAGTAAATTATAAACTACTACTAAAGTCCTTGGTCCCATTCATAAAAAACTACCCTGTCTTATCTATGCATTAACGAAAAAAGTAACCTGACTGGCTCCGCATGTCCCCCGTGAGTCTATGCCCGTGCGTCATTGATGGAGTTCAGATCCTATCACAAACGCTTGCCGCTAGCTTTCCACAGTGCTGGATAAGACTGTTTGCTCATTTAATGCCACCCTTCTACTTCTCCTCTGTGGCCTTTGCAACTACAAAAGGTAAAGAAACAGGAGACACAGATCAGACTAGATATTTTTATGTATGAGAATTGGAGAATGGCAGGATATTTCCAAACAAATAGTAGGTATTGGTAATGTTAAAATCATCAAAAGTAGATTATGAAGACAAATTGGGTGTGTGAGACAAATGTCAAAGTAAAGTGATGAAGAGGGAGATACTAGCCAGGGATGCATTGAGGGGGCTAAAGTCAGACTGGAGTGGCTGGCTTCTGAGGGCTGTGTGGTATGCGAAGACTAAGGATAACAGAGCAGCCATTACCTTTATTGCCCTGTACATGATCAGAGCAAAGGCCAGAGAGAACCTGAATATTGTCAGTTATTGTCAAAGTATGTTTGGTCTAGAACAATGATTTTAGTGCTGTGAACCTTGAACCTTGAACCTTGAATCTTGAACCTTGTGTCCCCTGTGCCCGGACATGTATATATGGTATATAGTTAAACGGTAGGGTATGTAGATTTTTATTTTATTTTTCTTTCAAATTTCACAAACATGACCTGATCTTATCTGTGTTCCCAGATAAGAGATAGACATGTTCATATCCAGCATTGCAAAGAATACACATAACGCAAAATGACAAAATTGTTTCCATTTTTTATATTTTGGTTTCTCAAGATGATCATCCAGTTTGAAAGCAGAATGAGCCTTTATGATGGGGTAATAACAATGTAATTTTTGGTGATTTATTGTGATCATTGTTCCCAAAAGGTTTGAGTGCTATACAAACACAGTGAAAGATTTGTACAATATTCAAAGCAAAAATGCTTCATAAATCATAAGCTCTCATAGTTACCTTCTCTGTAACATGCCCTGGCCCACACTAACTGAGGGAAGGAGAGTGACCCTCTTTTATCCACCCCATGAGTCTCTAATATGGCTTGCCTGTTCCAACACTGAAATAACCAACACTGAAAAAAATGCATTTGTCCTATTAGCAGGTTAAGACCATGGAAGGCTCTGGCAGTGCAGGTTCAATTGTGATTGAACCCATAGCTAATTTTTAAGAAGCAATAAGAGGGGTCTATCAGTGCTTGTAGATTTTACATTGAAAAATGTATCTCATGCATGTTAGGAACGTGAGAATTGCAGCTAAAAAAGCAACAGATAATTCCTCAAAACACTACCATAGTTAATGTCACTCTTTATCCATCTGTTCTGTCCACATGTCAACAAGCAATTATTACATCATACTTACTAATTTGGGTGCTCAGGTAATAAAGTGTCAATGTATGTCTTAAACTGTTTTGATAAGACAGTTGGCCTCAAGGATGTATCACTATTATTGTATGTCTAAGCCTTAAATACTCCAGAAACATGGTGCCCTTAAGATGACCCTGTGTGCAGCCTGCAGGCCTTGCAGCACTGTACCAACATGCATTTTCCATTGTTGGAAGTGTGATTACAAGAATGATGTAATGCAGCGTTGCCTGGGGCTGCACTGGGGCTGCTGCTGCTGCTGTTGGTGGAATAATTTGCAATCTCCTGTTTTGTTTGTTTTACCTCACATTGGATGGAATTCCCCCCTTATCTAAATCCAATAATTACTCAAAGCTGGATGTCAAAACACTTTCCATTATCATCAGAGCCCCCTTTACCCTCTTCACCCTTTGATGCCACAGTCTGGAGGTCTTTTTTAGCTCAGGCGACTTGTCAGACTCATAACCACGGACTTAGATCTGTCTCTGGGATACACAGGGGATAAATGGCTGTAGAGATTAAGACCACACAAAGGTGTCAGAAATGTTCTTGTGTTGATAGATAATGAAGTTGGTTACCAATGTTCTCTTAATGAAATATAGGATTATACAAAAAATATTTAAAAGTGAACCAAAAATGGATCAGATTAATTTAAATTAGATAATCCCCTTCATGCAATGCTTTATAAGTGCCTGCACCTAACAAAAAAACTAGCTAATTAGATTTAAACAGTCACTTCCCCCTGTAAACACCACTGATGTATGGTCTGGTGTAACTTACCCAACTCTTATCCACAGAGAGTAATTAAAACTGGGTCTGTGTGACAGATAACAGTCTCTAAACTAAAAGGTTAAAGGATCAGTGAAGCTTAACATGTCGAAATAACAGCAAATCATGGATTTTTAAATCTTCTTAGTTTTTGACAGAAAAGACAAAGGTACATTACAAGGTCCATAGAAAAATGTTTAATGGTAAATAAAATTGAATAAGTCACTCTTGAAATAATAGATTTTACTATAGAGTCAAGTGCCAATCTCTTCTGATCAAAACAGTGGGCACCTATGACATTTCTGGGATCAAAATACTGGATGTAGATAAACGTAGCACAGACAGCGCTGCATATTGTGGCTGTTTTGAAAGAAATTCTGCATAGGGAAGCAGTAGGTTTTATAATTACAAATCAAGCATGCTGTGATCTCTAACAATTAGCAAAAAAAAAGATTATTCCTCTTCAGTGATTCCTGCATGACTTGTGTGGTTTAAAGATATATTTGAATAAGGTAGCTGGGCTGGAAACAGCTGGAGACCGCTCCTCTGAAAAGTCTCCAATCGGGAGATTTGCTGTACATTGTAATGCAATGTTTTGGACTCACTTTAGAGAACTGAAAGCAATCTGCTGTGAGTGAATAGAAGCAGAGGTCCCATTCTGGGACACATTCTACTGATTTGCTGGGACAAAAAGGAAAGAAGGAAAAAACATTTTGCTCCCATGAATGCAATTCAATCGCCTTATGCCTCTGACTAAGATGAATGTGCAGCGTATGTTTAATCAAGCCATAAACTGCTGAAAGCAAAGCATAAATTACTGACAAATCACAGAAGATGTGAAAAATGTGAATGATGACTTTACGGTGATTTCCTTTCATTAGTAACTTTTTGCCTCTGATGTGTAAATTATTACCGGTGTGGGTAATTTTGACTGCATATTATATGACCACCAATCTTATGCTCCGTCGTGTCAGAGGCGCTCTTTAAACTGAAGTGAACACTGCGCCTGTCACTGCTCGCCCTCCTCCTTTGGCAGGACCAGGAGTCCCTGCGTGGGGCCACCCTCTGACATCAGCGGGCCCCGCAGCCCTGGGAAGTGTAGCATGTGAGCTTCCCCAGGTCATTAGAGAGAGGCTTGAAAAGACTGTCACCAGGAAGGAGATAAGCTGCGAGGGGCGCAGTAATAAGGCCTGGAATAATGGCCCCTCTGTGGAGAACCACTGAGGACGCAGACTCTGGATTAAAGGGAGACTGAAAAAGAGAAAGTCAATGGACAAAATATGAAGCTGTGTTCACCAGTCAGGACCAAGCCTCCTCTGGGATGTGTCAGTTTTGAAGAGCAGCAAACTTTCTTTTTTCCTTGATCCTTTAATTGTATACTTACTCAAGACCTGGAGGTAGGTCCTGGGTAAGTCTGATCCAGGTTATATAGAGGCCCTGGTTGACGGATGGATCAAATGCAGCTTACAAATTTCTGTATGGCCGCATTGCCAAGTAAAATATAACCAAAGGCTTCTGAACTGTGTTGGTGTACTGGGTTCACTTGAGTATTAAACAAAATCTTTGGAATAATTTGCTGTCACTAATAAAAACTCTGTTGAAAAGTAGAAAGTTAGAAATTAAATGGATTATTGTTCTTTTAAGACATGTAGTTCCCACTTCCGCTTCCCAGAGATGCCCACATTAACTTAGTTTCCCATAAAAGTGGCTGCTACAATCCTACCTCATTAAGATTCCCATAAATTAAGACTTCCTGAAAATAAGCCCTGATCTCTGTTTATATCCTGTTAGTTTAAATGCATCCAGACGGTTCCATGATGCCATGATGACAATAAGAATACCATGTGTCCCAAAGGCAAAGTGTTTGGATCAGGTAAATGTATTCTATAAGATGAATAGCCATACTTTTATGATTGACCTTAAGGGGGCAGCTTTAAATAAAAGGTTATTTGTTCTTTAATGTGTGTCAGAGAAAGCAACAAGGTTAACTTTAAAACAAACATTATGAGATTTGAGAAAAATGCATTTAATCACTTAACTTGTGGAAAGACCTTAAGAGGTCATCTCGGCTTAAACAAAACAAAAAGTCCCAACAAATTGAGAAATGATGGTGAATCAAGACTAAACTTTGGGTATTGAAACTACATGGCCAACAGCCCCCTTTTGGCTTTTAGCTCTCCACTGTGATATAGTGAGTTCATTTCTATTCAGTGTATCTTTTGCAGGTTATTTGCTGTATTCAAAGAATCCAGTCTCAAGTCTCACTTTTCATGAGAATCAAGACCTTCACAATCAGTAACTATACGTTGTAGAACTTAGTAAGCAAGTTCATTTTTAATTGGCTTATTTTAATAAGTGCGCTATGTTTGTGGATACTCCGCCACAGACTTGACTCAATGGAGTTGTTATTATTTTGCCTGAAATGTTCCAGTATATAGTATAGCAAAAACTCTATTTTGTATCTTGCATTTATTCTTTTAGAAGTTACGTAGTGGACCTTTAATGCTAACTGGCCCCTCAAATAGCAGCTATAAAGTGTATACAACTAATTTCTTTCCTTGTGTCATTCGCAAGTCCCTGAAGTTTGTCACTGTGGCCCCCTCCTCGCTGCAGCCTGCAGTCTCATTGTCCTCTCATCATTGTCAGTGTCAGTGTCAGCTCCATGCACAATACTCTATGGCCACCCCACCGCTAACACTGCTAAAGCCGGCCTGGCCTCCCGAGTCTCAGCTGTCAGTCCAGTGAGCTCTACTCTTTTACAGCTGGCGTAAAAAAACAAACAAAAAAAACACTTCTTATATTAAAATTTTTAGAAAGCTTGCACCAAAGATTAGCCTGCATTGAGCTACAAGACAGGACTGAAAAAGAGACTGAATAGGCATTTTCATTCATACCAACTAATGGGTGGTCTCTTTACCTCCAAAGAGAACAATGTAGAAACAGCCTATCGAAAAACTTCATACAATGTCACCTCCAACAATAATGTGCAGAAATGCTCTGGAGTTAGGACTTCCTGGAAAGACGTTTACTTTGACCCACTCCTTTTTTTTGTTAAAGGGATTTTCAAAGGCCAAGGGGGGAAGCTGTCATGAACCTCCCCCAAAGCTTTTCACTCTGCTAGCCTTCCTTTCCTTTTTTTCCATGCTTTGTTTGCTCAAGAGGTGTCAAGGATAACCGTGTCTTTAACTCACAAAGCTCTACCTGGAGATTTGTCCATCACTCAAACTCCACTCGTCCAGTCCGCTGAGACCAAGTCATTTGTTCATTCAAAAGCAGGCATTAGTTCCTCCCAGATGTCAGCCTTTCTTGACCATTCACTGTTTGGAAGTTTGCACACTGCGTCCCCGGACAACAGGAGGGGTTGAGGTGAGGTGTTGTGTGAAGCAGGCAGGTGGGGGCGCTTTGCCTAGCTGGTGTTGTGCAAACATAGACTGTGGAAATGAAGTCTATAGATAACCACAGCCGACGCATCACTGTCTGTCATCTCACTATGGGATACACATACACACACAAGGAGGATTGGTGCATGGGACTGACAGTGGCTGCATGTAAAAGACGCTTTGATCAGTTTCTCTCAGATGTCAGAGCTACAGCTTCACTGCCATTTAGTACTGTTTACACAACTTTAACTCCACCTAGCACAATACCTGGAGTGCTCATCTTTATCAGTCTACACAAAACGTATGGAGAGTATTTGTTTAAACCTGACTCTATGATACGTTAAGTTTAGTTATTATTGTTCATTTCCAGACAGCGTTTTATTAGCACAAGCTTGTCCGTTATATAACTTTCTTTCAGTTTTTATGGGAAATCCTTAAGCAAATGTATGAGACAACATTTGGTCTTTTTTACTCAGGTCATAGGGTTTCTTTTATTGAAAGATGTCTGTTAAAGGTACTAAACTGACACACAATAACAATAATTATCTCCAGTGGCTATTATATTCATCATGAAGTATAGTTTGACTTTGATTACTGTTACGTCACAGTCCCAGGCCTAGGAAAATTACTTCTTGTGAGACATTTGGTATAAAGGTCTCTGAAAGTGACCACAGAATGAAACTGAAAAGGACTTCTTTCATGTTATATGTAGGTGGTTTGATTTATCACTTGCAATTAAGTGTTGTCGCAGTATGAAAATTTCAACTTGATTTTGATACTAAGGAAAAGGTTTGTTTTTTTAGTGGTTTTATATTAGTTCTCATAAAGATCCAAGCCATTCTTAAACTATTTAGGAAATCAAATGAGTATCTTGTTTCAATACTAGTTTTGGTATTGATTCGTATCTGATACTTTTGACAGCCCAACTTAATGTTTCATTGAGACTCAACATTAGTTTTTACTGTGTCATTTTTTTTCCACCAAGCTGAAAGTTGGAAGCTCGATACCCACTCTTTGTTGTCATTTCATCCACCTTGCCTAGTATGAAAATGATTGGCATTATATTTGTTCAGTATAGTATAAATATCTACATATCTAGTAATCATTACAAGCTTGATCAATATATGGGAAAATCCCTTCATTAAATATATTAATTTAAAATATGAAATATCATGGGGCATTTTCGTTAAATGCACACTGCAGATCTGAACTGGTGTATGCTGAGGTCAGTGGTTTCTGTTGGGGGGTAGCTCTAAATGAGGACCACCTGGACTACAGCTAATCCTCGTCCCTCAGGTCTGTCTCCACTTCATGCACTCATGCCACAGGATTTACACAGCCCCG
Organism: Odontamblyopus rebecca; assembly: GCA_030686955.1. Classification (NCBI taxonomy): domain Eukaryota; kingdom Metazoa; phylum Chordata; class Actinopteri; order Gobiiformes; family Gobiidae; genus Odontamblyopus; species Odontamblyopus rebecca. The sequence goes on from CM060659.1 coordinate 24,596,544, forward strand.
ATTTGAAACAGGCCGTCAAGTTTATCTCTTTGTGCTTGGTTTAGTGCAAAATATAACAAAAAGCTGTTTCTTCTGAATGATGACTCAGGGAAAGTGCACGTGAGTGTTGTAATGTAGGAGGAAGACTTTGTCATTATAAAATGTTTTCATATTTGGAATTTTTCATAACAGTGTGTTTTAAATCAGTCCAGACAGTCCAGTATTGAGGACATTTGGTTCCTATTAAGATCTAATGCCATGGTAAAGCTCATATCATCAACTAAGCCAATCACTTTGCCTGTATCAGATAAGACTTTGCTGCACTATGTATGTTATATCAGTCAGTGTGAGGCAGCATAGTGACCACAGGCCTATTCATAGATTACAGGGCATAATCGTAATGTTGGATAAGGCGCAAAATAGACACTGTGGTTCTTGTTAGCTACACAAACAGAAGAGCACAATCTAATATTATTTTGAACATTTCTGATAGAGTTTTGTGTAGATATTTTATGGCCATGGGCATAGATGTAGTAATACTCAAACATACATTTCATCATTAAGTCAGTGAGAGGACGAATACTTTGAAAATGTATTTAGTTACAGAATACTGAATACCTGCATTAAAATGTATTATGTAACATATTCTTACACATGGTCCAATCAGTGTACTGTATTCTGAATACTTAGAATACTTTTACACCGAGTTGCATTTAAATTATAGTGTAAAAACACAACACAGGATTTAAAAACAGCTTCATGGTTGTTTCACTGTTTTTAATTTCCTAATATTCAATGAAAAAAGAAAAATGCACTCAGCACAAGAGCTGTGGTTTCTTTTTCACTTACCAATGCTGTGCAGTTTGAATCTTAAATTGTGTGATCAAGTACCACCATGTATTCCTCTGATTTGAGAAACGTAACTGTATTCTGAAGAAGTAACTGTAAAAGTACTGGAATACATTTACTCAAAACGAGTATTCAGAATGTGTACTCTTGGGACATGCATTCAGTTACTTCCCAACACCAACAACCTATGCCAAAGTCAAGTGGATATTGAACAAAGTGAGCACTAGTATGCAGTGTGAAATCTCTAGTAGTTTTATCGGGAAGAATTTGGAGAAGACTAATTTTAGACTATCTGTAAATATAGGCTATCTGCACCTTTGACTTTTCTGGGTCCAGTTCAAGTGGAAGAACAAGGTCTTTATCAAGGCACACATTCACACATTGAAAAGATACTATGGGAAATTCACCACAGAGCTTCATCTGATCGTAGTGTGTTTTACAGTTTGGTTTTATTTTAGCTTTAGGTTAAAATCATGTGAAAACGAAAAACAGAAGTGAGGATTTAGGTATAAACTGGTTCTTCATTTATATCTCAGTCAAAACATATGTCAAAACAGATGTTTGGCCTCATTCTGATCTACTGCATTATACTGCAGTGACGAAGACCAAGAAACTAGTTACATTTATTAAGTAGAAAATTTATTTTAAGTCTCCAATAACACAACATTTCTTATTCAAGATTATTTATATAGCACATTTAAAACAACTTCAGCTGACCAAAATCCTTCACATGAAAAGTCATCAAATCAGAAGAAACAGATATACAGATAACACAATACATGTAAACATACATATGGGAAAAAACATGTCTAATAAATAAAGTCTTACATTTTGAAGTGTACAAATGGAAATAAAACAATCTACTAGTTATTTGTGGATAGTTACTAGAGCATATTTTATAACTGTGCAGTAAATATGTAAAAAACACACTATTTTTTTTTCATCTAGTAATATTTCTGTACAGTGATTACCACTATATAAATTATTCTAAATTGTAGTGTGGCGAAATATTACTGTACTCCTGCTCCACACCGGTCTCCCCCAGATTAGCATATATGTTTACTTCTTTGTTGCATTTTCTTTTTTGAGCCCTGTAATTTAAAGACAGTCCTTTACTCCAGAATTCACTAACTTTGTAAAGAGTCAGATGTACTTACTGTTTGTACTGGAAAATGGCTATTATGAGCATGACCAGGCACAGGCAAAGGGAAACACCAGTGATGCACCAGGGTACACTTGCAACTAAAATATGAATCCTTTGTATAGTATTCTGTTCATTGTTAGTCTTCAAAACTATGATTTATTATGACATAATGTATGTCAATGTGCAATTAAGAACATTAAATATATTAACTTACCATTTTTTGTCTCATATGTTGGGTTGGAGATGCTTCTTTGAGCAGTGAAATTCTTTGTATAACTTCCCAGGTAGTTGCTGCTGACACATCTTATGGTAAAGTTGTAAGATTCTTGAATGTGTATGATTCCTTCTAAAGTTTCCCTATTATTAATGGTATACTTTGTGAGGTTGAATAATTGAATAGTTGAAAATACATTGGGGATAAACCAGTGTATAGATGGCAGGGGGTTTCCTTGAGTTATACACTTGCAAAGAATTGTATTTTCTTTGTGAACACACTTAGAAGAATTTAAAATTTTAGGTGGATCTGAAAGAAAAATATAGTTAATTTAGTATTAGGAGAATAAAATAATAATATTGGTTCAAGGCACTTACATTGCACTCTCAAGATGACAGTTTTTTCAATTAGAACATTATATCTGTAATGCAGTTGACATGTGACGTTGGTGTTATGGTCCTCTGTTCTGGGGGTGAACCGGACTGTGCTAATCTTCGGGCTGTACCGTATTCCTTGGTGCAGTTGTGAGATGGAAGTCATCTTTGGCCCTCTCCATGTGATTTGGGGAGATTCCTTGTTGCACAGCATAGGAGCAGTACATCGCAGAATAGTTGGTTTCCCTTCGATAAGATTGTCTATTGTCACCTGTGGGCTTTTTGTTAAAGCTGAAATGAAATGCATTCGTTGGAATATGTTGGATGTATACTGTATTAATACCAGTATAACAGTATAAGCAGTCTAAGCAAAATGTACTTAATTGTTTGTACGTACCAGACACAGAAACTCGAAATGTTTCTGGATATGTATATGTTTTATTGTGTCCCCACTCAAGTCTCAAACCAAAGACATACTCTCCTGGTGGCAGCGATTTTAATCTCAAATTTCTTGGAATTTCATTTCTTGGAACCAGTAAAGAGTAATTTCTCAATTCCTTATTTCCATAAAACCAGACCTCTGTATAAGGAAATGTTACATTTTTCCATGGTGGGGTATATTCATAAAGTACTTTAATGCATTCTCCGTACATTGTTTTAATGTGCTTTGTTTTGTTGAAGGAAACAGTAACTGTAAAATAAAATAAGATATACAACAGAGTGTGTCTTTTATCAATTAAAAATTATTTCATTGCTTTAATTGTTAGGATTTAGTCTACATCATACATACATGTGTAATCTTGACAGAGAGTGGTCCTCAGAAATAAATATAGAATTGCTTGATGAATTAAACTCATTTTTTCAATCTAAAATGTAAAAGGTGAACAATTATAAAAGAGTTGAGCCTTACCCTATCTATTTGTATTTTGCTATATGTTTTAAAAATCATTAACAATTTACAATTAAACAACTACATATTATAATTCTAAGTTTGTGCTCACCTCTCAGAAGCTGCTGAGGTCTAGATTTGACAATCCCATACAGGGGATTTTTCTGTGTTCTGTGTGAGGAAGTCAATGCTTCCTCACATACAACACGAGATTGACTTTATTCCACCCATTAAAATTCAGATTAAAAATGCATTATGAAAAATGCACAATTTAGACAAATTTTGTTGAATCACAATTATTTAGACGCAGTAGCTCACACATGACAATAAATATAAGAGCAAAATTATAAATGGTAATAATACATTCAAAAGAAGCAACAAAAATAGCGAAAGACAAATATGGCCTAATTATACACATGTATTTGTACAAGTACAAATAAAATATAGAAAAATATAGTAATCCCATTTTTTCAAAGGAGGAATCAGAAAATGACCAATGAGGCTTAAAGCTTCTTGCAGTTGGTTATTTTTGCAGCTGTTTGCATGAAGAGTGTGGACTTTACTATCTACAGACCTGAAAATCACAAGTGATTTTATTAGCGGAATACGTGTACCTGTTGCCAATAGTCTGTTTATCACTTAGATCATATTACTGACCAGAATTTAGGATCTACTCTTTCTTATTCAAGGCCAGTTACTGTATGTTTATCTGTACTTAGCCGTAGAGATGCACCGATATCGATACTGAAAATTTACTAGAGCGGATATCAGCTTCCAAATATCAGTTCAGCAGATATCCTGGTTGGTCATATAAATCGATCTAATAAGACTGCAGTTACAGAGAAAGGGGCAACAATATTCTAATGTAAGTCAGGGTCAGTAGGAGCTGGAAGAGCCCGCATGCGAACTACCTGTTTGGAACATGGCGGCTAGCTCATTAGCTATGTCCATTTTTATAAACAGTCTATGCGGAAAGCCCAGAAAGTCTCCTCATGTTTGACCTTTTATTAACACAAAGCTGTTCTGTAATGACTTACAGCTACAGAACACATTTGGATCAGATTTGTGTTATTTTGTTTTTCGAAATAAATGCTGTTTTGATTCTATGCACTGGTATTAGTTGATATTGAGTATTAGTAGATACTTAAACCCATAGTATCGGAATCAGTATTGGAACTTAAAAAGCTGGATTGGTGCATCCCTACTTAGTCTCATGAATTTCAGCGTTCATATAAGGGTGAGCAGCTAACTTAAACCCCCTGAGTCACCATTGGAGAAAAAATGCAACTATAATTACCCTATCATTGTAAGAAATGTTTTTGAGAAAATTAAGATCGTCAGCTGCTAATATTTGCCCTCCTTCAGACAGCTGCTTGTGGAATGGCTGCTCCACTTATCGCCGGACAGGATTAGTCCACAGTGTGACACAAGGAAGCGCATGATGAAACGCTCCCCATCTTCAGCCCTGGTGTTGATGAGCTAAGTGGCCTCAGGTTATCAGAGTGGGTGTCCGGTGGCAGATTCATGGTGCTGTGGAATCCAATGCAGCTCTGTCAGTGTATCCTGTGTGCATATTCCACTCGAGTCCTCCGCACTGTACTGCTGTCGACTTAAGCACAGGTGATGACATTCACACTAGCACAACACATCAAATTTGGAACTAAAGAACTAAGTTGGACAAGACCATAACTAAACCAGGACACAACCAAACCCAGTCTACATCAAGACTAAACCTGGATTTAAATGGACCAAACTAAGTCTGCATTAGGAATAAACAAAGACTTGAACAGGACATGACCATCAGGACTAAACCGGGATCAATGTGGAACCAAGCCAAGACATGCTGTGTAAAAATGGACCTGCATGTCTTCTTAGTAGTTGTGCAAAGTTACTATTTTTTACTTGGATAATTGAAAGAACATTTAACACATTACTGCAACATTTGGAGATTGGAGTAACTGGAATTGATACCAAATCCCTAATTTATTGAAAATGAACAGCGCTGGTTAGAAATTTACTTTTGCTTACAATACTGTATGACAAAAAAGTCACTAATATAGATTATTCACAATTTCAATATTTAATTTACTTTTGCACATGTTCCAAATGAGCATATGTGTTTTCTGACAGGATGACTGCATGTAGATCTCTCGATTTTAAAGAGCTTTTCTGGTGCTTTGTTTCATAGTATGGCATTAAACCTTTCTATCATCACGGAGACTAAACCATTGCTCACAGTCAGAATGCCTGTTTTTGTAGGTACTTTTGTGCTATAAAACCTGTAATTGAATTAATTTAAGGTAGATCTGTTGAATGTGATACTGTGGAATATTCCAAGCAGAGCAATGACATTTCCATAGGAACAAGAACGTGACAGAACCCCAACCGTTAAGTTACATAGTGCACTTTTAAATTAAATGTCCACTTGTAAACACACAGGAACTCATTGGATTACAGATTACACCATGGCATTCTCTTAATAAAGAACAGAAGCATCAAAATAAACCAGAATCCTATTTTCAAAGCTGCAGACAGAGGTGTGGAGGGAGAGGTCTTCCTGAGTGAAATCCAATCAGTTTCACAGTCAGTGGGACAGACAGCGCCGTGGTGTTCTCCCTGGAGTCAAATTTGAACACAGCTGCCATTTATGAGATCACGCTCGAGTCATTTATAGTTTACTTAATATAATTTTTGTCTGAGTTCATTTGACAATATTAAACATGATCCCCGTCAACATTTATACAGTCATGTCAGGTCTTAAATTAGTATTTTAATGACTGGGACAAACTGGGATGCTATTGGTGGGTTCTTCTGGTCCTCTGTATTTATTCTCCCAAGGTTCTTGTGCAGTCCTTGTTTAGACCTGATGTATGGCTCAGATATGGATTCCCTGGACCTGGGTTATTCCTGGTATGGTCATAGTTTAAGTTTAAATATTAAGGAACATTATGTTATTCTGTTGTATTAGAATTTGTTGTAAAGACCCTGCTTAGTTGGTTCAGTTGTTAGATTGTTGTGAAAAACATGCCCAGTTTAATCTTGTTTCTGCTTATGGCCCTTTGCACTGTTTTCCCATGGAGTTTGTACAGCATTGGCAGTTCAGTGGACCTAAAGCAACAACAGAACTGTTTTACTACTGTAACCATACAGTGCAATAGGATGACTAAAATGTAGCTATTGAGGACACAACATGATTAAGATAGCAAAATGTAATTTCGTTATATGTCTGAACTTGAACATGTCACTGGAATGTGCTTCTGACTTAAATGCTGAGCAGAACAAAACAATATTGACTCATCTTTTGATTAAAAAAATTAAGCAGGTCTGTTGGTGCAAGTTTTGGTAGGTTGAAATTGGACTAATTTATTTTACAAATCCTTTAAAACAATGACTGTACCTTCACCTGAGTTACATTACAACAATATTTTAATGCCATAATAATTAAGGGTTGTACTTTATATTGTATAAAATATAATATTGTATTTTGTGATTTTTATTTCCATCTCATTTGTACTTTATTGTGTGATTATAATACAGCACTTTACTCCACTGCGGGCACTGGGGATGAACCACAATATTGCTAACAGCCTTTTTGTCCCTCTGCCAGGTCATCCGTAAGAAGGCACTCGGGAGAGTGATGAGCGACTGCTACTTTGACTCCTCACAGGTCTGTCTGCAGTGTTGTGAGGGACAAAAGAAGGAGGAAAATGAGTTGACTTATAACACTATGTTTAAATACTGCTTAGTGTTTGGAGACTTATGAAGGTCTGTTATGGCAATGGGGGGTGGAAGGGGATGTGTCTCCTTTATGGAGGGGAGGCTTAGTCTATCTACACAGTCTCAGGTGGCTGAGCTCCTTGATCACTGCAGCATGAGGAGCACCTGAGAGGGACAGGGCCAGGCAGGACGGGGTGTCCTGGATGGAGAAGTGGAGGAGGGGGCAGTGTGTTATGGTAACTCCTTCAGTGACACAGTAACCTGCTATGCACACCCCACTGACTTTTCATTTATTTTCACATGACTTCAGGAAATCACCATGTTTAGATAGATCTGTGTCAGTAATGGAATATATTGTGATGTTCTGTGATCATCACTATAAACAGTGGCTCTGCTGTGACAATACGCATATTAAAGATTGTGTATCCTATGATTTGAAAATAAGGATCTTAAAAAGTGCTACAGCCTATAGTGCTACAAAGCTTTAAAAATAAGGATGATGTAAGTGAGTGTAAGAGCATTGCTTAATTTTTCCAACCCATGAACTAAGCAGGTCTGGCCTTGCTTAGATTCTGAGATCTGACAAGGTTAGACTTTACAAGCTGGTGTGGTCATTACAATAATATTAAGGAGTTTTAATGATTTTGGTAATAAAGTACAGACTGTAATACTGTTTTATATTTGATCCACCAGTTTGCATTGTTTAACCATCCATAAATTTTATTGTGCTTTCTGTTCAGTCACAGAAACTGTTTTCTAGTGTTGTGCCATGACTTAATTTTCTCTACAAAAACATTTGATCTCTTTTTATTTTCTTCAACTCCCTGTTTCCTTGTTTTACTATCACTTTTTACAGCAGTGCCCTGAGTGGCTGCTAGGGAAAACCTGATGTATATGTTGCAGTAGAGATGACTGTTGTGGCTGGGGAGTTGAGATCCCATGAACCAGAGAGAGGAGCTGCTCTGGTGTTCAGGGGAGTTAAGCCTGGCTCGTATATCACCTGTTGGTCATGTGGAGAGGTCCCACTGTTGCCTTACACCGGCAACGATTTACTTCAGACATTTCAGACATGTCCCACACAACCTCCAGTATTTGTGTAGCCATGTTTCTCAACACTTTTGATGTGGTTGCATGTAGTATTATGTAAACATACAAGTTACTTTGATTGTGTGGAGATCAGACAAGGTTAACGCATTTCATTCATGGGTGTCTAGAGTGGCCCAAAATTGTACATGGAAAATGGCAATGTTATTGTAACACTTGAAAAACCTCCACAGTATGACAGTAAACCTATCTGTCTTACATTTATTCAAGTGTTTTATTGCTCTGAAATATCTTTTAAAAATATCCCGTGTCTCAGTGGGGGCAGATTTTAAGTTTAATGCCACACTGTGGAACATATATTATAGACAAATAACATTGTGGCAAGAAGGCAGCAAACTCACCTCCAGAAAAGTTCCATAGTGCACCTTTTAAGCCTGATGTGAATGGAACATGTTTATGGGAGTTTATATTTGGGCCATTTAGTGATCGTCATTGTTAAAACAAGCCTAGTGATGGAAAAGCCACTAATAGCCTTGTTAAATTATGTTTACTGGCACCTGCACCTGTATTCCCTCCAGTCGATGAGCTCACCTAGTCTTACCACAACAGTTTCACTCATGGACTGTATTGTATATCTCATTGTTTTGTATATTAAGAAATGTTCATTCTTAAATCATTTGACTTGGCGTGAGGTGTAACAGCAGTGACAGTGATGAGAGAGATGAAAAGCTTCTTAGGAGGCTCCCAGAATGAATAACACATCAGGGGAGCTACAGTTTGGAGATTTCATTTAGACATGACTTCATGTCTGGACCTTGATGTAGTCAGTACTGATTGTTAAGTCCTATTTGTCATTTTAGTTTGTTCTGGTTTCATTGTACATCAGTGTATTCTGTTTCAAAGATCAGAAGTGCAGCTACTGTGACTATTGACACTGTATATTTTGCAATAAAATAAAAAACAATGATGTGACCAGTTTGGTTCACCACTGACCACTGCTAAAACATGTTGCCAAAGCATTGACTTCCGATGGAAGAGCCTGAATACAGGAAGAATCAAACCCTTGATGTTTTATGTAGAAAATAAGTTTACATGATCCAAAAGTGTTTCCGGTGAGCCCACCGAATCTAATCCCTCACAATGCTGTGACATTTGTCCTCAAAAGATGTGAGGAACAAGACTCTTTTCACACGTCCATCACATTTGTGCTGCCCTTTAAAAGGCTGAATGATTAACGAGAAGCTGACCAGATCGTGGCCAAAGGAAGCTGACTTGTTCCAGAAGACGAAAGTGAAGCATTAGCCATAATACACTCACTAAAACACTCTTCATTATATCAGGGGTGAGTGTGTGGAATGAAATCAAATCACATTTATGTTTTTGATGCACAGTGAACCCATGAAACATATATAAAAATATGTATTGTTCATTTTGAAATATGTCTTGTTCTTTGTACTAGGTCCCTTCTTGACAGTATCTTATTTATCTAGGCTTGGTGTTGTTATGATTTGATCTTAATTACTTATTAAGAACAAATCCTGTAATATCCGCTGTATCAATGGTCATTTTGCTCTCTCACTGGTCTGAACTTCCCAAGCTGCGGTCCACCTCTGCAGCAGACTGTCCCATGTGTGGTGGTCGAGCCGCCACTCACCATTGGCTCCGGAGCCTGTAGGGGCGTTGCTTCGCAGTTGGCGAGTGCTTAGGGTGCAACGGGGGTGTTCAAGGGATGGCTAAGAGAAAGCGCACTTGGCACTGATCCCTCCTTTGAGCGTAGACTGTGGTTTACATTAAGCAGCGATTTATTGCAAAGGAGGGGGCAATGGTTCTATCATAAATAGCTCGCGTTTATAGAGGGGTAGTGGATGCATGTTTAGAAATGCGATGAGGCCAGTGCACTTTGCGAGAGTTTCGCCGCACAGAGCCTCGGCGGATCCCACGACCTGTTGCTGACAAGCCGGGGAAAGGAGCCTAGGAGACGGGGAGACGCGAGAGGGTTACTGCCTTGGAGAGAGAGCTCAGCCGGGATTTCTTCGCGGAGGAAATCATGCAGTTGGCTATATGGCTGGTTGGACTAATGTGTCATCTGTCAGCGCTTGTCATGGGCACCGTGCAACAACGACTGCATCCACAACAAGGTAGATTTTCTTTCTTTTATGGTTTAATTGAGTTACGGTTATAATGCATGCATTATAATTCCGCTACTTTCGCTCTGACCTCTTCCAGAAAGCTTCATCAAACAGCTGTCAGTGTATGAGATTGTCACCCCGGTGCGCGTAAACGACTTCGGAGAGTCATTCCCTCACTCATTGCACTACAGACGGAGGAGAAGAAGTTTGCACGATGACCTGTCCGGCGCTCGGGTTCATTACCGGATTGATGCTTTCGGGGAGCGCTTTCACCTAAACCTGAGCGCCTATTCGGACTTCATTGCGCCCTCGTACACCGTAACGCACTTGGGATTGGAAGACAGCAACGCCACGGCCTCGGACCATAGCACTGACCCCACCGATATACGGCACTGTTTTTTCCGCGGACACGTCAACGCCACTAGCCAATACCCTGCTGTCTTCAGCCTATGCACTGGTCTGGTGAGTACTTCTTCTCTAATCATGCGAGGCTCACAACATTCTGCAGCTTTCCTTCCATTTCAGCTGGTCCTATCCATGCGTGTAGTAATGATGTGTGTGCGTGTGTGTGTGTATGTGTGGAGGAGTTGCAACAAGAGTGTTGGGAGGATAATGTCAGTGAGATGCTGTGTAACCTTACATGGCAGGGACTTGTAGGTAGACGCTACATACTATGTTACAATAGTCTGTTGATTAAAAGTACATTTGAGCTACACTTTTGTGCTCACTGTGTAGCCTGTAGAGTGAATCTCATTTAAAGGGCCCTATTATATTATATGATCTATGTTATGATGTTATTTCTTCATCAGAAACACACTTGGGGTTGTTTTGCTTCATATTTAACACACAAATCCTATGTATTTAGGCTGAGTTCTTCTTTCATACAGGAAACACCTTGCAATGTCATGTGGAAGTGCTCCACTGTGTTTTTAAACTCCATACACCTTTACTAGAAACATTTGGATAATTTCAGCACTGGAATTTCCTATCTCTACTGTACTAACTGGAAAAGGTAGCTGCATGAGGGTGGTGAATGAGCAGTGAGCATTTTGAGCTTTGGAGATGTAGACAAACTAATAAACCAGGATTATTCAAACACGTGTGAATGAAACAAAACACATATCTGGGTATGTTTTTGATGAGATTTGTATTTATTTGTTTGTAAAGGGACATATTAATTAACATTTAAAATATAAATATGTAAAGGCAAATTTTTTCCATCTTCAGTCCCTCGGTAGGTTGATGTCAACTAATCTACAAGACAGGGAAAGTGCAGCAACAATCACACAAAAGTACATGTAACACCACACACTATACTTACAATTAACTTCAGATAGTTAATTTGAAGTTCAAAGTCAAAAGTTAAAGAGTTAAACCACCAGCCCCTTAATATACATAACATTCTAACATTTTGTCATTGTCATTTTGGTAACAACATTCTAACATGGCTTGAAGCTCATAAGAGTCCATTTTGTGTAATCTAGGACCTTTAATCCATCTTTACCATTCTGTTATGCGATCAAATAGAGCATTTTATTCTAATTGTTATACCTTGCCCAGTCAGTAGTAGCCATCATGAACCCATTTGTGGAAAACGCACTTAATGACGTAATATTTGCAGTCTGATTAATCATCTGGCAATGAGGCACACTCCATTGAGGTCATTCTATTGAGTGCTGAATAATGTTGAAGTTGAAGGAGCTCTTTATTGTTGTGGTGCTGGCTCATTTGTTGGCCTGCTGCACAATAAAATATAGATAGAACGTTATAGATATAGCCATGGTCGCCACTGCAAATCATCTGCTTCTTATTTTAAATATAAATTTGGCAAGACTTTTATGTCAGATGCCCATCCCGAAGTAAGTTGTTATAGTTAGAAAGCCTCTTGATTATGTCTATTCTTTGTTACAATATAGTAAAAAAAGGTTAGTATCGTCTTCAAAATGTAATCAACGTTTGGAGCCTTTTGTATGGAGCACTCGTGGGTGACTGAGGGATTGGACCAACAGTGTTTAATGGGTAATAATGGTTTCACAGCCCTTTTGTCATGGAGAAAGACAAGTGCCTTGATCTTTAGTTTTCTGACTGCTGTTTGGGAGAATCTGATAAGACCTGAAAGAGATGACTTCACGGGTCATGTAAGGTTACCGGTCCAGCAGCAGGGGGTTGACCTCAGTCGCGCCAGTCAAATTCTGGCCTGGAAGTTTTGATTGGGAATTTTGGCCCGGACAGTGTGTGCAGTCTCTAGAGTGATCGCGTTCATGCCAGTCATAATCTCTATTTTAGATTTGTTCAGTACAAAGATAGTAGACTGCATAATCGACTATGACTGCCTGGTGACTGATCTATTAACAAAGTACCTTAGTCAGCATTTAATATCCCTTACAATTAGGGCAAGATACAACCACAGAATCTACTATAATGAGGAATCATAATAGAATAGACAAATGACTCATCTTTACTTTTCCACCGCCTGTGCCTGGAATGTTCCACAAGGCAGCATTAAAGCAGAACTATTATGCAAAATCGTCGTCTGACTTCCTGATTTAGTCATAAGCTTAATTGTAGGTTGGTTATCTGCACCATCACCCAGGAACAATTAGTCTATGGAAATGAACTATAGGCCTTGTATGATCACTTTGGCTAGCACATTTTGTTGTGATGAGGTCATTAAAGAATAATTTAGCTAAAAACAAAGGGGTCATTCTAGGGGAAAACAGGTTTGCGTTGGGTCCAGAGGGACTCAAAGCTGTCCCCAGGAGGGATATTGGGGGTTGTTGGTGGTAGTGGGGTTGAGAAGCTTTTGGCCTTTTCAAAGTGAGCTGTGGCAGAGAGATGCTGCCAGAGTACTTTAGTGAAAAACCAGAGGAACCCGTGGGAAATGTTAGTTGCTAAACAAGCCCAATGTGCCACATAAAAGAAGTGGAGGATGAGTCAACCCGGCCACATCTTCAGTCCTATGGGAAGTAACAGGGGGAAAATCGGGTCACCTTCTAAGGGAGTCCACATTTAACAGCTCTGAAACAAACTGGTTACTGTGCAACTGTTAAACAAAAGACAATGGAAGAAGATGCATTACATAATACACAAAAAAAACAGCTTTTTGGTATGTATCATATGTTTTATGACCAAGTTATATTTAGGGATGCACCAATCTAATACTTGTATCAGATATTGGCACTGATACCGAAAAATTTGATGGATTGGATATTGCCAAATATTGGTTTTGCCGATATCCTGGTTGGACATATAAATTAAGACAAGATACAAATCGTTCTGTATTTACTTAAGTTAGTGATAAAATAAAATAAGACAAAACTGATTATCACTTTTGTTTTATTTTAGTTTAAAGGAAATAAATGCTCTTTTCAATGTCTGGTCTGGTATCGGTTAATATCAGGTATCAGCAGATACTTCAAGCTGAGATATGTCCAGACCTTGTAAAGAGTTATCCGTGGGTTTAAAAAAATGTTGCTGCAGAATTTAATTCAATTTACACCAAAACATTATATCTTTTGGATTATAAATTGTCTTCAAAACATCACCTTTCAAGGAGCTGAAACTTGTTTTAGAGGGTTTTATCCACCTCTGCTGGCCTGACTGCACAGTTAGTTGATAATGTTGTGTTTCTTAAATGTATCTAATCAGCAAAATCACATAAATTGAAAGTTGAAAAGCAATTTGAGACTTGGAAACATAGCCGGTTTCACTTTGCTTGTACTTATGTTGTTTTCTTTGCTTGTTCATACACTTGTAATGTGAACACATGTAGCACTCAGAGCTTTTAGAGAAGTTTTGTATATACATGCCAGCTGACTATAATCCTTCACTCTTCGAAAGATGGAGAGGAAATGTACACAAGCCTGTTTTCCATATCCGATTTCCACTGTCAAACATCTATCACACGCGAGGACGCTCATGGAATAATGCTGCCCTAAACATTCCAGGGTCCAATATCCTGTTTAAGTATGTGCAGAATCACCATACAAACAGCCTGTGCCTCATGGCTGACTGAGCTAAGGAGCTTTGGAAGGGACCAAACCGCCAGATCAATATTAGCATTCTTTTGTTACTGACACTTTATGATGATGTCACTTAAGTCAGGCTACAGGGCAAATAGTGTTTTACTATCTTCCACTGAAAGAGATGAAGGCAAAAATAGTCACATTTTTCAACGTTTTCAACTTGATTTTCTTTTGATTTATTCAGTAATGTTTTTTTAACATAAAGAATGCAATTACACATAAACAAATGTCTTCCAAACCACATGCTTTTACTGATTGGCTGTGGACCTTTTGATTAAAAAGATCATTCTAAGTTGATCATTGAAATAACAGAATCGATCTTCATTAAAATGTGTTTATTTGCACAGTCCTGTCTTCTGAAAGTTGTGTCGTTCCCTTGGACGGTTGTTGTCTACGCTGTCATACTGTGACAATAATCTGTAACTGATATTCTCTGACCTTTCTGATTTAGCGTGTTCTTTCCACACTTTACCTGTCAGCTCGAGCCTTTAACCCTATGTGAAGCCCGAGGGTTGCACTGAATGACAGCAGACAAATTACCAAACTATGCAAAGAACATAGTGTGCATAAACACTGTCAGTGACTATTTGTTTTTTTCTCTGCTTTTAGATTGGGACTTTTACTACACAACGTGGCGAATACTTTATGGAGCCCCTTATGCATCCTGAAGGGGAAGACCCTGATGAAGAACACAACAAACCTCATCTTGTCTATAGACGAGAACAACAGAAAAATCACTACAAGTCTGACCCCAAGACGGAAACCTGTGGAGCCTCAGGTAACAGACTATGGGCTAACCACACTTTGTTTGTAAGCATTTTGTCTGTCTGACTTCTACCACACACACTTACCTCTTCATGACCTGCTTTGTCTGCAAGGCAATAAAACATATAAACTATAGTTAGTCACGATCATTGGCTTGATGTCCTCCCTAAAGATTTGATGAAGTGGTGTTATAGAAAAGTGCAGTGTAATTAGGCTAAACTTTCTCCAAGAAATGCCTGAGGGGAGAAATAATTATTTTGCAGTTTGTCGTTGAAAAAAAGTGTTTCACTAGATTTTTATGGCAGGGGTCTTTAGGTGGTGGAGAGGCCCTTGAGAAAAAAGCAGGGTTGACCGATGGGAGTTCAGAGCAATTGAGGGTCCAAGAGTTGTCTTTGCAAAGAACGCAGTGGGTGGGCTTTTGTAGGCAATGCTATAAATCTTTTATGTTCGAACTGCTTGATTTGCTTGTTGTCTGAACTCTGCCATTGTTGCATGCTCAAGCCATTGTGCGGGGTCATTTTTTAAAGGACTGGGACTGGCCTGATGGGACTGCTAAATACCGCCTGAATATGTTTTT
This sequence comes from Odontamblyopus rebecca, assembly GCA_030686955.1. Lineage (NCBI taxonomy): Eukaryota > Metazoa > Chordata > Actinopteri > Gobiiformes > Gobiidae > Odontamblyopus > Odontamblyopus rebecca. The sequence goes on from CM060659.1 coordinate 24,612,250, forward strand.
TTCTTTTATCCACTTGCTAACTATGTATGTGGACAGTGGCAGCTAAAGGTGGATTGCCTCTTATCAATCAGCATGGGGCTCACTGGAGATCATTCTGAGTTCACTGTTATGGTAGTATGCATAAATGAATTAAGTTAAAAGAGAAATTGACATTAAAAAAGCTCAGGTTCATTTGCAAAGACATTATTAACATGGACAAGGCGCACTATGTAAGTTTTTGGTTGGGGTCCGTCACCTCCGTGTTTCTATGGAAATTGCACTGCCTGGAATGTTCCACAGTATGACATTAAGCCCCACCTTACATTTATTCAACTGCAGGTGGTTTCATAGCTCAAAAAGACCTAGAAAAACAGTTCTGACTGTTAGCGGGGTTGCCTCTGCAAAGATCTGACCTGTAACTTGGTCTGGTTTGGTCTCCATGAAGATAGAAAGTTTTAATACCAAACTGGGAAACGTTCCAGACAAAGTAATAACATCTCCAAGAAGAAAATAGTTTGGGTGTGCCCTCCACCAGAAAAGTTACACAATGCATCTTTAAATATGCATAAAATAAAAACCAATATAACAGAAAGCATGGATCTAAGCCATGGCACCATTTCGATATCAATATTGTGCACAAACTTTTTGCCAGATCTTGTTTATGGCTAACAGCTCTGCTCTACAGCAAAACATACACTCAGAATGAATGCTTCCTCTGAATTACTTGAATTAGTATTTCAAGCCAAGTCCTAAATATTTACATTAATCGCTAAACATTTTCACAGTACTGGAGAAGTAGAATCCTTTGGCCCAGTTATACCCAGAGACAAGATTGCTTTAGTTTGATCAAAGAGCAGCAGGTAAACACAAGAGGATTCAAAGACGCAGAGGGCCTGTCTAAGGACTTGAAGGTGTCCTGAGCTGCGGCTGCCTGCACTTATCAGATAGGCTCCTCTCCAGATCCACCGATAAATGGTGTCTTTGAAGGCCACACGGAGCCTAGACTAACAGGTCCTCTGCCTTTTTATGGGAAGGAGAGCGGTGCACGCAGCTACTAGCAGGTTAGATATAAACACTGGTCTCTGTGCGTGTCATCCTGTCTGTAAAACACTTGTTCCTTCTGCCCCTGTTCTTAAATTTAACATTCTGCAGCTGTTTGGTGGAGATTTTAAACCATAGTGTCACACATACTGGTATTGCTTGTTGCATTCTTTTGTACCATAAATTCACCTTTATACAGTTATCAGTTGTTATTACACTTTATAATAACCAAGTAGCCTTAATAATGCATGAAGAATGGCTTAATTTGTAATGAAAAAAGTGTATTATTGGTTTATTAATTTAGATTTAGTAACTACTTGATTAAGAGATCAGGGTAGGAGTGACAGAAAGTGTGTAGATTATGACATATATTTGTGTTTTTTTTTAAATTGCTAATCGATTGTGATTTTAAGGGCCCACCCCAAATCAGATATTTTTTAACTGTGCTGTGATTTGGTTTTCTTCAAGTGTCAAAGATTATAATTCTGTTGCTTTGTGAACCTTTTCCAGCAACTATTCCAGTACAGTGCAATAGTGACCAGTTAGCTGCCAATTCTTAGCCTAAAAGACAATGGGTCGCTAATTATTTGTGGGCAATTTAAAGTCACAACGTACTGGGGAAAACAAACTACAAAGATTAATCAAGCTCCATTTGAACAAGGGAAAAAAAAGCTATGTGTATCAGCTGGAGATATGAGTGCCGCTGCTGAGATAATCTGTTCCTTTTGATATGACTGCGAGGCTCATATTTCCCTATGGGGCAAGAAAAAACAGGGACTTCTGTGTGCAGAGGCTGTTAGAGTTTCCAAAGTTTGAACAGTGTCTTTAAAACTACTCAAGACGTGCTGAAAACAGGGTATGCTGTGTTTACACCTCAGTACATTTCACCACATGAAGTCTTGTTGTCACATGTGCACTTGACATTGGTGACACACAGAAACACTTGAGTTTGCATTCATGTGTGGTGTACCTGTTGGAAACTTAAGTGCACGTAAGGGTCTTTGTAGTGCTGCTGAAGGGTGAATAAACATAACATTTTCCGCTATTTTTTTTTTTTTTTTTTTCATTTTTAATACTTATTTAAACATAGTCTCACGTAGAGCTGGGTGATATTGACAATTATATCAGACGGTATGTTAACACTGCATCTGGAATTGGCTAAAATATGCTTGTAAATGTTGCACAAAACATGAATGGACCATAAAATTGTCCACAAAAGTGCAGAAATATCACTACACTAACCTATGCAAACATGGGGAGAACATGCAAACACACACTGAAAGATACTACCCTGTTTTCAAGTAGGTTATTCAGTTTAATTCATGTTCTTTTAATCTAAGCAGATTTTTTTTTAAATTTAAAGATAAAGGCAAAATATGGTTTCTGCCCTGTCACTAAACCTGGGTGGCTTTTCTTCCTTGTTTGGAAAACCTCTATAGTGCAGATTAAGGCTGAGTGGGTGATTAATGTTTCAAAAACACTGCACCTTGTTGTAGCCTACCGGGATATGCCTTTTAAAAACACTTACTGCATTGAAATCACAACACGCCTCTCACTGGGTCTCTGTCTTTCCCCAAGCCTTGCAGAATTGAGTTTGGATGAGGGTAGCTGGATAGGGGCTGATTCTTCCCATGGTTTTCTTCTCTTTTCTTTACAATAAATCTCTGTAAAGACAAGCTTAAGATGCAGTGATGGAAGTTGTACTGTCTCTGTTTCCCAAAGACTGCCTGTGAAGTCTCACTGTGTCCGTTTTGGTTTGAAACAAGGTTTGAGATGATTATGACAAGCGTGACAACAAACATTAGTGGCTTTCTTTCATACACTGATGACTAGCTGAGAGCAAAGTGACAGTCTTTGATAGTCTAATACTTGGCACACATGGCTACAGTGCCTCCTGACCTTCATCATAATCATTGTATAGGATTCCCCCCTTGGTGCCCACTGCGTATACATGGAAGTTGAAATGCTACCATCAGGTTTTTTGGTCAATGGGTTCATTTACATGGAAAAATGCCCTCCCCCTGCCTGTGGTTTGAACTAGCCGACTTGAATGGGTGCCCGCTCTCCCTCTGCTCTTTCATGTATGTGAATGAGAGCACTTGTTGCTTGTGACTTCACTTCCCTCTTTGTTTGGAGTCACTTACTGCATTGGCTGGAGATGACCTTGAGTTTCTTCAAGAGATGGGCCTTGTATTTTCTATGTGCCAAACACATGTCTTGATCAGTCCCACTAAATTCCACTGCTCTTGAAAGGGGTCAGAAAAGGTGGCTGGTCCGGGTGTGATGGGCGACCTTTCACCTTTTAGCATTAGATGTGGTTTCGGATTGTCTCCTGGCTCCACAAGGATGACAACTGCCTACGCCCTCTGGACAAACCTAATCTCCCATTGTTGGTCAGCAGTGAGTTTGTTTTTCTTTGTTAAGAAGTTGTTTACACATCAACACATTTTGTCTAACTGCAAATGATTCACCTATGGCTAGGACTTTTGTATGGATCTTGCACTCTCACTCCACAAAAACACACATATTTGGAAAGATCTGAGGAGATATATTTAATGAAATAAACTTTGAATCAGTGTGCAAATCTGGGTAAATAGTGGACACCTGGTCTTTATTGCAATTGATATGTTAAAGCCATCTTGCCTAAAAGGTCATGCAAGTGTGATCAGTGAACTGTAACTGGTAACCCAATGTCCAACCAAACCAAAAATATAATCTTATGTAATGGGAATTGTTCATAATTTTCATAATCTCGATGGGCTTTAAATAGCATTAAATAGCATATGTACCATTGTTGCTTGTCTTAACTTAACTTAATTTTAGTTAGTAGTGTTTCTTGACTGTTCAGAAATGAAACAGCTTTTCCATCGGTACCACCATCACCCAAATAGCTGCCATGTGTGTGAGGTGTCTGGGAGTCCTATGGCCTCAGCCCCATTAAACTGACTATATTGTGTTGTCTCATGACTTCTTTTGACATACTCCAGCTGGGGCTACTTCTGCCCCTGTCAACCGTCGATGCAATTTACTCACTGTTGGTCCAGTGGAGCAATTGAAGTATTTGCCACCCTAGTAACCTGCTAACCATGTACTTTAGATTCCTGTATTAGTTAATGCTTCTAAATGAGTTCAGTGTGTGCACTGTGAACTGAATGCTAATTTGTTTCAAGTAAACCATTGTTAAAGAAATAACATTTAGTACTGTGTTTTTGGTTGTGCAATTACTGCTGAAGCACCACACCGAAGTTTGTCCTTTCACTACAACAATAAACGTGTGTGCGGTGCGAATAAAAGAGGTTATGGACTAGAGATTGATATGTTTTTTCTTTCATGGCTGATTCCTTTGCCCATTGTTTGGAATAGAGATCAACTGATGCTTATATTTACTGATGCTCTGCTTATATTTTTGTATGCCGATATGTAGGGTCAGTTTTTATTATTTTCACCAAATTATGTTATTTAAATGTACTAAGAAACTATGCCCCCCAAGCCCTGTTTTTACCACAAATCTTTAAGAGAGCTGTAGTCACGTTTTGTGCAGCTGTCTCTTCATAATTAAAGTTAATATAAAGTCTTGTGTGTATTTTGTAGGCAGAAAATGGATAAAATAAAATATCAGCCTATGTTGGAGACTTAATGCCAATAGCTGTAGTAGTCCAAAAAGTATATAGTGATGAAATTTGCAATACTGTTTGTACTTTCCTGTCTGAAGGACTGGTGCATCTGCACACATATTTTACATGAATGATGAACTGTCTTCCATCATAGTCTTGGTAAGGTCAGAAGCTAAGCCACATCATTTTAAAAAGCCTCCTTCAGCAGCAACAATTAGCTTCATTTCTCCCTGTCTCGCCACAGAATTACACTTAATTATGCCTCTGTCTGCAGTGTTATGAATCTTTAGGTTTGCATCAGTGAAAGTCAAAGTGCCTGCTGGTTACATGAGCGGCGCGCAGCAGTACCTGGGCTCACATGTAGGGTCTACTGTCTGTTTAATTGGCATCCGGGGAACAGGGCTCTGCAGATCTCAGCGGGCCATTGTAAAAGAATGTTAATTAGTTCAACAATGAATTGTGTGTTCCCTATTATTGAGCCCCCGACATTGATACTTTTGACAGAGACCCAAAGGAGAGTCAAAGAGCAGCTCTTTGATGTGTCTTAAAATCCCTATGAGATCATTTTGAAGGGATGTACAGAAAACAACTCACGCAGGTCCAAAATGAAACAGGTTTCTATAGTGAGCTGCTATGATCCCATGTGTAAACATAGACTACAGGCTGCCTACATGGCTCACATGTAGTGTGATAATGCTTTACTTTACAAGAGCCTGGATTTGATTTAACTGTGCCTTTTATATAGGCATTAGAACACAAACATGATGGAGAATTATTTTTAATCAGCTCCGTCAAACAAATAGCTTGGTTTTATAGGGTCAACACATGTGTACATCTGATTAAAGACATGCCAAGTAACATGTTTATGGAACTACAGGACAAGGTATGTACCTGCCAGATGTGGATGTAGTCATATTATGTTACTCCTATGTCTGCCCTTTCTGTGCCTTGATAAATGCAAGGGGTGTATCAGTGAAGCTATCTAACCTAACTGCCTAGTGCGGTCTATTTGTGGAACTGTTTAAAATGACACAGCATAAAATTACTTAAATTTGTGTGATACACTAAGTTTCAGACTCAAACACGCCATCATTCTCATTACATCTTGAAATTACCTTAGAAACAGCTGTGCATGATAAGAAAGTTACTTATTCAAAGGGATAACACTGCAGTCCATATTTTCACTTTCAGTTCCTCTTCTCCGTTTCCTGTCTCAGAGAATCACACCATTTCTGTGGATGGAGGTACTTGTCTGCGGTCCACTGGCCTCTTTGATGTCCGGCTGTCTGCAGTGATGAGTCTGTTTAAGAGGTTTAATGTCAGCTGTTGGCCTGCAACACATATTTCCTACAAAATACAAAGGCGTGTTCTGGTCCAGTAGCCCAAACAGGCGGCTTAAGCTCTGATTTGGACACCAGCACTGGCACGGTGCAAACGATCATGGTGGCAATCACTGTGTGCCACTGTGCCAGGGTGTCATGGCTCACCCCGCCTGCCTCCTTGAATCGACGTTTCAATATTCTCAGATTACTGTATCTCCCAGAGCTAAACAATCAGTCTGCCCTATGTGCAGAGAACACAGACAGTAAAGCCAACACTTTGGGGTTATCCCAAGCGGAGGAGGTCGTCTGGCATCACTGACTTCAAAGTATGCCTGGGTCATAAACACTGTGAATTAAATACGGGTCTGCAGTATACTTTGGCTTTTGTACTTAGCAAATGAGAATGTGGTAAAAAAAACATATTTTCTTTATAGGGATAGGCGATATGGACAAAATATCTCAATAATAATTCAGATTATATTTTCCAATGCATCAGAAAAGCTATCATGCCTGTATGTCTTGATTGAGGTTCAAGTATAGCACGAAATGTGAAAGCACCATAACATAAACCTCAAAATGACAAAAATATCACTTAATACCCTTGTATCCAAATTATTTTCTTTGTGGATCAAGGAAGAAGGAAGAGTGCACTAGATGTTTCTAATTCTATTTTTATTCATAGGCGATATACTTGTATTGTAATTTTTTATATCTTCTAAACAACATATAATCCATTTTTGATATATCACCCATTCCTACTTTGCAGTTCCTATGCTGCAGATGTGTATAGCTGACATATTTTCCATCTATATGACCAGTTTTGGAGCTGTCAGTCCTGTGGGGTGTCCCTGATGACAGATATTCTATGAGTAATTATCTTAGCCTTAACCTGAACCTTTTGCATTCATTTATCTACCTTTCCAGTGATACTTGTCTTTACACATGTCCGTGCGCCAGCCTCTGTCTCCCTGTTTTATCGGCACTCTGTCATGGTGCAGGAATCTCCCACTGTAGCCAGCTCCACACGTGCACTTCAGCTGAGAGCAGCGCTTCAGTTTACACAGCTCAGGGCACTTAGAATAACTTTGTCTATTTGTTCAGCACTGGACTTTCTCTCTTTGCATAGTGTAATGAGTTCAATGTAGGGTTTTATTTTTAGCTTAAAATGTCTACCTTTCAAAGTTTTTAAATCCTGGCTAGAATTGTTATGCGTTTTTATTACAATCACAATAATTTGAAGGTGTTTAATGCAGTTACGATCAACATGTGACTTACACAAGTACACATATTACTGTAATTGAGGTGATTTTTTGGGGGTAATTGTACTTTTGTGAGTACATTTTTTAACATGTAATGTACTTGTAAATGTCACTAGGTAAAGGGTAAGCCGTGCAATTATAGTTCATTTTCTTTCACTTTATTTTCTTTCGCTTCAGTTCATTATATTTAAAATTATAGGAGTTAAAGAGAACAGCTCAAGTCCTAATCAAGCCAGGCCTGTATCTCTTCTTACTTTGGTACAGTTTTGGAGTTAGTACTTCTAGTTGAGTACATTCTTAGCCATGTAACTGTACATTTACTTGAGTACAAGATGGGTCTGACTTGTCTGTGATTTGTAATTATAACTTATTTTTCTGATGTTAAATCTGGCCCCTGGTAACAGTCAGATACACTGTATGTATGGAGCACAGTTTGACCTAAAAACTCATAAATCTCACCACTAAAGCATTGACCCTGTGTCTCTTGGTGCAATTGTTTTCCAGGACTATGGCATGACACACTTTTCCATACACGTCGTCCAATGTATTTTGTTATGTCATAGGAATTTCCCTAATCTCCAGGCCACTGTTAACTGCACATATGCCATAGAACTACTGCATATGAACAGCTATTAATACCTGATTTTAAAGGTCCTATATTAAGCAAAATGGTCTGGTTTAAGCCACATTATAATGCTGGTACCTCCTCAAAAACACGGAGTTGTGTTGTTTCATTTTTTTTTTGTTTCATTCACACATGTTTAAGTAATTCTGCATTATTAGGCTGTCTACATCTCCAAAGCTTAAAATGCTCTGTTCCACCTTGTGATGTCATGAAGGTGTAGTTTTCAAGTTAACAGCTACCTTTTACCTTTTGTTCAGTAGAGATTGGCAACAACATTAGAACATATATCAGAAAATAGTGTAATATGGGTCATTTAAACAGTTGTTTTTGCTTTTCTTCCAACAGGAGACACAAGAAAGCCAGGTAACATGGCAGTGGACCAGGACTACTTTAAAGACATGATCATTGTTTCTGAAATCAACACCAACAACCACACTACAGAGCATCCCAAAGTCAGAAGCAGACGAAAGAGGTTCCTGTCCTACCCTCGATATGTGGAGCTGATGGTGACGGCTGATGCTAAAATGGTGCGGCATCATGGGCACAACCTGGAGCACTACATCCTCACAATCATGTCAGTAGTAAGTAAAATAATGTTTTTACAATTCTTTCTAACAATGTGTGAATGGAAAATGTGCCCTCTTTTATTATTATTAACATATTGTTGCTGTTATTTTTAATTTTTTTTGACAACAAGCTAGTTTTATTCTTCTAAATTCAAACCAGGACAAATGAAGATTAAGGAGGGCATCCAGTGTAAAGCCTAGTTTAGAGAATGCAAAAGAATACATGTTAATACCCTTTTAAAGGTATTAGCTCTACTCAAATGGACATTTTAACATATTTAACATAATGTAACAGGTTAATACTTATAGGTGCACTATGTAACTTTTCTGGTAGAAGACCTGTTTTGCCTGAAATGTTTCACAATATGACATTAAACCGATCTATCTCCATGGAACCAAGCAGGAGACAGCACCAAGTCAAGTTGCAGGTCTTATCTGTGGAGAGGCGACCCCAACTTGGATAATAAAAAACATGTAATTGAATGTGTAAAACCCCTCAGTCGTCCAAGTAGAATCTATAGCAAAGGAGAAATTCAGTTTGTCAACTGGATAAAGTATATTTTGGTTAAAATCGTTTGTCAGCTCATCCAAGCTGCTTCTTCAGTTCTGGTCAGAACGCTGGTGGACACGGCCTTATATCTGCCGGCAAACGCTTAATTGAGTACATTACATATTTTTATACTGTCCTGTGGAATACTTCAGGTAAAGCAATAACAACTTTATGGTGGTGGTGCCCATGCTGGAAAAGTTACATAATGCATCACTGAAATATCTAAGACAACAAAATAAAAATATTGCATCACATTTTATAGGCTCTTCATTCAACACTAACAAAACACTACCAGTGCGGTATGCAAGTATATATTTCAATGCAACCGGTTTCATACTGGTGTGTAGCATTTCGGTGTCCTGACCTTTTTGGTAATAAACCCTTAAATGACCCCAATTCAGCTGCTGGGTCACCCCTGCTCTGCTGGGTCACCAACCAAAGAGATGCTGTAAAGTGGTTTGGGACTAAATCAGCTCTTTTTAACGGCTCCATATCACGCTGTGTTCTGATCTTTGATATAATGTTGTTTCCCCTGTTTCCATCCAAAACATACCTTGAGTTGTGTTGTTACATTCACACATCTTTAACACACAAACCTTGTTATGTCATGTCGTGAGGTCATACAGAAAGTGCCCCACTGTGTTTTTAAACCCCACACACCTTCAATAGAATCATTTGAAGGATTTCAGATGTGGAATTGCCCATCTCTACTGAACTAAAGGTAAAAGGTACATGTTAACTTGAACATGACTGCTTCATTTTGAGCTTTGGAAGTGAGACAGACTATTAATAAAGGGTTATTCACACATGTGTGAATGAAACAAAACATAACTCCAGTTATGTTTTTTGAGGTGGTAGCAGCATTATAACATGGCTTAAAGCTCACAAGAGTCAATCTAGCCTAATATAGGACCTTTAATGACCCTGAATATCTACATTTGTCTGAACTACATATGATAGAACAAAATGTCTGAAAACTCTGGGATGCACAAAGACCATCACTTATTAATCTGTATGAGTAATGATTGCTAGTGTGGTTAAGCTTTAGCGAGATAAGGTACAATCTGCCACGTTCACCATTGACCAGGCCCGGCCCTAACCATTTTGACACCCTAGGCAAGATTTCAGGTGGCGCCCCTTGGATTGCAAAAAAAAAAAAAAAATACTGCCAGAGTACAGATACTCACAAGAAATCAAACAGTTCATAGTGACGATGTTTTAGACAGTGGAGGATTTTATCCCCCATCGCCGATTTTTGCGTTCGGCGCCCCCTAGTGGAGCGGCAGCACCCTTAGCATTTGCCTATGTTGCCTAATGGGGGGGCCGGCCCTGCCATTGACCACTGTCTTGCCTGCAGTGAATACATGTGCATTTACTTGCTCCCCTCAGGCCAACACTAGCTAAATGTTTATAGTGGGCTAATGAGTTCCTGTCAGGAGGGCACGCATGGCCTCAGGAGACCGCTGACCGTGCATGACAGTGGAACTCGAGAAAAACACTAGAAACACAGTGTTTGGATGTCCACACTGTGGAGATGTTTGCCCCATCAAATTTATTTTCATTGTGGAAGTCTTTGGGGAATATGTAATTTATTTTAAAGCCTTCTGGATGAAAATTACCCCGAACTGAAGAGTTGTTTTTACTGACAGGCAGAGGATTGGAAAAAAATATGTCTAAGTGCAAGATCAGACAAAATTTGTTTTCCAGTATGTAAGATAAGATAATATTTTGGGTATAGGTCTGTTTCCTCTACAATTCATTACATATTATATTATTGTTGTGTCCTTGGGCAAGAATTTCCCTTTGGGGAAACTACTGTTTGGATGTAGCTTGAGATCGACAAAGGTGCTTTTTTGTCATCGGCCGATGACGAGACCAATTGAGTCCAGTGAAACTGATGATTACCTATGCCGATATTTTTTGGATAATATGTACGGCCGATTTTAGCCATATTCCATGTTTTACTGCAAACTGTGTAGAGAGCAGTGTAGTGATTTTTTTTTGCAGTACCCTCTTTGGACTAAAGTGTTTAAATTTAAATTTATGCATATATTTTTCATGCATATTTAGATTTAACAGCTGGTTAGGCCAAACAAAAACTTGGCCTCTGCTGAAGATCTGGTTTATAATTCAAATTATAGCAGAAATTAGAAAATCTGATTAATCTTTCGATGAGTTGAATCTTTACAAATATTTTTAATAAAATCAATTTGTCATCTCTCAAATTATGAATATACTGTTGTCTGTTACACATGTCACAGGGAATTGAACTCCAGAATGTATGTTATTGTGGAGATTTGCATTTTTCTCTTTGCTTTCTGTCTGTGTTGCAGGTAGCAGCAGTGTACCGAGACCCAAGCGTAGGAAACCTTATTAACATCATGATCGTCAGACTGATCTTGGTCCACAATGAGCAGGTGAGTCCCAGGCTGCTGTGTCCAGGTGTGCTCCAACCTGAGAGGACACTGCCCGCCTTGTGTCTGCCTCAACTCTCTCGGGAGGCTGCATTAGGAAAAACACAAACGAAACTGTAATAACGCAGCAAGCCACCTGCAAATGCTGTGAGGCCCAGGAGGACAGAAAGGCCCTGATTTGGAACAATACATCATTTCAGATGGAAGAGAACACAAACTACTGATTGTTTTATGTACAATTTGCATTAGTGAAAGTTGTGTTGTGACAAAATAAAGGGAGACTGAACAACATTATCAGCACTTGCCTGTAAGTACTGAAAGATGATCCAGTATTATCCAAATAGTCTTAAAAAAGTCATACAGGCTGTGGCAAGCTCAGCCTGGGGCTGACTAACAAAGATGTGGCAGTGTTAAACTCATTTTTCTTGTTTGTTTCTACTTTAGGAAGGTCCCACTGTGAGCTTTAATGCCGCTACGACTCTCCATAACTTCTGTGTTTGGCAGCACAGTCAAAACGTGCAGGACGACAGCCACCCTTTACACCATGACACTGCCCTCCTCATTACCAGGTATAGCCACATGCATTCACTTGGATCTTGTTTGTACAACAACTTTGAAATAACATTTTTCCTTTTTTACTTTTTGCAGAGAAGATATCTGCCGTGCAAAAGATAAATGTGACACTTTAGGTAAACTTTTACTTTTAATTTCTCAAGTCTCTTACGATTAAATTTCCACTCTGTTTAGCACAGCTTATAAACTGAGCCCTAATGAGTTTATCGCAAGCTGTCAGCTAATAATATTATAGTGACAGAGCAGAGTGGTAGAAAGGGGAGGAGGGCAGCGGCATGGTGCTAATCTGCTTTATGGAACTGAAGTTTTGATGGTTTAATCTCCTTTAACACATTGTTATTTGGCTGCATATGTTTGTGCCTGTGCGTGTATGTGACGGTGCAGGGCTGGCCGAACTGGGGACCATGTGCGACCCATATCGGAGCTGCTCTATCAGCGAAGAGAACGGCATCAGCGCCTCCTTCACCATCGCCCATGAGCTAGGACATGTGTACGTTACTTTAATTAAACTATGCACACATACATCAGTTTGACATCATTGGTATATTAATATTAGCTAACAATATCCATATTGAAACAACAGTCAAACAAAAATGTTATCAAATATGGATTTACTCATAATATTCTGATGTTTTGGTCCTTGTTTAATATTCTCTTGGGGATATGACTTATAATTAAATACATATGCTTAATGTTTTTGGATGATTGAACTGACTGTTACTTAATTACATTTTAGAAATAATTTCATACTACCATTGAACATAGTCACTGAATATTGCATTTTTCTTATATTGTGAAGTGCTAACATAAAGTATAGTCATGGCTGTCACAGCCAGCAACAAAAGGGTTCTTATACAGTTTGCTCTTCAGCCGACACAGGTGCGTAATGGGAAAGAATTGGCTTTTAATAACTGGCCTTACTTTAATACCTCTCTGTACAGCTCAGGCCAACAGTTAACCCTGTATGCCTGCATAGTTCACAGGGCACACACACACACACCCATGGGGTAGGAACTTTACTTGCCATTGATGGATTGGGATAAATTGATAATTGCGTATATTCTAAAAGTTCATATATAATAACATACTGCCTATTAATTGTATAAATAGTGTTTATGTTATTGTATAAACACATAAGCGCACACACGTAATAGGATCTGGGTTTGGCTGTCTATTTGACTGTGAATTTAGTCTGACCTTGTTATGTACTTTACAGCTAAGAGCATCACACAGTATTCCAATGGAAAGCCTGACATGTTTTTTTTTTGTCTTGTCTTGTCTATTCAGACATGGTTTAAATCTGATGGCCAGACAGTTTTTCTCTTGATTGTTTAACAATATATTAAGACTTTCAGGAGTGAGAGATAAGACTAAAAGTTGAAGATGATGGAGATTAGGAGGTGAAGACATGTGATTTAATAAAAGAGATTAAGGGGATTATAAGGCGATAGATGTGCCAATGGAGGGAGATCACATACATGTGCCTGGATAATGTGGACTCGTGACAATCTGCCTTTGCTTATCATGTGGAGATTAAAAGATAATTTAATTATATACAATATACAAGGCGATATTCAAGTGAATATATCTTTATGGATTAGTTTATATGCAATGCAGTCATGAGAAATAGATGAATGGTCCTTCTGAGGTTACAGGAAAGACAGTTTATTCATGATGTGTTGACATCCTGACTTATGTGTTGTATTTGAGAGCAGACGATAATGGTGATGGTTTTGTGCCAAGATTTAAAATGAGTTGTTACTTTCCTTGGGGCTCTTTGATGTTTGATTTACATGTTTGGATTTCATCTTAATAACACTAAAAGAACGTGTTTTTTTCTGCTTTGGAAATTCTCAAACCAAATGTCCCTATTTACCCTGAGTGCATTTCAATCCACAAAATCAAATCAGTAATGTGTACAGTAAACAGTGATGTAGGAAGAACTCCATTTGTCTTCCTAGTAAAAATACTATAACTGTTGTTTTAAGTACATATTTGTAGTACTCTTTTGACCACTGACCAACAGCTCGATTACTATGTGGAGCTTATTTTGTGTTGGGGGCTTCATTATTCAGGGGGTGTTTGCTGTCAGTCTGCTGGCCCCTGCTGAGTGGGCCTCATGCCAGCCGTGCCAGGTCTTGTTGTGCACATGTATGAATTGACCCTCAGCAACAGTGCCGCTCTGCCCACATCCTGTAGTAAACATCCCAGGCCTGGCGTAGCAATGTGGCTTTCTCTGTGAATACATGTGTATGTGGTGAGGGCTTATTAAACTCTGGACTATACCATTATGGACCTAAACAAGACAACATACTTTATTAGACTGCCAACTGCGGCTCACTAAATCCGTCAGTCCATTAAAAGGCAGATGTTAAGTTGCGGGTTTAATTTGAAGCAGATGTTTTCTTTGTGCTTAAAACTCGTTTTATCATGTCATCAAGTGATCCATTAGTTACACCATTTAGTTTCACTTTTTGGGCTAATAAAGCTTTCAACAGTTGTATTAATAGGATGTTTTTTGAATGATAAGCTAGATTGTGGATATATTTATATCATAACTGTGGAAAGATGTCTTTAGATCAACCAAGCCTTTTTCCATAGTTGTGTGTTACTATTTTTATACTGATTACTGTTACTATTTATACTGATTATTGTTACTATTTATACTGATTACTGTTGAGAGGTTAGTCAAATTTCAAACTTTATTTTGATTAAGGAAAAGGCTTGATACTTGAAATCTACATTCTTATAGAAAATACCCTTTTTTATACATAGGATGAAATTTACAACACAAAATAATAGTAGTTTCGTTCATATTGCCATGAAGTCTTGAATATAGATGAAGATCATTCAAAAACAGTTCAGGAAAGGTCAGATTTTGTCCTATTTATTTGTGTCAGTACTTGAAATGAGTATTTAGGATGTGTTCATACTTACAAAATTGGGACTAAAGCAGGAATAAATCCGAAATTAAACCTGGAGTGAAAACAAGGACTAGAACTAGGGCTGCAGAATATGAGAAAAAGGATCATATTTTATAACTATGTTTTATATTAGAATAACAATATTATTGAGATATTTTTGACACAATATGCTTGGTTAAAAAAATAAAAATAAAAACTTAATTTATTATATTATTTATTACTCAAACAGAGTCAAAACTAAACTACTACAACTAAAAACTTGACAAAACCAAGACCAACCCAAGTCTAATGTAGGACTTTATATGGAAAAATGGCATTTTCGTCCATTTTACTTTCCAAAAACAGTACATGAAACTTTATGTTGTTCTGATATATTTATTTTCTTGTGATATTGATCATTGCATCAGCCAATATTGCGTTATAGATATTTTCACAGCATATCTTGTACAAGCCCAACTATAACGGGGCCAAACAAAGTCCACAACCAAAAGCCCCCTCAGTGTATTGATTTTTGACAACCCTAACATAGATAAAGCAGAATAAAACATAGTTCAAAGCAACTTTTTTAAGCCTTCGTGAATGTGTTCTTTTTCACACATGTATCCATAGCAGTGTTGGTGTGTGGCGCCCGTTAAGATGTGGGGTAAAAATGGCTGAATGTAAATCTTTTGACACTTATCCTTCTTGCTTTGGGCTGAGCCACTAAGCAGCTGATAATCACTTTGTGTGTGTTCCTTTATGCCCAGCCCCACACCCATAACCTTTATTCTTTCTTTTCTCTTTCTTCCAGGTTCAACATGCCACATGATGACAACCCAAAGTGTCGAGAATCAGGCCTCAAACACCAGTACCACGTCATGGCCCCCACGCTGAACTATGACACAAGTCCATGGTCTTGGTCCAAATGTAGCCGCAAGTACATCACAGAGTTTTTAGAGTAGGTATTCATTAAATATACTGTATACTAGACCTCGGCATTGTACAGCTCCTGCGCCACGTATGGCTTTAAGATTATTTGGAGTTACAAAATAAACATTTTATAATTTTACCTCATGCATGGACTAAAGCTGCATTACTTTTATTTTAGAGGTGTTTTTTTAAATGACATTTTTATAAGGCAACCTCACTTTTTCATTGCTTAGTCATGACATATACCGGTAATCTTCCCAGTCTTACCAGCTTGTCAAAACAATGTTATTTACTGCTTTTTATAAAGAAAAAATAATTGCCCACCTCTGCTATATGTCAAAATATTAGGGGTTGGGTTGGCAGGTGAAGTTGAAAACCTTAACAATATTGGTATAGTTCAATTCCAGCTCCCTCAGTTCACAGTGATGTTGTGTCCCTAAGCAAGATTCTTTATCTCTCATCTCTATCTTTGCTATCTAGTGTGATGAACACTTCTTATTTGACATGTATCCACAATTGACCACTGTGTAGTATTTATTCAAATCTAGAAGCTTGATGTCATGTCATATAAACAACAAGCAAGCAAGAAGAAGCCGTTCTGTTTGAGAGAGTGATACTAATTGTTGAGTAGTATCTGTTTGCTAGACATTGATAGTCTATGGTCTTGGTCCAAAATCTTAAATCTAGTGTGATGCCAGAATATGACATGCAAAGATTGTAGAGTTAAATTAAAACATTAAAACATTTCACCGGTACCAGATCATGTCCAAAACTGCTTGCGGAGTATTTATTGCTTGCACTTGTCAGAATTTTCAAAAAATTGAAGCAGCAGTGACCAGGCAATCAGCAATGCATGTTAGGAGAAGAAGAATTTAAGCGGTCCTATTCTTTAGATTTATTGTGCAAGTCGGTGTTTATTCTAAGCTGAATTGTGTTCGTAGTGTTATCTGTGATCTGTGGCTAATTAACTATTATTTTAAAAGACATGTTTTGATTTGTCTCTAAAAACATAATTCACTGTCCTTTGCCCACTTTGTAGACAGCTCAGCACAAAGTAAACTGTGCACATTTGTTGTTGAAAGAGAATTTCCTGTTTGAATCTGCCTCAGTTGACCTCATGTAAGGAACGTGTCATATTTCTTTTCTATCTATCTACTTGTCGAAAAACATTGTGCATTGCTACTATCTGAACTCATCCCTTACACCCAGGACCTGATCTTATCTTGGGGGCTTCTATTGAGGAGTTCACTAATAATTACATCCTGCTTGAATTTGACCCTTGGTTCCTCACATCCTTTTCTCTGTTAAATGTCGAGGCGTTCACAAAGACGGCGTTGTTGGTCATCTTTGGGTGCGTGGTTTTTCAATGGCTCTCGTGTCTCTGCTTACATAGTTTCCAGCCACCATTGACCTTATAATAGACCAGATTGGAAAATTCACATCAGAATAATTTGAAGCACCAAATCATTCTTTGTTTAACCAGTAAACATGTGATTACTGAGTGAAAATTGTCCATGGCAGTGAATCTCTCCTTCACACTGGTTGCCTTCAAAGTTTCACTGAGTTTTTAGGAGTTTTTTCCTACTGAGAAGAAGGTTCTAATAACTGAAGATGCCCTGGGAGAGTTAGAGTGAATACACTCGTGTCCTTTGAGCATGGGTTGTCTTTTACTGACAGATGACAATTTCATTATTTGATTCATTGGTCTCCCACCTGCTTGTGTCAGAGAAGATGTTATTGCTTTGCCCAGAATGTTCCACAGTATAGGATTAGCATCTCAGTGGAGACAAGAAGATGAGGCAGGCTCCAGGCCAATTTACAGGTCAGATCTGTGGAGAGGCAAGCTCATGCACAGCAGAAATATTTTTAAGGCATTTTTAAGCAATAAACCGACATGTAACTGAGTATATGCCAGATTTATAATGCTGTGGAATATTCCAGGCAAATGTTTGCATTTTATGGGTCATCCTCCCCCAGAAAAGCTACATAGAGCAGCTTTAAATCAATAATTT
This sequence comes from Odontamblyopus rebecca, assembly GCA_030686955.1. Lineage (NCBI taxonomy): Eukaryota > Metazoa > Chordata > Actinopteri > Gobiiformes > Gobiidae > Odontamblyopus > Odontamblyopus rebecca. The sequence goes on from CM060659.1 coordinate 24,630,038, forward strand.
TGTGAAGCTCTGTGAGGCGACCATGCTGTTGTGATTTAGGGCTATAAAAGTGAATTCAATTGAACCACTGCAAAACATTAGTTCTTTAACAATTATGTAAAAAATAGTTGTGGGAAAGAGTAATGGGACTATAGTGGTGGGAAAGACCCTTGAAAATACAGTTAAAGTGCTTTTCATGTCTGTCTTAAGCCAACAATGATGTGCATTGATTCAAAGTACCACTTGTTCCTCTTCTGGCTGGCTCCCTGTTCAAGTGTGTCAGTGTATTTACTGTCCATTCTTACTCAAAAGCTAATTCAATCTGGACCATTCTTAAACAAATTGGACCCTTACAGTGACACCCGTTCACAAAAGTATCACTTAAGTTTTTATATATTTTTTTGTTTTATCTCCTTAAACCTCTCTGAAAAAAGTTGTTTGGTGGATGTCAAATTTACCATGTCACTATTTTTCCTTTTTTGGCTTTTGTCCATCCTTGACATACAACACCAGCTCAATTCTAAATACAATCATGCACAAGAAATTCATTCAAGCCTTTTGTTTTTTAAGGTTCAATCATTTCTATCATGAATTTATGCTCTCATTTTTCAGTAATAGCTCCATGATGTCCAAGATTTAGCTGCCCACACTGCACTGGACCTATAACTATTTGATTAAACATTGTATTGGTCTATGTCATTCAAGCTTTAGCAAAACCACAATCCTATGAAATATGAGTAGCTTTCAAAGACCACCTTGTTGTGGAAAGTATGGTCAACGCCTACAAAAATGAACAAGAGAAAAATCTGGATAAATAAAAGTACACTATGTAACATTTTGGTTGGGGGGTCACCTACTTGTGCCTGTTATTTTAGCTAAAAAATACCTTGGAAAAACAGACATGCAGTTAATTCCATACTGTGAAACATTCCAGCCAAAGCAATAACATCTCCATGGAGAATAGCATTTGACGGACCCTCCACCAGAGAAGCTGCACAAAGCACCTTTAAAATGTCTGCTAAACACTGAATATTGAAAGGACCCTGACCTATTCTTCCTCTTGTCTACCTGTCTTCTTTTCAGTAACATTTAGCAGTACTTTTGAAACCATAATTACTCAGATGACCAACTGCTGAAAGATGTTGCAATGTGCTCCAACTGTAGTTTTTATAGAGCCTCACCTGTTATTCAGCAGGTTTACATCACTGGTGAAATGAAAGGGAAACACTAGTTCATTCTGTGTATAATTATTGCCCTGTGACATCAGCCTGTAGCTGTATGGAGCAGGTGTGTGAGTGGATTAACATGGGATAACGGTTGTCAATGGTACAGACTTACAATGTAGTGATGAGACTCTTTGAATAGGACTGAGTGACTTATTTTGGGTCTATGTGATCGCCACCTGTGCTTTTGTCGTTTCTCAGACAGTAGACACAATGTGTCTTATAGTTTTCATGTTGCCAGTTTGCATTTTTTGGCAGGAGTTCAGAAGATATAGAGAGGTAGTATATAGTTTAATTCCAGCTCCCTCAGTTCTTAGTGATGTTGTGTACAATGCAAGGCACATTACCATCTCTTTTACTGCTATCTAGTGGAATGAACACTTATTTAAACCTTACTATTTAAAGGTGCATTGTGTAACTTTTCTGGTTGAGTGTCGTTCAGAAATTGGTTTGTCTGGTAGGGTGTTGGTTTCAAAGTAATTCCTGATATCCAGCTCCTCCCCCTGGCAGGCAGATATAAGGGACTGCACTCCAGCATTCTGACCAGAACTGAAGAAGCAGTTTGGATGAGCTGTGAAACGTATTCAGCTAAATACACTTTGTCTACTTGACAAATTTAACTCTCCTTTGGTTTGCCTGGAATGTTTTACAGTATGGCATTAAATTAAACCTTTATCTCCTTGACCAAGACCAGACCAAGTTACAGGTCAGATCTGTGCTTGTTTTCTATGTATTTCTGAGCTGTACTTGAATAAATGTAAGGTAGAGCTGTTTAATGTCATACTGTGGAACATTCCAAGTAAAGCAAGGGCATATTCATAGAAACAAGCAGAAGACCCCCAACCAAAAAGTTACACAGTGCATCCTTTGCATGTATCCAAACCACTCAAGGATGCCATACATAAATAATTTTACATCTTCACTTTTTGTTGTAGCACTGGCTATGGAGAATGCCTATTAGATGAGCCTGTGGGGAGGATTTACGAGTTGCCCACTCTACTTCCTGGTCAAATCTACAACGCCAATAGACAGTGTGAGCTGATGTTCGGACCTGGATCCCAAATATGCCCATATATGGTAAGTTGACCTGTAACTAAACCCTTATAAAAGCAGTGAATGTCTACATGCAAATTAAAACCTTATTGTAGACTACTGAAACTGAATCGGGCTTGTTTCTGGAAAGCAGTGATGTAGTATTAAACATGTTAGTCTGGTACTTAGAGTGAAAGAAGATGGCAACACAACAGGAAATAGCTGCTTGGTTCCTTTTTAAAGATTCACATGTGTTTTGCAGGTGATGAAAGTGTGTTTGACAGCTTGCTGACTTCTCATTTCAGAAACAGTGCAAAAGATTGTGGTGCACGAGTGCAGAGGGGGACCATAAAGGATGCCGCACACAGCACATGCCCTGGGCAGATGGGACCGCCTGTGGAAATGGGATGGTGAGTTTACAATCAGATATATTAAGTCTCGATGTATTCTCACGCCTATATCTCATGTTAACTTTGATGATATGTTGAAAAGTGAAAGATATTAAAGCATGCTGCCTCGGCATCTCACATTGGATCTAAATCTAACTTTGGCAAAGCATTTTTATGAGGTGCAGTTGTGTTGACGTATTGAATTGGGGAGGTGTTGTTAAGACCACCCATGTGAGACCTGAACCTGCTTATGAAAATTTTGTCTTTCATATGGTCCCATCATAATTTAGAAACATAGAGTGGGTCCGTTACCTGGTTTGGAAGGGGTCCTGCTGCTTGTTGGGCTTGTTTCAGACTATTGTTCTGATTTCGACTTTGGTGATAGCAGGCCTCGGACTAGTTTTGACTAGTTTGTTCTGTTTTAATCATGATTCTCTTCTTGTTCTTGTTTAGCACTGTTTCATTAACCTTTTCTATATATGACACTATTAAAGGTTTTTATTAAATTTGCTTGATATATGACTAAACGCAGCAACTAGATCTGACTGCAATGCATTATGCCTGCCTTTCCACAATACTTACTAACATACGGTAGCTGGCACACACTAAAACCTCCCATGAAGTGATCTGAATCTTGATGCTGGTTCTTTTCTAGTCAGATTCCATTCAATGATAAAAAGCTGGAATAATTTATCATGTATTACTCTGTGGAGCTGTGTTGTGCTTTTAGAAGCCTGTGTAAATGTGGTCAGGTGATGGCCCTGGTTCGAAACTTGAGGCCTTACTCTTGGTGTTGTTACGGGGCCCCAACCCCCATTAGCCTTCATGTTCTCCTCGCTCTGGGATGCTATGCTAATTAGGGGCTAAGACAGCGGGTAGGTCGCTCAGCATGCATGGAGAGCGAAGGCGGAGGGGGCAGGAGGAGAAATAGGATAGAAGAGAAACAAATAGTGTCTTGAGAAGGAAAAGGTGCAGGCTTTGGGGCTTTGAAAGAGTTCACAGTCGAGTCCCCTTATTTTGAACTTGTGACCCCAAACCTCTTCAAAAGGCGGGTGTGTGGGTCAGTGGACTGGCCGTAACAGAGCCAGGGTCCAAGTCAGGCAGCTAGTGCAATCACAAAAGAGCTCTCTCTGTGATTCTACAAGAGGAGGGATACTACTAAGAGGTGTGCTGGGGGAGAGGTTCTGACTACAAGCTGCTTATTGGTATTCATACTAAAACTTAACTCTTCTTTCATTACTCTCATGGATCTGTAGTGTGACTTGTCTCTTTTGCAGCCCATTTTACACTTCTATTGCTTTATCTATCTATCTATCTATCTATCTATCTATCTATCTATCTATCTATCTATATATATATATATATATCTATATATATCTATATATATCTATATATCTATATATCTATATATCTATCTATCTATCTATATATATATATATATATATATATATATAATGAAGTCCAGCCAAGACTGAGCCAGGTTAATGATTCAACGCAGTATTTATTCATTCATAACATAGGAAGTCAGTCATGCCACATTATGGGAACCATTGCTCTATCTGCCCTCTTCCCATGAGGCTGTTGTGATAGATGATACTGGATGCTTAGATGCTTAATCCATCTGTAACATGGAGCCTGCATAGTAAAGAACCGGAGAGGAGATGCTGTGAGTTTAATCACCTAAAGTGGCTTTAATAAGCTGAAGTGGAGCATGACTTGGGGAGATTGCTCTGTATGTGTGGTCTTTGCTGGGATCATAAACTGTGGTTTGGGATCTGGAAGCATACTTGCTGTATAGATTGTAGCTTCATAGCTATTTGAATGAAGTAACAAAGTAAGGTATCGGAGAAGTTTCAATCGACACCAGCAGCGTTGTTTAGGGCGGCAGAGCTTTGTTTCATGTGCACTGTTTGAACTTGAAAGAGAGAGGGACTACCAACAGTTACCTGCCCACACAAGAGATGTCTTTTATGTGGTCCTTTCAATTTAGGATGTTTGTGTTTATTGTGTTTTTTCTTATAACATCCTCAGATAAACTCTAGAGTCAGACATATGCCCCATGTGAAGGCACCAGTTCTTCAGCATAACTTCTGCCTTTTTGCCAAGCAACAGAACGTATTTATTGTCTCATGATTATTGTGGGATAATGGATGGATCATAATAGTAACTATGGACCTTAGGAGGTGTACTCCTGAAGAGTGACTTACAAGCAAAGTAAAGCAGACCTGTAAACACTGCATATTTACATATTTACATACACAACTCACTAAATACATGTTTTGAGTTCCATAGTAAAACACAAAAACTGGCTATTTTTTACAAGCCTGTTCTGTTATATCAAGTAATGACTGCATGAATCAAACTGAGGTCACTGACTAATGAAACGTGAATTAAATAGTTTACATACAGTTAACTGAAACAAGGAAATAGTCTCTCAGGATTCAAGTCGCCCCAGCCCTTTCCCTCCCTGCAATGATTGGCCTCTCACTGGGCGCCAGAGTGAGTAATGCAGTCACATGACCTATTGGCGGCGTGTCTGTCATCTGGCTCAGTGGTCCGTGCACTAACCAGGGCATCCCATCGCTTGTTGCCTATAAATACTGCCACCACCCTCCCTCTCCCCCTCTTCCCCATCCTCCCGAGGTCCTCCCTTTCTGATGGTTCTGCTTCAAAAGGTCCTGCCTGCTTGTCCTTTTGTGTGTGTGGGACATGAATGTGAATGACTTTGATGTTGGGTTTTGTTTCCATATGCTTGTATAAGTATTCATATTTGCAAGAAGTGCAAAGAGCCATGTCAAGCTTGTTCATTGTGTAAAATACTATATATCACAGACAATAATATTTTGTCTACAGCCCTAATTCAAAGTATGTGTGAAATAGTTCCTCACATATGGGTTATGGTAAGAAAAGGGCACCTTTAATTGATTGATTATTAAGTTTTTCCCGCCCCTGCAAGTAATTACTGAAGTCTGTCACGCTCATCTATTCACATAATAGGTGTAAAACCAACTAAAGCACTCCCAGATATTTCTTTCCTAATGGGAGCTAAATTGAGTGTTTTTGTGTAATTGAATAAAGGGGAAGTTGTTTTTGATTTTCCAGAACATTCCTTGGAAGAACAAAAAGAAAACCTGCTCAGCCAATTAGAGTGAGACAGTGAGATCATGAAAAATGAAGCCAGGGAGGATTTGAGTGTGTGGTCAAACTAGTGTTGGGGACGCCTGGCAAAGGACAGACCTGTCCTATTGTCTCAGTAACCGTAGTTCTGTGTTAAACATTGACCTTGTCTAAACGCCCTATGGGTTACATTGTAGTTATTTAAATATTCATAAAAATGTACAGTATCTATAAAATATACAATAATCTCCAGCATTTGCAAGGCTCTTTGCTGGTCTTGCATTTTGATAGAATCTGCTAAATAAATTGGTATGTGGCATTCCAAGACATGAATTTTTTCTTTCTAATACAACGAAAACATTACTAAAGCACGGACAAAACGCTCTAACCTGAAATAAATTGCAATTCAAATCTTTTTCCTAGTAAACAGCAGTTTTGCTGCAAAAAACTGTGTGTTCAAATAGTGTGAATGGAACAGCTTCCAGTGCCAAAGCTACTAATTCATCATAATGACAGCCTTCATACGTCCTGGAAAAGTGTTGAGTACACAGAAGGTGTAGGAAAAAACTGGCCGAGCAATGAGCATTTGCAGGATAGAGGGGAGGTTGGCTAGGGTCATGGTTGCATCATGTTGCCTCCTTTGCACTCTTTTCACACCCGTGCTTCTGTCAACTCTCTTCCCCCATTATGTAAACTAAAGAGAAAAAAAGATCATGGAAGAATGCATGCCATGTCAAAAGTCAGTGTAAATCATCCTGTAATAACAATTTGCCAATTTCCATTTCATAGGTCCGCCTTAAGACTTCTCCATAAAGGAAGTTTTATTGCTGCTCTCTAGATTATCATTATATAAAGTAGGTGCGGATGAGACCTTTGTCTGGTGCCATGTGTGGTCCCTTACACTGACAGGCACAAGCAGATGTTTCTGATTTTGCAGATTAAAGTCATGATCTGGGATTGTGGTTTGGACAGGGTGCCCTCATGAGGTCTAGGCCAAGGTGAACTTTGAACCCAGGGCCATGAGAAAAAAGGGAGTACAATATTAAAGGTGATGTCTATTGGAAATGACTGTGTTAAAATGAAAGAGCGGTGGCCTTTTAAACCTGTACCTTCTCATTCATGCAGTGATGTATGGCTTGGGTTCAGAGATTAGGTGCTCTCTGTTACAGTTTCCTGGCAATTACAGGGCGCTATCTTCTAAGTTGTCCAGTAGAATAGTTTTCAGCTGATGCTGTCTAGCAAAAGTTATCATGATACAGTAGTAGTACTGTAGGCTATACTTTAAGCTTGCAACAAAGGTGCTGCTTGTGTTTGGTTTACCTGTTGTAAAACATACCACTCCATTGTAACAGCAGAGAAAATTGTGTACAGAAAAGGCACAAAACATCAAGCATTGATAAAACTGTATAATCTCCAAATACACACTGAAATGTATAAGCTTGGCTTGACAACATTATAAATAATCATTTATTACTAACTTGTGTGTAATTCTTAAGGTTACATGTCATCTCTGCTTCTCTTGTAGTCAGTAGCCCACACAACTTAGTTTGTAGTAAAATACCGCAAGTGCATAAATCTGCTTTATTTGTAAAGTTTAAATCTGATTTATGGTAGACGCTGTGGTAGCTCACAGCCCCCTCTACATTTTGACCTTTACCTCAACATTTTAAGCTTCTTTTCAATACCAGCATCTTTCATTTACACATAGCTAGTCTACAATCCACTTGCTTATTTGCACTAACTGGCCTTTTCATTTGCCTTAAGGGCCTAGACTGGGTACAACCTTCTCTACCTTTTGTCTGAGCTTTGGAGGGACACAAATAGGCTTATCTTTTGTGACATATCCTGTACTTAAGCATATTTCTTCTGAATGTGTATCACAACACGTGTGAAAATCCTTAAAAGTGATATATATGTAAGCAGATCTGCACCTCTGTACTCGAGGGTGAGTAAGCGTGTGCCTTTGTGAAATACCTCATTTGAAACACATGCTAGTCACAGCTGGACAGGTTTGTCTCTGAAGACATTCAAATGTCTCACCACAGCCCCAATTGAGTATAAATTTTCAAAACCTATCTTGGGATGGAGGCCCGTGCCGCTGTCCTTACCAGCTCTTCCTATAGTCCTGTATTAGCATTGCCAACACAGGCTTTCACCTCGCCTTGTGTTTGTGCACTTCAGAAAGGAGCGACTAATTGGAATTCAGAGTGGCCCCAGATGCCTCCAGAGCCTAATCATTCTCACACTTTAGGCCACGCTTGACATGCACGCTCACAAGCACACACACCCGCACACACACACATTAGGTTTCCATACCTCTTGAGGACATTCTATTGACTCACATTAATTTCTTCAATAGTGATCCTAACTTAAGCTATAGGCACTACTTGCCCAACCTTAATCTAAATCTTATCTAGAGAGATATGTTTTTTTAATGCTGATACTGCTGAAGCTGATGGCCGATAAGCTCTGCCTATATTTGCCAAATGTGTCTCGGTCTATCTCTAACCCTGACTTTAACCTATTTTAGCCCATATCTTAACTTTAAACCATGTTGTTGATCTAATATAAAAATAAATAATTTCCATCATGGGGACCTGATTTTTGTCCCCAAAAATGAGGCAGGTCCCACACCCACCCACTCACACCCGCACACACACACTCACACTCACACCCGCACACACACACACACACACACAGACACACACACCCACACACACACGTATACACACATACATACATGTAGACATACAGATGTTTTTCCCCTGACACACCCACTCCCCCTGCTCTAATTCCTTCTTTCTTCTTTTCACCCACATCACCTTTTCAGGCCAAATAAAATGGTTGTAAACACAGGGTGCCAGTGGGGGGTGGGGGGTGGGTGGGGGTGGGGGGGTGGAATGCCTCAGAGGCTTACACAGGCTTTTGGTGCGCCCTGACAGACACTTCGCCTTGTGTTTGACAGTTCCTCGGGTCCTTACGCCTGGTCTCACTGCAGTGGTCCTCCTCGCTTAGCCCTTAAACTTTCTCATAAGAGGATAAGGGGGATGGGCGGTAGGCAGAGAGGTATAGAAAAAAGAGGTATAGAGGAGATGCTCAGGTCCAGTGTCAGATAGTTGGGGGAGGGGCCAGTTGTAACAATATTTAAAGGTGCACTGTGTAACTTTTCCGGTGGAAGGTCCGTCAAATGCCTTTCTCCCAGGAGATGTTATTGCCTTGTCTGGAATGTTTCACAGCACGGCATTAAAATGTTCTATCTTCATGAAGACCAAACCAGACCATGTTACAGGTCTGATCTGTGGAGAGGCAACCCTGCTCACAGTTAGAATGTCTGTTTTTAGGCCTTTTTTGAGCTATAAAGCCACCTGTAATTTAATCAATGTCAAGTAGAGCTGTTTAATGCTGTTTAATGTCATATATAACCAAAATGTTAAGTGCACCTTTACGTAGAGCTTTCTTAGAAGTTTGTGCTTACACTTTAAAATATGATATGTAAATATTGAATTTGTCTTACACTGTGGCCATGTGGATTGGTTGTAGGTAGAGATAGATCTGATAGTGCTGATATTTGCCCTTTTCTGCACGTTGGTTATTAGTTTTAAATCTCTAGCACAGTCCGATCTGTTTCTTTGGCCAACCTACTGCCTAAAGAATACACAGAAAGCGTTTTGAACACTTCAGTCTGAAGCGATAACTGCACAATACACGACTACACTGCTCACTTATAGGATTATGGGTGAGACTGTAGTTCACTTAACTTAAAGAATTTAGAGTAAATAATAAAAATGGCCCCACATAATAACCCAAAAATATCACTAGAGCCTATCACCCATCCATTTCTCTGGATGTCAAACAAACACAAAAAAAAAAACCAAATACTCAATATAAACTGTATGTAAAACATTTTGTAAATATTTCTCTGTTGCTGAAATCACTGTACTTTAAAATGGTCACGATCCATATTAGGCACATTTGACATTACTGTGGATCCTGGTGCAAAGGCTGCCAGGCTATTACTTGAAGTGTGATTGCATTATCTAAATGTTTGTGGCTTGTTTAGTCTGTGCCCCGCAGCTGTTAACACCTGTCTGTCATTGTGAGCACATTATACACTTTATCATTAGACTAGTGTGTAAACTAGGCCAGGGCAGTAGAGCCAGCCATGCCAAAGGGGTCTGCGTACATGTGTTTGTGGTTAGTATGACTCTGCACTTTTGGAGGTGTTCCTTATATAAATTTGTACTATTTTGTCAATTACAGTTTGGAATTTAGACTCTGGCCAAAATATCCATAGGAGATCACAAAATACAGTGCTCTTGATAGACTTGATGTACAGTGGTAGAGATAGACTCACATAGCGGTTGGCTGATTTGGTCAATCTGCTGTCTAAAAGATACACACAAAGCTCTATTTTAACACTTTAATGTGTAAAGATATTTGCTCAAGACTTGACTACACACCTCTTAAAGGTTTATAGAAAAAATGCATTTAAATTACATAATTTGGGGGAAATATTCAAAGTTGGTCATACATATTGGCTCAAAAATATGGGCAGAGCTTACTTGCCGTTGGTTGCTCTGGAGTTTAAACGATTGGCTAATCATTCATCAGTCAATGTAAAACTTAATTTGTAATAATACATTATCAGTTGGATTATTGTTACGCATATATATATATGATTTAAATTTTATAGTGGTGAAAATAGCATAGTCTGTGAATACGTTGCACATTTGTATTATTTTAATGGCCCGTATTACACTATTTTCTGATCTATGTCACTATAATGTTGTTATCTCTTCAAAAACAAATTGGGAGTTGGGCTTTGTTTCATTCACACACGTTTAACACACAAATCCTGCATATTTAGGCTATGTTCTTCTCTCAACCAGAAAACAATCTGCTTCACCTTGTGATGTCATGTGGTAATACAGGAGGTGCTCCACTGTGTTTTAAAACTCTAGACATTTTATTTAGAATCATTTGGATAATTTCAGCCCTGGAATTGCCCATCTCTGGTGAACAAAAGGTAAAAGGAGCTGTTGACTTGAAAACTACCGCTTCAGGTGGAACAGAGAATGCTGAGCTTTGGAGATGTAGACAGACTAACAATAAAGATTTACTCATTTACTGTGTGAATGAAACAAAACACAACTCCAGGTATGTTTTTGATGAGATAACAGCATTATAACTTGACGAAAAGCTCACAAGAGTAAATTTTGTGTAATGTAGGCCCTTACACAGTGTATGTTGGATGACAATATGATGAAGCCAGTCGGAAATATTGTTATCACAGCTCTAGAGTTTCCTTATCAGAGCGCTGTTGCTTTTTGTGCAAGTGCTGGCTTCCCAGACAGACGCCAGCTTGTCCTGCTTTCTTTCAATAAACAGAACCCCCATATCTCTCTTTGTAAGATTTGGTTTCTCTGTAGAGGAAATGATCCAGTGCTGTTTCAGTTATAAAAGATTTGTTGGCAATTCTTGACAAATGTCAGTTAGTGGTGACACAGTAGTTGATGAAATGTACTTTGGTGTGAGGTTTTCTACATAATTGAAGCATACATTATTTCTGAATGAAGTTCTTTACACCGGCACTGATGTTGTAATTCTAACTTGTAACAGTCGGAAAAAATGTGTGCTATGCTACTACTGGCACAGATAAAGGTTCTGTGAGTGCGTGCTTTCACTGACATCTTTTTTTGCTTTTTAACACATCTATTTGTGTCTGTATCAGTATCCCTCCCTAGCTATCCTGTTTCTCTTTGGACAGCTGGTGGAGTTGGACTCTTTTCCCAAAGGCAAACAATGGCTGAATTAGGATGTCTTTCTTAAAATATATCCTGAGAGGTAAACAAAGGATTAGGAAAGCAAAGTGGAACACCGCTCCCAGCTGTTGTTGCACCATCACTGCACCACTAAACTCTGTGTCTTCTATGGCACTGTGCCACCCTGCCCTAATGAATGTGTTTGTGTGCCCACAGTACTGCCGCCATGGCATGTGCATCAACAAGGAGCTGGACCTGCAGCCTGTCCATGGGGAGTGGGGTCCCTGGGGGCCGTACAGTGTTTGCTCAAGGTCCTGTGGAGGGGGGACGCGAAGTACCATGAGAGAATGCAACAAGCCTGAGTAAGAACCAAATGTAAAGATTATTTCACAGAGGCAAATATGAAGCTAACATCATTTTGTTTTTAGGCCTAGAAATGGTGGTAAATTTTGCGTTGGACGCAGAATGAAATTTCGCTCCTGCAACACTGAGCCATGTCCACGAGGACGCAAAGACTTCCGTGAAGAACAGTGTTCTCAATTTGATGGCAAGCACTTCAATATCAATGGCCTACCTCCTACTGTACGCTGGGTTCCCAAGTACAGTGGCAGTAAGTATCTCAGGAGCATTCTCATAGTGAGGAGTCAGAGCTGAGATCAGGCCATAAATATTAAGGCTCATATGATTCATCTTTGGAAGTGATGTAGATGTTCAGAAAGACACTTAAAGGACATAGGAAGATTTAAAACACCTTTATTTGTTTAGATCTGAACAGGTAAACTAAGGGCCAAATTTTAAGCTATTGTCATTTTGACATTTTGATTGAAATGTACAGTGATACGCTGTGCAAATAGACTAAATGAATACCACATTTTTCTCTCATTTTTATTAAACATGCTTCGGATTCATGCACATTAATCACAACAACACTTGGAGCTGCTTGGCAAGTTCTCCACTCACTGCAATATCTCATTCGTTTCTGTGATGATTTGCCCAGACTCCAGTATGTGCAACTCCAACTGCTGCATTCACTTATTTGATACTAGACAAGCTAAAAGGCCAACCCCTGCAGCAAGTACTTTTTCCAAACACAAGATTGCATTTGGCAAAGTTAGGCTATTCTACCTTTGTGAAATCCAATTTCTTAATTTCTTAAACTTTTGTGCATCCATCCTGTTTCCATACAGTTTTCACAAGCTTTTCATGTGTTTTTCATGTGTTTTCTTTTACAAAGTTTTAATGAAGGATCGGTGTAAGCTGTTTTGCCGTGTTGCCGGGACGATGGCGTACTACCAGCTGAAAGACCGGGTCATCGATGGAACCCCTTGTGGACCAGATACATATGACATATGTGTCCAAGGCCTCTGCAGGGTAAATATTAGCACAGGAATCACTCTCAAATAACATTTTATTAAAAAGTCGATATTTCCATTGCAACATACCAAAAGCAACAATATTCAAACTACTACTTTTTTATACCAATTTCTGTGAGAATAAAATGGCATTTAAAGGTGCATAGTGTAACTTTTTTGGTGGAGGATGCGTTGAATACTTTTGTCCATGGAGAAGTTATTGCTTTGTCTGGAATGTGTCACAGTATGGTATTACACCTTTCTATCCTAATGGAGACCAAACCAGACCAAGTTACAGTTCAGGCAATCCTGCTTAAAGTAAGACTGCCTGTTTTTCTAGGAATTTTTGAGCTGTAAATCTATAAAATTTAATAAATTTAATTTTTAATAATTAAATTTAATAAAGGGAGAGCAATAACATATCCATTGAAACAAGCAGGTGACAGACCCTCAACCAGAAAAGTTACATAATGCACCTTCAAATGCACTTTGATCTACACTGACATCATGTTGCATTATAGCTCGTGTCATTCAAAATGTAAAAAAAAAAAACGCCAAGTAGATTCTCAGCCCCTGATTTGTCAAAATTTGCCAGATCTGTTTTGTACAACTTCTAAGAGTGTACACCTTTCTAAACCCCCCATTTCCATTGTGTTTCATCTCTAGCAAGCAGGCTGTGATCATGTGCTTAACTCCAAAGCCCGAAATGATAAGTGTGGGGTGTGCGGTGGAGACAACTCGTCATGTAAAACTATGGCTGGGACTTTCAACGACGCTCAGTACGGTACGTCATCTCACATATTATTTACAGTACTACAGAGGGAGGGAGAGCAGCCAAATCTTAATCTTAAAGAAGGAATAATGTAAATACTATTGCCCCAATGGAAGTGTAATGTAGCCTCAAAGTAATACATGTATTTGTCAAAAAACTTCACAGATAAGGACAAATTGATATAGGTTTAGTTTGTTTAAGTAACATTTATGTATGTAATCACAGGAACAACAAAGAGGGTTTCTAAATGAATAATTACAAAAACATAAAATAAAAGTAAATTGCTTGTACCAAAACACACAAAAGTTAAAATGCCAATTATCTACCTCTATTTTATACCCCCATACCCCTGCTGTACGGTTCACAAAAATGCACATTAAAGTACTTCACATAACATATTTAGATCATAATCTTACCTTTTATAATTTTGAAAATGCTGTATTCACTGAAAACAAAATAAAGATCAGGAAAGGCTTAAGATTACTCAGACATCAATGAAAAAGATATAAAAAACACTTCAGGCATGTTAGACACAGTACTGCCATGTGGTAAACACCTCCAAAAAGGCAATTTTGTAAGTTGTCATATCATCTCTGTATCATGTGATAAAAAAGTGCTTTCCTAAAACGTACTGAATTACAACATTGTCATAATCTTTTGATATACATGACACCCGGTAAACATCAGAGACTTCACATGGACTTGCTCACATGCCTTTCATATTAGGAGCCGATGTCATGTCTGGTAATGTTTAAACACTTTCAGATTGACTTTGAGGAATAACTTCTATTTCTTTTGCACCAAGAGGAATGTTGCAAATGAGATTTTTAAGGAAGATTTTATATCCGTTCTTTCAGTATCACCAGAAAACTGACATCACCTCCTTCAGCTCTCCTCCATAATGGATGTTGTCAGCGAATGCCAAATCCTGATTGCGCCTGACCCTTTTAGACCAGCCAAATTCAGAAGCATTAGCATAAAAGCCCTGGATGTGGTGACTCTTTATTTTGTTACTTTGGCACTGGGTTTAGCATACGGCCCCCATCCATCTGTTTTCTTTCGCATGTGTTTACCAGCAAGGACTCTATTAAAGCAAGCGCCCGTATCTTGAATAGAATGGTGTAATCCTAATAAAGATGACTTGGAGGATGTCCCTGTGCCTCAGGGATTTGTCCCAGGCTATTTGTCCATTTTAGCTTTTCCAGATACAATGAAAAAAGTTCAAAGGGTGAGGCGTGATTATAGATAATGCATTTAACAAGCCTACACAACGATCTGCAAATTGTTACCAATAGCTGCTGGAGAAGTGATCAATTCCTAATCTGTGAAGAATAAATCACTGTTGCTCAAATTGCGGTCCAAATAAATGACTCCTGTAGCCACAACTGCCCTGGAGTAGACTGACCACCCTAATCACTCCAGCAAGGTGGTATGACTGTTGCTGAGTTAGTTAAGACTTCATTTTAACAGCTCATGTTAGCTAGTCTAGATGGTTATGTTTTGAAAGGATTGAGAACCATAATTCTCCTGCATAGATCTAACAAACTACTTATTAAATGATGCTATAAATCAGGCCACTACCACATCGGGCTTATGGACTGGTTGCTCTCTCAGCCACAGCAGTTTGAGGTGAACTCTGGCGTTCCTCAATCACAGCTTGTGCCTTGTGTTTTCTCTTTAGTGGTGTGTTTACTGTTCATTCCCGGGTCATTGTGTGGTGGAGAAGGATTGGGATGTGGTCAGGGGTTAAGCTGCAGGGATCTTACAGAGCTCTGGTGGCTTGTGGACACCATATTTCTTTAAAGATGGAGGTTTGGTAACACTTCATAATAACTTAACTTTAATTAGCCTTAGCAATGCAAGAATTTAATTCATAACAACTGCTTATTAATGATGATTCAGGATTAGCAACTACTTAATGAATAGTAATGAATACTAATCCGTAATGATAAACTATTTGATCATTATGAATTAAGTCCTTCATACTTTATTAAGGCTAATTAAGGTGTAGTTATTATAAAGTGACAATGGAGATTTAGTTTCAAATGTGTTGTGTTTTATGGATTTATTATGTTTGGTTATTTGAGGATTTTCAGTTTCATTTCACGCAAAAACATATAAATGTATATTAAAAAATGCAAAATGCCACTGTATACAGTATACTACTGAAATACACACGTAGGCTTCTTTAGCAACAAAACAAGGATGCTATGAAATTTGGATGACTACAGAATGAAGCTATACAACAGAATCAAATACTAAAAAAGGTGATTAAAAGATATATTACAAATTGATGTATGGTGCATGTGCTGTAGTAAATACTTGGGTTATTAAATGCAGCTTTTTCTTTGATAACTGACTACCGAATTATGCAGTAGCAAACCAAGTGCTGCCCCCGAGTGGCTCAAGGTGCTGAGCTTCTAATCTTATCATGCCCTTACCTTTGTCCACAGTGAAAAGCTAAATTCACCACAAAATAATTAGTGTCCCAAGTTCCAAGACAATTTTCGTCTCACCTTTTGGCTTTGCTGTGTTCTTTTACTACTCACCACTACTCTCCCTGTCAGTCTTAATCTATAAGCTTACTTGTTTTCTTTGTGTTCGTTTATCACGGGACAACAGAGCCAGTGTAGTAATTAGAGGCCAAAGGTAAGTCCAGGGAATAATTACATATCATTTGACGGTCACCCCTACAACATGGTTCTCAGTGAAATATTTGAGAACACTGAAGCTTTTTGTAGTTTGTGAATCCCCGGTATCAGATTTTCTTGACTTTTTTTTTTGTTAGGTTCCTCAAATGAAAATGTTTTTACTTATAGTCACCATATTGGAAAGCTGTTTTCATTTTTGTCTTTTAAAGAAGAAATAGTTGAAATGTATATCATAATATAGAGTATCAGGGGTCCATGTGGAATTATAAAATTTAGATCCAAAATACTGACATCTTAACAGCACTTTTTTTTGTTGTTGTTGTTGTTTTGTTTTTGTTTTTTGTTTTTGTTTTTTTGTTTTTTCCTTTTTTTAATATTTTGAGAGTTTGGTTGCTACTAAATTTAAACTTTGATTTCAGGTCTTAGCCCTGGATGTTGTTATTGCAAAATATGGTTAATTCCCCAGGAAAAAAAATAATTAAAAAAATAGCTGAATTTGTCTTTACAATGATTTCCAAGAGAATGCAATAAATATTTCTGCACACTTATTCACGTCACCCTTAGTTTTTACACTATTTAACAAATATTTAATTGTTGTTTTTTAGGTTATAACACAGTTGTGCGGATCCCGGCCGGCGCCACCAACATTGATATCAAACAAGTCAGCTACTCCGGAAAACCAGAAGATGACAACTACCTCGGTGAGTTCACTTTGTCATTTCAAGGATGTGGTTTGAAGCAGTGAGTATCAAATTACACGTTTGCCCAAGAAAAGCCATCCTTAGCTTTAAGCAGAAATAGCTCATAAGACATAGTATATATCACTAGCCTTCACTTCTCATTTCAGGTCAATGCCATTATCCCCTCATAAGATTCTAAACCACCCAGGGTTGGTGACTTGGAGGGTAAAAGAACTGTGCTGTCTGAGATTTTTTATAAAGAAAAGGAAATTTGCGGAAGGAAACCACAAGGGGCGTTGGTGCATATGGTTATGGCAAAGAAGTTTGGTTGGGAAAGCAAATGGAGTGTCAACTTCTAGGAAAGATAAATGAGGCAGCAATAGGTGCTAATTAGACCCATGTGGAGCCCAGGCTGCCTGAAAGTGGATATAGGGGTTCATGGTGAGACAGGGGCACCGCAAGTGTTTGGGTGTCTTAGACCAGGAGAGAAACTCAGGCTTTAGACTGGCTCGTGTCATCAAGGTGTTCTTAGCTCAAAAACACATCTGGTCCTGTTCCCACTCTGCCCTGAGAAAGTCTGGCCATAGTGTGATTGACTGTGAGGATGTCAGTCAAAAGCCTGGTTTGAATTTTGGATGTCTGGTGAAATATATTGGACAGTGGCAGGTGCACTCTCTCTGTGTGTCAAAATGTTGAGAATTAGCCTATATCTTATAAACGTACACTTCTGTGAAATATGTGGATATATATGTGAATATATTATTTTACTTGTCTGTCAAGTCCATGAGTAATGTTAGTCACAACCTAAAGATTAAAGTTTTGTTTTTTATTTCAAGGATAACATTATGTTAAGCAACTGACAGCATTGGCATAAACGACAATCCAGCTGTGAGATTTCAACCCGTTTATATCACATGTTTTATCCATGGACTCCCAACATCTTTATTGGAAAGCATACAAATAAAGCTTTACTGACATAATCCAAATCATTAATAACTCATATAAATCACAGTCACTAAACACTTGGTCCTATACTATTGAAATACACTGTCAGTCTATTGTCAAGAATCTTCTGGGACACTCAGTAAGACAAAGGGTAGTTAGTGTTGAGGCATAGCAGCAGACCTTAATGTAAACAGCACTGTGACTACAGAACTAATCACAAACATTGTTTTGGTATGGTCTCAAAGAATATAATTAAGTGCATTTTTCTTAGAAGCATATGTTTTGAGGCACTGAAAATGTGCTCATTAGTCACTTCATGCATGGACCATGTGTGGATGTTTATGTACTTGTTTGCTTTGCACTAGTGAATATCTTACAGTTCAATGTCAGTCACACAGGCTAAGCCCAAATTACACCAATTTAGAGGTTTTTTGCATATGCCCTCTAACAATCACACAGCCACAATACTGGCAACTCTGATCATGTTTATGCAACAATGATGTATTCCACATTGTTTAGACAATAGTGCTGGACCATCTTAAACAGTCTTCACTAAGGCAGAAGTTTGCTCTTGACATGTTTGTGTATTTGTGGTTGCAGCTTTATCTGATGGCAAGTCCAACTTTCTTCTGAATGGAAACTTTGTAGTGGCCATGTTCAAAAGGGAAATCACCTTCAAGGGAACAGTTATTGAATACAGTGGGTCAGACACCAAAGTAGAACGAATCAACTGCACAGACCGCATAGAAGAGGAGCTCATCTTACAGGTAGTGACCATTCACCCAAATCCATGTTTTACCATGTTTGACAACCCAGAAAAAACAGGTGCACACAGACAGAATAGGTAAGTCCTTTTAACTTATCTGACCTTGCTTTCCCTTTCCTAGGTTCTGTGTGTGGGAAACCTTTACAACCCAGATGTGCGCTACTCCTTCAATATTCCCATTGAGCAACACAGGGAGCAGTTTCTGTGGGATCCTTCAGGCTCTTGGCTTGAGTGCAACCGCATTTGTCAAGGTATGGACCGGCATCTTATGGATGTTAGGAAAGTAGTAAAGCTGCACAACGGGGTATAAAACCGACTACATATACATTAACAAGGCAAAGGTGGGATGATTTTCAAAGAATTCACGTAAAAACAATTTAATGATTCATGAAAATAACTATTCAGGTGTAACTGAGTGTGAAGGGTTTAATGTGTGAGATAAAACATGTAAAATGTCATGTATTTCAATAATTTCTCTTGGATAAGAGCCCAGTTTTACTATAGTAAATGATTTAAAGAATGTGGTGTTTATTGTCTGAATGCTGGGATGCTTGTTGTTGCCGTATACTTCTTCCTTGGATTTGTTTGAAAAAGAGGTTATATGCATCTAGGGTTATCAAAAGTATTGAAAATGAGATACTAATCAATACTAAAACTATTATAAAACTATTATTTTACTGTTCAGAATGATCTTTAACCTTAAGAGACGTTTAAGAGAAGAGAAGAAGAGAAAGACCATGTAACCAAAATAAACTGCTATTATTTTAAAATTAGCCTATTGTCGGAAAAGATTATTTTTATTATCACTGAGGTATCAAAATTGGTATTGAGTATTGGTATTGAGTATTGTTTGAAATTCTAGTATCGTGACAACACTGTATGTATTACTTTTATCCATTCATCCATTGTTTTACAATGTCCCCGCTCCCTCACACTGACCCTGATATGACCCTGCTGACATCACATTGTCTAACACCTTCCCATTGGCCCTGTAACTCAGTTAAGCCCCTCCGATTCCTTTACTAGAACTTAGTCAGTCACCCACTCAGCAGCTGGTCAAGCCCCATGGGTCAGAGTGCAGAGTGTGAGCTGGTAAATAGACCACCAAACGCTGGCTGATGAGAGACTAGCTGGAGTAATGCTGCTTAAACTGGGTCTCATTTTTCCTTCTGTTTTTTTTGCACAGGTGAGAAGAGACGAAAGGCTGTGTGTGTGCGTAAGAGTGATCATCTCGAGGTATCAGACCAACGATGTGAACACTTACCACGACCTGTGGCTGTTACAGAGCCCTGCAACACTGATTGTGAAGTCAGGTGGGAATGAAGACACAGAATTATTTACTTTTATTACTTTACCTTTTTTTTTTTTTTTTACCTTACTATTTATTATTTTTATTTTTTTATATTCATTCATAAAATATAAAAAAAAACATCAACAGTGTCATAAAGTATATACAAAAATATATATATACAAGAAATAAATACAAATGAGCTGAAAGAAGAGTATGTTATCTGCCCACTTTTCCAGACAATACTTTAACAGATAGTTACTTTAAAGCATGTTAATACATTTAATTTAAATCACAAACATTAATCCATTGCATGTATTTTATTTTCATGTCAATGATATGATTAGGCCTTTTTATTGTCTACAGTCTATCCCCAGTTCAGACTTTGGAGGAAGATATTTTTGTGTAAATTGCCACAGATTCAAAGTTGATCTTGTTTATGTATATATATATAT
Source organism: Odontamblyopus rebecca (assembly GCA_030686955.1). Classification (NCBI taxonomy): domain Eukaryota; kingdom Metazoa; phylum Chordata; class Actinopteri; order Gobiiformes; family Gobiidae; genus Odontamblyopus; species Odontamblyopus rebecca. Next base: position 24,650,449 of record CM060659.1, read on the forward strand.
ATACACACACATATATACATATATATATATGTATATATCATTCATTTTTTGTCATATTGTCCACCCTATTTTCGTATATTTTTTGTGTATTTTGGTTTAGGATACATGTGTCACACTCTAGTTCAAGTTTATTTGATACATTTTAGCTATACTCTGGACAGATTCTGACATAACCTGACTTAAACATAATTCTCCAAACTTTAACTGTTTTATTCCAGATGGCATGTAGCTGGTAAAAGTGAATGCTCGGCTAAATGTGGCCCAGGTTACCGCACACTTGATGTTCAATGTATGAAGTACAGTCAGACAAAGAGGCAGACTCAAAGAGCAGAGGCCAGTGCCTGCACAGAAGTGTCCAAACCTCAGACCAGAGAGCCCTGCCACGGGGACTGTCTGCTCAAGAGTTGGCAGTACAGTGCATGGTCACAGGTATTATCATTTGGTCATTACTTAAAGGTCCTATAGTGCACAAAACGGACTTTTCTGAGCTTTAAGCCATCTTAAAAGGTTGCATCAAAAGCATATGTGGAGTTGTGTTTTGTTTCATTCACCCCTGTTTGAGTAACCATTTTTTATTGGTCTGTCCACATCTCCAAAATTCAAATGCTCTGTTCCACCTTGGGATGTAATTTAGTGGTAGTTTTCATGTTCACAGCTACAGTTTACTTTGAGTTCAGTGGAGATTGGTAATAGCAGGCCTGAAATTAGGTGAAGGTGTCCGGAGTTTAAAAACACAGTAGAGCACTGTGTTATTACCTTGTATTATCACATGACATCGCAAGGTGGAACAGAGTGTTTTTTGTTTGAGAGAAGAAGGGTTTGTGTGTTACATGTCTGAATGATACAAAACACAACTCCAGGTATGTGTTTGATGAGGAAACAACATTATGATGGCTTAAAAAGTAATGTAATATGGGGCCTTTAAAATAAAATGCAGTTTATAACATTTGTTCTGGACCTTACATATGATTTCTTATATAGTGCTCAAAAACATGTGGACGTGGCACCAGGAGCAGAGAGTCGTATTGTATGAACAACCTGGGTCGCCGGCTTGTGGACAGAGACTGCAATGAGTACCAAAGAGTGGTCACTGAAATCTGTAATGATCAGCCTTGTCCCAAATGGACTGTCAGCGAATGGAGTGAGGTAAGAGACAGATGGTAAAAAATAACATCACAGTTTTCACAACCTTTTATGAATGCGTACGATTTGGCACGCAAAAACTATGACTGCCTTTAAGCTGTCAATAAGCAGCTAATAATACATTTTAAGGCAACAGTAAACTCTTCTCTTTCTATCTTTGTTTCTCAATCCTATTGCCCCTCTTTTGTCATTAGATAGATATTGTTATATACCTTACCTGTCACTATGATATGACTCTATGGAGATGTTGCCGTTTTCTCTTGAATGTTCCACAGTATGGTTTTAAACATACAACTATCTCCTTGGAGAGGAGGTCAAGTCACAGGTCAGATACCTTTTCAAGATATCTCTGGCCTATAAAACCACTCATTATATTAAAAAAAATGCTAGATTGGTGTTTAATGCCATACTGCGGAACACTAAAAGCAAAGCAACAGCATCTCGCCCACCAAAAAAGTTACACAGTATACATTTCAGTATTTGTATTTTTGAGGTATTTTCTAACTAATATTGCATCCAGACTGAGACTGGCAAGCGGTCTGGCATCTGAATAGCAATTGAGTTAGTTTAATTAATTTAATTCCAGTTAGCTCCTTATAAAACCCTTCATGTCCATTTCTGGTTTTAGTGTTTAGTGACTTGCGGCAAAGGGATGAGACACAGGCAAGTCTCCTGCATCATGTCGAGTGGAGGGGAGAAGCTAAGCGAGCACCTCTGTGACCAGTCCAGCAAACCTCCATCTGTGGGGAGCTGCGAGCTGCCAGACTGTGCATCTTGGCAGGTTGGAGTCTGGGGAGCGGTGAGTCCCACAAATTACGCCTTACAATATTATTCCTCTGACACACCAAGGTTTGGGTTAAGGCGACTTGATGCAGAGTTTGACAGAGGAAATGAGTTTCACGTGTGGCTCATGTCTGTATAGCTTACTGAGTGTGCATGTGTGTGTGTTGGGAGAAGTAGTGTATATTTCACGGTTTTGTGTATTTGTAACTCAATATAGTAGCTCCTAAGGCAGGAGTGTGCTCTAGCTACAGCTGCTATTTCCTCCTTGGTGCTTACACTTTAGCCTCATATCCTGTCAGACTAAAGTTGACCCCACGGCTCAAACACATAGCTTCCTATAGTTTCCAAGTGGGCTGATTTGACACTGTTAGCCTAGCTGCATCTCAATGACTAAAACAGATATGAATGGCTGTCCTTTCATTCATAGTTTATAGTTACAGACTTGATGGCCTCCCACGTGTGTTTGCTTTGAGACACATAGTTTTATTTGCAAAGCTGGGGCAGATATTAGCTTGTTAATGCCTGTGTAATTATAAATTGCAACTCAAATAAACCTTTCTGGTGACACTTCCTCTGCTCTCAAATGCGATTGGTTTTTAATAAGGTTCCGTTTTAGGATGTGCAATTAGCAATCCTGGATTGTGTGTATGCATGTTTAGCAAACATAAATCTAACTTGAATAAACTCATGCTTGCAAAGTCTGGATAAATAAGACAAATCTGTTAACTCTAGTGAGATGATCACTTGCAGACACTTTGAATTCTGGACAATATATCGCAATCAAATCGAAATCTCAATTTGAGTTGGCGCAGTTACTGTCAAATAGCAAAGGCTACCATTATTAAGCTGAATGTCCTCTGTAAAGAACAAAATATCTTGGTTTTAATAGAAAAATTGTCAAATATGTTCTGAAATTGGTGAGATGCTTTGATTCGTTTCGCAGTTTGCGTTTCAGTCTTCTCTCATATGTTAACGCTCCTGCTAATGCTGTTAACAAAGTGCACGCTGAACAGAATCCTACTTTTTAAAAAAATATTTTGCAAATCCAGTCCCAATGGCCAAAGTAAAAAAGTTTCTCTGCTTGACTAATTTCAATTTCTTTCTCAAATAAGTATATTATGTAGTATAACATTTTTCTTTCTTTTCTCCAGTGTGCAGTGACTTGTGGCCATGGCTATCAGATGAGAGCAGTCCGGTGTGTTTCAGGGAACTATGGGGACACAGTGGATGACCGGGAGTGCAATGCTGCATCCAGACCCAGAGATAGTCAGGTACAACTGGACTCACTCTCAAGTTTCTACATTGAATGGTTAAGGAAGTAGTGAAAGCCATGCCGGACAAAATGTTTAAACCCTAAAAATGTGAATTTATCACATCCATAAATTTTCTACTGGACCCAAGATGATATCCCCTTTTCCTGATAGGCAATAATTCTATACATTTAGATACGTTTTCAATACAGTCTCATATTCAACTGTTAGCTGTATCTTTTTCTTTGACAGACATGGGCACTAAAGCCCCTGTGAACTACTGAACCTGGTTTATGGAATCTATCACAGATGTGTGGATTAGGGTTAATATAGTGTACATATATTTTAGAGGTGGTCATTTATCATCTCTATGGTCAGGCTATGGGAAAACTCAAAATGTGGGAAAACTCAAAATGTATGATAATAATGTTATCACTGTATGTAGGATTGTGAGATGCCAGCATGTCCTCGGGCCTCCCCTGTTCAGAGCACCCCACGTCCAGAGAACTCAGTCCAGCTCCTGACCCAGTGGAGATACGGCTCTTGGACTGCTGTAAGAACAAATTATGAATTCACCAACATGCATTTTGGTTTCGAGGCAATCCTTTATCTTAAAATGACAAAGTATGTGTATTTCTCCATGTCTGCATGTCATATATTACTATGATCCAGCAACCACTGTTTCCTGTGTTCACCAGTTTAAGCTGGCATACAACATTTATATTGTTTATATCCTAGCATTCCTTCCTGAGAGGACATTTTATACTGAGTCTTGATCCTGCCTGGCATTGTCTCTTCTACCCCCTACTGCGTTAGAACAGTTATACCCACATACACTGGGTCTGCTGTCTTTTGCTCTGAGGCCCCTCTGTCTCCCTGATACTTTTGCATTGTTACTGGCTGCAAATGAAAACCAGATTTCATCTAAACACAAGTCTACGGTTTCTAAGAATGAATCCCTGTCTGTCAATCTGAAAGTCAGTGTGAGCTCACATGTCAAAGAGGCCAGCTCCAGTGTGGTCCAAAGACACACATGTACACTACTGCCATTCAGTTTGTGTGAAATCAGGGTATTTAGAGGGTAATTGATACCACCAGGATATTAGCACTCCCATTTTGTCTGGAGCCATTTGATTGCATTAGGTATTCATCCAGTCACAAATGTTTGCTGTCTTCTTTGAAATGAAGGAAGTGCACCTATAGGTGAAAGTTGATCAGGAAGTCATCTGAGGACAACACTGGGCAAGACAAAACACAGAAAGCAGAAATGAGTGTGGGTGAAAAAGTTTGATCTGTGTTTAAAAGATAATAACAATTGTAAGAACAAATACAGACACACGCTAAAATTATAAACAGGCAAGGTAACATTAAGCTATGATGAGCTATGGTTAGATGAAATTGTATCCAGATCCAATCACTCAATACTATAACAGTTGAACAAGTACTGATCTGGGAATAGATTTTAAAATGTTATGCATGAAGTCTAAGTTTCGTAATTTTATGTACTTATATTGTTTATACAAAAGCTTACATGTTCACCAGGAGATGAAATATCAAAACTAGAATTCTCCAGAATGCTTAGACCTCTGGCAAGACACCAGGATAAGGATACCTGGGCTCAAAGATCTTTTAGTTCAGGGATAATTGTTTGTTTTCCATTTTGTCACAAAACCATTGTGGATTAAAAACAATGATTAGTTTAAGTGGTCAAGTGCTTTATTTGTGACAACAAAATAGCATAGGTCAGTTTAAATGCTAAAACAGACCAGAAAAATCACCAGGAGAAATGTGTAAAATGTCAAAAAAACAAAATGGTGAAGCATCATTTAAGTCTTTGGGCATGAACCACAGAAGAACACGGGTTGGTCTAACACACAGGGGTTTGTATTCAGAAGTACTTAGCTGTGATCAGCCCGTGACGTCACCACGGACTGGCAACTAGAGTCAGCACTAAAACTTTGGGTCACTCAGGTTTTGGCCAGAAATCTGCTAATTTAATTAGTTTGAACTAAAATAGCCTAAAATTACTAGGAACAATAGATACTGCTACTAAAAATATATATACACAGCTTAGTAGTGGGAAAAATGTATTTAATGTTTAGTTCCACTTAAATTAAAGCGGTTGCAGGATTATTGCAACCTCTTTAACACATTGTTGAGAAGCTTATCTTCTGTGCCTTTGCTGTCTGCAGTGCTCGGTGTCCTGTGGCAAAGGGAAGCGTGCCCGTTACGTCAGTTGTCGGGATGCCCAGGGAGGCGTGGCCGACGAATCGCACTGCGCTCATCTGCCCCGCCCCCCGGAGAGCTCCTCGTGCTTCAGTCCCTGTGGCCAGTGGCGTGCTGGGGAGTGGTCCACTGTGAGTAACAACCACAACACTGTGTCCAATCAGCACAGATGTTTTTTATCTTTTTTATGCAAGGAGAGCACTCTTCCTGGAACTTGATGGCTATTTGGCACAGCTGGGATGTCGGACAGTTAAGACTGGACTTGCACTGATTAGCTTGCAGTCTGTAGGAAGTGGGGTTGCCTAAGGACCCCCAAATAATTGATATAGATGTACATGTAAAATTATTTTAATTATGGTTAAAAGTGTGGAATCTCTGAAGACATAAGGGCGCATGGCTCAGGGAGGAATGCATCGACTCCAAGCCCAGAGGTTTTTGTTCTTCTTTTTGAGAAGCTCTGCCATATTCACTATGATTCGCTCTGATTTCTCCTGACCTAAAACTCAACCTTTTCTTATCTTTGTAGTGTTCGGTGACCTGTGGAGGTGGTCGAAGTAGCAGGCAGGTGGTGTGCTCAAACTACCATCGTCCAGTGGATCAGTCTTTCTGTGACCCAGACGAGAAGCCCCCCTCAGAACAAGACTGCTCTGCTGCCCCTTGCCCCTCTGTGTACCAGCGCCAGCGCATTGACCAGCCTTATGGATACCCCCATGACCCGGGACGCCATCCTGGTCACAACAGCTGGAACGTGCCCTCAGCAGACAACCAATGGAGGACAGGGCCGTGGGGAGCAGTAAGTCATTGCCAATGTCTGTAATGCACTGTAATGAATGCAGTTTTGTTCATATGTTCAGTTCAGTTTTTCGTTCATATGTAGGACACTGTGTTTTTATGATGACCTATGGATGTAAACATGTTCCTGTGAACATTTGCACTTTGCATATGGGGCCATACATGGTAATGGGTTTTAGGAACAGCGCCAAGGGAAAGACTCCTCAGTGTACAAAGACTGAAGAATGTATACAGTATATTAGCTGTTTGTGTTAACTAGCACATACTTGCACAATTCCACTGTAGACTAGTGGATTAAGTAATATTGTATGTATGTTTGTAGAAGTTAGTGAAGGATAGTAGCAGGGCTTTCCTTTAGAATCATTGATATGTCTGCCGGATAGGCTTTAGGAGTCTTCCTCTGAAGTTCATAAGAGGCCCATTGTTCTGATGTGATCCGTGCAGTAGAAGCACTGGTAAATCTCATGTAATGAAGCTGACCAAAGGCATTGCTGTTAAAGCTCATTCTGCCTCCCTCACACTGGGGCACTGAGTGTGCTCACCCCTGCTGACACTGGAGATGCGTCATGTTAATTGGATGCAGAGCGTACCTACTGCTCTGTTCAAGGCTGTACTGCTCAGTCTGAGACTGTCCTTCACGCCTGATGTTTTCCATCTCACCAAGATAATGTTTAGCAGCACAAGCAAACTGTGCCTTGGTATGAGGAATAAAACATTTATAGAGTTACAATTCTGTTTGGTGACTTCACTATTGCCATTTGGAGGTGATGCAAATATGTTTGTGCATGCAATACTATCAGACATTTTACTTCAGTTAGGCAAAAAGTTCTCACTATTATTAAAAGTAAAAATAGTGTTTGTAATGCAAATGTTTTTTTTTTCTTTTTGTCTCCAGTGCTCAAGTACATGTGAAGGAGGCTTTCAGAGGCGAGTGGTGGTGTGTCAGGATGCAGATGGGCGAAGCCACAGCTACTGTGATGAAAGGGTTAAACCTGCAGAGTCCAAAAGCTGTGACTCCGGACCCTGCCCACTCTGGAACTATGGCAGCTGGGGAGAGGTAAGGCTGACTTTGGCTAAAGAACTACTTCTCAGCATAATAACACTGAGTAAACATGTCATTGTTTTTCAACCATCAGTGCACTCAGACCTGTGGAGGGGGGAGGAAAACACGCCTGGTGGTGTGCCAAAGGCCCAATGGTCAAAGGCTGAATGAATACAACTGTGATGTGCTGGACAAGCCCCCAGATATGGAGCAGTGTAACCTGCAGCCCTGTCCAGGCTCCGCCTCCTGGCACCGCAGACCATGGAAGCCGGTACGATAGTACTACCTTACCTTTATACTGTTACTTTGTGAGATGCCATTGTTGGCACAGGGTCTAAGTGAGCTCAGGCCTCTTGTCTGTTAGTGTTAATGCTGCCCAAAAAGTGTGGCTAAGTGAGCTGACCACTGGGTTTACTGTAAAACACCACTAGCGGGCTTTGGTCATGTAGACTCCCAAGAAAGGTGCTAATCTAAAAAAACAAAATGCTGCTTCACAGATATGTAGGGTGACACATTTCTCATTTGAGTATTAACGAGCAGGCTATATATTTCTGGACATTGATGTCCACCACTGTGACATATCTCATGAGGCAAAACTTTGGAAATATTTATTTCATATGTTTAGTGAAGTAAATGTTTTGATGTTATTGCTGTCATCCAGTTGTATCAGAAGTACACAATTGTACATTTGTGTATAAGAGTTAATATTATGACTTTATTGATCATGTTTGTACTTTTGTACAGTTATGAGTTTATTTTTGAAGTAGGTAGTTCTTATATGGTATTTAATATTTTTGTTGGTGCTCTCTCAGTCAGACTTCTCGTTTATCTTTATAAAAACAATTTGTACAGTGGAAAATATTTGTATCATTTGCTAAATTTAAAACATGTAGTATTCAATTCAGACATTCAGACAGTTTAACAGTGCACTGTGTAACTCTGGTAACAGGTCCACTATACTCACGTGTTTGTGGAGATGTTATTACTTTCTTTTTCATAGACACATTACACCAGCAGGCCAAGTTACAGGACAGATCTGTGGAAAGATGACCCTGCTGATTTTAAGGATGCATTTTTACAATAAAGGCAGATTATTTTAATGAAACATTCTAAGAAGAGAAATAACATATTGAAGGAGACAAGTGTGCACAGTGTACAGTTCACCAGAAAAAATTACATAGTACACACCAGTATCTATCATTCATTCTTGAAAACAGTACTCTTCACTCTAAGTGAGATCTTAAATCTTGTGTTACGTATTATACTAATCTGTGGGTAAAGCCATAACTGGTAACCATAATGCACAAGCATCACCAACCTCATATCTGTGAAACGACACTTTCAGGTGCTATTTTACCATTATAATAGTTACAGTGTTGAGCCTACACAAACATAGCTACATCATACTGTATATTATAATATACAGTGTGGTGGAGTCTTTGGCAGTTATCTTCTAAATAAGGCTCTTTGGCACATTTGTGTTATACCAGCCTCCATCAGCTCATGGCCATAATCAAAGCACACAGATACCTCCTCCACTCTCATTCCTTTGGCCAGTTTGTGTACTTTTGAAGGATTTATTCAAGACATAACTATTATTTATTTGTTTACAACTTATTTCCTTGTTGCAGCTTTATGGTCAGTCATAATTATAAAACCAAAAATAATGGTCTTTTTGCCCATTATAAGTAACCACTATGGCTCTAGTGCCAATTACTTCCTTTTCATCATTTAAGTGGATTTGAAGAGTAACTCTTCCATATACACGGCACTTTCTTACATGGTTATATAACGGGACAGTTTTCACATGCTCTGCTTCATGATGCTTTGACATATTGACTCCTAGCGGGTTCATAAGAGCAACATGACTTCCATATTAGTCGACACATGCTTAGCTTAGCTATCGTCCTCACAGAATACAATACTACACACTATGTAGTGATTAGAATGTGAACTTTTGCATTAAAGTATATTTTAGGAAATTGTGACCACAATATATATCACAAGTGTTTTGATGTCTCTGACAGGACAGCCCATCCTTAAAAAAAAACAAAAAACAGTCCCATTTTGCCCAACTGCCAAGATCTCAATATTGCCTTATCTTTTCTTATGTTGTTTTATTAATGTTTTATTTTGCTATTTATTTCTAGAACAAAAACTAAAAATCCCACGTGTTGATTTAGCCTTGTTGTTGTAAATATTATTAAAGAAACATTAATGTGACATTTGTGTTGTTTTTGCAATGCATGCTCCTTATTTATTTTAATGTAATCAGTGACAACAGTAGACATGGGTTACAATAAATAAAATATGACTTTTTTAGTAAAAATGATCCAGCCCAGAGGTTTGCATTAGTTCACTACTAGAAATCTAAACAGAACTTGACATTTGACCATTATTAAATTGACATACCTATATCCTTATATACTTATATATGCTCTCTACATCTGCACATAGCTGGGTCCAATAAGGCATAAAATAACTTTTCAAAAGTATGCTCCAAATAAACTTGAGCCCAGTTTGGCACATCTGTTTACCATTGTGATAATGGAGCTCTCTGTAATGTGTTTGGCATGAGAGTCACACATTTTTACCACACCAGTAATTAGTCTTAATTTAGACTAGTAAGAATGATATAGTAAAACTGATTAACATAACAAACTTATAAACATAATGCCAATGTTATTTAGTTACCTTTCATCTTCTTTTCATCACCATAACAGCTGATTGTGCCATAGTCAACAAATAATTGGATTACTCTTTTTTTTCCATAAAATTATTTTTTATTTCTGACAGGTTTATTTTTGTGTTGATAGTGCACCTCATTTAAAATGATACAATACACGAACAAACAATTATTAGGCTTTAGAAAGATCTTAATCTTAGTTACATAACATTGTCATCATTTGTCTCATAGTTTGACAGGCCTTACCTTATCCAATGGTATCTCTCCCCAAACCAGTTCAGCCACCGAATCATACTGTATTATCCATTATGGATATTGCAAAATTGTTCACCAAGAAGAAAAGAATAGATTACTCCCATTGTTTGATTACTTTGAAATATTGTGTTTATCCTAACAAAAGATTCAAATTTTTTCTTTTTTTTTTTGGCAACATTGAAAAAAAATGACACAAGACGATGACCATTTATTTGACATATACTACACCATAAAGCGTGCAGTCAGACATAATAACACAACATATCATTAGGAGTACAAATATCATTAACTAATGGTAACTTCCCTAAAAACACACTTTAAATATCAACAGCAGGACTGTGTGTGATAAATTAGGGCTCCATTATAAGAATTTATGCTTGTTTGTGGCTAAGTAAAACATACCATTTCCTGTTGGGAGCAGGTTTCCCATGCTGCGGGTAGGGGGTGACAGGATGGGGGCTGTAGTAATGTGTCTGTGGCCCAATCAGGCTCTAAATGAAACCCACATGCCCCACTTTGACATACTTGACTTGGGCCCGGGGCAGCCCTGTCACCCTGGGGTCACTCGTGGTGGTTTGGCCTGGCACATGTGTTTCTTGATGCTGCCCATATGCCACTGTGGTCCCCCGCGAACATGAATCTGGCCATGACTTTGGTTTGAATCTGAGGCCAAAGGCAGTGTTTCATTTGAACCTCTAAGAGAAGCAAAGTTGGTGATTTGGTAAAAAGTCAAGCTTAAGGCAAACAATTAAGAATTAGGGAGGAGACAAGCACATGTTGTAAGATGTTATGTGGTGATTGAAACCCCACCATCTTGAACTCTCATTCAGAATTTTTACTAGAATACATTAACACAGGCTGAGCAAAAAGGCAACGATGGGTGTATTAATATTGGACCAGAAATGTCAAGAGCTTTCAACTCCAAATGAAAAACAATCCTCAGTCTTAAAAGTGCACTATCCATGTAGTATTTTGAACAATGCAACCTGGAATTTGATAAAGGCAAAATAGATTTATAGAATAGATTTATATAGATTTATTTAATACATTTAATGCTATACTGTGGAAGACTCCAACCAAATCAACATGTTGGTGACAGACCCTCCACCAGAAGTGCTGCATAGTGCCCGGGGTGTCGGACTGGGAGGGTAAAAGGGTACTGTTTACCCAGGGTACATTGCCCAGTCTTCTTTGTAGTGTGGGCCCACCAAGGTAGTTTGGACCCAGGGCCCAGATTTTGCTGCCTACACCCCTGCATAGTGCACCTTTAAAACTGAATTGTAATTGGAAAAGGCTATAATTCTTCTAACATAAATAAATATTATTAGCTAGCAAACATTTATCTTTCTTTGTATCTATCTTATCTTTCTTTTCTTTTTTTTCCCTTTCTTGCACTTTTCCACAGTGCTGTCAAATATGTGTACCTATATAACACCAACTATCTTAAACTCATACTTATACATAGCACATTAGGACATTGACTTGTGAGCTTTAAGCCATGTTATAATGTTTTGAGTTCTGTTTTGTTTCTTTATTATTAGTCTACATCTCCAAAGCTCAAAATTCTCTGTTCCACCTTGTGATGTCATGAAGCGGTAATTTTCAAGTTGGCAGCTACTTTTTACCTTCCGTTGGGTAGAGATTGGCAATTCCAGAGCTGACATTATACAAGTGATTCTAGTGAAGGTGTATGGAGTTTAAAAACACAGTGGAGCACTTCCTGTATTACCACATGACATCACAAGGTGGAACAGTGTGTTTTCAGTGAGAGAGAACAACTCTGCCTAATGATACAGGGTTTGTGTGTTAAACATGTTGTGTAAATGAAACAAAAGCCAACTCCTTGTATGCTTGTGATGAAAAAACAACATTATAACATCAGAATATATCGTAATATGGGCCCTTTAAAACTATCCTGGTTGTTGTTTAGCAGGGGCTGCAAACAGATGCGGCGGGACAAAATGAGAGAAGACAGGGCGTGAAAGCCTGGAAACGTTTAGCTTGGTCTAGCCCAGGTCCGTGCACTGATACTGAACACAGCTGTATTCTCTGACATTGGTGCTGGTGTCTGCTTTGCCTCAGCTCTGTCAGTGCAGTCTTACTGAGTGCCTGTGGAGTCGCGTCTTGGGCTTAAATGGAGCTTCATAATGTGACCTACACAGACTCACTGGGGCCCACTGCTATTTGAACTTGTCATTGTTATCGAAGTGATGGAGTGAGATGGATCCAGGGAGCCTGAGGAAAAGAGGTTTTGTTATTATGAGTGGCAGTGATAAATGTTGGAAAAACCGCTTAAGCCTTTAACGTTCTGGTGCATTTACCTTTTGCTTCCAGTTTGATTATCTGAAAATCTCTTTGTACCACATTTTTCTTTATTTATTGGCATGCAGTGTGTAGTCATAGTAGCATGTAGGCCTGCCATGGTAAATGACAGGCCTATGATAAATGATAATATTGAAACTATTTTGTGCCACTGACCGATTAAAAAATAAAGCAGGATAATTCCAATAAACTTTTTTTTAAATACAATATCATTAGAAAGCATGAGCTACAGCTACTAAATAGCAGAAAGCTCAAATTTTACAGTAGTACATAAAAAAAGTCAGAAACCTTCACAAAAATATGCACGATAAATATTGAGCCTCAAAATATATTGTTCTAGCTTTCATGTATTGAAGGATAAGTTGATATAGTAATTATCATGATGGCCTAGGAGCATCTTTTTCTTTACTGGCCTTATTTCAAATCAGGAACAATATTTTTTCCAGACAAGATTTGCAGTTGCTATTAGATTTGGATTAAGTTTAAAAACCAGGATTCTGCTCAGAGTACTCTTTATAAACAACTCCAGGAGCAGTAACATTAATTGAAATATGAACTGATAAACTAACAGAAGAATCCCTTGATTGCGGCCCTGGTCCTAAGTCAGTACTAGTGGTGTTTTGCAGATAAATACGAAAAAGCTCATTTCAATCACTGTAGAACTTGGTAAAATGATTTGTGACCTATGCCTCCACCGTAAATTGGCTATTGAATTACTTTTGTTTTCCTTGTCCCATTACTGGTCTGTGGAGTCCCATTTTAAAGTCGTACAGTTTTGACATTTTCCTTTGAGATTCTGAACACACACCATTTTCTCTTTTGGCCAAATGTCAGCACACTTTTATGTCTCTATTTAATGTTTAGTTTTCCTTTGAGGCAAGCGCAGGGTCAAGATCTTGTATTCTTCTGAGCATTCCCATACTCCCTGGTGATGTCTAATTTCAACCACAGCTGTGCAGCATTTGGCATTGAACTGACTTGGACGTTTTTGTACATTTATGCTGTAAAATACCTCCTTAACTTTCGCTGTTGTTAACTTTTTTTTACATGTTGCTATGAGCCAAGCCTGGATTTTGGTACACATATTTTGGAGCCGTTTTGTCATTCGTTGACGTATGGTTACTTGGTGTATCCTTTCAGAGTGGTGTTGACTTAAAAGGGAAACACAGCTAAGGAAACTGTATATGTCTACTCAACAGTGTGTTTATTTAACTCTATGGTAATGGCAAAGTCAAACGTTGGCATCTTAGCATGATCTGTTTTTTTTTTTTTTTTTTACAAATTATTCAAGCATGCTACAGGTTTTGTGAGGTCTTTCATAAACTATATTCCTAGATGGGGACCTCTTCTCCCTCAATACTAACAACACTGGATCACATTAAAATGCAGTGTGCTGTTTTCAATTGTGGCCTTGTACATGACAGAGGTAATGTTTTTAATCTGGTTCAGACTACTTCAAGATGTGTATCTCTTAATCAGATTCAGGTTTTTTCAGATTGTGAACATGCAAACCGCTCACATGGGACTACAAGCCTTTGAAATCTTTGGGCCAGTCCTAAGCCTGTGTAAACAGAGAAAGGGGCTGTCAGCAAGGGTATCCAGTGTAAAAGCAATGTATTAATAAAGTATACAATATTACACTACAACGTTGTAAAAGCTGTTTGTGGAAAAAAGTTTGTGGAAAAGAGGAGATAATTAACTAAAATTGACAGAATTGTATAAAGCATGGATGAGAACCAATGAATAACAAATGACCAATGAAACAAATCGTTTTGACTATTCCTGAATGCTGTTTCTCTATCATGGTTCAGCATTTGAGTGAGAGAAGGGACTAAATGGGCAGAAATAACCGTACATTCTGATACAAATAATACAGGGTACAGCTCTATTCAATTTTAACATTGTGAAGATGCAGGTGATAACATTTCTAGACCATCAAACTTTGCCCTTTGATGTTGTTCTTACCCGCTCGTGGTGTTTTGACTTGTGCTTCTGAAAACCTGGATGTTCAGTCTCTGCCACATTGACTCATGTCCTGTTTGAGGAAACATTAGAACACTGTGATCCTGATAATCGCGCTGCTTACCTCTGTTCCAGTACCAACCAGATGAGGGAGTGACGATTCAGCCTCTGACAAAATACAGAAAAGCACGTTTTATTCCTAGCCTCCTCTCTGTGTAAGCTACAGTTTGTGAACTTCTTCTTGCTCCAGGTCAGTGCTCTTTGAAGAGTCACCATATGCCTCGTATTACCCTGCACTTGCTTTGCCATCGCTGGAATTTAACCCTAGTACAGACTAAGCCTTTACATTAGGTGTAGTTCAACGACCCGTTGCGTTTTGGTTGTGGGCACTAACAGAACAACAGTGGGCATTGGTGATTAAGAATGAGCCTCTCAATGACATATGCATTTCTACTGAATTAACCATGATCTTCAATGAAAGTTATTATTTTTAAAACAATTACAAGCAATTAATCAAATATAGTTCAAGATGAATCTGTATCAAGTAGAAAATTGTATGTATATCTTTAGTGGTATCACATCTCCCAACTTTTTACAACCGTAATGTTAACAATTGTGGTACTATTTACATCCTTATGGTTAGCAGGACAAGCCCATGCCTCTTGTACAAGGCTCAGCGCACAAGTCTGTATAACCAGGAAGCTCTTGCACAGCCCTTTTTCAGAAATATACAATGATCGAAAACAACTTGATGTAATGTGCAGTAATTTATTAGCAGAATGCTACACCACAACACAATCAGTATTCATACTGATTGTCATTCTGAATGCTACACCACAACACAAGCTGAGGGCATAAAAATTTAACTGAAACTAATTATAAACATTTTAATGTGTTGTTTTCGACAAATAGGGGGCCCCAGTTCCCCAGTCTCCACTGCCTTCTGCTACGCCCTTGGTTATGGACCAAATGCAGTTCATCTTCCACTAATGAAAACAACCACCTTGTTAATGTAATGTTATTTTAGTTTTGCTTTGTTTTTATGGCTTCACCATTAAGTCTGGTTTTAAGGGTAACCCCGGCTTTTATGTCCAGCCAAACATTTTACAAGCACAATTATAGCGCTTAATTGTTTTCATGCAGCTCTCAATGAAATATAAACCTTTTTTGGAGACCGCTGCTTATTTGAAGGTACATTATAATAACTACTTGCTCTGATTGCAGTGTTGGTTGAAAGATAGATACTCAAACTCAGGTCTTGGATGCCTAACGCTTTCCATGTGTGGTGTTAGCTTACCTGTTAGCGGAGGGAGGGGTCATGCTGAGGTTGCCGCCTGTCAGTCCTGCCGAAAGATATGGATCTCAAAAGAGTATATAATATCAGAGGGATTATGTCCTTACATGTACAACCATTTCATTCATAAAATCTCCCAGGGACTGTGTAGTACAGAGTTAGTTTATCCAGCTATAACATCCCACATATTTAATTCCTTCTTTATGGAAGATGATTGACAAAATGTTTGGCTGTAGTTCAGCTTTGTGCCAAGCGGAAAGAATTTATATCATGCTATTTCATAGTAATCCATGGAATATCTAGGACTTTAAGACCTTTAAGCCTCCTAATCATGTGAAATTAATTGCAAGGCTGACATGGGAGGTCAAATGTATCTCAATTACAAAGTAATTTAACACAAGGAATTATAGTGTAAACATTTTAAGCTTTTCTGATCTTTCAGATACTTTCTTTTCAAAAATAAACTTGAGGTTGTCACAGCAAATCAGCGTAGCATCTTCGCTCATTCTGTTTTACCAATTTTATTTTATTTATTTATAACTCTGGATACCCTTCGAGATGCAGTCCACTTGTCTATTTATCCAGTTTTTATGAACAAAAATACACTTGCTTGTGATGCCGTTTGATTATGCTACAAACATTGCAACCAATTTGCTTTAAACTTTTAAAATATGATTTGGATGAATAAAAACATCAATCTAAATACATTAATCTTGTTTAATATTTCTCAGTAAAGTTTTAAAGTTCAGACAAATAATGCATCTATAAGTAGTACAAAACTAAATTAGCTGTACAGAAATGCATCTTAGCTGTCAGAAGTAAGTGAGAAGTCTTACCTGAGTGCTTGGTGTTGATTAAAGTGCTTTGGGCTGTGACGAAGCAGCTAGGGTCCTGTGCTTGTGCCCTCTCGTCTTCCTCAAAGCCAGACCTGTCCCGTGCACCCTGTCCCACACGCTGCCAGTCCTCCGTTTGCCTGCCCCAGTCTTGATTAACTAATAGCTGACAGATGATCTTCACCAGGCTGGTAGGAGGAGCACTTCAATGTATAGCCTTTTTCTCATAGATATAGTTCAGCTCCAGAGCAAGGCACGTATGGCTGCGATTTCCTTTTTCCCTGTCTGTTTTTTTTTCTCTCTTCTCTCTTCTACTTTTACAGCAGAGAGGAGGGGCCAGCCTGACTAACCCCCCTCTCTCTGTACAAGTGTGTGTCTGTGCTGGTCCAAAGCTTTAGTTATCATTTCTTTGGCTGTGAGCTGCGGGTATGTGAATCTGCCTGCACTCAGGGGATGCTTTGATGTTTGTCGTCAGCTGAGCGGGCCCTATGTTTAAAATACCTGGGTAATTACAAAGAGCATGGAGCGTGTGTGTGCTGTGTCAACTTGTGCCTGAACAACATTTAACAGGCTCTGGAATTGCCTTTAATGGATTCTGCAAAGATAACTCCAGCAGGAAAGAAAACAAGAAGAGACTGTAATTTTGTCCCAAGTTGAAACATACACAGTCCAGTGTTGTGAATGGATTACAGAATATATCTGACTATACTATGTGCTGTGAAGGTATCGCAATTAGGACTGACAGTATTCAAAATTAGTTGCTTATGTGCACTGAAACCTGTATCAAAACTAGACACTAATTTGAACAAGTATCGCTACTAAAATATCACATAAACAGAATCAAATTTCACATTTCTTGCGTATTTTTAGAATGATCTAAAACAAATTTTGCCATGTAAAAAGCAGTTTAGATCATTAAGTTTTTTTTTTTTAATGTTAGTAGCCCTAGATACAAACAATGATAGAACCCCACATCATAAATATAATTTGGTCCTACTGACTTTTCTGAAATAGTTCAAAAATATTCCTTTAATGGTAATGGTTTTATTTTTAACATTGCTAATGATTAATAATAATAAATACCATTATATATATATACATATATATATATATATATATATATATATATATATATATATATATATATATATATATATATATATATATAAATATATAAATATATATATATATATATATATAAATAATGCATTACAAGATACCCAAAGGCATACTTCTTCCACATCTGACAAATAGTTCACAGTATTGGCTGTGCAGGCAACAGGTTTTATAATCCAAACATTATTATATGACCTCCGCCATTAGCACGTACTAGCAACAAACATAATGTGTCACCGTTACGCAACACACAGCTATCCTAATTAATGAACAATGAAATATTATGTTTATTATTTGGACTGGAAAATACGGCGAAATACGTCTTGTGTACTGTATTCAGCACTCATTCTGTATCGGGGTGTCCAGTCACAGAAATAGCATGCGCCCTAGTTACTGTCTGACCTCATGGAAATATTGGAAATATTTTTATCTCCAGCCATTTTGAAGGTTTTCATATGAATGTTGTTTATAAGGAGTTTTATCTTCCATTCTTGGTACCATAAAATACTTTTGTCAAGCTTCACTTTTTGTCCAAATCAGTGACTAATGCAACAGTGCACATAATGTTATTGCAAGTTTGCTTTAAAAGATTAGATTTCTGTACTGGAAAAAACATTTGAGTCAAATGTACTGTATGCGAATTGTTCTTCCAAAATGCAGTGGGAACACAAATGCCTAAGGAGGTTGTGGGCAAATTTTTTGTGCTGCCTGACAGACAATTTCTGCCTAGAACAGCTTCTTGATAATAGAAAAATATGCTGAAGTGAACATTGCAATCAAGGCTTTGCAAATCTCATTGGCTTATCAATGTGCTACACAGATTTAAACCAAAATTAAAGACAGTTAACCAGATTTTTTTTACCCCTGTCCAAATATATTGTATAAGCCGGTCTTGAAGTCAAAATGTCTGCATTGAATTATTGTCCAATAATCAGGAAGTGCAGGTTTGCATGCTAGTTGCAATTAGCATTACCACGATGCAAATGCCTCTCTGGCCTTCTGAGCGTTTATAAACTTAGAGGTACTTAATTTAAACATTTTTTTCATGTAAGAAAGCACAACATACAGTCTTCACACTTGTCTTATTGTGGCTTTAAGTTTTACATTCTCTTAACTTTTTTTTAACTTTTCAGTGTTCAGTGAGTTGTGGACGTGGCACCAAGCAACGGGAAGTGCTCTGTGTCTATCAAAACCAAACCAAGATGGAAAATGATCAGTGTGCGCACCTTCAACGGCCCCGCACACAGAAGTCCTGTCGGGTACGGAGATGCCCCATTTGGAAGGCCAACAAGTGGACAGAGGTATGTACATTTTGGGACCAGTAACTAGGACCAGGGCTGCCCAAACACAGGCACAAACATCGCAAACGGGATGTCCCAGAGGATGCAGATGTAGGACATGTACACACAAGAGCACCTGTCCAATCATGTTGCGGTTTATTTTAGCGATATGTCATTTCCTCCACTGTGAGCGAAACACCACAGGCCCGATTTAGGAAAGTGTTTATGTAGAAATTTGACAGTTGGGTGAAGATTTAAAACACGTGTGACAATGTTAAGAAAATAGAGATGGTAGGAGTGGAAAAACAAACTTGAACATTTGTTAGAACATAGAACTGATAAAACAACAAGACACAAAAACAATCCAAGGTTATGAGGACATTTTCCACTGAATGTAAAGAGAGAGAGTCAAAATATATGCATAAGATACATTTTAGTTTCATTCTTCGATCAGTACAAAGGCTAAATTAAAAGTCTGTGCACACCAGAGCGTATGTAAATAGCAAACAGAATGTTAATTCGAACCATCAAAAGCTCATTGGAATTTGGCACTTGATGGCAAAACTGGGTAAAGTTGAAATAAAAAAAAAATATATATACTCGTTTATGCAATCCTGTCCATTGCCAGTTATATGTGATGGACAATTTTGAGTTCTCGCTATCTCAACAATTCATGTGTTACTATTCCTAAAATACAAATAACCAAAATATGACCACACTTTTAACATCAGCCACATAACTAGAGCCAATTTCTGCTACATTTCCTGAGTCAACATTTGTTAGAATAATCTCCATCATAAAAGTGCATCCCAGAGGTCCACAGAGACCAGACCATGGCTACCCCATCCACAGACCCCTGCTGCTCCCTTCTGTGAGTGTCCTCCTCCCTCCTTTCTTTGCGTCTGGAAGCAATCATCTTTCCTTCCATACCACCAGCAACCATGAAATCCTCAGCTAGAGCATAAAGTCATGTTTTATATCTTAATACCCGTGCATGTGACAGCCCAAACCTCAGCACCCACTGTGTGTCAGTGTCCTGCTGATAGCCAGGCCCATCAAGTCACCTGACTGCAGTGTGCACACTTATAGCCAATACAAGGGTTTTATCATGTGGATGAGAAGAGCAGCTATGGCACCAGGGTTGGGTCAACTTGGGTCAACAGTATGAAACCGATAGTCAGTGAAAACTTGAAGACTAACATATATACTTGGACACTGGACACTTGTTTCAGAATCTGATGATTTCTGTTTTCAAATCAAGTTAATGCATAAAACAAGCTTTGTAGTCTACTTGTTCTTTATTTTCTCTATTTTTTTCCTTCTTTTCTATCATTCCTGGCCACATAGCAGTACATTGTGGTAATTTTATATATTACCCAATTATAAAGAATACTTCTAGTTTAGGGGGGTCAAATGGCCTGTGGTGCCATTTTGTTCTCTTTCTAAAACTAAAACACTTGACCTTTCACCCCTCCACTTTCATACCTCTCAAAGATATGATTGCAGTAAGAAACCTCACCTCAAGTCCATCTGGATATTAGGAGGGGATATTGGATAGGCGCTGTATTTTCTGACTGTGTGAAATTGCTGAGGCCTGGCATAGCCCTTTGTAGGCAAGTGGAGTGCTTCCTCAGTATGCAGGTATGCCTCTCAGAGGAACTTCAAAGAGATGCTTCAGATAGACCCCTGCGTGACCCCAGCCATACACTGCATAAGAGGGACGCGACAAACAGCCTTTTGATTTACTGTGCACATTGTTCAAAGCTTCATTATCTCTGGCACTGCAGACCAAACAAACACAGTACATCTGCTGCCTTTAACTGCACTGGAGAGAGGAAGAAACAGAGCACTGGCTGAAGTGGTGGCCGGCTCTAAGAATCCTGCCTCACATTGAAGGAGGACACATCATAAAACAACAGACTGCACTGTATTTTATGTTTAGATATATATTTAGACTCTAAAAATAAGTCACCACTGTATATGCACTCTGTGGACATATAGTTGAGGGCTCCAGAAATAAGCAGGGGACAATAAGTCTAATTATATATATTATATAAATAATTTTATTTTTAATTCCATAAACATGATCGGTCTTTGATACCAGATACAAGGTAGACCAGTTCAAATCAACTAGCTTTTACTGATAAGATAACTCTTGTAATTATGATTCCTTTAACATTGGACATAATTGCAAATTTGTTCTTTTAGTTCTCAAGCTGTGATCCAATCAAAAAGAAGAATTAGCCTCACATCAGTTTGGGTTGCCAGGTTCAATGGTGAAATCCAGTCATTTAACTCATAAAAAGATGCTCTGATCTGAATAGTCACTACCTAAACTCCAGCACCTACAGCCAATCAGTGCTATGAATCAGTGCTAGTGCAGCCTCTGCAGCTCAGGGAGGTCTGGAGGTTCTGAGCATTCACACAAGGCATGGCCTGTCTATTGACAAAGAGCAAAACAAGTATGTGTCCTCTAAATGCAGGTTTAGTCCCTAGCTCTCACCTTTGGTACATACTAGCATTGCATGGATTTTCAGAGCTGTGTACTGTGCACAGCTTTAGAACTGCTGATCAGAACAGTTATCTGATTTTGTATATATGGGGGATAAGACTTTATAGTAATAAAGTCAAATAGCATACGTTTAAACACTATATGTTTTCATATTTCCTGTGAGTAAGTGACCCTATGTCCTCCAGTGCTCTGTGACGTGTGGTGTGGGGACCCAGAGGAGAAGTGTGTACTGCAGACTCAAAGGTACAGGGCATGTCACTGAGAACCTGTGTGATGCTCGTGCTCGTCCTGCTGCTGTTCAGCCATGCCAAGCCCCAGAATGCACTCCTTACATTTGGGTCGCCGCCGAATGGGAACAAGTAAGACTTTCTTTTTCCATCTGCCCTCCACCCTCTCTGTCCTTAGCTCCCATTTCCCAGCAGGATACAGAGTTACAGATGTTCCAGCATCCTATTAAGGCTTTTATTGGTTGAAATCTCCTCCAGGCTTCTCAGTATATACCATTAAACTGATAACCCTCAGGTAAACTGGTCTTAGCTACGAAATAAGCATCAGCTTCTTAAATCAAATTAAAGCCTAAAGCATCAGTGACTGCCACCATACCACTCTCCATTATACATGTTTTCATTTGCCCACTTCTTTGCCATCAAAAGAGAGGGGTAGAGTGTAGGGAAAAACAGCATTTCTTCCTCCACCAGTGATGTTTGTAGTCTCAGATTCCTCTCCTTGTTGCCTTGAGATTTAGACACTTTTCTCTCTTCCCCTCTCCACTCTTTAATCTCTTCCGTTCCTATAAAAGTGCACATGTAAGCGAACAGTATCACATGAACTAATCCTAGGGTTACCATTGCTGTAAATTACAACAATAAACTTTTACAAGACCCGAGATAAATCTTATTAACTTACTCAATGCAAGTAAGCCACATGTGTCAGTTGTGTGAAAACTATTTTGGTCATTTTTATGTAGTAGAATCCACAACTTCCAACAAAACAGGAAAAGGCATCATGGGGACATCTGGAATCAGGGCATAATATTTCAAGTTGTAAGTATGTAGTCCTCTTGAGTCAACGAATGCAATTTATATTTTATTTTATAGTGTAACGCCACCTGTGGTGATGGGGTCAGGAGCAGGAAGGTGCGCTGCATGGGTCCAGGGAGCGCAGAAGTCAGTGATGATTACTGTGAACGAGCATCACGGCCAGAAACACAAGAGCTATGCACAAGAGCCCCCTGTGAATATGTGTGGTCTATTGGCGAATGGTCCCAGGTAAGAACTACTGCAATTCTGTATATTGAATGAAATAATACCCAAGTTGTACTTTTTCATCCAGCCAACAGGAGTGGAGAAGAAAAATGCATAATTTAAAGGTGGACTATGCAACCTTTGTAAACCTTTGTAGATGAGGGTCCACCACCTCATCTTGGTCCACAATAAGCCATTTAACTCATCTATTTTGCATTTTTACAATTAAAACATGCATTCTTACTGTGGGTTCCCTCTCTCCTGATTTGGCCTGTAATTTCCCCTGCTGGTGTGACCTGCTTCACACCATGGATGTACATATGTTTAATACCATACTTTGGAACATTCCATTCAAAGCAATAACATGGAGACAGGCATGTCGCCAATCAGAAAAGTGACACGACTCATGCAATTACAAAGTGCTCAAAACATTTCAATTTTCATCTACCCCCTGCACAGTTATGCGCAGAACTGTTGCCTGGACATTTGCCTGGGGTGAAAAGCAAAAGTGAAGGAGGGGGATACCATGCCGCAGCGAAAAGTGAAAGTGAGGACAGGGACGCAATGACCGTAGTTTTGCAAGAATTCACGTGGTTCGGAGGGACGGGGGGAAACACTGAGTTTGTATTGTGATTTTAATGTCTTTTGACAATTTAAAATTTCTGTAAAGCACTTTTGAATTACTTGTGCTATACATATAAACTTGCCTTGCCTTGTTTGCTTATTTTTGTGCAGTGCTCTACTAGTTGTGGTGAAGGCTATCAGCAGCGTTTTGTGTCCTGCTCTGTGGTGACCACCTCTCCGTCCCGTCACTCATATGTGTCCCGTTTGTCCGACAGCAGTGGCACCCTCTGCACCGAGCCCCGCCCCCCTAGCACCCACGCATGTCTCCTTATGGACTGTCCACACGTAGCCTACTGGAAAATTGGTCCTTGGAGCAAGGTGGCAAAATAAATTCATCTCAAGCAAATAATCTATTTTTCACATTTTTAACCCAATACTTCATACTATGTTTTTTTTAATAATAATAAGTTTTGCTATTACTTATATTTTTGAGTTCTTTAAAGTTAATAATTTTATTATAATTATTATAATAACAAATTGCTTTAAACCATGTTATGAAGGTTGCCCCTCATCTTTAGCTTCCTCAAAGTTGTGTTTTAATTGATTCATGCGTGTTAGAGGAATCTTCTATGTCCTGTGTTTGATTATTCAGCTCTCCCTGTGCTTCATGTCTTTTTTTCTTTCTTCTATTTAACATTTTTGTTCAGTTTTACATAGTTCTTGTATAGTTTAAAGTGAAAGAAAGCCCATTTAATAGACTAGGCATGTCACAATAACTAATTTTGAATCATGATATATTGATAAAGAGAAATATCACCATAAACGATTACATTGAAACTACATTGTGCCACTGACACAATTACGCTAAAGCAGGATAATCCCAATAAACCGTTTTTAAATAAACATGAACAGGCATTAGCTGCAACAAATAATCAGCCATAGAAGTGACATATTCAACTCACCATAGCTCAAATCTTATCGTATTACAACAAAAATAACTAAAATCTCCTCACTATTGAAAGAAAAACTACACATGATAAATATTGAGCCCCAAAATATATTGTTTCATCTGTCATGTATTGAAGTCATTGAAGTAATTCTCGTGACAGGCCTAATAGACATGATTTTAGTCCTAATCTAAACTGTGTATTGTTCTCAGTGCTCTCAGACTTGTGGGGCTGGGGTGATGGAGCGCAGAGTGGAGTGTCAAAATTCCAAAGGTCATCTGTCCAAGCAGTGCCGTCCAGCAGACAAACCAGACTCCCAGGCTGCATGTAAAGAGCAAGAATGTAGGTCCAGGTCTCCCTCCCTCTCCTCATTCTAACACCCGTACTGCCAAGAAGGAATTTGTATAGAGTAATGGTATTAAATTGACTGTGCTGTGTGTGGCAGCCAAGAACTTATCTGATTGTGTTTATGTTTACCCAGCTTTTTGCTTTGTTTTACACATTAGGCAGAACTTTCATTTAAACTTCTTGAAGAAATTTCACTGGAATAACAAATACTATCATCGATAGTGTGTTGTAATACCGCAGGGTTTGGTTCAATTTTATAGAGATTTTGCAAGTGAAGAAAAAAGTTGTCAGCTAGCCAAACTTTGCACATTGGCTCCATACGTCAGGTCTAAGAGCTGACGCACTTGGCGACTATTTTCTGACCTGGTTTCTGCCAAGTCAGGCACGAGAGTATTAAAATGATATGCCCCGGTGACAGGCTATCTTTGTGATCAGTTAATCAGCCTTCTGTCGCAGTGTAAGTGAGAAGCTAATTACATAATTGCACCAGCTACCTATTAGAGGAAAAGTCTTAGTTTCCACTGCTTTTGCCTGTATTTTTCATTTTAACATCATGCTAACCAAAATCTGAAAAAATGTCTTGAAAAAGAGCACCATTTTACTTGGGAGAAACTTCAGTGCAGATTGCTAAGTTTAAAGGGCTCATATTATGCTATTTACTGATCTGTTATGTTTCCTCATCAAAAATATACCTGGAGTTATGTTTCATTCACACATTTAACACACAAAAACTGCATATTTAGGCTAATTCTACTCTTTAACAGAAAATGCTCTGTTCCACATTTTGATGTCATGTGGTAATACTATAAGTGCTCCACTGTGTTTTTAAACTACACCTTCACTAGAATCATCTGGATGATTTCAACTTTGGAATTGCCCACTTTGTAAAAGGAAGCTGTTGACTTGAAAACTATCGCCTCATGATATCACAAGGTGGAACAGAGCAGTTTGAGGTTTGCAGTTGTAGACAGACTAATAAAACAGGTTTACTCAAACATGCGTGAATGAACCAGAACACAACTCATGTTTTTGATGAGGTAACAGCATTACAACATATCATAAATTTCACAAGAACCTATTATCTGTAATATAGGACCTTTAATGCTATACTCTGGAAAATTCTAGAGAAAAGTTTTTGAACAAATATGTTACAATTATAGTGGATAATTTTAAGCTCACGTAAAGAGAAGCAAACTAAAGCTGAATTGAATAAAACTTTATTTTCATCAAATCACAATACCTTTTATTGATGGCAAAGGTTTTATGTGTAGCTCAATATGTAATGTCCAGTAAGGTGATCTGTAAAGGAGCTGAATTGTTAAAATGTTTAGAATTGAGGTTAAAACAAATAAATGCACATGTTGTCCCAGGCCAGCTGTTCAGTTCCTGCAGAGAGGTCCAGATGCGTCAGGGTGCGAGGATGGATGGGGAATACTACCTCAAAGTCAAAGCCCGGATCCTACAGGTGTGTCTATGTCCCGCACACATTATAACTCCAACCACAGCTCCCAACAGCTTCTCAATCAGGTCTCTTGTGTTTTCGTGCAGATTTACTGTGCAGAGATGCAAACTGACTTCCCCAAGGAGTACGTGACCCTGCGCAGCGGTCAAACAGATAACTACTCCGAGGTGTACGGACACAGGTGTGTGTGAAATCCTCTGCTGATGGATGTTCACTGGGGCACGACTCTGGACTTAAAGAGGATTATTTAATATAACTGCCATAAAGTACTGTTGTAAATTTTAAGGAATTTAGAGGCCTGGGTCTGTTCCTTGTCTTGATATGACATGTCTACCTATATATCCAGACTATTTTGAGTTTCTGTTCGCTTTCAAGCATCTTAAGGGCATTGTTATTGGACATTGTCATTTAGAGTTGTTGACCATACTGATATTTATGAAACATGAAACAGTTAGGTAAACTGTAGTTGTAATATTATAAAAAAAATACTTGATAATGGTACAATATTATGACTGAAATGCATCTAAATATAGCATTTGGGTCTGTAAAATCCAGGTGATGATTAATAACAATTATTAAAATACTCAACTCAACTATTATTTTAAAAAGTTGATTAGTGACGGTTACTCTAAAGAACTGCTTTGGTACCTGTTAATACAGGTTCATAAACACATTTACCATAAACACATTTACTTGAGAAAAGAAAATACTAAATTGTGTTAGACTTTGGAAAATATTTCTTTTATCTGATGCATATTTCCATTCAAATACAGATTGCTAAACCCGTTCGAGTGTCCGTACAATGGCAGCCGCAGACAGGACTGTGAATGCAGAAATGACTACTCAGCAGTGGGCTACACACTGTTCAACAAAGTGCGCCTGGATCTGAACTCCCTGCGGATAATAAGTGAGTCATTACTCTGTGATTGCATTACAATGTCTACTGTACAAAGACCACACAGCACTATTGTTTTAGCTTTCAGACGCCTGGGCCTTATGTGCATAAAGCTATTCCAAACAGTCTATTATTTCTTATCTTTCTTCACTTGCAATTACAAGTTATGGGCTTTCATCATACTGTAGAGGGTGGACAAACAAAAATGTTGTTGTATTTTTTATTGTTTATTTTTGCCACCAAGTAATACAACTCAAATAGTAGTCAGTAGCAAACAGTGTTAAACTTGCATACTAATCCAATCCAACTTTATGTATAACATGTTTAAAGGTACAGTGTGTAACTTTCGGGTGGAGGGTCCTCCATCTGATTGTCTCATAGTGATGTCATTGCTTTGCCTGGGAAATTCCACAGTATGACTTTAAACAAATATATCTTGTATTTATTCATTTACATTTTTATTTCTAAAAACTACTGCAAAGACATGCTTTCTAACACTTCTCTACAGAACTGACCTGTAACTTGGGCTAGTGATGTGGCCTGCTTGCCTCCATGGAGATAGTTAAAATAAATGACATACTATAGGAAAAAACAATAACATCCACATAAAGTCAAGCAGGTGGCAGGCCTTCTACCAGAAAAGTGACAACAAAATAGGCGAGATTTAAATAATCTCGCCTATTTTGTTGCTGCCAAATTACTCTACTAAATTCAGATTTATACATTATCATTAAACTTATTAAACTATCAAATACTTTTCTGGTCCAACACATGAGTTTGGGAATAAAAAAAGAATGTCCACTACATAAAAAGTATATGCGGACCATATGACAAGAGACGTGTTATGTTGATTCAAATGTACATAGACTCCTTCAGCCTGCACTCATTACCACATGCTCCACCTTCCTGTGTGTCCAATCTGCCTTTGATTAAGCTGTGTGGATTGTGTGTATTCGGATAAAGGGGAAGTCAGGATTAGCCCATACACACTCATCCTCTCTGCTCTCTGTTCCCACCCTCTGCATGGTTCTTATTTGGCTTTCAGGCAACTATAAGAGAGCTAAAGTAGAGAAAATAAGTTCAAGATGAGCTGAAGAAGTCTATGTGCATCTCTGGATTCAGATAATACATTTGTGGTGAAGTGGAATGTTTTATATTTATATTTTACAAGAAAAATAAAATAAAGGTACTTGCCTTTATTTTATTTTTTGTCACTGTTATTCCTGAAGGTGTAAACTCAGAACATGACCGTTCACTGTAGGTTTATCTGTTGTTAGACAAACGGCATTCTGATTATAGTAACTTCTGTAACTAATCACACCTTCTAGTGGCCAAAAGGGGAGATGTATCTGTAAGCACATCAATGATTACATTATAGGTGCACTGTGTAACTTTTCTGGTGGAGGATCCGCCATCTCCTTCTCTCCATGGAAATGTTGTTGCTTAGTCTGGAATGTCCCAGTATAGCATTAAACATACTCCTCTTGCATTTACACAATAAGATGGGTTTTTATTGACTTTAATTATGCATTCTTACTGTGAGTGAGCTCGCCTCTACACAGATCTGTAACTTGGCCCGATGGCATCACATGCTGTCTCCGTAGAGATAAATAAGTATAATGCCATACTGTGGAACATTCCAGGCAACATCTCCATGGAGAGAAGCACCCTCCAACAAACAGAAAAGTTACACAGTGCACCTTTAAAGCTCTTTTGAAAGACAAAAGCTTAAGGCAAGCTCTTATAGCTTCTGGTATAACATTACAGCTAATACTGTAGAATGTGCAGCAAAAAAAGGGTCAACAAAGATCTATAAGTTTAATGCCGTACTGTGGAACATTCCAAACAGAGCCATGGCATCTGCATAGAGAAGAGAAGGCATCGGGCCTAAAACGTTACATGTGCCTTTTAGTAAAACATTTTCCCAATAATATGTAGGTCATTCTTCCATTTTGTCTGACTAACTGTCTGCAGATCCCCCTCGGAGCGCTCTGTCTCATGTTTACACTACAGCAGCTGTCTGTGCTCTTTATTTACTTCTCCTGGAGCACACTTTACTGACAGTAGATTTGTGTCCTCTTCTTGTTTACCAGTCACAGATCTGCAGTTTTCCCAGACTCCTCTTGGTCGACCTGTGCCTTTTGCCACTGCAGGAGATTGTTACAGTGCAGCTAAATGTCCGCAGGTTGGTGACAGTATACCATACCATTCAAAATCAACTTGTTATAGATTAATACTAAGTATAAATATACCTTTATATCTTTAAAATATATTTTGCCCATTCATCAGACTATTTATGAATAACCCTTATGCATGTTAACAGGGCCAGTTCAGCATTAATCTGATTGGCACTGGACTCAAAGTCTCTGAGGCTACAAAGTGGACATCAGTGGGGAACTATGTTTCTGTCAAGGTTCACAGATCTGAGGTGAGACGCTAAAACACTCTTTTAAACACGTTTAATTATGCCAGAATAATATCCTTGGGGATAGCCATTTCTGTTCACTGAAGACAAATTCCTATTAACATTTACTAATCCATGTTCTGGGTGTAACAGCTTGGTCTTTGCCCACTCTCTCCCTTTGTGTGCCTCTGTCTGTAGGATGGGACAAGAATCTATGGTCGCTGTGGTGGATTCTGTGGGAAGTGCATTCCCCAGATGCACAATGGCTTACTCCTTCAAGTCCAGTGAAGGGCCAATGCCCCAAAACGGACCCCTCCTGGCCACAGTGATTTGTTGGACCCCATGGTTGTGGCGAAACATCCCATCTACTGAATAATATCCTAAATTGCTATATGGCAGCTAAAACACGCTCAAGATGTCTGAGAAGTGCAGCAGGCCCTGTTTAAGGAGTTCCTTTCTTCCTCTGTTCAAGGAGTTCCTTTCTTCAAACTGCTGAGGACACCCTAACTGGACTGTCCAGTCTTTTTTAAACACTGAATTGTTTTAAGTTTTCATTTTTAGAAACAAAGGGACAGATAGGATCAAACTCAAACAAAAATGCTCTTTTTGGCTTTTCCGTTGTAACTGTCACTGTTACCTGGCTCCCATCAAAAGGCTGACATAACTCTCTCCAATAATCTAGGCAGGGGACTTGAAAAGTAATGCACACTGGATAAAAAAATGTAAATGTCATTGTGCAAATTTGTGGCAACTAAATGTTTAAAATGGTCAGTGTAATGAGGCCAAAATGTTGAGTGTTCTGTTAAGTATTTCTGCTACTGAGTTACTCTGCAGAGGATGGCTTTAAGTGTAACTACTGATATCCCTCTAACCCGTCCTATGTCAAAGGTTAAAAGGTGCATTAGTTAAACAACTGCGAAATGTCCACAAGGCCTTTGTGGTTTGACATCACTTTAGTCTGTATTTACTTATGGGACTTTTTTATGTACGACTGAGACCCATAGCATTTATTCAGGCCTGGGACTGATAGCGAGAGTACTGATGTGGCTGCACATTGCACACTACACTAGGAAATCTAAGCTTGTATTCAGTTAGTTCTTCTACTTCTTGTCGTGCCACAGTATCAGGTGTGGCTTTACTGTCACACCATTGGGCCTAACATAGGTTCATACAAACCCTACCTCTCATATCTGATAATAATACCAGTTCTAATATATTTATGTTGGACCATGTTTATTGTCACTGTGTATATAGATTACTACCAAAACTACAGCAAAGAGACCTGTTTTTATCCGCCTCATGGTACTACTGCAATTAATTGGTGGTTACAAATAACTGGAATTACCTCTATTTAAAACACTGGATTTTGGAGGCTGCTTGCTTCTAATGGACAGGGTTTTGCTTAGTGTTATTTTTAATGTAGCATGTTTCTTGTTAAAAAATAACAAAAACTAAAAAAACGCTTAGCAGTTTTGTAAGCTAGCTGCTTGTTGCCTGTATGTCCTAATATACTGTTTGTAAATATAAAGCTTTAACCAAAATTAGATGCAGATTTTTAATTGAACTTTTCCTTATGAGACAATGCAGCTTCTGGTTGATCTGTGATTGGCTGATTGTCAATAAAAGTCAATGAGCAGCTAGAAATATTTTGGCTATTCTAAGTTTAATGATGGCCAATGTGCTACGATATCTGTATCAGAAATGTAATTACTTTATGCACTATGTGCCATTTTTTGTAGAAACTGTAATCCTGTTTTGTTTCAGATAACAGTTAAGGATTATAACTTATGATACATAAATGTGTATTTTTTTAATATTGATACTTGAAATGTAAAGAGTGCTAAAATGAATGGCTGTTTTAGTGTTTGATTGCCATGCTTTATCCAAAGATGTCTTTATAAATGGTATATATGTATCCTGTGGAAAGGTATGAATGAAACCTGGTGCTATTACACTAATCATCCTTACTGTATTTCATGTTACTGTACTAACGCTTTAAGGATAATAAATAATACAAACAAGTGCCACATCTTTCTTTATTGTATAGTGTTGTGAGACTGATGTATAAATTCAGAATAAAAACACTACACTGAATTTCAGTAATTACTACTGTACAGTTCAAACTTGAAGTACATTTTCTTGGCCTCTTCTTGTCTTATATGATTATGTAGTAGCTAGTACAGGCAGCTGCTGTTTTTATACTGAAATACAAACCTACGGCAGTGAAATCTGAGACCTCTTATGATATAAGTAAAACATGAAGGCCTGTTTGTGATTCATGTTTCTTAAGACTGGAGCCTGTTTATTCCAGCAGTCTGTTATCACTATTGCAGAGATTTCCCGCACATACAGCGAGGCCAATTGGATAATAAAAAGGTGAAAGGTCAGAGCGGGCTGGGTGCTGGTTCTCCCCAAACCCTAGCCCATGTGGATTCACTTAGCTGGGCCAGGTTGCATTTCCACAACATGCGT
This sequence comes from Odontamblyopus rebecca, assembly GCA_030686955.1. Lineage (NCBI taxonomy): Eukaryota > Metazoa > Chordata > Actinopteri > Gobiiformes > Gobiidae > Odontamblyopus > Odontamblyopus rebecca. The sequence continues at coordinate 24,682,281 of CM060659.1, forward strand.
CTCTGGAGCTCAGTTCCACTTAAAGGACACATAAACAGAGCAAATACCTTAAATCTATTTCTCACCGTATCTCAAGGGTTTGGAAACAGCTGTCAACTGCCCCATGAGTCATCAAAGCATTATGCCAAATCAAAAGAATGATGTAAGCGGCCAAAAGGTTTCTCATAGTATTGGAAAGTACCATTCTCAAAGCATTATAAGTAATTAGAGCGCACAGGTACAGTCAAAATAAAACAGCATATGTGTTCAAGTCACGTCTGGGGGTTCATTGCTTTTTATGTTAAGTGAAAACAGATATTTTGGTGCGTAAAGAGCTGGTTTGATTGGTGGCCAAAAGCATGCCTGAGTTTGTAAAATCTAATCTAAGTATTGCAGTGAGACTTAACGCATGACGACAACTGGCCCTATGAGCAGTTTTCCAGGACACAGACACAGAGAAATGCCAAAAAGTGCAGACAATTCAGCAACAGCACACGAGAGTAATGAGAGAAAAACACAAACCTGCAGAGAAGGAGACTCATAAAAGACAGTGGTGATGGATGTTTACCATGAAGATAGTCTGCCCTGAGAAAACCCAGGCACTCCGGTAATCATCATCTGAATACACTTCAGACAATGCATCAGCACATGGGCTATTCTCTTCTTGTCAGGTCTGAAAGTTGGAAAGAGGCATCAAAAAGTGAGTGAAAGAGCAAAAGAAGGTTAATATTTTCCTTCCTGTTTTAGTGACCATCTGAAGTACATTTTTTGCCTTTGGGTAATTTTCAAGCAAGATTTTCTGTATTTTAGCTAAACAAATGACTATATATTGGTGCCTTTACTGGTGGCAGGTTTCAAATGGGTCAAAAATAGGAAAACTTGGGGCATTTCTTGTACTAAACTGGGACAGATCATTGGCTTTGGATAAATCTGCTGGGACAGGAGACAAGGACCAGTACATTTTGCCAGATGTCAATCTAATTGAGAGAGCCACTGTGATTGTGTCTTGCCAAAGGGCACAACAATAGTCATTGGACTAAACAGAAGTCATCCAACTCAACTGACTCAGGTACCACTGTTATTTTTGCGTGTGTGGTCAGTGTTATTGAATTGCACTGTATCTGAAAAATGATGATTACCCAGAGGTCTAAATGTTGGAGTCTATTAGGTGTGGTCTGATGCTTATCCTTCATATCATTCCCCTATAATGACAAGATATCAAACATAACATTGCCTGTCCTGATGATTTTCATAATGAAATACATAAAATATAACCTAACAATTAAAGCCGCTCGCGGCGATGATGGCCCTCGCCCCGGCGCGCACCCCCCTCCCAGGCAACCGCTGAGGACTCGTGACCGCCCTGGCACGACTCTCTCCTCCCGACAGCTCGTCCCCCAGAAAAATTACATAGGGCACCTTTAATATTTGAAAATGGGAACGATCTAGAGCCAAATTATAGAAAATAGGCCACAGGTCACATTACTTTTATAATCAAGAGCACTGTCAGACTAAGACTGTGCATAAAAACAGACCCTCCAACAGAAAAGTTACATAGTGCACCTTTAAACATATTTTGGGGAGTATTTGCCCTTTGTGGCCAACCATGGAAAATACCCCATATCCATAATGTATTTTTTGGTCGTAGACACGCATAGAATTTAATACCCATATTTGGTACAAATCCGATAATGTTGATGTTTCATGTCTGGATAGGGCGCTATAGAGTTCACTTTTCATATACTTTATAGTTTATAATATTCAGTCCATGTTCAAGCTTTAGTGATTCAAATTTCAGCACAATCAGATGAACTCTGGGCGTGTAGTAATATTGGAACTATTTATTTGGGGAGTCTTTGAGCCCCTGCTGGCCAACCGTGGGAAACACCCCATATCCATAATATATTTTTTTGTTTGCTTTGATACAGAGAATTGAATACCCAAATTTCATACAAATCCGATAATGTTGACGTTTCTTGCATAGGCTAGGTGGCGCTATAGAGTAACTTTTCATATGCTTTATAGTTTATTATAATCAAGCCCTAATCAGGTATTAGTGATTAAATTTTCAGCACGATCAGACAAAGCCTGTGTGTGTAGGCATTTTTTTACTATTTTTTTAGGGAGTCTTTGCGCCCCTGGTGGCGAACAATGAAAATTGCACCATTTCAATAATATAAGATTTTGCTTGAAATCATGCATAGAATTTAATCCCCAAATTTGGTCCAAATCCAATAATGTTGACGTTTCACGTATACACTAGGTGGCGCTACAGAGTTCACTTTTATTATATTTCATATTTCATCACATTCAGGCCGGGATCACACAATAGTGATGTGAGTTTGAGCTCTGTAGGCCAAAGCCTGTGGCCGTGAGAGGGCATCAAAGAAACAGGAAACAAAGGCGTCATTCGCCGGCGTGCTACGGACAAACCGTGAAAAAGTGCACTGAGAAAAATGATGGCGTTTGTGGAGCCACATCTGTAGATGTGACGTGTCAAATCTGAGCTCGTTTGGACCAAAACCAAGACACTTGAAGACTTTGGCGTACACGCAGTCAAAACAGCGGCAAGTTTTTGATTCAATATGGCCGACTTCCTGTTGGTCACAGGGAGGTGTGACAATGACATTTTCTGCTTGTCTCCTTGTTTTCTATCATTGTCCTGAATTTTGTCGGCCTACGCCAAAATATGCTTTTCAGCTCCCCATAGACTTTCAATTTTTGACTTTTCCAGGGGGCGCTGTCGAGTGGGGGCACTTTGGGCATTGTCGCGATGCCCGTTTTATCAAATTTTTCGCCGGGCGGTCAATCTGATACCCCCATGTGAGACTTTTCGTCGATGTTCAGGGGGTCAAAAATGCGATCATTTTGGCGGAAGAATAATAATAATAATAATAATAATAATAAAAAGAAACCAACGAAGAACAATAGCCCTCGCCACTTCGTTAGGCGAGGGCCAATTAAAGTCTCCCCTCATCATGTGAATAAACACTGGCCTCTAGAGCCTCAAACCTGAAATTACATCTCAGTGGAGGCGTCTGGACTGGACCGGGATTTTCAACAGGACAGAAGATTACAAAACTTTACTGGTAAGATCTATGTGCTCTATGTGGTCCAATTCAAGAATAATAAAGTGCATTGTGTTGCTTCCTCAAACTATGAAGTAAACAGAAATAGAAGGTGCAATTTGAGATTAGACTCTTCAAGATTGAGAAAATTTAGCTAACCTGAAATTAAACGCGTAAAATTAGTGTGAAGTTTTCTTACATTGTCTTCGTCATGAACAAAACACTCTGCAAAGGTTTAATCTTCCCAAATGAAGCCTCCGTTGTCAGATTCTTCATTTCCTATTTTGATGCTAAGATAATCAATGTAACGTGTTCTGCATTTCCAGTTCCGTCCAGAAGATGGAGCTATAGAGATGAGAAGTGAGTTTGGATCCATGCACCATGAAACTCCAGGACAGGTAGGCTGTTAGACTAATAGTCTACATATTACCCTTATTGCTTACTTTATTTATCTCGTTATTGTATTATATGTGTAATATACTTTTATGTCGTAAGCAACATATAGTAATAGTATTTAATTTATAGATCATTGACACATTTAATTATTTGTCATAAAATAAATACTGATTAGGCTCATAGTCTATTATAAAATTTTAAGCAAGTAAAATAACTTTCTTGTGTAATTAAGATAATTCAGTTGCATCTAATTTTTCATAATAATAATGAAATAGTCTTGTATAGCGCTTTTCCAGATGCTCAAGGCCACTTTAGAATTTGGTGCATTATTTATTTACTCCTTACCTGGTGGTGATAAGCTACTACTGTAGCCACAGCTGCCCTGGGGCAGAGTGACTGAAGCAAGGTTGCCAATCTGCGCCATTGGCCCCTCTGACCCCCACCAGCACTCGCACACACACCAATCATACTAGGCAATGTGGGTGAAGTATGTGACGGTCTCCCATTCAAGTCCTAAACAGGCCCAGCCCTGCTTAGCCGAGATCTGACATGAAAGTTTGGCCATGATTTAAGAGTTTCTATCTCCCTTTTGGTCTTTGTACCCCTGGTTGGAAAACAGTACCACCCAAAAAAATAAAAAAAATTATACCACCAACCGCCACTGGTACCCATGTAAAATGGTAAATCATAAATAGCTATATACATACACACATACACAAAAATAGGAGCTTTTTGTCCTTGTTTTGAAATTTCTGAAGCATGCTGAATGCATGGCAGGTGGGGTTTAGTGTTGCTGGTGCCTGGTTATCTTCATCTGCTTCTCTACTTCAGCCTGGCCATGTTAGTAAACGTTGTTATGAGACACTTATTTCACAATATTCTCTTCCCTCTCCTAATGAAAATATTCGTATATATTATAGTCTTATCCTGAACATTGTCTCTATTTTTATGATAATTTTGTGGAAATTACAAAACTGCTGAGCTTTGATGATATATAATCTTGTCTTGTCCTTATTGACCACTAGATGACAGTAAATCATCATGAATCCAACGCCCAAGTTTTTACCACACTGACTGATTCATTATGGCATGGTACTGCAATTAGCTTGAAAATATATAGTTAATCGCATACATGACTCATTACTGTTACCTGATTTTAATACATGTTATCTTTTTTTCTGTTGTTTGCTACTGCTAACCAGTAAACTTGAGTAAACCTGTTCAACAATGTTGAAAATGTGTAAGCAGAATAGCTGATAGTGGAGTGGATTGTAATCTTTATTGATAAGCCTTGATTTCCTTGAGTGAATGCACCATCTATACAAAGGTGTATAGATGGAAATAGTGTACGGATGTGGTAACTGACACTGAATGCGACTAGTTTTGCTTACTGATTGACTGGATGAATGATTGCATTAACATTCATTGTTATGCATTGTTATTGGCATGTAGACCATTTATGACACCAACCTGTCCAGAGACTGAAGGTGGAAATGAACAAATTTGCTATAATCTGGCACAAATATATTACCTCTTTGTGAAAGTCAGTGTTGTGATGTGCATTGTCCCTATTAAGTAAATAGATAAACTAAACTAAACTAAGTAGAATTTTATAAGTAACAGTCACTTTTAGATGTTTCTGAGCTTTATTGTTCCCAAACTCTAATCTCCTCTTTCTATTTGTTACAGAAGTATTTGTTTAATCAAGTTTTGACTGGTGGTGATTGTGGTCAATTACATCAGTCATCCTATATTATTGTTTTGCTCTAGGTCACATTTATTCTACACTGCTTGTCCTTCAGCTGTCCTTAGTTCAAAAGGACATTGTTGCAGTCCTTATAGTCCTAAATATTTCACACGTAACTGCATTACATTCAAAGATATACACAGTTCTGGCTCCAAAAGGTATCAGTTTCATCTTTTGTCGGAACGTATCTGGCTGTAAATCCAAGCCAACCTCACACCATTACACCCATATCTCCAATAGCCAGCCTGACCCTGCACTTTAAGCAACTGTGGGACATTACACGCTTCACTGTCAACCACTCTGCCAGCACTTTGAAGGACGTAATCTCAGTTTTGACTTTTACTGGCTCTGACTGAATAAGGTCATTTTTCTGCTATTGTGTTTCAAATGTGAAGTGTTCACATTAACAGCTGCAAATGTGAGGCTTGTTAGAGACGGGCATGATGCAAGAGGGCAGAAGTGAGGCCCTGTGGGTTTATAGCAGCACAATGTGCCAAGGCAGCATCTACTAGTATTCAAGAGCTTTGTTCAATTTTGGCTTATTGTTTGATCTGAAACAAAACTAACAAAAAAAATGACAATGTAATATATATTTGTATGACTATATTTCTGTATTTTATTTTCACTTGTACATATTAATATAATTATTCCTTATTTGACACTAGTCTCTTACTTTGCTTTTTGCTACTTATTTTGAATTTATTATTACCATTTATATTGTTGCTCTGTTATTATAATATATTGTGATGTGTGACGTACTGTGTCCAAATAATTTCCCTTGTGGATCAATAATGTTTGTCTACTGTCTAATTAGGCTAAGAGGCTAATAATTATCAATATATGAAATAAACTACTGGACTCACACTGCATGTTCAGACCTGGGCACTGGGCTCATACTAGAAAATCTTCTAATTTAGGAGTAAACGCAATGCTCTATCAATTTGGCGCTGTCATGATTCTACTAAAACTATGGTATGTGTTCCGATGGTGGTACGTGGGCTGCCTCTGGTGGGATGAAGGGTCTTTTACAGTTTGAGTATGTGTTTTATTTAAAGAAAGATGTTTGTTTGTCCTTTTTTTGGGTTAATTATCACAACTGCCTTATCCTATATTAGATCACGTTTAACCACTAATATAGGCCTGATAAATTCAGTGTTTCAGTTTGAGGGTACTCAGGAAGCCAATTTAGATCTTAAGTGGTACATAGTGTGAAAAGTTTGAAAAACACTGTTCTAAAACAATTTCCAAAATAGTGGCATATCTTTGTTAGAATTGCATGCATCATAATTCTCAGTCTGGATGTGTTCACTTAACCTGTCTTTATCAGATATAATTCCCTTTATATGAATCTACTGCATATTTTGAAGTCATTATTTCAGCACCAAAATAACCGATAATAATTATCATTGCAAATAGAGCAAGCAGCCATTAAAACCTGCCGCTAGCTATTAAACAAATGCTGCTGATTATATGACCAGCACTTTTGTTGTGGAAAATAGTTTAATGGGGACAGTTAAGTGGCCTGGAAAATGTTGCACCATGCCACATATCAAAAAGGCCAGACCACTTTGGGCCAGGACATATGGGCTGACTTCAGTGCAGCATCAGGTGAGAGGGGGGTAAAAGCTAATTATTTTTAACAGCTTAGCACTCCAATCACATGAGCTTGTAGGAGATGTTTTACACACTGTAGCCCACGTCACAGGGGATTTTAAAGCTCTCTACAGAAAGCGGCCTTTGTTCTCCACTGTTTTACACCAGCTGTATTAAAACAGTTCCTGGGGAGTGCTCTGATAGTGCAGACAACATAGGGCCCAATAAGAGTGCGTGTGAGGAGATGGGGTGACAGGCTGACTTTGTGCAGTGGAAAAGCTGATGGACCGGTCATGAGGAGTTTTAACAATGATGTCATGTTTATTTCCACACCACATTGTTTCTTAAGAATTCAAACTGGGGCAGTGTAGCATGATCATTTTAAGTAAACTTCAGCTATAATTGGCAACAATGATAGCTCTACACACAGTTAAGGTCGGGTTAGCTTGGAATGTTCCACAGTATAGCATTAAACTTTCCTATGTCCATGGAGATAATTAGGTGCTGCAGCCAAGCCAAGTTAAAGTCAGATATGAGGCGAGGTGACCCCTCTTTCTTTGCCTGTAATGTTGCACAATATGGCATTATGTATCATTATGTATCACTAAGGGCTGCAGGATAAATGACAGTTTGAATGGATGCAATTAGCAAATCTCTAAGGTTGCAGTTTTTGAAGTACCATCATTTTCTCCTCAGTCAAGAGAATTTTATGTCTTACTCTGCATAAAAACTGTTAACCTTTTAGTTTACAATTATTCTGAAGTGTTCTTTTTGTATTAGTTTGTCAGTTCATATCTCAGTCTTTTGTCAGTTCTTCTGGACATGTTTAAAATATGAACTTTGCAGAGAATCATATTCAATCATATCCCTCCATCCATCCATCCATCCATCCATTTTCCTCTGCTTTATGGGATGGGATGGGTCGTGGAGGCAGCAGTCTAAGCGGGACTCCCAGACTTCCCTTTCCACGCACATTTCCTCCAGCTCCTAGGCCAACCGGGAACACCTTGGGATCCCTCCGGAAGAATCATATTGTTAAAAAATAAATTCCCAATCTAAGTGTTCTGCCTTAGTATCAATTTAGTGTTTGTGTTTCTATTACTTAAAAACACAAGGAAACACATTCTGACACATTGCATTCTGACTGTGAGCAGGTTTGTCTTTCCACAGATCTGAACTGTAATTTTACCTGGTGACACCACCTGTTTGTCTTCTCAGAGATACTTATGTTTAATGTCATACTGTGGAACAGTCTTGACAAAGCTGTAAAATCTTCATGGAGGCAAGCAGGTGGTGTACCTGCTACCAGGAAAGTGAAATAGTGCACCTTTACACCGATCCAAGCTTTTTTAGTTTCAGTACTGACTTATAGTTTAGCTTTAAGTATGTGCAGACACCCGATATCAATCAGTGCAGAGACTGAAAATTCCTTTCAGCAAAATTAAATAAGACAGAACTGATCCAAATGTGTTACTCATCGCTCAAGTAACAAAAGTAAAACTTTGTGTAAATACAAATTCAAACACTATAAGATTTTTTGGACTGACTACGACCAGTATATGGTCTAATTACATTGATTACATCGTCCAACCAGGATATCGGCTGAACCGATATTTGGAATCTGATATCTGATCCAGCAAATTTTGCATTATCTCTGCCAATATCCAGTCCCATTATATGATTGGTGTATTCTTACAACTTTTAGGTTACTCAATTTGACTTGTTCATTAAATGGTTCTTTATCCGACCTTAAGGGTGCTTCATGGACCCTGTACTGTAGCGTATCAATCTCATTGCATCATTGCGAGACAACAGACCGCAGCCAAAGACAGGGTATAAATCAGGTGGTGGTGGACAGTGCTGATGGAGCATGTGGAGGTGATGGGTGTCTCATTATGCTCTGGTCTATAGGCTCTGTGTGACAGGGTTAAGTCTCATCCGTCATTCTGAATCACCTTTGCTCAGGGCTAATAACAGCTTGTGCCAATGAGACATTACACTGATGCTATCTCCTGGAAGAATGCACCGGCTGGACAGGCTGATGTAGTGGAGAGATTTATTATACTCCAACAATGTCCTTTATTAGGTCTTATTCAGCACAGAGAGAGAGGGAGAAGTATTCAGGGAGAGATGGATGAGTTAGGAGGCTCCTCATCAACAAAGAAAACACGACAGGGTGCATCTGTTGATCTAATACGGTTAGTGAAAATTTGAGAAAGATTAGATTCTAATGTAAGAATATAACTGATCTTGCTTCTGTCCAGATGCAAAACACAAGATATGCCGTGTTTCAAAGTTGACAATTGGCTTGATAAGAGTCAAAGTGGCAAAAAGTAAAGATCTCACTAAAATCAAAAGTATCTAGAGTAAAAATCAGACCTTTCCTGAATAGGCAAGGTAACTTTATTTATATAACGCTTTACACAGACCCATGTCCCCATTTTTTTACAGAGCATTATTAACAGAGCATTCTTCATTCACTCCATACCCAGTGGTGGTAATCCATAGGGAGTATCAAACCTTTTTCTTTGGATTAAAATTCAATTTGAAAATTTTGTTTGAACTTAGCTATGCAGTAAATTATTGTATTAGAATAATAAACTTTGTATGTGTGTGTATTGTTTGCTCTCTACATCAAGTGTCTTTTAGGGAAATCCATCTGTGTTGCTCCAAAACAAACAATAATTTATGCAGTTATTTTATTGCCCCACTGTTCTCAATGAAGCAAGAACATGTTGGTGAATGGGGCATCAAGTATAAAGAGCCCAACAGGACGATCAAGATTGACACCATGGATTTTGAGTTTCATTTTTAGCACTCCATATGGTGATCTCAGCAGGACCTCTGTGACCAGATTGTGCGCCAGTCGACATAAGGAGCATGCATGACTTTGATAAATCAGCCCTGAAAACTTGACAGACACAGATCCCAATTAGAAAGCCACAGTATCACAAGTGCACTTTTGGCAGTCATTTCTTTTCTGCTTTGTTTCAAACTGTCATCACTGTGTAGATCAAGTAAATGTATTTTATTTTTATATTGCTGGTTGAGATAGCATATATAATTAAAGTAAATATGGCTTTCAATCTAAATTTCATGAACTAAACAATACAGTTTATACAGAAAGTACATTTGAGTTCCACAGTCTGAACTCTGGTCCAAACAACATGCTTTTGCTGACTGATGTTTGGCTGTAGACCTCTCTATTAAAGCTCTCCAAAAGGCATTTCTTTGATGATTTGAAACAATTGAATCTCAATTCATTAATTGCACAATCCTAGATCTAATTAGACATGTTTCACATATGTAAATACATTACATCAGCTACATTTTTATTACATCTTTTACTACATGTTATTCTTTGTACCTCACATGCTACAACTTCTGATATCTGTTTTTGTAATAGTGTCCTTTTTTCCTTTCTTATTTGGGTGTTTTATTTTTGGATTCATCTGACGGCACACAAAGCTAAAAATACTCTTGAAGCCAACTTATAATAATCATCCCTGTTATGTAATTGCATTTAAATCGTCCCAGTTAAAGTCAATCAAACACACTGTTATTACTGTAATAACTTTGCCACACTTTTAGATCTATTTTAGTGATAAAGGACTTTGTAAGGGGGCCACATGGAGAAAAAAAAGTAGAATAGATGAAAATCATACAGCACAAGTTTTATTCTCAGTTTAGGTCATTTGCAGAATGTCTCTCCCCACACTTTACTTCCTTTCACACATATCCTGTCCAAATAATTGACAAAACAACTGCTTAAATGGACACTACGTAACTTTCTTGGCTGGTTGTCTCCATGGAGATCTTATTGCGTTGCTTGGAATGTTCCACAGTATGGTATTTTGCATTTATTCAACTAAACACATAGAAAAGCATTCTAACTGCAAGCGGATTCGCCTATGCACAGATGTGACATGTAATTTAGACTTAGACAAACTTTATTGAGCCACACGGAAAATAATTTGGACACAGTAACTCAAACATCACAATATATTACAATAAAAAAGAGCAAAAATATAAACAGTAGTAATGAATTCAAAATAAGTAGCAAAAATAGCAAGAGGCTGGCATAAGGCATAATTATACAAATATATATGTAAAAATAAAATATGGAAATATAGTAATACAAAATATATCTTGGCTATTTACGAGATGTGGCTAAAGAGACTTGGCCTGTTGCTTCTCTGTAGTAACAGTAATAATAAACAGAAAAGTTACCCACTGTAGCCTTAATCCTTGGTCAGATAGAAACTGCCCAAAGTCAAAGCAAAACTAATCTCAGTCTCACTTCTACCTGCAAACTGTCTTAAATGCAGATAGGGCCAAACAAAAGCTTCAAACATTACCCGTTATCTCCTCTGGCCCCGCTTCAAAAGCACATATTATTACTATTTGCCCCACATTTGAAATCCAAAGCCCATATTGTGTAAAATCATAAACCAGGTTGTAATTTTGTGTTGGCAGTCAGTCACACAAATATTACAGGCATGTTTGAAGTGGTGCACACAAGATGCTTATTACAGCAGAAGTGGAATTCACCCATCTGATTTATAACAGGTGTAAGGCCATACATGGGGAATTTGGCACATTCAAGAAGTATCATTATACAGGTGAGTGTGTAGTCAAATGATAGGCCCTCTGCAGGTTTTTGGGTTTGTTGACCGAAGTTTATCTGCTCTTTGTGTCTACAGCTGATTCAGCAAGAATGTTTGTTTAGACTCATCCCTTTTTGTCGATGTGCCAGAATGAGATAAGAACTGAGGTCTTTAAACTGATGGGCCAGGATATTATAATGGGTGGATGCACTTTTGCTGACACTTAAATAACTGGTGTGGTATATTTCAAAAAGCATAGTCTCTCTTGGAAAATATTTGTTTCCTTGATTAGGATTTAGAGCCTTTCTCTGACTATGAAATGTACATTAGTAAGTAAGCCACATTCTACATTTTAACTTTGACTCCTTAAAGTTCAATTCCTTATGCTATGCTATGCGTATTTTAACTTAATAAATTGACTATTTATTGTTGCTTTTGCCATCTGTCAGCTGAAGAAGCATCACTTCTAATTGGAATTCACTGTGATAAATGCTTTTCCAAGACCTTTTATTTCTCCAAACACACAAAAAATACTTTTAAATTATTTCTCCCAGTGGCGCCGAAGTCCACCAACTCTTTTGGCTTAGCAAGAACAAAAGCTTAAAAAACCCATTAACATGTCTGCGGTTTAAACAAATCAGATGAACAAGTAATTTACGTTTCCTTATATTTGGTATTGCGTGTCCGACATAAGCTGAAAAACTGTGGTTTCCAAGTAATTGTCTGTTGTTTAACATCAAAAGCCTACATTATTAAAGGCTCCAAAGGGCACTTATTAAACAGATTTCTCAACTATTTCCTCTCCACTTCCAGGTCAGTCAGGCGATGTTTCTGTGTTTCCTAAAGTGTGTATGTGCTGTTGTACAGTGCACTTCAAACCCTTGGCCTGTGCGTGAGGCTCTGAGGATGTGACGTGGTGCGTTGCCAGCCAAGACCCTGCGTTTGGAGAGAGGACAAGAATAGCATTGTCCCAGCTGTAGCTGAGAGCAGCTCCTCTTTAAATCTCTGTCAGCCAGAGCAGATCTGAGTCGTGTACAAGAGCAGTGCACACAAAAGATGACATTGGTTTGTAAGTTTTAGTTGATGGCATTCAGGGGGATCCCATTATGTGACTGTCACACAGTATTAGTCTGAACTGCAAACACTTTCATGTGTGGATTACCACTCACCATCACAGATAATGGATATTTGTCTTGGTTAATCTAGTCCTCCATTCATTCTCCCCATTTAAAGTTCTTGCAAGCAGGCACATTTTAACAGAGGAATGCTGACATGTATCCTGGCTTGGAATGTGACATGCATATGTTGCTATTATAATTTTCATTTAACTATTTCAACAAGATAAAAATACTGCATATTTAGTAAGACTCACATCACAGGTTCCATTTGTACAGTGAAACATTTAAATCTTTTTCATACATCAAAGATAATGCACTCAACTCAAGACTTAGGCTATAAACTTTTGTTACAAAATATTTTAGCACAGAGAGCAGCATTCTCAAACTGTAAGGCTAAGATGTCAATTGGTCTCATTTCTTCTAAAATTACATTTGCATGTGAAACATTAACAACATTCAGAGATATACAACAAAAGGCAAACTGTGTCAAACATGTCACATCGTATTTTCAAATCACAGTGGATATTTTTTGTGTGCAGTTAAAATGTGCATATACGTTTGCACAGCCAAACTACCTTTTTACATGTTTTGTTCCTAAACCTAACCCATACTCCTATCCATAACTATTTTACCTGTTCCAAACACTAACCATAACATATGCTGCATAGATACCTCCATCATCAAAAAGTACAGTTTCCATGTATCTCTCAGATGTCTGGTGTTTTAGGTCTTTTGGTCCTTGGTTTGGGCACAGGTGAGGGGTCATGTCCGTGCTTTGGAGCATCTGGCTGCAGAGAATCTTGTCCATCTTCAGCTTCATGTATGGTTTCACTGTGCTCTGCTTTTGGAGAAGGATTTGGACTTGGTTCTTGAGACCTTTGTGGCATATGCATCGTTTCATAATCTGCTTCTACCTCTCTTGGGGTTAAAGACAGCATTCTGGGCTCCTCTTTCTGCCTGCGTTTGGGCGTTTTGTTGCGTCGCTGGCAGCAACACAAGGCAATGATAACGATTACCAAAACAATGACGATACCTGCTGCTCCTGCTAGCACCGCCAGGACAGTTTGATGTGGAAAACACAGCTGATTTTGCAATGAAGGTGGACAGATAGGAATCACATTGTCACTTATGTCACTGCTGACCTTGTTGGACACACTGCAAGTAAAACTGCTCTTTGACTTAAGTTTGCTCAAAGCCATCATGAGCGTCGATTTTGTCTCTCCATTTAAGATCTTGTCATCCATTGTCCAGGCATAACGCAAATCTTGAGTTTTGACGGTGTTGCAGTTGAATATAACTGATTTCTTGTCACAGCTGTAAGTTAGTTGAGGTTTGGATATTTTTTCCATCACACATAGAAAACTACTCCATGATTTCACCAGAGCATTGGTCATGTTGTAGATCTGAGCTTGGTAGACTCCTGCACTTGTGAGCTTTGGGTTGGTCAGCACCAGAGATCCACTGGAGGTGATGTCTTCTGGTTTGCCTACAGTCACTTTCCCTTTGTCCCTTTGGTAAATAACAGTGGAATTGTGCAGCCATACCAGCTTTTCAGTGTTGGTAAATTTCTCATAGACAAATGGACAAATTGTCAGGCGTATTCCAGTAGCAGCAATTAGATCACAAGTGTCTCTTTTTGCGGCGGAGATGCCCAAAAAAGCAGGCAAAATAACCAAGATGATCAAATAAGCCATGGTATGCTCTGTCACAAAAGCTGTTGCATAGATCACTGTTTGTAGTCTAAATAAAAAATCTGAGCTTTGGGGGGAAGTGGGTATTCATAGGGAAGGAAATACAAATGATTAACAGCGCTGTTTCACTTCTCATTGCGTATAAAAACTTGCAAAATAGCATTACGAATATAGAGTCACATGATGTTGTCACAAGAACAGTTTGACTTGCAGTAATTATTTATATATGAAATTAGGCTAAATGGGGATACATTTGAACACAATTCTGATGAACAGTGAACAGTCCATTGCTAATATCTACAGAGACTTGTAGTTAATTATGAAATGGTTTACAATTTATGGTGTAAAAATATAATATTTTTTACAGAATAGAGAAAGCTAACATAAAACTGAAACCAAAAAGGAGAAAAATGTTGTAGGCTATTACAACAAAGATTAACAAGTTTAGTTGAAGTGCCACCCCGCAGCATTCACGTGTTTTGGGCTAGTCAGATTCAAAGTGAAACCACACTTCAACATCTTTTATTGCAGATGATGAAACTTAAGCCTACAACAGCCCCAATCCTTGTCATTCCATTCAATTCATTGCTCTTTGCAGTGCCCATAATTACATTACACTAAAACAACCGTACTTTTGACTTTACGATTAGCCGTGAATCACAAACTTCCCATAACTCCAAAAATACACATCTGCTTCATTTACCAGCATTGCATTGATTTCAAGCCTAGAGGTAGAATGAATGTAAAATGTGCACTATTCAGAGAAGCATTAACATCTGTGCTATGAATTGCTGGTTGCATTTGGTGTACAGTTTTCAAGAATAGCCGTGGGTGCCTGTGAGTGCTATTGTGAAAGTCATGCATGCGGAGGAACAAAGTGAAGCACAGGAATGTTATTTAAATGTGTTTAATATTACAGATGTTGAATGTCAAAGAAGTTACTTTTATGGTTGATTTCTTCAGTATTTGTAGCAGAAAGAAAATGCCAACAACAGTGCAGAGTTTATCCTTCATTTAAATGCAAAAGCAAAGCAGATATAAAAACGTGTTATGTTAATTTTAAAGTCTTGACAGACAAACTGTGAATATGTAAATGTGATGTGTAGAGGTCCACCATGTAACTTTGTGTTACAATGTGTTTGCCACCTGCATGGCTGTTATTGGATAACCTAGAATCTTCCACAAAAGGGCACTAAACATATGCATACTGTATTTGGTGCTTTATTTCTTAAAAATGAAAACATGCATTCTTACTGTGAGCGTCTTTTCTCTACTGATCTGACCTGTAACTTGGCCTGGTGGTATGTGTGTGTGTGTATATATATATATATGTGTATATGTATGTATGTATATATATATATGTGTATATGTATGTATGTATATATATATATGTGTATATGTATGTATATATATATATATATATACACACACACACACACATATATATATATATATGTATATATATATGTGTGTATATGTGTATATATATATATATATATATATATATATATATTTATAATTTATTTATTTATTTGAATTCTAGATTAGGTCTGTCATGAAAACTGTATCAATTATCCATTTACCGTTTAATATATGAAAACTAGAACAATATATTTTGGAGGGCAGTATTGTTTGTACAGTTTCTTTGCAAAGGAACTTCTTTGGCTAATTATTGCTTCATTTTGCTGTTTATTTGTTGCTGCTCAGGCCTTTTGAATGATACTGTCTATTTAAGAACTGTTTACAAGGATTATCTTGTATTATTGTTATTGTATCAGTGGCCTAAAGTGGTTTCAATATTATTGTTTATCACAGATCTCTTTAATAATATATTGTGCTTCAAAATGTGTTATGGCATTGTCTGGATGATGAAAAACTAAACTTAACCTTGAAGCAGTTGGGTTTTCAGTCAACAGGAAAAAGATTGCCTGGTAGAAGAAGTATATGACTAAATAGTGGCATATTGCGACATGTGTCTGAGGCTAATGCAGCATTTCAGTTCTCTAAACAGCTTACTCCATCACATACCACTAAATCACTACTGAGGGCCAAAGTGCACATTTGTAATCAGGAGTTTATGCTAATAGCTCTGTTTTTGCCTGATGCCAAGTTTAATTGAACAGTTTGTTCCACTCTTAATGGGCTCGGAGAGAACAGTCTTGCATACATTGGGGTTAATTGGCTTCAGTTGTCCGTCTTTTTAGGGGAACAGGCTTAGCGCCTGTCTGCTGAGCTAATGTTTAATTCAAGGACACAGATGGAGGTGGAACAGAGAGGCCTCCCACTATAAGCAGACTGGACCGTGGCTAACTGGCCATGGGTCACATCAGGGGGTGTGGTGGGGGCACTTACTGATTTTTGGCAGTAATGCACTTCACCAAAAGAAGACTCTGAGGGGATTAACTAAGGATTAGACGTCTGTAATTAAAAGTGATTTTATTTTAAAACGCATTCTACTTAAACATAAGATAAGATTTTAATATTATAATAATAATTTTCTTCTTCTCACTCCAAATATATTATATACTATATTATACTGTATTATATAGTCAACTTCTTTGTTTTGGTATGACTGAGTTTCACTTTTGAGGCTTGTTCACTTGTTTATGACACAAATGCACTATGAAACCAGATTCACACACACAGGCCAACAAGGAATTGTCGACTTTGAGGCACACTTTGGAAATGGGAATTAGAGTAGATAGTGTTTAGAAGAAAAATTCTATCTGCCAGTTTCACCTTTGAAAGAGTTCTTCATTATATTTTATCAATGTTGCTGTGCCAAACTTCAGATTTCATAAAATATGTACTTATAAAGTTGTGTATTCAGGTTGCAGAGGGCTCCAGAACAACAAGTGTAAGTTTGAGAGTCATCATACACAAACGATCTAGATTTTTCTAATTATGCAATTTGAAACTGGAACATCGGCATCTAAAACTCTTACATATGCCCAACTCCAACTTGGGAATAGTCAAGAAAAAATATTTTTCTGTTTGTTTATACTATATTAATGTTTATATATTGACTTAAATAGCTTAATTGTGTGGAATGTAGAATCATGGACATTTCATAATTAGGTTTGGAGTTTCTGAATCCTTATGTCTTTGTGAC
Source organism: Odontamblyopus rebecca (assembly GCA_030686955.1). Lineage (NCBI taxonomy): Eukaryota > Metazoa > Chordata > Actinopteri > Gobiiformes > Gobiidae > Odontamblyopus > Odontamblyopus rebecca. Next base: position 24,699,592 of record CM060659.1, read on the forward strand.
ATTGTAGTTTTTCTTTTTTCAGATTTTTGCAAAGTTTTTACTTTCCTTAAATAAGAAAAAATGTTACAATATCATATTGTTTAGGTCAGTAAATGTAAGTAAAGTAAAAGCCCATAAGTCACAGGGCCATATATTCTAATATGTACTTTGTAAGTTGGACATTTCCTGTACAGCTCCACACTGCATCACCTCGTCTCTTTAGGCAGAAACATTTGACTTCTTTTACAGATTGTAGTCCTTGAAAGTCGCTCCCACAACTTCCCCAAAATGGCTGCCGAGACAAAAGCCAGATCTTTTCTTGTGACAGGGTTCAAGAGATCAGCGTTTATATTTCCGTTTGTATTACAGAACTCCATAAATTTTCTGTGTTTTTGTGAAGCTACCTATATGGGAGAGACGGCTGAATAGAGAAACATTTCCCATAGTTATTTTAGCATGTGTTAAAAATATATGTACTTTTGCTTATGCAGTTAAAGAAGTTTGTTGGAAGTAACTCAAGTTATAGAAATAACATCTGACAGAAATGTACAGTACAGTAAAAAAAAATACATATTTTATTCTTGATTTTAAATATAGCGTAATTTTTCTCATTATAATCAAATTAAAAATTCTCCTTCTGATAGAAATGTCCAGTACAGTTAAATGTAAAAAGAAAATTATTCATGATTTTAAGTTATAGTTTTTGAACATAGCATAATTGTTCTCATTATAAGTGAGTTAAAATGAAAACAACTGGACTTTTTTTAAGCCAACATTTCACTATCATCATGTTTTTCTCATATGGTGCAGCCCTCTTTGTTTCCAGTATTATTTATACTTGATTACAGATTTGTAGTGTCTCTGTAGTACAGGCTGTGGTTTATCACTGTTGACCACTGTGCTCTTTGTTTTGCTTCATCCCAGCTGCTCTGCCTCCTCGGGTCGGTCCACTGATGCTGTAGATCTTTTGAAGCGCACACAGGGAGGGTCTGCATCCAACGACCCCCATGACCCTACACCCCACCTCCCTCACCAAACCGGAGTTCAAGTTTAGACAATACATCACTGAGGTATTCACTCACTGTAGTCGCATAAAGGCATGGGAAGAGCAGACGGGAAGCTCACATGACACCGTGCATAACTGCTGAGGGTGAGAGGTAGCAGTTTGAGTGCAAAGAACAAGTTATTTAGGCAATTTGGCAACATGCAAGAAGTGTTGAGGAGGAAAATACATGACATTTTACCAACTGTAGTTTTGGTTTGAGTGTTTAGTCTTTGCAGATATAAAAGATTACAGCAATTAGGCGGGCAACATTATTCCAAGCTTAATTGAAAGTTTATTTGGTTAAAAGCCCACTGTGTAACTTTTTGATAGATAGTCCACAATTTGCTTGTTTCCATGCCAATGTTATTCCTTTGCCTTGAATGTTCCACAATATCAGACTAATGTATCTTGCATTTATACAATTATGGGTGTGTTTGTATTCAAAAATACATTGAAAACCATGTTTTTTTTTACTGTGAGCAGGGTTGCCTCTCCCCAGATCTAACCTGTACCTTTGTGTGGAAACAGCATCTGCTTATCTCCATGGATGTGGACAAGTTTAATGCCATAGTGTTTCAAGGCCAAGCAATAACATCTCCATGGAGACAAGCCAGTTGTGGTCCTTCCAACAGAAAAGTTACATATGATCTAATTTAATTATTTTTAGATAAAGTTTAATCTAGATTAAAGTTTGATTTTTTTTTGTTTTAGGATACAATTTAAATAAATTCATGGATAATTGGACGATGATACAAGAAAACAGTTGTATAATATTTTACTGTGAGAAGAGCTCATACACTGATGAACTGCATTAACTACCCCCCATGAGACTAAATAGAAACTTGCTTTGAGCTAAATCCACTGTGTTTTAAACTACAGCTATTCGTTGAACTTGATCATAGGTGGCGATAAGCGGTAGCTACACGGTGAGTGACCCCTGGGCGAGTGTGCCCTCTCGTCTCGGATTGGCACTGGCTGAGTATTGGACCAGGACTTAGAGCACAGGGAAACAAGGAGGATTGAATTAAGGCGAAGAAGGCTGCTCTGTGAGGCTGCTGCTCCTGACTCACAGAATCAGGACATGGGTTCAACTATGCCAGACATTCCTCAAATACTTCTGTGGCATATAGACTGAAAAAATACCCAGGAAACAGTAGTCTATATGGTCCAATAGAACAGTGCAGTTGGCTGAGAGTGCAAAAACATATTTTTAAAATTATTTGTCATTCATCACCATCATCAAAGTCATAACTAGACCTTGTGATTGTGATCAAGAGTTAGAAATAAGATATCAGACTCCACATGGCATCTCTTATCTAATACAGTGTAGTTTATTAGGTAACCACGGACGTTTATTTTTCTAGAGAAAAACAGTCATCAGATTTAACATAGTTATGCTTTAATTTACTTGTGATAATCAAATGTTGCCATGTTTATACTGGTTTAATTTAATAAGGAGAAAGCAGCAAAAATAATCAATGCAACAAAAAACATAAAAACCTTTTCACCTTTAAAACAAAGAAAATCTTAGGCATATTTTTTCTTTGTCGCAAAATTTTAAAAAGTAGAATTTTATAATCCTAATATAGTGCCCAAAATATAATATATAATTCAAATCAGTAATTAGCTTTCTTTATTTTAGCCCCGTTTTAATTTCTTATAAAGCTTTTGTTTAATACATCTTTTCCATGCTTTACTTTTTTGTGCACACTGCCACGTTTATTTTTCACTGGTTGTGGCCGACTAGTTTCTCTGATGATAACGTCAAGCTTCTGCAAATTCAGTTTAAGTCAAGGTATCAGAGGACAGAAGAGGACTAAGAAAAAAGTTTGGACAGCCTGGAAAATAACATATGTCATGTTAACAGAGCTCAAAGGCTTTGTACAAAGAAATGAGCAAGATTGGGGGTGCAGATGTAAACTTCATAGATAGAGTGCTAAACGTGTGGCTCCACTGGGCCCACAGAGGAATGCAGAGTTGTCTGTGATAAGAGTGAGGTCTCTGTGCAGCCTGAACATGCCACTGGAGCTGGAACCACTTCTGATCTAATGATATTCACTTTCTCTTTGTACAGCGTCCAAAACACAGACCAAGGAAAGGAGAACACAAAGCTCAGGTCCAAAACTTTAAAAATACTGCACCGTTTGAAGATACCAATTTTACTAGCACTTACTTATGTGCATTTTTTGATCATTTATTTTGTGTGTGATCAGTTTTTTCATGGGTAATTCAGAGTCTTTGTTTAATGGTTCTATATCATGCAACATGGGCCTTCTCAAAAACATACCTGTGTTTAGTTCAGTTTAGTTTATTTTAGTTTATTTATTTAATTAGACAGGGACAGTGCACAATATACATTAACCTTAGCAGGAGAGATGCTTGTACCAGATTTCACTCAGATATGTTTGAGTAACCCTTTGTTATTAGTCTCCAAAGCTCAAAATGCTCTGTTTCAGCTTGTGACGTCAGAAGTGGTAGTTTTCAAGTTAACAGCTTGCCTTAGTTCAGCTGATATTGGCAATTCTGCGGCTGACATGATTTAAATGATGTAAGTGAAGGTGTATGGAGTTTAAAAAACAGAGAGCACTTCCTCTATTTCCACATAAATTCACAAAATGGAACAGAGTGTTTTCATTTTGAGAGAAGTTTAATATATCCAGGGTTTGTCTGAATGAAACAAAACACAACTCCAGATATATTTGTGATGAGGAAACAATATTACAACACAGATCAGAAAATAGTGTAATATATAATCTATTATGGTATGTGGATGAATTTTCTGAATACGTATTTTTAGCATTTTCACATGTGGAAGTGGAAGTGCTTCTGGCCATCTCATGAGAACACTGTGATGGAAACTCTAGCTGCCATTTATAGGCAAAACTAATAAATTACAGAAAATGATTGAAATCCTGCCCTGATCTACAATAACAATAATGAAATGAAGTAAAGTAGAACCATGTTTGTCATAGGACCTATATCAGCGCTGCCAAGTTTAGCCCATGTGAATAGGTAACGCAGAGTTCATCAATAATCCAGGGATATCTCCGTGCTGTTTGGGTCAGCAGTGTGAAAAATCTTAGCAAAATATGGCCCTTGGTTAGAACATCAGCCCCGAGCTATCTGAAATATATCTGTTTTTCCTTAGACAGTGTAAGATATCAACTCACGACGTACTGAAATCCAATTAAGGTTTGTGAGGCAGTGTTTGGTAAGTTTAGCGCGTGTTTTGGCGAGTAATACTTAGTAACCAAGACCATAGCAAGCATATATTTTTCATTATCTTTGTATTAAAAGTGCTCTACCTTATTTTTTTTTTACTGTCTTAAAATGTGAAAACCAGAACTAGAATGAGAACTAACTAAACTTACCCTTTTACTTTTACTCTGTCTTCTCAACAGCTCAAGTACACTGGTTATGATGTACTCCAATACCAAACCTTCCTTTTCCTCCATCTGATGAATGCTCTGTTAAAGGTCCTATATGAAAATAGACTCTTGTAAGCTTTAAGCCATGTTATTATGCTGTTACCTCATCAAAAAAACATACCTTGTGTATTGTTTCATTCACAAATGTTTGAGTAACCCTTTGTTATTAGTCTGTCTACATCTCCGAAGCTCTGTAGCACCTGATGATGATGTGATAAAGTGATAATTTTCAAGTGAACAGCTATCTTTTACGTTTTGTTCAGTAGAGATAGGCAATTTCTGGGCTGAAATCATCCAAATGATTGTCTGAGAGAAGAACTCAGCCTAAATATGCCTGGTTTGTCTATTGATCATGTGTCAGTCAAACAAAACATAACTCCAGGTGCTATAATATAAATCAGAAAATAATTTGGGCCTTTTAATATCCACACCTCATAATCACTTGACAGCTCAACTAAAACATGCAGTAATTTGAAAAAAGGTCCCAATAGAAATTCTGCAGTTTGTCATCAAGGTCTTTTCAATGACAGATGCTGCTGAGTTGACATTTCATTTAGACTTGTCAGCAGTTGCGTTTCTTACACCAGCATATTTCTCAAACTGCACTGTAAGCCCAGTGATTAGCAAGTGAAATCTGAGGGCACATCTGGTCGCACTTGTAACCCCAACTTTTTACCTCTAGAATAATTGAAACACTATTCACAACAATTTGCACTGTCCTTATGCATTGAATTAAGACTTGAAGCTAGTGTGACAGTGCGCTGACCCTCTTAGCTCTAACACAAGCCAAATGTTATCAGAGGAGAAGCGGAGGCGGAAACAGGGCCTGGCCACAGTGACCCCCCGCTAACCTTACACAAATTTGTGAGTGACCCCAGTTTACCTCAGTGCTGGGGTCAGGAGGACGTGGGGACCAGCAGGGTCAAAGGTCACTCTCTTGATTTCGCCCTGCAATTTAGAGGAGACCGCCAAGACGTGATGGTGTAGGTCATTTTACCAATAATGAATGCCAAATCAATTAACCTGTTGTGCAACCTAAGAATGACTGCAACTGGTAATTTGATATGTTGATTCAAATGTATGTTTAGATGTATAAATGTTTGGATGTATGAATTACATTTTTATCTCTGATCATTTATGACTTAATCTGGGAACATTTATTTGTCAATTCACTAAAGACATGGCTTGACATACCAGAGCGACCATCCCATTTCTCTTTTAAGTCTTTTTTCCAAATGTCAAGTGTATTGCAATAGAAGTATTTGTAACTAAACACACACATGCTATCTTCCTAAAACATTTTATAGATCATGATCATGTATGAAAGAGCCTTATGAGTCACTGTATCTCGCTTTGGGCTGAGAGCAGCAGGAACACTTCTCCATCTGAAAGAGCTGTGCTAAAGCTAAGAAGATGGTGACGAAAAACATGCAGGTGAATAATACGGATGTGCCAAAGAGTTTGTGAGACCAAGGATCAGATTTTAAATGCACTTTCTACTTTTATGGTTTGAAAATCAGGTATCCCAGCTTTAAATGGCCCATGTTGTGCTCAAAGCATACCTGGAGCTGTGTTTTGTTTCATTCACATGTTTAACACAAACCTGGCATATTTAGGCTCTTCTCTCAAACAAAAAACCTTGGCAATAAAGGAAGTGCTCCGCTCTATGTTTTAAACTTCACTAGGGTCATTTGAATAATTTTAGCCCTGGAATTTCCAATCTTTACTGAACTAAAAGTGAAAAGTAGGTTAACTTGAAAACTACCACTACATGGCATTGCACGATGAGCTTTTTGAGCCTGAAGATGTAGATACACTAATAAACAAGAATTACTCAGTGAATGAAACAACTCTGGGCATGTTTTTTGATGAGATAATGGCATTATAATATGAGCTCTCAAGAATCCATTTGGTGTAATATAGGACCTTTAAGACATTGTAATTTGACAGCTAGCAAACTCAAACCTTTGCTGTCATTGAGCAACCAAATAAATCTGACTATGGCTATGCACATTACAAAAATAAACTTGTCAGAGATTCTGGGTGGTCATCAATCTCACACTTAATGCAACTGTAAAAAATACCACTTTGAATTGACATTCCCTTGAGCAAAAAACTAAAGCCTTAATAAGCTGCATTAAGATAGCATCACATTTAACCGTGCTCTCCTTGGACCTAACCACCCTGAGGCTGGCTTCGCTGCTCTGTTTGGCCCACCCTGGTCTTTTCCGGTTGGGCCACTCCTCTCCATGAGTGTAGGGGACTGCTGGATCTCTAAAGACTCTGGTAGAGCAACAGTGGGTTGGCATGACTGAACCCGAGCTTGGGGGGAGTGTATCCTGATTTGATGTTATCGGGCATCCTGGTTGGTCAGAGTCGGAGGTTGGGGGTTGTCTCCTAGAATGTTGTAGAAGTAGTAGTAGATAATTGTTTCCTTAGCTTCTTTTCAAGGCCTGGTGGGTAGCAGGAGTTCACCGTCATCGTGATCAAAGTTTTAGGGAACAAACAAGGCTGTGATGTGGATAGTCTGGTTACTTTGTGGGTTTTATTTCAGCGGTTATAAGATTGAGATTACGTTTTTTGTTGAAAATTGTACTGTGGATTCTGTAGTCTGGATCTAAGAACAGGTCATGGTCAGATCTGGAGCCATTGGGAGCATTGAAAACAATAATAAAAAATCCAATGGCTACTCTGGATTCTAAATAGTGTGCTGCTGGGACTGTTGCGGTCACTTAATTTAGCTAATGGGGAATTTTTGTTTGGTCCCGGTTTAGTTCTGATGTAGACTTGGTTTGGTGCTTTTCTAGTGCTGATTTAGTTCCGATTCAGTCCTGGGTTGAGTTCTAGTTCTTGAGTTTTAGTCCCCAATTTGACATGGTGTGTGTATAAGTGTCAGTGCAGATAAACAAATGATAGTACACAGTAGTCACAGTAGCTCAGTTGCACACAAAACATACAACTTACATATTTCAAACGGGGTAGTTTACTAGATCAAATTTTAATTTAATTACTCAAGGACGAGATTCAGTCATTTCTAATCGTCAGTAATGTCTGGGTCTTTTTAATTCAGGTGTCTACAGCCAAGGCTCTGTCAGTTTGCGGCTCAGACTTGGTGGAGGTAATTTGACTATTTTTGTGTTATATGGCAGTCTTGTTTATGTTTGGAAAATACATCTTGAAAGCAATTTTTATTTGCTAAAATTGAAATGAAAAACAGAATTGGTTGTTATTTTTATATTGAATTATTTTTGTCATATTGCTCGGCCCTACTTAAAATGTTTAAATACAAAAATTTGGGAAAATATACAAGATTTTCAACACCTACAAATGCAGTTTAAATATTTATAGTGTTTTTGGAGAGTGAGTGACTTGGCATTTAACATTACTTTACAGAAATAAAAATGAAGGTCAGGACATACAGCCCAGAGCTCTGAGTCCCATGCTGCTTCACTGGCAGACGTGTGATTGACAGCCGTGGTGTGAACACAGGCGCCAAGGCACGGCTCAAATATGCAACAGTTTCTCTGCCTGTCGCCACACTCCTCCCCTCAAGTGTCCACATGTCTTCGAGCCATAAACCAGCGGACATTACTGTAAACACAATGTATAGAAGCGGCAGGCACCAGCTGAAAGAATGAATAAACCAAGTATACATTGAAGTGTTTATGGTACATGGACATAGGGCACGTAGACAGAGACATACAGTAGACAAATACTTACACCCACTGGACACCTGCTTCCACTTACACAACATAGCCGTATCCACTTGCCTGAACCAATAAACACTGAGTGAATTATAGTGCTCTGGAAAGTGAAAGCAATTGGACAGTGGACAAATGCTCCTGAATTTTTTTAAATTTTTCTAAGCTTTGGCATTTCTCAGCGTTCTGCTCAGTCTATTATTGATACTCCTAATATGTCAAATTAATTGTGTACCTTTACATTACCAATACTTGAACCGTGCCCTACTTTTTGGTACATTTTCTGTATTAATCATCATCTAGATTTATAATGTATGAACAAAACCCGGTAACTGTTCATAGTGTCCCAGCACACTTGCTTGTCTCCAGGGAAATATTACTGTTGTCTGTAATGTTCCACACTGTACATATTTATCACAAAGGAGACAAGCACTACACTACATTACAATTCATTAACATTTACATGGAGACAAGACACCCTCCACCAGAAAAGATGCACAGTGCACCTTTTTTTTCTATACCTGTTTATTCTTTTTTTTCAGTTCTACCTTGACTTTGTTTTTAATCACCCTGCCCATTCGCTGCTATTTATTCTTTGGGTGATGGATAGCCTACTGAACGCTTCTCCTTACTTTTGTTTCCATTAAAATTTGTTCCAATCTGTAAATATTTACTCCATAACTGCATCAGAGTTTAGAGATACTTTATCTGTCTGAACTATAAACAAGAAACTGGTTTATAAACTATCTTATATGTTTGTGATTTATTCTTCAACTGTCCTAAGAATATGTCCCTTGTATGAATGCGACTTTTGCAGGGAGTTAGCAACAACCCCAGTTAACTTAATATAAATATACCAAGATCAATCGACCTTTATTTTGCAATGTCAGCCACAAAATCTCATTATTTATGTCCTTGTTTACATAAAATTAACCACAATTTCACAAATGAATGCAAACTCGCTCTCATTTGTGACCAAAGCCAGAGGTTAAGTGGTGACAGAAATGCATGAGCAGAGGGACAAGAACAAGCTATTCTGTGCATAATAGGCTTAGAATTAAAAGGTGTCCGCTGTGATCCTTTGTACTTGCCATAGCTAATGGGGACAGGGCTGTGAGGTGTTTGCAATAGCAGTTGCCAGACCCTAACCTGAAGGATGCATTAACTTTGCCTGGATAATCCTTATGCCGCAGAGAATATACAAGGATTAGGATTTTTAACCCTCAGAGAAAGAAAGAGGGCAGTGGGCCAGTGCTTCTCTGCTGGAGCTGCCTGTCCCATTGTCCAGGGACAGGGGCCAGCTGTCAGGGTCCTGGGGATGAGTCGATGAATGAGGAGCCTTGAAGAGTGGTCTGTGTTTACCGAAAGAGCCCTTGTGTTTAAATCATGACTGGAGGAGAGCATATAATCTTACGCTGCAAAACAGTCTGCAGTGGTTGGGTAATATATCAAGAGACTCTGGGCTCACAAGTCAGAGAAATTTACTGTTTGTTTGTATGGGCCCAAAGCTTCTGTTTAAAAGAGACATTCGATATTAGGGAGTCTATCCGGGTATACACACAAAACGCATGTGAATCCTTGTAGCCAAAAGTAGCCAAAATCTTGTCAGGTTAACTTTTTCTTAAAGTGATAATAGCAAATAGAAAGTTAAACGAAGTCTCGATAGGTAAGTCTTATGCCATATGTCAGCTGTATGCCATTACAGCCACATAATTTCCATTTTCCATCGGCAGAAATGCAAGACTGCTCAAGGCACGTGTTTTTCAGTGCAATAAAAACAACCAAAATGAAAAAAGCGTTAAAATGTTAGATGGTAAGGCTTTAAATGAGGTGGCATTGGAAATTTAGGTCTATTGATGGCAAAACGCACTTTAATCTACAGGATACTTGGAAAGATTCTGTTTTTTACCACAGTAGTTTGTTTTGAAACTTGCCAATACTCAATATTCTGTGAAGAAGATAACATGAGAGTCCTAAACAGTTGTAATATCACTCACAATTGTACAGAAATTGCAACTGGAATTCTCACAATTTACAAATGCCTTTTTTCAAAACTCTTTCCGCCCTGTACTGTACTATGGTCTTATTCATTCAAATCTTCCCTGACTGTAGGTGGTCTTCAGTTCACACCTGTCTCTGAGTCCTGATCCTTTTAGCTGCATCTTTGCTCTGTCACTCACTTAAAGACCATGTGCAAACAGCATTTCCACATCACACACACACACACACCGGTCTTTTGGAGTTATATGGAGTGTGACCTGTAGGGGGCTGCACTGAGTGTTAACTGATCAAAGAGGGTGATAAGGGCGCGGGGTCACCTGTTTGTGCCACCCTCATCTCTTCTTTATGTTCCACAGAGCTCCTTTATCAAACTACATGGTCTGGACTTTTCGCTGTCAGTCCCTTCAATTCAACACAAACTCAAGAAAATACCACCGACATCAAACAGGGGTAAGTGATGAAGGGAAGGGGATAAAGGGAAAATCTCAGTATTTTTATTTCTGGATTATCCGAATTTGTGGGTTTCAGATCCTAGAATGTGATAGTCCCTAAAGAGCCACTTTTCCCTACTGATAGTACTGTATTTTCCTGTGGCACAGCTAAAATGTAAATTCGCAAAAGTTGAATTTCTATTGGCGGCACGGTGGCTGAGTGGCAACACTCAGGCCTCACAGCAAGAAGGTTGCGGGTTCGATCCCCGGGTCGCCCGGGCCTTTCTGTGTGGAGTTTGCATGTTCCTCCCCGTGTCTGGATGGGTTTCCTCCGGGTACTCCGGTTTCCCCCATCAACCCAAAACATGCCCGCACCCCTATGAACTAACATCAAGGACCATGTTGTCCACCCTCCTGTGGGCTCACCACCTGCAGAGGGGTTCATAGGGGGGGTCAGGTGCTATGAGTATTGGGCAGCAAACTGCCCCCGCGACCCAGCTGGATTAAGCGGGAGAAGATGGATGGATGGATGAATTTCTATTAGTGATTTAACTTAATGTAATAGAACAAAACAATCAGATGATATTTTTTGCAATCCATCAAAAATATGCATTTAATGTTTGGGTTGAGGTTCAAGTGTTGCATAAAAAACTAAATATAACTTTTTTGATTACACACATGTTTAAATGTACAAAGCTGCTCAGAGTCAGAATGCCTGATTTTCTAGGTATTTTTGAGCTATAAAACCACCTGTAATTTAATAAACATCTCCACAGAAAAACAACAACATTTGACAGACCTTCTACCAGAAAAATTACTTAGTGTGCCTATAAACTTTTTTTTTTTTAGATCATTTTGATAGTTTGGCAGCTATAGACAACATCGTTGATTATTAGTTTGCCTACATCCCAAACAACTATCCCTGCAGTATTCGACATTCTGTATATTTCCCACTTGTAACGTCACAACACTGAAATTTTTCGTGCAAATCCTGTTACCTCCACACTGCAATCATCACCGACCATCACAAAATCACTATGACAGGACTCCAGATTACAGTATAGTCTGTGTGGGATAGCGACCACAATGATGCAACTTTGGTTTGATGTAGTCGACTCAACCATGGTTAAAACTTCATGAGTGACAGAAAAAGGGAGGAAGAGCCAAAGAAGACCAGCTGGTTTTTCATTGCAGTTACTGTAAAAGTGTGATGATGATCCTGATTCATCTTGACCTGGTATGAGAAAGATCACCTCTTTTATCTGCTAGTGATGAGTTTGTGTGCGATTGGTGCCTGCAGGCTTTTAAGCTGATTCTTACCATTTCCTTGTCATGTTGATTTGACATGTATATTATCATTCCATTACGAAGGCAGTAAATGTCCAAATGCCTTATTAAAACCACTGGAAAGAGCCTGAAGAAATGTTAGTGATAGCTGTACGATGGTTAACCATGATAGCCTGCTCTCCTCCTCCTAACCACTGTTTCCTATAGTGCAAGTTGCTCCATTTGTCTCTGTAGATCAAATGTCCTTGTTGGGCTTCCATATAAGGTCTTAACTAAGAGCCTTGAGAGCGCTCTACCAGCTCAGTCCTTTTATTTACACAGACCAGCACTGGAAAGTCTATCTCCTTTACTATCACACGTTCACCATCAGCAGTGTCTGTATCACCACATATCTCAAGTTTGATTGTAAGAACTTAAAAATAATAGTCATGAGAATTTTAGAAGCAAAAGTAGATTCAATTTAATCTAAACAAACAAAAAAGAAGTTAAAGAAAATAATTTTACAGTAGTTTTTAACCATGTTAGAGTTGTTTGCCCTTCTCATTTCCCCTCTCAAAGTTATATTTGGAGTGATTTGTGCATGAGCAATCTTTCATCATCAATCTTTTACTTCATTCTTCAGTTTTATTTCCTTAGACGATGACACACATAGGATTCAGTAGTGTTGCGTATTGGTGCAAATTAAAAAAAAATTGGATGACTCAGCCTGATCCCCAGTTTTCTAGGAGATGCTGACAGATCCTTGTTTTTTTTCTTATGATATTCACAGTGATGTCAGCTCCCATTGGGCATTGCAGTTTTTGTTTTATTAAGTCATTTTAGTTCAATAGTGTGATTTAAATGTCGAGTGTCATAGATAGATATAGATCATATATAGATACAGATAGGTATAGATAGATTATAACGATATAGCAGACACTTCTTTAAAGTTATAAATCAGAAAGTCATAAAGTTTTGGTCATTGTTACTAATTGTAATCACCATCTGATAATATAATCACTGCTAATAATGCCACATTAGATTTGCAGAACTGTGCAAAAACAATGTCAGAAAACAAGTCAGATACATAATTGATTAAATAATAACTACACAACTGCTTAGATAAATTCAGATGACCTTTTCTTTTATCTAAGATTGTCTTCTACAATGAAAAAATATATGATAATGTGAGAAATTAGGATTTTGAGGCTAAGTGGAAGCACTGACCTCTGTGTTAGCAGTAGTCTCGGCACCTCACTGAGAGACAGAACAAGTGCCCTATGTACTTCAGTGCTTCTATTTTTGTACACTACTTCACCTTTTTACCTTTCTTTGTTCATAGTCTTTCTTGAAAATCTGTTTAAGACTTTTGCATGGTACAGTGTCATGTATGGGTTACCTGAATGTGTTTTCTTTACCATTAAAAGGGGTCATAAATGTATAGTATGTGGGGGCTGAGTCTATAACAACATATAAAATAATAAAAAGTCCAGCATGTGGCCAAAGAAAACAGTACAATTTCCACTTAACCTGAATCTGGGTGACCAATCTAATCTTATATCCTCTAAATTCAAGCTCATTATAATGGAGAACTCAACACTGTATGGCTATAGCGGAGCAATGGTGCTTATTATCGCATGTGAACCGAGAATTTCCTTCGTTAGAGGGCTGTTAACCTGATTTTAGGGTTAATCTGTCTGGAAAATGGTAATATAGTTTGTTTTTTTTCTTGTTCCTCCATGTGACTGCTTAAGTAAACAGATATTCAGAGAGGACCTTGTATGAACAGTGCCCACATTGAGAAGGCTCCCCTAGTCCCTCCTGCAACACCTCAGCAACGCACCATGAACATTTCTTAAAATAGTCTTTCACATTCTGCTTTTTTTCTCCATTCCTCTTTACATGATTTTATATCTTTGGCAGACAGTGTTCTTAGAGGCATACATGTGCATATTTATTGGGAAAACCGCTAATGGAAGGCAAAGTTAGCAGGGTTGTGGGAATGCTGATTGAGTCATTTGCCAAGCTTTTACTTTTTAATTATGGCAGGTTCCAGTCAAGGCCCAGCCAATTAAAAATGATGTATGGTTTTATGTGAAGTTAAGTGCAGGCTCACAGGAAACCCCCATCCATCAGGCTAACAACACATTCATTTAGTATTTAGCCTGTGGAGCGCAGGGTCCTGACTGCCTCATGGACCTGCCAGGTTGAGACACAAACACAAAATATTATTCGAAGTTTCTTGTTTTAAGAGCTCAGATCAGTTTCCTTTTAGTCAAGAAAATGTAGATTTGATATATTTGTAACCTCGTCCGGTGCATTAATAATTATTTGTTCCATTACCGCCCCCTTGTGATGGAAGTTAGTATTTTTCTACCAATACCTGAGCTGGTTATTTAAAGTGCACTACGTCGTATTTCTGGTGGAGGGTCTGATAACTGCTTGTCTCCATGGACATGTCATTGTGTTGCCTGGACTGTAGCCCATTGGGGAGATAAACTTATCTATCTCCATAGAGAGGCAGGTCAAGTCACTGGTCAGGTATGTGGAGAGGTGAACCCCCTCACATAATTCTAAGATCGATTTAATGACATACTGTGAAACATTCTGGGTAAAGCAATAGCATTTCCATGGAGATAAGCATGTAGCGGACTGCCCACCATTCACAATTAATGTTTGCACCATCTAAAATGTTCTGTAAACAAAAATTGTCATAAATTAAACGATTTAAGAATGACCAATAGATTATTATTTTATTTGTTTGTTTATTTACCTTCTGTGACTGGGCTTGAGTTAACAGTGTTGTTGAAATGTCTAACTCGTGAACAAAGCTGCAGTGTGAACCTGGGTGAGACAAAACCACTGACCATCTGGTTGTAGGTGATTCACTAAACCACTGTTACCTAAAAACAAGCAATCACGCAACATTTCTGAACTGCTGAAATCTCTATTGTGCGCTGTCCACCAAATGCAATGAGGAAGAGCATCTTAACCCAATCACTGGACACAGACAACATATTGGCTTCCCAGAGGTGAATTAGCATGGCTGGGAAGTTTGTCTGCAGGAGACTTGGCCGGTGCGCTAAGCTAAAGGTCCCAGACACACAGTTACACAGATAATTAGAGAGTGGAGCCGAACAGACACAAGCAGAGTGTGTGTGTGTGTGTGTGTGTCTGTGTGTGTGTGTGTCTGTGTGTGTGTGTGTCTGTGTGTGTCCATCCATAGGCCAGAGTGGTCAGGGCTGCGTCATTCAGTGTCAAGCCCTGCAAAAAGTAACCTGTAATAAAAAGTACTGAGATGTAGAATTATGTAACACTGAATTTATTTTGTTGTCAGAGGTGGAAAGTGACTAGATCGTTTTATTACAGTGATTTGGTTGAGGAACATTTTAGCAGACATCTACTTTTAATATAGCACTGACATTTACATTGACATTTTAAAGTATACATTTGGTTCACTGATAATATTTGTTTTATATTTAATCGTAATCAGATTTTTATTTATTATAATTAAATAAAAGAAAGTGTCAGATTTTTAAAAGTAAAAATATTTCAGTTTTTTGGCTGTTCAGCATAAAAACCTCTTCATTCATAAAAATCGACAGTGTGAATGAAAGAAAAACAAGGATTTCCCAGTTGTTTGTTCATAGTGTTAATGTTCTTCACAAACAGTTCTCAAAAATGTTCATCTGGCCCTAAAAATTTTATCTGTAGTCTATATCTGATCTATAAAGTTACTACAACTCTCAATGAAAAGAGCAGAAAGCAGCGCCCTGGGGCATTCTGGGTAATTACTGCGAGTCATGAAGGCCAAATGGAATGTTTACTCTACCCTGGGGTCAGCCGCCATTATGAGTGTGTGCTTCAAAAAGCCAAGACCAAATCTGCATGGGCTAATTTGCTGCTCTCTTTTAACAGACAGTTAATTCTAGCATTTTATACCTTTATACTTTTATTTCACTACTGTTTGATTAGCCTGTAGAGAGTCACACATGGAAATTGCATATCCAGCTTTACTAGAAAATGGTTTGGCTAATGTGTTTTGTTTAATCTTTTACCAAGTGCTTTAGCTTTTCTTGTTAGCTGTAAATAATATTACACAGGTAAACAATGGGGCCGTAAACAGCTACGTTTGACAGCTCTGTGTAAACCTCACAAATCAGCTCTTGCACTATGATCTGTAAGCATAACTGTCAGCTGTCTGCCCTGGGCTCTTGACCTTTCACCTCTGTGTCCTAGGTTCACTGACTGGTGAACTCTGCAGCTCTAGGGCCAAACCCTCCACGACAGGATAGAAACTAATCAGGTAACTCCTATCAGAATGTGATCTGCACTTATATCGGTTGTAGAAGTATCTTTTTCTACTATTTAAGAGGCACGATGCAACTTTGAGGGGAGAATTAGAGGTCCTATATTACATGAAATTGATTCTTGATTCTTCCTCAAAAACATGCAGTGTAGTGTTTTGTTTCATTCACGTGTGTATGAATAACCCTTTAGTATTAGTCTGTCTACATCTCCAAAGCTGAAAATGCTAACAACTACCTTTTATTCAGTAGAGATAGCCAATTCCAGGGGTGAAATTATCCAAATGATTCTAGTGAAGGTGTATAGAGTTTAAAAACACAGTGAAGCACATCCTGTTTTACAACATGACATCACAAGTTGGAGTAGTATTTTCTGTTTGAGAGAAAAACTCACCCTAAATATACAGGATTTGTCTGTTAAATATGTGTGAATGAAACAAAACATATGAAACGTAGAATCTGTCTTACATTTATTCAATTACAAGTCTTTTTAGTGCTAAGACATCTACAAATACTATTACTTGACCCAGCGCCAAATGCCTGTGTTCATGGAGGTAGATAAGTTTAATGCCATACTGTGGAACTTTAAGCTACACCTTTGTGGAGACAAGTAGTTGGCAGTCCCTCAGTTACGTAGCGCACCTTTAAATAGTCAAAACTAATGCCTGTCTTTACAATTAAAGTAGTCAAAACGTTTCATTTATTAAACTATTTTGCATTTTATGTAGGAAATATGACATCATTACATATAATTAAACCTGGTCAGTTCTTGTATAGTAAAAGCTATACAGTAGGTATAAATTCCATAGTGTCATTATGATTTTGTTTCCTTGGGTTTAGTCACATTTTTGGCAGAATACATCTACATGTTATGCCAAAATCCAAGTGGCGGCTGGTCGTGATCATTTTCCTTTTCCCTTTCAAAACTGGCAGTTCTCGTTTTAACATATGGGCTTGTCCATGTTGTAAAGCCAAGAAAGTGTTTGGTTGATCCATCTTATCTTTCTTCTTTAGCTATTACTGTAACTTAAAAGTCTCATATTACTATTACCTCTATTTTCTGATCTATGTTATAATGTTGTTTACCTCATCACATACTCAGAGTTTGGTTTTGTTTCATTCACACATTTAACACACAAACTCTGCATAGTCTGGTTGATGTCTTATCTCAAACAGAAAACACGCTGATCCACCTTGTGATGTCATGTGATAATACAGGAAGTGCTCCACTGCATTTATAAGATCCGTATTCCTTCACTGGAATCATTTGGATAAATTCAGCCCTGTAATTGCCAGTCTCTACTGAACAAAAGGTAAAGGGTAGCTGTTAACTTGAAAACTAGCACTTCATTACATCACAAGGTGGAACAGAGCACTTTGATCTTCGGAGATGTGGACAGACTAATAATAAGAGATTACTCAAAGTTACTCAAACATGTGTGAATGAAACAAAATACAAATGAGTATGTTTTTTATGAGGTAACAGTTATAATACACAGCTCAGCTCAGTTTAAAGAGTCAATTTTGCATAATGTACAACCTTTTAAATAATGTTATATATATTTAGTATTTGTTCACCATTTGAATCTGACTGGTTTATTGTTTTTGGTGTTTGAGATAATGTAATGTTGTAAGTCACTGTTTCCTAGTTTCCAAGTAAATCTTGGCTAAATGGATGGATGATAAGGAGATAGGATCAGTTTTTCTCAGGGCTAGTCTAGAGGAGTGTCAGAGTACAGAGGGCTGAGGGGATTTTATGTGAAAGCTCCTCTTGTTGACTTTCCCTCTGAATAAATCCATGCAACAGAGATGTGAGTAAGGATAGTGACTCCCACCACCACAACACAGCTGTGCTTTTTGGACCAATAATCCAAGAAAAATTACACAGTCATAAAAGAACTGTCAAACATACTAAGATCCAGTGAGAATATCTTGTAATCGCAGACATTTATTCACTAGCTGAAGGAATGCAGTCTACCTGCTTTAAGGATTATTTATCTGCTGTTAAATACACACTTGCCTTCAGACAGTATTTTATATATTTGTCATTCTTTCAGATATACATGACTCTGGTCATTTTTTCAAGTACTTGTGGCCTATTATGAGGTACTATTCACACATGTTTGAGTAACCCTTTATTATTACTGTCACCAAAGTGCTCAAAATGCTCTGTTCCACCTTGTGATGTGATGTAGTATTAGTTTTCAGATGAACCACATGACATCAGGAGGTAGAGAGTGCTTTTTTCTGTTTTGAGAGAAAAAGTCATCCTAAATATGGAGGTGTTGTGTGTTAAAACAAATGTCCAGGGATGTTTTTGATGAAGAAACAACATTATAACATAGATCAGAAAATGGCATAATATAAAGAGGGTATATCATGTAAAACCATCTTTTTGGAGCTTTCTATATGTTAACATTGTTCCCTTATCAAATACATGCCTGAAGAGGTTTAGATGTCATCAATGCATGTTTCAGTAATTTAGTGATCTCTCTGATTCGGTTAACTGTAAGATTCTGTCCAAAGCTCACACAAGCCTACGTCATCCATGCTCTCACATCACAATTCTCCATAAATATAGCGTACAAAATCACGATACAAAACTGTACACAACACCTTGACAACTCTGATCTGACCTGCAGTAGTTTAATTGACTGCACTGTGATCGCGCTCTGAAGGGGGAGCGAACAGCAAAAGGGAGGGGGATCTCAGAGCGTCAAAGTGAAACTTATAGAACATGTTCATACTTTGCTTTCAGCTAATATGTATATTAAAGGATGGCCAGAAAATAACAAATAGGGAGGAAATGTTAGACTGTTTTAATACTCATTTTGTTGTGTCCGGATCAACGTTTGATTCACTTCATAGTAACCATCATCCTAGTGCGGCCAACTCAAACTCAAACAGTCACATTGTAAATGATTCTTTTAACTTTTCCCCATTCTCAGTTGCTGAAGTACATAAAGCTCTTAAACTTCTCAACACTCGAACATCACCAGGTCCTGATAAACCCGAACCCTACTTTTTAAAATTGGCAGCTGATTTTATTGCTTCTCCTCTGACTCACCTTTTTAATCTCACTCTAGTAACAAATGAAATTCCACTGATTTGGAAATTAGCATTTGCTACCCCTCTGTTTAAGGGCGGTGACACATCAAACCTAAATAATTATAGGCCAATTTCTAAGTTGTCTGCCCTGGCCAAACTCCTGGAGTCCCTTATCAGCCCTCAGCTCAAAGATCTCTCTGAAAACAACATCCTCTCAGAGTTTCAGTCTGGTTTCAGGAGACATCACAGTACAACCACTGCTCTAAAACTAGTCAACGACATAGTCTCAACATTAGACAATAAAAAACACTGTGCAGCCCTTTTTATTGATCTCACAAAAGCTTTTGATACCATTGATCATTTTATTATGGAACAAAGACTCACAGCATTCGGATTATCTAATCATACAGTAAATTGGTTCAGAAACTATCTCTCCGGACGGTCACAAATTGTACAAGTAGATCAAACATCATCAAACAAGCTCAATACACACAGGGGAGTGCCACAAGGATCTGTCTTGGGTCCGCTACTCTTTATTCTATATATTAATAACATAAGTCAGAATACTAGAAACGTAAATTTTCATTTCTATGCAGACGACACAGTAATGTACAGCACATCATCCACTCCACTACAAGCTCTTCAACAACTTCAGATGGCTTTTAACACCATTCAAAACACTCTTCTAAGTCTAAAACTCACCCTAAATTCAGACAAAACTAAGTTTATGCTTTTCACAACCTCTAAAACACTCACTCCAAATCTCCCTCAAATTTGCACTTCTGAAAGTACTCCAATTGAGTTGGTAGACAGATATAAGTATTTAGATATTTGGATCGACAGTTCACTCTCATTCTTGTTTCACGTACAACAAATAATAAAGAAACTGAAACTGAAATTCAGATTTTTCTTTCGAATTTGGGCTTGTCTTTCTTTTAAGGCCAGAAAAAGGCTTGTGGCTGCCACTTTCATGTCAGTGTTGGACTATGGTGATGTGGTCTACATAAACGCTTCAGCTCAGAGCCTGCGAGCTCTGGACACAGCTTATCACGGAGGTCTGAGGTTCATCACTGGCCTCCTTGGGCCTGGAACCTGTTACAAAATGACTTGAAATTAAAGGAGCTGGTCTCCTTAGACTCTTTTAAACATATCTTAACTAACAGGGATGTAGAATCATTAGTGTGTAACTGTTTTAATTGAACCTGTTGAAGCATTTTGACTGATCTGTGTTCTTAAATTGTGTGTATATGTTGATGTTTTTGTACCTATAACTGTGGCCTTTTGGCCAGGACGCTCTTGGAAAAGAGATTTTTAATCTCAATGAGTCTTTTCCTGGTTAAATAAAGGTTAAATAAAATAAAATAAAATATAGCGTTGTCAGAACTACAAAAGGTAACATGGTGATTTAAATATGTCATGTGTTAGCAGTTAACACCCATAGAAGTAAAATCCTCCCCCTTTTTAAGTGGAGCACTACAAGACCAGAAAACATGACTGGATTTTCCTAAGGTAACTGGAAAATTGATAACACATTTTTGCATCCTCCTATTTTCCTCCTACTCCCAAATAGTAGGGCTGGTACCTTTAGTCATTTATTTGATTCATCAGTGGACACATTTTTATTAGATGAGTAATTATTTTATCTCGATTATAAGGATTTAAACAGAAAAGAGAAGGAATGGCGTGAGTTAGCTGGAGTTTTGGGAGGGACTGAACAGTTTAATCTACCTTTTTATTTATGATCATGCTATTTACTAGTACTTCTCTCTATACACAGTGGAGTCAAAATCCTATAATTTAAAAATCCTAACAATTTGAGAAATTTTTCCAGTCCTTTAAGTAGACTATATTGATGTAAGGGGCATTTATAGTGCATCCGTTGGACAAGCCCTGAATTTCTTAAGTCAAATACAGCCCACCAAATAGTTTGAAACTGAGGTGGAGGGACTTTATTGCCTATGTTTGTCCTCAATAACTTCTGCCCTATCTCTAACCTTCCATACATGTCCAAAATCCTTGAAAAAAAACGTTTTTTGCTCAACTTCATTCCTATCTTTCCTCTAATAACCTGTATAAACATTTCCAGTCTGGCTTCTGTTCCCTCCACAGCATTGAAACTACCCTTCTTAAAATCACTAATGACCTTCTCCTCTCTGCTGACTCTGGTTCATTATCTATCCTCCTCCTGCTTGATCTAAGTGTGGCCTTCGGCACCATCTCTCATTCTGTCCTTCTTGACCGAATCTCTTCTGTTGGAATCACTGGCACAGCCCTCTCCTGGTTTCACTCCTATCTTTCCAAGCGTACCCAGTTCATTCAGCTTAAATCTGTCACCTCTCATCCAGTCTCCATCACCACTGGTGTTCCCCAAGGTTCTGTCCTCGGTCCCCTGCGGTTCATCCTCTACCTCCTTCCCCTCTATCACATTTTCTGTAAACACCATATCCACTTCCACTGCTACACTTAAATCCTGGCTCACCTCAAAGTTCCTCAAACTCAGCAGTAATAAAACCAAACTTCTCTTTGTAGGCACCAAATCCAACCTTAAGAAAATCAGTCCCTTTTCCATTTCCATTGGCTCCTCCATCTCTCCCTCCCCTCAGGTAAAGAGTCTGGGTGTCATCCTTGATAGGACTCTCTCCTTCACCTCTCATAACAACAATATTATTGCTCCACCTATTTCCACCTCTGTAACTTCCACCACCTCTGCCCTATCCCCCTCACTCCACACTCCACTACCATCCTTGTTCACAGTCTGCCAAAAAAACTCTCCATAAACTTTAATTGGTCCAAATCTCAGCTGCTCGCATCATCACATGCACCCCCTCCATCAACCACATCACACCCATCCTACAACAGCTCCACTGGCTCCCCATCTCACCCCGCATCCAATACAAAATCCTGCTCCTCACAAAGCCCTCCATAACCTGGGACCTCCATATCTCTCTGAGCTCCTCCACACTGCCACACCCGCCCGCTCCTCCTCCTTGCTCCAGCTCTCGGTTCCCTCTTCTTCTCCTTCTCTCTCCAGCTCTCTGTTCCCTCTGCCCATCTCCTCACTCAGCTCTGGAACACTCTCCCTCCTGACCTCCGCAACTCCAACTCACTCCCATATTTCAAATCCAAATTCAAAACACACCTGCTCAGACAGGCCTATTCACTCCACCAGACCATAACTACATTGTCCGGCACGGTGGCTGAGTGGCAATAAAATACAATACTAAATACAATCTGTAGTGGCCAAAATGTACCTCCAGCCTCTAGGTGTCACTGGTTCGAAGTTCTGCCTCACCTACACCTGTTAAAGGGGAGGTACTTGGAGCAGCAGGTGTTGCATATGTGAAGAGGAACTTTTGACCATGTTAAAGGAATGCATGGAAATAAAGGGCATTTGAAGTGCATAGTTTGGGAGTATTGGGCTCATTTTTTAGAAAACACGTGTCTGAAACACCACCAAAACCATTTGCAACCTAGTGGCTCAATCAATTAAATACTGTCTCACTTCACTGTAGGCTTTTATCTGTATGTTTTAATCATATTTAATTCATGTTGTTGAAAGGCTCCTAATAAATAAAATGTATTATTATTATTATGTTGGTTATCCAATTTGTGGTTAATATTTCAGTAACTGGCTTTATGCATTTTTAAAAGTCAGCCATAGTTACCCCGTTAGCCAGTTCACTAGTAAGATAGTGGACACAATCTTACAAAATTTAAACTATTGTTAATCTTCTATTTGGAGATTACAACAGAGAGAAATACCAGCCCCCACCCTCCATCTGAAAACATGACATCATCAAATGGTCTGACTCAAATCTTATGACACTGAGGCATAAATGCATAAACAACCTCTAGAATGTAAACCCTATTATCTTGTTTTGTTTTTTCTCCATCTGGTGTGGCCTCCCCTGACCCACGTTCACAATAGAAGCTCACCCAGGATCCCAGCTTCAGCGGCAGGAAGCGGATGGAGAGCTGTTGTTTGGAAAGCGTGCTCAGGGCTCAGGGTTTGAATAGCTGCTTGTGTCTGTGCAGCACATCTCTATGGGATGAGCTCATGGGTGTGATCAGTGCTGTGCGATGGGGGCCTTGGCGAGACACACACTCATGCCTGCTCTTGGCAATGAGATGTCAGGGCATTCCTCCTCCTCCCCCCTCTGTCCCACCTGTGATCGCAAAGATGAGTCAGTGGAAATTCAAACAAACAAATGATCATCCTCATGTGGCTATGGCGATTGTTGGTAAGATATACAAGATAATAGGATTCCCTCTGCAAAGAACAAAATACTCTGTATGTTTATAGAAGCTTCTTGTTGTATCTGTTGTTTAGACCTTTATAAACATGTTCTGAAATGCATGGGATTCTTACTTATCTTATTTTCACTTCAGATTTCAGTCTTCACTCTTCTCTCTTCTGGAGTTATGTACAATGAGAACCTATTGCAAATTGAATCAGTATGTATCCCATCCTTCAAGGCTGCTGAAACTTGAGGAAGAAAGTATGTTTATCTATAACTTTTTTCACTAAAAAACTTTTGTCTGAATAAAATTTTTTATTTTGCTTTAGACGACTGAGAGATTACACAGATATGCTTATGTATCTAATTTAGATATTAAAATGTAAATTTATTATAATCAGTCTTTCAGTCTTGTGTTGCTCCTGGCCACAAGCACTGATTTGTGTCAAAGGTATGGTACAATATTTTTAAGATTTTTATTTGACATTTTGTAAACACTATCAAGGCTAAAGTAATGATCAAATCAAATACTGACATTTATTGAACACCAATTTAAAATTGAGCCTCGAGTTGTTTTTATTGTCATTTTGTGTTTTTTTTTCTCAATGCAATTTATGCGATAAGTAGTTCCATACTTTGGGTTACCAAAAAAAAATAAAATCTTAATAAACAAATGTAAAAGGACTCAGATCTGGCATTGGCAGTCTAGATTAAGTTGTGGTTCCTTGTCTTTTTAAACCAGTAAGAGCATGAGAGGACATACCCTACCTAACCCTACACTAACTCAAAATTGTATAGAAATCTTGGCACTGTAAACTTACATTAAACCAATCAGAACAAGTATGCATGAAGCAAAGCAAGAACACATGGCTAGAGGAGGGAGCGATGAACTGTGTGTACCGAGTCTATAAAACAGCCCCTTCGCAGGCTCTAACTACATGTGTACAGGTTCTATAGGGGCAGAGCCTGCAGGTGTTCAGCTGGACTTGATTCCGGTAAGAGGGCTGTTAGATGACACAACACATTCACTTCTCCATCTGCACCACTGTCACCCCCCCGCCCTCCTTCCCTACCCCGGGATGTGCCAGGGCATGCCAACTGCCTCCTGTTAGCTGCCCAGTCCCAGTCTGGCAGTGTCATGGTGATCAAAGAAGTGCCCTGCAAATCCAGATGTTTTGGGGTTTTGCAGTAGAGCAGATTGGTTTGGTTCATATAAACGTACATTGTATTACTTTATTTGGGATGGGATCAAACCTGGCCCGAATTGCCTCATAAAAAGCTAATAAATGAATGTGTTCCTAGCACAGTCCAGTATATCCTTAGATCCTGGCTGCTCTCAGATCTGGAATGTTAGTGGACTTCCTTACCTTCTGTATCTGACTGTAATTACAGGCCAGGATATTACCTGCTACAGATTTTCAACAAGGTCCCTCAGCAAGCAAAAAAACAAAACAAAAAACAAAAAACAGACATATATTATCATACAGTATAGCACTTTTATTGGGAAACAAACTAATGAACTTGTCTGAAAAAGCTGAATGTAAATTTTTATCTAATGTCCAAAGTGCATTTGTTTAATGACATAAACACTCATAGCTTGAAGGTTGCAGGTTTGATTCCCAGACTGACACTTGGCCTGTATGAATTTTGCCTTGTATTTCTAAAGTAAGGAACACTTTATTGTCCTCATAGGGATATTTGTCCTCTGCATTTGACCCATTCTTCAGTGTCAGTGGGGCAACTTGTCAGGAGAAGCCTGGTTTTCTAGGTGCTCCAATTCTCCTTAAATCAGGTACAATAGAGCCTCCTCTACAGTAGCTAGATTCTGAATATCAGTGCTATATAAATGAAAGTAGGTAGAACAGCCAAATATTGTACTTAAGTAAGAATAAAGTAACTTAAAGTAAATATGATTAGACCACATAAAATTTGAAAAGCTGAATGTATTAAAAAAACTGTGCAAGGAACTTAAATGTTCAAATCATTTAATTCTGTCAACATGAAGCTTTTGTCACCTGGAGAGTTACTCATACTGGCACACTGGGAATAGTAACCTAAAATTTGACCAAAATGAGAGTACTGTTACACTATAAATGATATTACACAAGTAGAAGTATTGTGTCAGAAAAGGTAAATGTAATCAAGTACTAGCCATCTCTGTAAATAATAGTAAAAGAAAAAGGTAAAAATGCACAACCACAGTTGGTTTGTGTAGATGTAAATACTCTCTTCTGCAGTGCCAGAGCTTGAGAAGGCATTTGTGTGCGCCCAGTGAAGGTGGGGGAATGAAAACAACATGGATGAATGTAGGGCCTCAGAGTGTGCTGTGTCCGGCATGTGCTGACGAGAGCCAGAGTCCAGGCCTGATCCACACACGCACATTCAAACACATGTGGACCCAGAGCGGAGACTCTGCTCATCACACAAAATACTGCTACTGTGGTTCAGTGCAGTCAAACTATATTAACATCAGGAGATTTTAGCAGTTTTAGCTCACGGACAATCCAACAAGCTGTGTGTCCAATGAGATAAAGCATTAAGCATGTATACAATAGTGGAATGTAACTACTGCTGTACTTGTCCTTGTTTAAGTTATAAAGTATGTGAAGCAGAACATTAAGGGGATTATTTATTAAGTGTTGGCTCATGTGCTAAATAGTTAAACATGCTTAAAGCAGAGCAAAACCTCAACGCGATTTCTTACAGAGACACAGTGCAATTTTTGCAATGACGGAATGAATATGCAAAACGGGACGTTTTCGCCAACATGTGTAAAAAGACGAAGTGCTGCCAGATATATTACAACTATAACTGCGTAATAATATAGTATGCTGGAGGGTCCAAACTTTTTACACAAGGTGCTGTACTTGCACTTTTGATTTGGTAGTGATTTTATATGTTTTAAAACGACCCACAAGGACAGATAAAATAATAAATTATCGTTTTCAAAGTAGCTGTAATAAAATATACTCTTTACCTGCCACACTTTGGCCCTGGCTCCTACAAGTTTTCCACTGATCTGGAGCATTCAACAGCAGATGTCCATCAATCTGAGCTTAGACACACTTGTCCTATGTTCTAAAGACTGTCTCATGTCCTAAAGTGGAGACTGCAGGGTCCAGTTACCGCGTTTAGGGATCCTGGATGTGCCTCCCTGTCTGCACCGCTCCGATCTACCGCGATCTGCCAAAGTCATGGATGTAACGAGGTTTAAGGTACACATTACTGTCCTCATAGGGAACTGTGTCCTCTGCCTTTGACCCTTGAATGCTCTTGAGCATTTGTCAGGAGCAGTGGGCACCGCCACACTGCAGTACAGGACCCATCTGCAGATCTTGAGCTAGTTTTGGTCAGTACTACATAACTAGAGGATTTGACCTCTTATGCATGTTTTGGGTTCTTGCTTTTAGTGTGATGTATACTGCAAATACTAAGTAGTATCTCCATTTTGGTTTAGTATATTCTAAAACTTACTCTCTTGACTCTGGATTCCTACCTATATCCTATCTTTGTTTACTATACAGTGAACATCTGCGAATAGTTTTAGTGGCTTGGAAGTACTTCAGGAAGGTAATAGTGGGATGATGACACACATTGAACAGGGCTTTAACATTGATAACATTCCAGTGCATTTATTTTGGAGTTAAAGACATCCGCTACTGTAACTTCATACTCAAAACAAACCCCTGTGCGGTATGGTACAAACCAACTTTTCCTTTAATGAGCCCACTTTTCTCAGCGGGCAGTTCTAATGCAGGTCTCATTGTGATAATAACAGTCTGGGAAAGTCATAGCACTGAGCCCCATCCATGAACCAGAGCCCAAAACCATTGCAGGACTATGGACTATAAAGCATGCATTTATTCATCTGGCCTGAAGGATTGCTCTTCACACATATTATCCTTCCCATATGCACTTTTCATGCATGTGAGAAACTCTTTGTCAGTGGTTGTACAAAAAAAGTTACATTTTAAGGAGTAAAACTACTATTGAAGGTGCTTTAATGGTATATAACCAGAATGCCATTAGTTGTAGCGAAAAATGTATCTGATTTAAGTTAAAGTGTTAAGCAGTGGTTTGTACATGGTTATAGTAAAAATAGTACTTTGTTCTAGTTCTAGTGTAATTGAGGTAGCCTCTGTTACTTTTGTTATCAACATTTATGGTTATTGCCATAGGAATTGTACTTTAATTTAAAAGTGCAAAGTAATTTTTCTGGAGCAGGGTACTCCACCTGCTCGTCTCCATGGTGATATTATAGCTTTACCTAGAATGTTCTACAGTATGACATTAGGCTCATCTATATGCTAATCTTGAAGTGGCTCAGAATAAAAATGCATATTTTTGTGGGGAACCTTTTTTCCTTAATCTATGGTGATATAACCATCAACGTACATTTTATCATTTTGTCAATGACGTGGATTTAACATACCAATATTAACCCCTCTTTTTATAAAGTGCCCTTTAATGTTTCCTACGTGTGCTGGGACTTACTAAAAGTAATGTGACTTGTCCTATTTCAATCACTGCTCAGTTCATTAGGAGCTGCTCTCACATATATTCAGGGAATTCCTCTCCTCTGAGTCTGTTGTGACCCAAATACAGGACCCCTCCCACCTAAATGGAAACATGAGCTGTACCCAAATGCATGTATAACAGTATATTCCTCAAAGTGAAACCATATGACTGCACTGTGTTCTGACTGCACTAGTCTGGACCAAATGTGCTGAAGCATGTTTTACTTGAATGTGTTTTGTATATGTCAGGCCAATTGTGTTTGCCCCATATTTTTGTGAACAAGAGGTGGCAACATTTAAAGTTTTAGCAATTTCACAGCCAAAAACTCTAGTGTTTACATATTTCACTAGGCGGATATTGAAAGATTGCTGTCAAATTATGTATATATGGGCTTCTGTGCCACCATCTGAGTTTATGCATTGCCTGTCTGGAGGTATTGTTTTGTTTTGTGCACTCTTAGCCTGACTATGTGTGAATGACATGATGATAATGTAATAAAAGGAGTGTGTGTTTGTGATTTTTATTACAATTCATGTACACTTTATACTGCCTTTGGGAGAAAACTACAGCCATCTGCTGCTTCTTGGAGATCTTTCTTTGCTCTGATTGGTCACTCAGAGGCTGACCAATAGGAGGAGTGGGTGGGGAAAATTGTCTCTAAGAATGAAGCTCAATAAAACAAAGGAGCACTGAATCACTTTATGTTTTCACCAAAATAGCCTATATTGGTATGTGGAGCGGATGAATTCAATTTTTATCATATCCAAGCCAGCTATACTACATTATATCCATAATCTCTGATGAACTATACAGTTAAAATATAAACCTTTTTTTGCATTCATAGGCAAACTAATGACCAAAAATGATCCTATATTACACTAAATGGACTCACGTGATCTTTAAGCCATGTTATAATGTTGTGACCACCTCAAAAACATACCAGTTGTGTTTTGTTTCATTCACGCATGTTTGAGTAATCCTTTATTATTCGTTTGTCTGCATCTCCAAAGCTCAAAATGCTATTCCACCTTGTGATGTCATATAGTGGTAGTATTCAACCTTACCGTAGCCATTCCAGGGTTGAAATTATCCAAATGATTGTAGGTATTTAGAGTGACATCACAAGGTGGAACAGAGTTTTTCTGAGAGAAGAACTCATTTAAAATCAGAATGAATGTGTTAAACATGAATGAAACAAAACACATCTCCAGGTATGTTTTTGATAGGGAAACAATATTATAACACATCTGAAAATAGTATATGGTCCTTTTAAGGTCTATACCCATAATATTCATCAGTCAACTTCATCTGTGCTCCAATTGTGCCACTTATTGCATCCACCACATATATTGTATCCACTGTTATTGATGTCTGAAGGAAGTGTTACATTGTTGTTTTGAGTTGTGTCCTGGCAGCTCATTTCCTGTGCACATTTGGGAGATCTACATTCACTTTTCTTTGACAATAGTCTCCTACCAGCCTCGTGTCATTATTCATTTGTGGCATTCAATTTGTCAGGGGTCCAGTGGTCTGTGGATGTGTGATACGAGTGTAGCTCAGTCCCCGGAGTGTCTGCGCGTGGTTCCATCTGACTGCTCAATATTCCTCCTCCATGACTCCCTGCTGTGCTTTTGGAGGGACCTCATATTACATGAAAAAAAGAAGAAAAAAAAACAGCCAAGCCTAGGAGAAAGGACTGACTGAGTTTTGGTTTCTTTGCTCAGCTGGAGTTGTAATTCTGCTTTAGGTTAAGGTATTCAGATCAAAACAAATATAACATATTTTTCATTTTCATTTGCTTTAGGGACATTTAAATAATTTCTGTGAATACCTCAGTTATTGTGTGTAGATGCTGAAGTAGGAAATGGTTTTATAAGTACTGCAAATTGATTGACTAAATTCCAGTGATTTATTTGTTGCAGCCCATATAATTTGAATAAACTTGATAGATACATTACGTTTTATGCTATATTGTAGTTGTAGAAGTACTAAATTCATCAGCAGTACTAATTTGAGCTTACAATTGTTTCATGATTTTTTTTTCTTTGGAGAATACAGAACTACCAAAACATTTTGGTTTTACATAATCAATTATTAACAATTATAGGACATATAGTAATCCATGTTTGAATACAGAAAGCTCTCCTTATTTTCAAGCTATGAAGCAGTTCCTGTCTTTTGTTGTCTCTGTGAGCTGTCTGGAGGAGGATGGATGTCTCAGTGCTTAAACAGCAGAAGTGACTGTAGCATATAAAGGGTCTGGTCCACCCTCAGCTGACCTGACCACCCCCAGACTAGCTTCAGGACCCAAACTCAGTGAGGAGGAGAGGACTGAGCACAGCAGCTGGACAGACCAGTGGAGACATAATACAACCATGTTTTATTCACCCTGATACTGGGATATCCTAATAAGAGCGCACTCTCACTGCTCTGTATTCTGTGGCATTGGAGCTTCACTGCACACATGGTCCACATCACTCATGCTACTTGCAGCAGTTGAAGTGGTACAGACGACTTGAGGGTTTGGACCAGTCTGGGTTGTTTCAGCTGTGGTTTATGCTCAGGCAAAATGGTGTAAATCCTGCGATCGTGAGCACAGCATAAATCTGTGCAAACTGTCAAAGATTTTGAGTTTCCAGTGTAACTTTATTACAACAAGCATTGGTGTTTTGAATTTCCGCATCCTCAAAAAGAGTTTTCTTGCCTGGATACATGCAGTGGTTTTATGGGCCGATGCACTGCAATGTTTGGGTGATTTATAGGATATCAGAGGCCCAAGTGGTGCTATTTGGTCTTATTTTGAAATGACATTTTAATGTGTTGAGGCTGCGGAATAGACTGTATGAAGACATAACAACTGTGAATGAAAGATGAAAGAAAAACTTAGCAACTTAGCAAGCTGCAAATGTTTTATGCTTTAGATTAGCCAAACTAAAGCATTTAATTAAACAGAAATGCTGAAAATGTCAATATCCATCATTTTTGCCTCTTCATTGTGTTGTGTAGCTTGCCCATGGCCCCAAGTTCTACTCCTCTGATGTCTTCTTGTAATCTTATCAGGCCAAACTATAATTTTTAGATAAAATCAAACAAGGAAAGGGGTATCTGTTGTTTATGAGTCAGTATGTAGCCTTAATCCACAATGAATGCACTCCACATAATACTTTTTATACAATCTTCCATTCTCAAAAACTAGTGAATAAATGTTAAATGTTTGTATTCTCTCTGTTTAGCCATTGTTTGGGGTGTAGCTGCCTAAGGCCCGTAGTCACTCATACAAGCTCCACTTAACCTTGACCCTTAAGTGGAAAAAGATAAATGGATGAATATTTGTTTCTAATGACTTTATAGTTATACGGCCTCTCCCAGAACAATAGATCGTAAAACCGCTGACAGTGAAATATGCCGTCCATTTTCTAGTCTTTACATCATCATTTTCCCCTGATGGACCCAGTGTTCGTCCCAATATCTGTTTCTGTCCCAGCTTTTAAAGGACAGTTAATCTTCATCACACAAGCACTTTACCACTCTTCCTCCTCCTCCAAACTACTGAGTGTTGTTATTTTTCCCAGTCTAAAACCCCATTCCATTATGGCGCTGACAGTTGTATCCTCGGTGATAGACGCAGCTCAGACACCGGGTGCGTCACCTCTGTGCCCTCGGCTCTGAGCAGCTCCTTTGTCTTTATGACAAATCCATCTTAACTGCAGGGCTGGAACTGAAACAGATAACTTTACAATTTCTAAGTCAGATTTCTAAATTTATGCATGTGGCCATTATTTGTAGTAGTAATAGTAGTAGGAGTAGTAGTTATTGAAGTTAGCCTTTGAATTTAAAGTTGACTTTTTAATCAGATTTGTTTTACTGGATTTATTTTTTATACAAGTGTTGTTTTTATAATTTTGTGTTATGTTGTAATAATGCCTTTAATTCATGTAATAATGTTGCAGTTGCAGTAATAAAACAGAAGGATATGTGAAGTATTAAATGCACTTGACATTTGAACATTTTTGGAGAATTAATTCTGATGCACATGATTTAAAAGTCTTATATTATGTGAAATTGACTTTTGTGAGCTTTAAACCATGTCATAATGTTGTTACTTCTTCAAAAACATAATTAGAGTTGTGTTTTATTTACACATGTTTGAATAATCCTTTATTCTTAGTCAATCTACTTCTCCAAAGCTGAGGTGGAGTGTTTGAGTGAACGTTTTGATGAGGAAACAACATTATGATATTTAGAGCAATATGAAATAATAACATTTATAAAGTAAAGTAGGTCTGTAGCTATTGTAAACATAATAGCAGCGAGTAAAGTTATTTGTCCCACCAAGCAAACATATTTGTTGTGTGCTTTATATCTACTTAAGTGATTTAACAGTTCCTCCACTGCAGCCCAAGTACGCACATGCAGAAGTGGTGACAATATCTGCTGTCCGGATCACTCCTCAAGCAGAAGATTACAAAGGAGACAGTCAATGGCTTCAATTGACGGATAAGCACGTGCAGCTGACAGGGATTTCGCTACACACTAGTTATGTTAAAGCACTACAGCACCCACACCTTTTGTTCCTCTGGCAGCTTTTCAGAGGCTCTTAACACTGATCCCAAGAGACCATCACTGGTCTCTCGATTGTTTGAAGAACTTTGAGAGGTCAACGGGTGCTTGAAACATTACCACTGTCCTTATATAACTGAACTGTATGTGCCTATGAACTTTGGGTATTAGGTCAAGGGTAGATATGGAATTTAAGTAGTAGGCATCTATGGGCCGTACTAAAAATATTGATTCAGCAAAATTTATGGTAAGTCTTATTAGCAATGTGTGTATTGATATAGATGTATCAATAGGCAAACAATTCCTGATTGAGCTCAACAGTGTCCACTCACTTCCCAGTTTGAGAGCTAATTTTCCCATTCATTTTTCTCACAGACTTTCTGGAAAAAAAAATTAAAAATAAACTTGTAAGCTGCTCTGGACTAATCAGCTACTAATGACCTCAAGACCTACAATTTTATTATCTGTTTCTGAAGCTTTATAAACAGTTAAGTTATTAAAACATTTCGCAGAATCTTTTAAACTGCCTTTTCAGACTTAAAACAACCATCAATATTTTTTAACTATTAAGATTTGAATTTTTCAAAATGTCTATGGGAAAAATTCATGGAAAATTTACTTCTGGAACCAGAGTGAGCAGTTGCTGTTGAGCTCCATTCAGAAGATATCATTAAAATGGCTTGAAATTTTTTAATTGCTATGGCTTCAGAAGACCGTTGGTTATTTTATAAATCTATCCATGATGTTAAGAGCATCGTGTGACATTCCAGTGATTTATGTGATTCAGCACAAAACATTTTAAGCAAATCCACTGAGCAAATCTTTAAAAATGGATGTGTGTTTATGGCTCCCTTTGGTGTATCCACTGGAAAACAAACACCACTATTAGATGTTCCATTTCCTTGTCTGATCACCATCCATCTTTGTTTCTTCCATAACATCGTTCACTCCATTTCCTGGCACACAACAACCTTTATAACAATTCATCAATATTATAGTAGTGTTTGTCTGTGAACACAAAGCACTGTCCCACCAACATGTGTGTGTGTGTGTGTGTGTGTGTGTGTGTGTGTGTGTGCATACTAAAAACTAAAGCGTGTGTGGAGAGGATCAGATGAGCTCTTGGATATCAAAGTCTCTGACACAGGTGTTGGACTGGTGACGACGCGTTTGAAAAGGTTAAGTGTGTTTTTAAGAGGAGTTCTCCAGGGAAAGTCGACTCTTTGGTTAATTAGATAGAACCGTCACTCAAAGGCCAAAGCTGTATGACCTACTGGGACTGTTTTAATAAGCACAGTACACAATAGACCTGTAATGGTGTATGGAATAATACATAAGCCCATAGACATTATCATAATGGTCACTTCACATTCACATAAAGCCTCAAAATGCATCTAATTAAAGCGTTTTCATGTTTTTTCTGGTTATAATACATTGGTTTGGTGGAATGGTAGTTTTGATCCATGTTTTCATAGGTTTGTGAACAATGGACAAAATAAACTTTTGTTCATTTGACAAATTGAATTTCTCCTCAGTATCATATCGGCTTCCTAATATCGGTTCAGCTGATATCCTGGTTTGACATGCACACATGAACTTTTATTTATACAAAGTTGTTCAGTAGCAGTAACAGATTCAGAACACATTTGGATCAGTTTTGTCTTATTCTATTTATATTTTAAACAAATATATGCTGTTTTCAGTCTCTGTAGTGGTATCGGCAGATGCAGTATTGAAATCGGTATTGGAACTGAAAAACGTATCTCTAGTAAAATCAAATAAATCTGTGTGCCAGTCCAAAGCCAGCATAAACTGAAAGTATTGCTTGAGGTAGAGCAGGGGTGGGCAATTATTGTTTCCATGAGAAACAGAAAATATTGTGGAGGATTAAAATGCTAATAATAATATTTTTTTTTAAATAAAAAGCAGTAAATAGCATTGTTTTGACAAGTTGGAAAGATGGGTAAGAGTATATGTTATGACAAAGCAATGAAAATGTGAGGTTGCCTTACACAAAATGTGTAAGGCAACCTCACAAAAAAAACCTTTAAAATAAAAGTAATGCAGCTTTAGTCCATGCATGAGGTAAAATTATAAAATATGTTTATTTTGTAATTCCATATTAGCTTAAATGGGCTGTTCAGAGTCAACCAAAGGGCCGTATGTGGCCCAGGAGCTGGACAATGTCCAGCTGTGAGGTCGAGCATTGACTGCACACCAAGACAGTGTTGATTTGATGTATAGTTGGAGGTCAGAGGATAGATAATGGTCATCACTGTCCAGACAACATGTCATTTCAGCAGCAGCTTTTAAAGTAAACCTGTTATTAGTTTCAGTATAGTCTCGTCAATCATAACAAGAACTACTACTGCACT
Source organism: Odontamblyopus rebecca (assembly GCA_030686955.1). Classification (NCBI taxonomy): domain Eukaryota; kingdom Metazoa; phylum Chordata; class Actinopteri; order Gobiiformes; family Gobiidae; genus Odontamblyopus; species Odontamblyopus rebecca. The sequence goes on from CM060659.1 coordinate 24,734,489, forward strand.
TAGTTTGTCAGACATGTAGCCTCAAGACTAAACATATCCTCTCTGTCAATCACACAGCAGGACATATTGGACACCCTGTAACTGAGTCAGAAAACTAGCATTGAAGCTAGAAACTAGAAAGTTGTAAAAATAAAAAAAAAATTAATGTAAAAAACAATGAATTCAGGAGAAAAAAATCACTTAAACAGGACAGAATTTGATTTTTTTTCTTTTGACAATCAATCAGTCTACATCAGAGATAGTTTAAGACCATATGCTAATGATAAAGAAACTACTATTTTATTTTAAAATCATTATATTGTATGGAAACATTTTGTATTATGATTGTGATATTGGTATGGGGTATCATGTGTTTTCCTTAATAACTAAATTAGACTGAGAAAAGTTGAAGAAGACTAAATCATTACAGTAAATTTGCCTTATGTAAAGTGCAGTCCTGCAACTAATATGTACACTCTAAAACCCAGCTCCTTTTCCTTCCAACTCTCTGCTTCCTCTTTCTTTGAGTTGTGTTCGGATTGTTTTGACATCTCCATTGTTTATGTCCTCCACAGACTCCACCATCTGCGCCCGATCCGCACCACATCATGAGCTGTCCCCAGGACTCTGCCTTTGTTATTCTCATCCACAACAGCATGGATGGTTGGGACCACAAGTAAAAACCTTCAGATCAGATTCAAGACAACAGGGCAACAAGCAAGAAAGTGCAAACATCCTCCAACTAAGTCATAGTTCTGTTGTTTGGGAGAGTGTCCTACAGGGAGCCCACGTGGAGAGGCTGCTGATAACCATCAGGCAGTGGTGGAAAAAGAGGTGGGGAAGAAGGGATGGTACATTTCACTTAACATCTGTAACTGAAGACATATTAGGCCTGGTAATTCATACTTATGCAGCACAGGAAAGAAGATGAAAAATATAAAAAATATAAAAATCAGTTTTAATGTGTAGCACTTGTTAGTGAAAATAAGTCCAAACACCACCCAACTTTATTTTGAGACTATTCTATTTCCATATTTCTCAGTTGAATGAAGTTAAAGAACTCAGTCTTTTGCTTTGCTTGTTTTTTCTTTTGACAAAAAAATCAGAAATTGCTATGATTAAAACAAATTAGAGTTGTAATCACAGTGTCTAGAAAACACATTTCAGATTAAGAAACGTTCAAAACAAAAGTGATGGAGAAATAACTGAAGAGTTCTTCACTCAATCAGACTTTATTTATAAAGCACTTTTCATATATAGCATGCCAACCAAAGTGGATTTCATAGACAATTAAAATCATTCCCTACCGATAGACTGTAGATGTAAATGGACCCAGTAGCCGCCACGTTCCAAATAGGAAGTGAGCACGGGAACTCTTTCGACTCCAATTCACTTTGTACTGAAAAATTGTCAGCCCTGTCTCTGTAACTGCTGCTGTGGGCATTGTCATTTTGGTCTTAAACTGTTAATATTAACCTGCTCTACATGACCTGGCAGTTTTTATTTTGCTATTTTGTCCAGCATTTTTAAGCACCCATCCCCTACCAAGCCAACAGTGCAGGTGGGAAAACATCCTCATTCCGGTTTGGCTCTTTGGCTGCTATGATACTATCAGTCACCCTTAGTCCATTACATTTATACAGTCTAAGCATCCACCCCACCTCAACCTGCGTGTATTTTACATAGATATTGAATCAAACTGATGAATTAACTAGAGCAAGATCACTTTTTTGAAGTTTTGCGCTAGCTACACATTACAACGTAAACTATATAATAACTATGTGTTTCCCAAAAGAATGTGGGGATGTGGAATGGGGCAGAATTCCTTTAACAGAGCCTTGTACCTTTAGTGAGCCATCCCACATAATTCCCTCTGCCTTCAGCATCCCATCTTCAGAAGGTGCTGACAGAGTTGACCTGGCCCACCTCCAGAACAGCAGTGCTCCAAATCCAGAGTAAAACATCAGAAACTACACTTTTCACCAGGTCCATCTTCTTGTAGGTGGTGAAAGTACAAAATCTATTGCTCTATATTTACAATTTTAGATTTAAAGGCCCTGCACCTGATTTTTACTGTCTTAAAAACATGGAAAACAGCACCTTTTTTATTTTAAATAGTTTGTAGTGGCCCAAAGTTTATGCATTCTGATCCTAATAAGTTTCAGTGTAGATTTGCCATCATCGTAAAGCTGTGACGAACTATCATTCTGACACTGCACTCCCTGATTGAACAATAAAATTCTTTATGATTTGACACAGACAGCACACAGCACTGCTTATATAATATATCTATCTGTACTGGGGGAAATATAATAGTGTTCTTTAAGTGCTACACATTGGCTGACCCCATTTCTCAGAAGTATTTTGGTGGCGGAACAAAGCTGATGATGGCATTTTATTGAGGCTGTAGGACCCAGGACTACATTTCATGCGCACATTCAATTACAGTGAGGAGGATCCGAAGCTGGAAATGTGCTCCGTTATGAGGGGAGCAGACACAACCCACTGTCCCCATGCTGCAAATATGATTTCCTTTTTAAATCTTGCTCCAGCTTGGGTGGGATTATAAACAGTGGGGTGCTGCCAAAGAAGCTTCCAGGATGCGTTTTTCATCCACATAACCCTGAATATTGGACAATAATAGGTGAGCTTTTAGTTGTCAGTTTCGTAAAGTTCTTGAAATACATTTTTTTTGGAAGATTGCAGATGTCAGTGGTTCACTATGCAACATTTCAGGTAGAGGGTCTGCCACCTCATTGTCTCCACGGAGATGTTATTGCATCTTAAGTTAATTACAGATATTTTTATTGCTCAGAAGTACCTAAAAAACATACATTCTCATTGTCAATGTAGTCGCCTCTTCACAGATCTGACCTGTAACTTGACTTTGTGGCATCACTTGGTTGTTTCTTTGGAAATTGATATGTTTAATGCTGTAAAAAATTCCAGGCAAAGCAAAGAGATCTTCATGGAAACAACCAGTTGGCGGATGCTCCACCTGAAAAGTTACACAGTGCACCTTTAAATGTAAGAAAAGCAGAGACAAAAATAGAATACCCAACATTTGCTCTTTTACTTATTTGGTAGATGACGACTGGCTCATTTGTCTTTATATTTTGAATAGATTTATGCAATTAATCACATTTATAACAGAGATTTCAATTGCTTTATTTAGTTACTAAACTTGAAAATGCTGTTAATTACAATCAAATGATATGAGTGCTTGACTGATAGTGATTTCAAATAATAGTGAATATGATGTATTATCTGGCAGCTCTATTTTATGTTCAGATTTTGTTTTAAGTAAATGGTGGAAATTAGACAAGAAAAATCCTTCCAGCCATGGGAAGGATTTACAAACTCTAAACTAATCAGATTGTTTGACTTAGAAAGAACCATAGAATATATTTAGAGTAGAATAATTCTTCCACAGCTGTAGTGTGGTATTGAGGTAAGTCAGGGGAAATAAGGCCGATAGAAGGCAGCTGTTCCTCTGAGTCTGATCTCATTAGCGTGAGGCCTCGTGGTGGTGTTGCAGGTTGTTAGCTCTGTCCTATCTCACAGTGACAGAACACTGGCACAGGGAATACCATCCACACCAACAAGCTTTGACTGTTGGGGGAACAGAGGCCAGGACTGAAATGAAAGTTGAGGAAGGCCAGCGGAAACAGTCCAAACTTATGGTCTGGTCCGGTGTGGATTTATGTTGAGGGCTGACTTTCAGACAGTGTGACAAATTCAGCTGGGAACTCTGCCCATGTGAACAAAGATGCAAAGCTCATCAGAGGAAAAATGTTTTTCTCAGATTTTCCCCAAAACCTTACGCTGCTCTGCAGGTTGTTGTGAATGGACAGCAATTATAGGGCAGTGTTTGCTTGCTATGACCAAGAAGATGTAGCATGTTGTCACTTAAACATATTTAAAACTTTGTTCAAGTTGTTAAAGACACACCTTTTGTGGTGGAGGGTCTGCTACTTTGTCTGGAATGTTCCACAGTTTGGCATCTCCATGGAGACAAGCAGGTGACACCACAAATTACAAGTTTATCAAGGTAATTATACATAGTAAAATAATGTTTGATAGAAAGCTACACGTAATACCATATGATGGAACATTCCAGGCAATGCAACATCTTCATGAAAACAAGCACTAGAAAGTTTACATAGCGCATCTTTAACGTCTGAACTGCACAGAAAACAACTCACTTTTCAGAGTAAAGTTGTGTAACAGTATTAGATAGAAATATTAGGGATAATGAGTCTGCATTACTGAACTGACTTTTTAAAGCAGACAAACAAAAGCAGAACCTCCAGCCTAAATGTGAAGTTATTTCTGTTCCTAATCAGTCTAATAAGTCTTACCTAACAATGGTTAGAGCAGCAGCAGATCCCAGACACGAGCAGTGCCCAGACGCCCTGGCGTGCCGCAGGGACCACTTCTACCCTGTAACAATTCCATAATTAGCACGCTGTAAGCAAACAAGGCTTCTCTTGTTTCACCTCCAGTTTATGGATATTTTGGGTTAAGCTAAAGCAGTGCTAATTAGACTGTACAAAATCAAGACCTTATCAGACAGAATACAGTTATTTGAGATACAAGACACATAACACCATTTTTTAGCTTTTAATAAAAAAATGTACTATAATTAATGTTGTTGAATAATAAATAGATTAACCCTTATATATTTTGTACATCATTAAGAACAAAACTTAGTCCAAACAGACCTTACTAAACCAGATTTTAACCAGGAATACATCAGTACTTTTAGCAGAATTTCCATTTCACTTCTTCTTCACTTCATTTCCATTCTTACTTTTACTCAAAAAAATAACTCCTAACCAATAGAAGACACCTTTGTCCCTCAATGTACCTACACCCCAGTTTGAGAAGCACTGGTCTCTTCACTCTAAACCTCTGTAGTCGGGTTACACACTATCTCCTATCTGTGGTATGTTTGTTTTGGAAATGCAATGCCATTTGTCGCCACGTCCACTAACAAATGAAACCAGCCTGATAACCGCTGTGTTCTGTGGGTGTAGAGTGGACAGACCAGAGCCCACTAATTGGTCACCGGTGTTTGAGAATGGGCAGGATTCAGGAGACTGGGCAAGAGCTCCAGCTGCTCACAGTCCCTCCTCCATCCTCCCTCTGCTCCAGCATGTGCCTGTTTGTTTTTCGGACTTTCTGTTTGGACTACAGATCGCCTCAGTAAACTAAAGTCAGAATGGGAAAGTTTCAGAGCAAATCCTGGCTACAGAGATGTCTTTTGTTCTTTCCCTTTTGATTATTACCTTCTGGTTGGGTTGTGCAATTAATCACACTTTCATTTAGATTAAAGGCCCTATATTACACAAAAGTGACTCTTGTGAGCTCTAAGCCATGTTAGAATGTTGTTACTTCATCAGAAACATTCCTGTGTTGTGTTTTGTTTTATTCACACGTTTGAGTAATCCTACATTATTAGCTAAAAATGCTCTGTTCTACCTTGTGATGTCATGAAGAGGAAGTTTTCAAGATAACAGCAACATTTTACCTTTAGTTGATTGGAGATGGGCAATTCCAGGGCTGAAATGATCCAGATGATTCTAGTGAAGGTGTATAAATATATGAAACAAAACACAACTTCAAACAACAGCATAACATAGATCAGAAAAGTGCACTTAAAGCAATATTTCATCAAGGATTTGCTCGGGTACTTTTAGTCAAGGTTGACAGCCAATCCTGTGTCAGTAAAATCATGTTGTGTGGACCAGAGATTTCAGTTAATTTCAGACTTTGGAGGAATACATTTAGACTATTTAGTTATTTCTGTTAAATGGAAATAAATAAAAGTTTGTATTGTTCATGTGACGGAAAGATGATATAGAAAGCCATTTGAATTTGTTTTCAGGAAGACAAAATTAAATTAAATTGAAAATTGTGGTTAAAATAAGGAAAGACATTGTGATTCATTTTTGTCATATCACCCAGCCCTGCCTCCTTGTGCTACCTAATGAAATCAACATTATTTTAAGACCAAAAATTTGGCGATGATTGTACATCTGATAATGCAATGATCTGTCTGTCTAGACTTAGTACTAGCATGTATCCAAGTACCCAAACTTGTGGTGAGATTACAAAAAACCTATGTTCAATATAATTTTAAAGGTGCACTGTGTAACATTTTGGTTGGGGGTCCGTCACCTGCTTGTTTGGATATGTCATTACCTCTGTCTGGAATGTTCCATAGTATGACATTAAGCAGCTTTTTTAGCCCAAAATACCTAGGAAAGCAGGTATTCTGACTGTGAGTGGGGTCGCCTCTCCCCAGATCTGACCTCTAACTTAGTTTGTTTTGGTCTTTATGAAGATATAAAGGTTTAATACCATACGGTTAAACCTTTCAGACAAAGTAATAACGTCTCCATGGAAAAAGGCATTTGACTGACCTTCCACCAGAAAAAGTAAACAATGCACCTTCAAATCTGACTCTTAAGTAACTCAATATCTGTTTCTTCATTGTCGTTTTGTATTGTAACCTTTAAGCACTGGGTCCATAGTATAAATAATGAAGTTAAAGCTAAAAATGTATTCTTTGAGTTATCAAAAGCGTTCAAGATTGGCAAGAGAGCGTCACATGTTTCACCTTTACATGTTCACTGAGGCATGCGTTGAAGCTGAGAAAACAACTTCATTAGAGTGAACAGATGAGCCAATAACCTTACCAAACCTGGCAACCGACACAGCCCCAGCACTAAATGGGATCTTTGGCAAATACATGGAAACAAATTTAGGTGACTGAATCCCAAAAGCATTCAAATAAATACTTCACTCACAGAAGATTTGAGTTTCAAAAGGGAAGGCAAAACGTACCTTTTGGTATAAGTTATATGTTACATTATTTTAGATGTCTACAAAAACAGGCAAAATCCTATAATATGTTACCAGAGAAAGTATGTTGAGAATCTTTATGGTCCAAAAGCCATTCTAAAGATGTTGCTTTGTTTTTATTCCGTCTTAACAGCGGGGCCATAAATATCTATCAGATAAGACAGAGATATGAAGACAATAGATAAGACAAAAGGATAAAGGATGGTGCATTCAGGTCTGACCAGTCACATTTTGGCAGTTTAACTTGCTCCAGAATTCTGTACAATAAAACTGTACACTGACAAAGATACATTGACATATGGGACTATGAATGAAAAATATATTGCAATTGCAAAAACAATAAAAGTCTAGATCAGCCAAATAAAGTTCATAAATGAAATAGTATTGAATAAATTGTAATTTTTATTGTGAACTTTCTTGTAGTTAGTAGAATAACAAAATGCATAATGCCAGAAATAAAGGTGCAACATATAACTTTCCGGGTCCGCCAACTGCTTGGTCTCTTGTTTTTGCTTTCTGTATTAAACTATTCAATGGAGTAAAACTTTAAAGCCAAGTTACAGGTCAGATCTTTGGCTTGGCGAGCACACTCAAAGAGTATGTTTTAAAGTCATTTTTGAGCAATAAATATTTTCACCAAACCTTTTTTTACTCATAGGATATTCAGACTATTGTGGATTTTAACCAACATGGTGCTCACGTCTACCTCTTCATGGTAAAAGAAATGTCAGTCAGTTTCATCAGTATATTTTTGTTTTTCATTCCTGCTGTCTAGTTTATATTGTATTAAATAAGTTAATTGAAGATGCTGGTTTAGATAATGCCAGTGATCCAGACTTAAGTGAGCTGTTCAGGGCTGCTCTGTCAGTCTGATGTTATGGTGCGGAGTCGTCTGGGTCGCTGCAGGTCAAAACACTTTTCAAAAGACCTGGAAGTTGTGATTAAGTTGCTCTGGGTTATGTTAAGGACTGAGCAATGTAATTATGTAAAACACAAAATAGAGAGCTGTTTTATCTTTGTTATAGCTAATGTGGAGAACTGGTTTATGGGAGTTGGCTGTTTCTCTACACATCTTTGATCACCACTGAACATGTAACTCAAAATGACAGCCTGCCTTTCAAAATGAGATGTATACCTTTCATTGTTATAGGAATAGAGTTACACGGGGTCAGTGAAAGACCATAATGTTGTGAATATTTCATAGTAATGACACAAGGAACACATGGATTCATAAAATAGTTTGTATTTCGACATAAACTACAATGATATGATGGTGCACATTGCAACACGTGAAAAAATAACAAAAATTATAGTCAGTCTGAATGTGCATCTGGATCAAACAAATTAAGTGAATGTATACATTTATATGCATAATGTAATGTCTAGTGACTGAAATTAATCGCACGAAATTTTGTCTCGCTGTTTCATCTAAGATCCAGGACATGAGATTCTCTTGGTGAATTTGTTATAGAGACCCAATTAACTTTGCGCTAACAGAGAGTAGGTGTGGACCTTTTAATACGGTACTGATAGGTCTCCTGAATCCCTGAGCCCAGGCTGCCTGGTGGGGGCTGCTGGTCTGAGCCAATGGAGAGTGCGCGGTGCTAATGTCATTTCAGTGCGTCCTTCAAACAGGAGACCAGAGCGCACAGTGGACTGAGCCGGAGACGTGGTGACAGTGGGGGAAGTCAAACCACGCTCCCTCTCCCTCTCTCAACACTCGCATCATTACCTGGGCTTCTCTGGGCTTGTCGCTTCACTTGAGCTGGACTTGGTTCAGTTATTCGGCTAGATAAGTGCACAGTCTTAGGACTTCTCTTCTGCCAATGAAACGCAGCGAGAATCTCTTAAACTTCAGGAATATCGGTTGTGGATATTTCGCACACTACGGAGAAACACTTTGAAGGTCAGTACGTGAGTGTTTTTTTTTTTTTTTTTTTTTTGTAAAAGTTGCTGATATAAGTCAGCGTTCTTTACTTCATGAGAGGAGTTGGGAGTTTGGATTTATAACAAATAACTGCAGTTTGTGGACCTTAATTGGCTGTTTAGTGCAAATAAACAATGAATGCATCGGAGAGAGCCAAGTAAAACAAACATTCTAACGACTCACTAATAGAGGTCAACTGCTATTTCTGTTTCACACTGTGTATAAATGCCGTAAACTTCACCATTCTGACCCGCGCTTTTACGCATTAGTATTAGCCCCAACGAGACCCTATTCCCTTGTGCGTAAAGGCACAGAAACCTGATTTCCCCAACTCCAAAAAGTCTCCATCAGGGTGGTTCGTGTGTGTTTGTGTGTGTGCTAAGTGCCGGGTCTCTGGAGCCTCCAGATGTATGGACTCAGCTGTCGCCTGTCACTTTGGTGACAACTGGTCGGCGCTCCATGACCGCTGTCTGTCTTTCGCAGTGGGTCTCTATAGCTGTCAAGAATGCTGTTGAGTGAGGAGGAATGTGCTCGCTCATACACCCCAGCCACATACTTTATACTGCACAATGCCCTTTAAAAGTGATATTTCTTAGCTGTCGACATTTTAAATGGGCACATTTTGAGTGCGTGCCCTAAGTGCGCAAATGGATACTTTCACGACATCTGTAGACCTATGTTGACATGCACGCTGAGGTGACCTGCGTAGCCTATAGAGTTTAAAAGTAGCCTGAGCGAATCCTTCTCTCCTTGTGGACCTCACAGAAGCTAAACATGCCTTAAAGTGTTTCCCTTACTGCACAATGACACACCCTCGCGTCTCAAACATTTCCATTCTCAGCTGTGATTTAAAGAGCTAAACCTGCACGACACTGGGGAGCACATACTGTTATGTTAAACCAGAGCCATCTATCATAATATTTTGAAAGAGCTCTGAAAGTCTTGTGCGTCAGGGGGGCATGCTTGGCTCCACTGTTACATAGGCCTATAGACTTTCACATTAATTGAATGTGAATAATATGAAGATTAATTACTTTGTATTGGCTTCGACATTATTTGGCTACTTGCAGGCGATATAGAGATGTTTCTGACAACACGAAACCACAAAAAGCCAAAAGCGCAGCGCAAAGGTAACGGCGCCCTCCAGTGGCCAAAATGAGAACTCTAGATGTCTGCACTGAAGTAGGTTTCAACTCAGATTTACTCAGGGGTTAAAAAGTTAATTAGAAATTTAAAAGCCAATTAGTAACAATGTTTTGATCCAGATTTTTTTTTTAAATACTGTGTCGTTTTCCCTATATTCGAATGCTGAAATTGCAGTGCTACTCGTGTAACTTGTTTAAAGTAGTGGAATAAGCACAGAGCCTTTTTTGTTAGCCCATGTGTGAATCAAACAGGAGCAAGTCTTTAATGTTTCAGATGGGCATGAGAAGTGGCACAGTGCACAGAGCTCAAGGCTGCTGCTGCTGTAACCTGTGGGAGGTTGGCAGGAGCCTGGATGAAGTACAGCTTGTTTAATCACTGGTGGTCCGCTGCTCTGTGGTCTCTGGGCTTGGCACAGTGGACAGTGGCCTGCTTGGTCAGATTTAGGCCAGTTTTACTCTAGTCTGTGGTTGTACAGTGGAATAAGTGTAGAGGTAGAAGTGGGTAGTAATGACTTATATTTACTCTGTTACATGTACTTATATTTTTTAATACATTAAAAGAGTCTACATACTGTCCACCACCTGCTTGTCTCTAAGGATTCATCACTTTTTGAATTTTTTGGAATATCCCACACATCACTATGGTATTCAACTTTTCTATCTCCATGGAGACAAGCGACTACACCAGGCCAAGTTACAAGTCAGTTCTGTAGAGAGGCGAGCCTGCTCACAGTAACAATGACTGAAATTCATTTTTAGCAAGACAATTACCTATAATTGAATAAATGCAAGATAAATACGTTAAATGCCTCGCTGTGTAATTTTCCAGGAAATGCAGAAACATCTCCAAGTGTGAAATCCCCACCAGAAAATGTACAGCCACATTCTTTATTTATTTTGAAACAATAATACGATTCTGGCCATGCTCTAACCATGAAATAAACCTTTGCATTACTCTGTATTGCTGTAATTTTCCCCTAATGTTTTCTTGTTTTCCACATTGTTGTTTTCTTCCATCACCACAATCACCATTATTCCTAGCGTTTCATTATTTTTCAAATAAGTTGTACTTCTTTGTAAATGCTTCTATGGCTCATTACAGATGCAAACTATAAGAACCAAAGTTTTAGCACCTCATGATATTTTTGAACAATATTGTATATTTAGAATAACTTTTTAAATTTTGAAATCTCCTCTTGTGTTTTTGTGTCAATGGCATAAATTAGTTTCAGTATTATAGTATTAAACTGTTTTACTGTCATGACGATCAAACCAGAAGTTACAGACCAGATCTGTGGAGAGGCAACCCCGCTCACAGTCAGAAAGCCTGTTTTTTCTAGGTATTTTTGAGCTATAAAACCACCTGTGATTGAATAAATGTAAGATAGAACAGCTGAATGTCATACTGTGGAACATTCCAGGCAGAGCAGTGACCCCCAACTAAAATGTTACATAATGCATCTTTAAGCAATTCTATTTTTATTTTTATTTAACCTTTATTTAACCAGGAAAAAGTCTCATTGAGATTAAAAATCTCTTTTTCAAGAGCATCCTGGCCAAGAGGCCACAAAAATTACGGTTTCAAACAGATAAAAACATACATACACATTCAGTATGACAGAATAAACAACACAATTCAAAGATAGTTAAAACAATTACACCCTGTGGATTCCAGATCTCTGTTTTTTAAAATCTGTTTAAAAGATTCTAAGGAGAACAGCTCCTTTAGCTTCAAGTCATTTTGTAAAAAATTCCATGCCGAAGGAGCATAAAACTGAAAAGCTTTCTTGCCAAACTCAGACTTTACTCTGGGAACTGACAGCAAGAGCAAATCCTGTGAGCTCAGGCTGTAGGCCCCAGAACTTTTTAGAACTATATGCTTTTGCAGGTAAGACGGGAGCAGACCAAGAATACATTTATAGACCAACAGATACAAGTGTTTGAGCCTCCGTGTGGTCAGGGACGTCCAGCCCACACGTGCGTACAGCACACAGTGGTGTGTGAGCGCTCTGAGACCAGTGATAAATCTCAGGGCTCTATGGTAAACTGTGTCCAGAGCTCTCAGACTCTGTGCAGAAGCATTCATATAAACCACATCACCATAATCTAACACCGACAGAAATGTAGCTTCTACCAGCCTTTTCCTAGCCTCAAAAGAAAGACAGGGCCTAATCCTAAAAAAGAAGCCTAATTTTGCTCTCAATTTTTGAGTTAATTGCTGTAGGTGATATGCGAATGAAAGTGAGCTATCAATCCAAAGTCCTAGATACTTGTACTTGTCCACTTTCTCAATTTGAGCACCTTGCAAAGTAGAGATTTGAGGAAGATCTGAAGGGAGTGTTTTGACATTTGAAAATAACATTGATTTTGTTTTGTCAGTGTTTAAGGTGAGCTTTAAGTCTTGGAGTTTCCTTTGAAATATGTCAAAAGCAATCTGTAACTGCTGAAGGGCAACAAGTGGAGTAGATGCCACACTGTACATTACTGTGTCGTCAGCATAAAAAATGAATGCTGCAATATAATCACACTTCAATATTTGTTATCATGACAGGCCTCATTTTGCAGTATTATTTATATGATTCTACACACACCAGCCGGGACGAGAGCTTGTAGATCTTGAATGGGAATTGCCCTCAGCAGCAGCAGCAGCAGCAGCAGCAGGGGCACACATTGGATCCACATGCTAAACATTAATGTAAAGTGATTAGAGGTAGTTAGTGATTTAGCGCTTCCAGGCACAGTCCTGTTTATTAGCAGTTACAGGATGGAGTTGTAGAGGAAGACATGGGTTTGGCTGGATGACTGCAGCTCTGTGCCTGAACCACACTGTATAATTGTGGGAGAAGCCCTCAGACCACCGCGATGATGAAAGACAGGCTTGGCACACATGTTTCATTATGGGTGCCCTGTACAGACATGATGCTGGCTGCCTATAAACTACGCACATCACCACAGCTTTTTATAGAGGCTCTGTTTGAGATAAGGAGGGCAACGATGTCAGCAGTCTGTGGAGAATTCAATGAGCTTATCTAGTTGAGGGCTGCAAGATTAATAGCAATCTAATCAAAGTTGCAATTAGAAAACTCTAAAGCAGAGGTGGTTAGAGAAGCGTGCTTTTTTTCTGACGTAAGACTACAGCTACACTGTAAAACACATTACTCAAATACTAGTAAAAAAGTATTGTGTCTGAAAACCACTCCCACGAAGTACAATTTCTTTAAAAAGTTATTAATTGTGGACTGGTAATGAAATCTTGATTGTAAAAAATGAATTTGCAAATCAAATCACAATACGTACAATACTTGTATACCTTGTGATGTCATGAAGCTGTAGTTTTCAAGTTAACAGCTACCGTTTACCTTTAGTTTAGTAAAGATGGGCAATTCCAGGGCTGAAATAATCCAAATTATTCTAGTGAAGGAGTTTAAAAACAGAGAGGAGCACTTCCTGTATTACCACCTGACATAAGGTGAAACACAGTGATCTCTGTTTGAGAGAAGAACTCATCTTAAATATGTAGAGTTTGTGAGTTAAACATGTGTGAATGAAACAAAACACAACTCCGTGTATGTTTTTGAAGAGGAAACAACAGTATAACACAGATCAGAAAATAGTGCGATGTGGGCCCTTTAAATAATGTAATAAATAGTGTATTTGTAAAAATGGAGGGCTGTACCTTCTCTATCCCTCACAGTCTCACAGAACTACTATAGCAAAAGAAAACATTTTACTCTGAGACAGTCATTTAAAGACCTTCCAGATTTCCCCACTGCACAACAGGGGCTTGGCACGGAGCTTTCCGGACCCCCGGCTGAAAGTGCGCTATGCTCACACGCTTCTTCCTGTGCTCTTGTTCTGCTGTTGACATTGTGAGGTGGAGATGCAGTGGAAGAGGTCAGTCCAGAGAGAGTCTAGTCTAGAGTCTAGAGGTGGCTTTGCTGAATCAGACAGTTTGATTGGTTGGTGGGTCGTCCATGCCATCAGGCAGATCATGAGTTTCGCTAAAAGATGTGTGCGGTGAGTTGATCAATAGTGTTATCCCTTGTAATATTCACTGTAGCCATTGTAAAATCTAACTTTGATTAAATTTGTTGCCAAATTTTAAAAAGTAGGATTCTGTTTGGGCTATTTAAACAACTCTAAAACAGAGAAACTGAAATATGAACTAATATGAGAATAACAAGTCAATTGAACATGCTTTTATAGATCTAAACTACAGGTATTTCTGTCTATAAAAAGATATTCTATTAATTACAGCCTTTTCCATATGATAGTTCAATTTGATTGTGCTGTGTTGTGCAGCTCTAGGTCAGTATATTATTTGTATTCATCCAAACCCTGGACAAGTGAAAGAGTTGTACCAGAAAGAGCATCTGGTGTAAAATCCTTGCCAGTATGCACTTAATAAATACGTAGTTTGCAGTAGAGGATTGAATATAACAAGGGACACTCCAAATATATTAGATTTTTAAATGTTTAATATTTACATTTTTAATACAATATATTTTTTAATAATGACTTAATTCATAATACAAAATAATTTATTAAGAATTATTTATGAATTATTCAGGCTTATTAACTATTTCATTAAGGGGTAAGAGTTAGGACTTAGGGTTAGTGAATTAATTAAGTATTTATTACGCTACTATTAGCTTACCACAGCTAGTTAGGGTTAGGTTTCTCATCCTTTCTGATTTTAGTTGACCTGTGAGTGCATTGCACTGCGGATGTGTATCTGTTTGTGTTTGTTGCAAGTTTTTTTTTTCTTTTAATTGTTTTTATCTTCTGTGATACTCATATAGCCTTAAGTAGGACACATTTTCAAATAACATATAAGTTTTACATGTGTTTTCCTTTATGCAGCCCCCTATGATTAATGGTCTAGTAGAAAAGTGTTCTTCAAAAGTCCTGTACGTGGTTACAGAACAATACTTTCCTCTGTTTTAAATCACACACAATGCCAGGACATGTCTTCTATGAATCACACGAGATTTGGAGGTGACAATTACATGAGCTAAGACTGTGAGGTATGTGTAGAATAACATAGTACGGACTAACACCTGGGTCAGTATTGACAAAGTGAATGAAGTCTATATATTGTGAATGAACCACAGCTATTTGAGTCAGGTCAGTTCAGAGCGCACTTCTGTTTACTGTCCTCACACAGTCCTCCCTTCAGGGCTGGGCTGCATAAGAAAACATCACATCAGCTCACCAGATGTGCAAATGTCTTAAGCTACAGTCAGTCATGGTTAAGTCTAGTGAATTCATGTATGTTCTAGGTAAAGGTTATGGTTAGATTTTGTGACCGTATTTTACGCACAGTATTTTAGATTAAATGGCCTATGTTGCATTATTTTCTGATGTGTGTTATAATGTTGTTTCCTCATCAAAAACATACCTGTTTTTGTTTTGTTTCACACATATTTAACACATGATCCTATTTAAGCTGTGTTCTTCTCTCAAACAAACAAACAAAAAAATCACTCTGTTCCACCTTGTGATGTCATGTGGTTATACAGGAAGTTCCCTACAAACTCCAGACACTTTCACTAGATGGATAATGGTTTTGGATCTTTTCAGCCCTGGAATTGACGATATCCACTAAACAAAACAATCACTACATGACATCACAAGGTGGAACAGATCACTTTGAGCTTTGGAAATGTAGACAGACTAATAATAAAGGATTAGTCATACGTGTGAATAAAACAAAACACAACTCCAGGTATAATTTTGATCAGGTAACAACATTATGACATGGCTTAAAGCTCATAAGAGTCCATTTTGTGTAATACAGGACCATTAAGTTTAGACTGAGCTGGGTCAGTCATTTCTAACTTTTGATTCTTTGACATTTTTAAGACGTTTTTGGAGATGTCTACAGCCACTCCTCTGTCAGCAAAAGGACGTGATTTGGAGCAGAGACTTTAGCGACTCTGGAGGAAGACATTTTACTATTTTATAAGTTAAATGACAATGATCAAAAGTGTGTTTTGTTTATGTACAGGAAGTTCATATTAAAAGCCATCCATCCATCCATCTTCTCCCGCTTAATCCAGCTGGGTCGCGGGGGCAGCTTGCTGCCCAATACTCATAGCACCTGACCCCCCCTATAAACCCCTCTGCAGGTGGTGAGCCCACAGGAGGGTGGACAACATGTTCCTTGATGTTAGTTCATAGGGGTGATAAAAGCCAATTTAAAATAAAATAATTGAAATACTACTATTTATTTCAGCTCATTAGTTACAGATTTTTCTTACAATGAAATAAAATTGTTGTAAATATCAATGCCAGACATGTTACATCATCAGTAGCCTAAGGAGAGGCAGCTAGGAAGTTATTTGGAGTCAGTCATTACTTTTTGAAAAAAGAAAAGAAAACTCATTTGAATTATCCTACTGGTTAACTTGTTTATTTGGACCACTGATGCACAAAGGAATATACCTGTCAACCATATTGATTTATAGATGTTTTAGGGACAGTCTGGGTCTTATCTTTCTGTCACATGTTAGTTACGCCCCAGCAACAGAACCAGGCTGAAAATATCACAGTTAGGGACCTCAGTTTAGGCTGCTCCAAATATAACCGTGTCTGGCTGGCAATACTCCACCAATTACGTCTGCGGAGTAGAGTAGCAGAGGACACTAAGTGAATGTAAAGACAGCTATTAACATTACTGGCTAATTAAAATTGAAGTGACACTACGCCTAATGTAAATACTAATTCTACTACTTAAGCTACAGTGACATTTTCTGTCTTATATTTAGTTATGTGATTTTATGTTTCAAAAGGTATACAAGTAAGCTTCAGATTAACAAAATTTTCCTATTACTCCCGTATGGCATGTGTAAATGCATTTGGAATTTCAATTGAATAGTGAGGGGTTAGCTGTTCCATTTTAAGTGCACATTATGCAACAAACACACGTAAACACACAATACTGGTATCGAATATCGGCGCAAATCCAGAAGAAAGTGGATATCAGTTACAAGATATCAGTTCAATTGATATCCGGTCTGGATTGATGTCATAAAACTATTTACTGGCTGATGTTGGCACAGAACGCCTCACAATGTTGGAACTTTTGTTTATAAAATTGTATTTTTTAGTAATTTGGAGAATAAGTAACACTTTACACGTTTACACAACCCATTTTAATCAGTTTTGTAAGTTGTCTGTTTTGTTATTTAATTGTTTTTTTAATGAAAATAAATGCTATATTCTGTATCAATATAGTCTCAGAACTGAAAAAGGTATAATGTACAATCCTTACTTTGAAATCCTGAGGCAATATGTAAGTGGATGTGTAAAATTACTTCAAAACCAAGTCTTTGTTATAGAGACTTTCCCATGAAGTGAGACATGTTTTGACTGGTCCAAGTGCAGTCTCATGATGGCTCCTGTACATTTGAATGTGAATCACATGAGGAGGTGAAGGGGTCACCCGGAGTCACATCCCGGCTTCATGGAGATGGCTGCTTCTGCTTTTACAGCCTGCTAAATGACTTCAATTGTGTCCTATTAAGTTGAACTGTGGAGAGGCATGGCCGCTCCCCAGCATCAGTACAGTGTGATGGTAACAGCGTAACAGCACAGGAATGTTAATCATTAGTGGGATCCTGACTGCGCAGCTCTTAATCGTTTCAGAATATCATTGTTTTCTTTTGATGTTGGAGAAAGCGCTTCCATGTGTACAAATTCTCCGCCATCTCTCTACACATTTTAAAGCGGCCTTTTAGTGCGTTTTGTTAAGGCGGTCTCATTTATGTGTGGGTTTGGCCCGGAGCAGGGAAACACTCAGGAAATATGAAATGTTGAACGTGGACTTGAAGGAGATGGGGGGAAAATGTCCACATGTGTTTGAAGTTTAAGAGTTGTGTGGGAGCGTTTGAAAGTGTGAGCTCACAAGAACTCACTCAAGTGCCAAATCTGAACACGAACAGTTTTGTTCACCTGACAGCTGTTCTGTTTCTTTAGAAAGTAAAACAGGAAAATACCAATAGAAAGTGTCAGTGGCGTGTTAATTAAATATACAGTACTGGGAGATATTTTGTGAAAATTATTAAAAGAGCACTTTGATGGTGGAGGGTCTCTGCGATGTTATTTCTTTGCTTGGAAAGGCAGTAACATTTCCTTGAAAACATGGAGGTAGCCGAACCTCCACCAGAAAAGTTACCAAGTGCACCTTTAAATAAAGTTCAGTCCATCCATTGTCCTTATATGGACTTTTGCACTGAAATATAACCCTATATTGGAATATAAAAATCATATATAATCACTCACACTTGCTTAAAGCTTTTGCACATGACTGTATATTTGTATTATGTGTTTATCCAAGGAGACCACACCAGACAAGATTTACTCTGTGCAGCCCCATTGTCTGTGCAAGTGTGTACTATAGACGTGTCCTATTCATCCTGATCACCTCTCTGCACAGACAGACACAGGCTTTTGTTGAGTTATAGTCTCCACAAATAAAGGGGCTTCCTGCCTTTAACTGCCCCAGGAGCTCTGTCGCTACACTCACTATTGTCCCCAATGAGCTCCAGCCTTAACAACTAGGTGAGAGAGTGTCAGGGGAAGGTAAAATATGGCCCATGTCAATCATAATTGTCTGTTAGGTTTGAAAAAGTAATCGACAACAGCATGCTAATGAACAGTGTAGACAATATGAAAGGTCACAGTGGCAGCCATTTTGTTCCTTCTCTACAGTGAGGTCCTCCCATGACGTTAAGGAGGAGTCAATATATCCAGCTATTAACCCAAGGCCAAAATCATGACCTTGAGAAAAAAAAAACTCTTCTCTTCTTCAAACATCTGTAAATGTTTTCAAGGCCCCAGAACATATATTTGGAAAGGTATTGAGCAAACGAGTCTTTGTAAAAACATGATACTATAGAAAGTTCTACAGTATGACACATGTACAGTACCTGTCAAAAGAGATGACAGACCATCTCATCCAATGTATTTTTTCCTTATTTTTTTTACTACTTTTTACATTTTGTATAGATACAGAAGACATCAAATAGGTGGTAAGATATATGGAATTATGTAGCAAAGGAAAAAATAATTTTGTATCCAAATCCTCAAAGTAGTCACTTTTTGCTTTGTCAAAAAATAGAGGGGAAAAAAACGAATGAGATGGCGTGTGCATACTTGCTCAATTCATACACCAACATAGATTATAGTGTCATTTCTGAACTCTAAATTATATTCTACATCTTTTTTGTATCCTTAGGGTGTCACCATCCCACCACTCACATCACATACTTAGAGACACCCATAATGAACAAATGCTATATGTATGCTTGTATGTTTAATGTCATACCATGGAACATTCCATGTAAAGCAATAACATCTCCATGGAAACAAGTAGGTAATGGACCCTCAACCAAAAAAGTTGCACAGTGCACCTTTAACTTTATTATATTCCTGGATGTCACAACTTTTGCATCAGCTACTTCATATGTGATGTATTTGCTTGTGATTGCTGTAGTAAATGTAGCCGTTTAATTTTCTGTGAAGTAGCATAATTGAGTAAAGCTGGTGTGGCCCTCAGCTGCCTGTAACGTGTCAGGGTGAACAGTAAAATGGGGTTACGTGGGGGTTACGGGCCTAACAAGCACACAGTCTGACCTGGGTTTGTCAGCGCCAATCTCACTAAGTCAATATCACTGCACTGCCTGCCCCACCAGTTGACCTTTCCCCCCTCTTTCAAGGCGTAAAAGGGATTGTTGTTACAGTAGAGTGATAGAGTTTTATTGGCCTTTATAACTGGGGCTTTTGTTGAGCCTGTGTCGTGCTAATACCCGTCGGCAAGTCATTTAAAAACCTGGAGAATGCCTAAGGCAGCCTCAGACCAATAGGAGCTGTTCGGAACAATGGTCATCAACATTAAGTTAGAGACTGACCTTCCTTTTGCCCTTTTGGGAACTTGGTTTACAACATTTCCTGAAACTAAAAGACTTAACTAAGCAAGAGGAGCATTTACATTTACTTGAGAAATTTATTGAGTTAAATGTATCTAACTAGGCTGAGCGATTTGACAAAAAACATTATGTCTTATCAAAAATAAATAAAATGGCTTTCAGTATTGATGGTCTAAACATAAACAAGACAGACCACTTAAAATGGTACCCTTTTTTTCTCCTTGTGTTACTTTAAAACTGCACACTTACGCTGACAGAGGACTGGCTATAGACCTCTCGATTTAAAAAGACCCAAGCTGCTCATAGAGATTTATAAATGCCTGAATCTCAATAAAAATTTGATCAAATGCACAGCCCTAATCAGTTTACTTCTACTAATGTGTAATGCTCTTTTAAGAGTAACGATACACTCACTTGGATACAATAACCTTAACCTTAATGTACTTTATTCAATTCATAAATCGGTTTTGTTCAAACAATTACACAACTTGAGTTCCTATTTTTCTCAGCAAATACATGTCATACCTAAATGTACGGCTAGCAGCTTTTATTTTGAAATTACATAGTCTAAATTTCTTCTTTTGTGCAATTTTATTTTGGAGTGACTGTTGCATTTAACAACCATGTTAATTGCATACTGTAATATTTTAGTGAAGATTCTTTCTTTTACAGGAGCGCTGTCATAAGACGTGTTTGAGCCAGGGGAAGAATGTGAGTTTATCGCGGGGCGAGGCTTATTTGGGGTCTAATGGTTTGCGTCCTGTCATTGTTGGGGCATGCTGCCGCTGATAGAGCTCAGGGAGGCTTTTACTGTGGAGAAGGTGCAGACCAGGTGTGAGGAGCTGTTTCAGGTCGTTGGGGCATATGACACAGGAATGAGCCATAAAGCCCCTGGGACATGGAATTATGGGTCATCTGCTGCCCCCCTCCAAAGGGCAAAGGTCAAGGATGCTCAACATGTTCCTTTTTATATTGGAGAAGGGTCCAGGGTGAACCTTGAACTGGGCTGGTGGCTAATGTTAACTTAAGCCATCGTACAGTGTCAGGTTCACATGTAGAATGTCCATGAGTGACATAAGTGATCCTTATGTTAACAACAGTTCATTCTCAGAGACACTGAGTCTTCACAAACTATCCTCACGTGAACCTCATCAAAAACTGCACTGCAGGAAATGAGAACAGACGACCAGCTTTATTTGTTATCCTAGTGCGTGTGATGGTCAGTGCTTGCAGGCTCAAATTGTCCTAACATGAGTCACAAGTCTTTCCCACACATTTTCTGCCTAATCTGCGTTTTATAGAAAATATTGGACCAAGGTGTAACCCTGGTTTTCTTTCTTTTTTGTGCAGACTTGATCTCATGTTAGGGGTCTTGAATAGTAGCTAAACTTTTGTCCACATTAGAGTACAGTCTTACCCTTGCATTTGATGAATGCCTCCTCCCAAAGGCAGGATGCTGAGTGGCCCTCCCCTCTAAGACTTGCTAATGGCGCAAGCTGCTGACTCTTTAGGGAGCCACACAAAAGCCTGCTACTGCTGTGAAAGAGCGTCTCCCAGTCCCTGGACTTGGCTGCCACAATGGCTTTGTCCTGTTAGCATAGACCTGCTGTATAGGCCTACAGTATAGTCTGTACCACAGGCAACTTCAAGCTCTCACAGCCAACATCTTAGTGATTTAGCTGATTTATATGAGAGAGAAGCCATCATCTGCCCACGCTCAGCACTTTTAGCTCATGAGGCTGAGGAGGTGTCATTATGTAGAGATGGTGGATGTGCTGACAGAGACCGCAACTGTCCATCAGCACTTAGATATGCCTTGTCCTATTTCGGCACTATTTAATATGAAAAAACAAAACAAAATGTAAAGCACTCAATATCATATGAGCTCATTATATATTGCATATGCTTATATAGACCAACTATTTAAATAATAAGTAAATAATACATTAGAATGCATAGAGCCTAACTATTCATAAAAACTAACCATACGTCCACCTTGCCCTGTTAACACTGCTTTGTGGAGAAAGTCACACTTAGAGATAATAGGTGAACAGCAGCAGGAAGATGCTGAGGTGCCAGTGTCCAGAGTTTGACCTGAGTCTGCACACTGGGACTTTATAGAGGTAACAGGAAGGACTGCACCTCCTCACATTCCACAAGAGGTGAAGGAGAGGCAGAGGTCAACAGCATCCTGCCTAAGGACTCACCATTTGGGTTTCATTGTTCATAAACTACATTGTTAATACTCTACTTGTTCCATAGTAAAGTCTAAATGAGCTTATAGTGAACCAAAGAAATGGTTCTCTGGATTTCCACACCTTGACAGAAAATTGTTGGTTGGTTGGTTGTTGTATTACAATGAATTGTGCCAACGTTAACCCTGGTCCTAACCAAAGGCTTTAATCAGCTCTATAATGAACCAAACTCATGAACGTAAGATTTCTATGTACCAACAGTGGGTTAAGTGTTGGGCTGAATTATTTGGGGAAAAAAAAATCTAATTGCAATTCGTCTGATTAGATTTTCAATTTATATCTTAATACTGTACCAAGTTTACATTTATAACATTTCCAAGACATTTGAAAAAACTGAAATATGAACTGACAAATAGATTTGTACAGATTAAACTACAGGATTAGCCATTTTTATGCACAATAAATGCATGATATTTTGTTGTTTATGGCTAAAAGTATGGTAAAATAATTGCAGTTTTTGTAATTTTCTCATTCAAATTACAATTTTTATTTGATAAGGATTAATCACTGGCTGGTTTCATTCATTTGGTCTTTTGCATTATATTACATTGCATACATTTACCAGACCTGACAATGTTACAAATGATGTTGGACACATTAAATCTGTGTTTGGATTAGGTTAAGCCTATAATACATGGTTGAGGTGCTTTGTAAATGACACAAGGCATGCTATAACTCATGCCTAATTTTTGCTGGCACATTCAGTGAGAAATGGTTGAATGAAAAAGCCAGGACTGTAATAATAAGCTGAATTGTACTGCGTTAAATATAATAAGAGTATCTTTACCATTATATTTCAGCGTAGTTAGTGAAGAGATCTCCCAGTGTAAACCCACAAGACACAAACCACTGCCTTAACCAAAACTGTACCGCCGACTGCAGTAAATTATGAGTAATAGATGTAGGCCTGCCTGAATGACTTATAAAACACAGATCCTGTTAAGTCAACTCTCTGCTGGAGGTTCTCATTGGGAACCATGTGCTAAAATCCTGGGAGACGCCTCGGTTTACAACACTGTGCCGTGATTCGCTGTGCAGTTGTAAAGGGGCGGGCTTTTGGATGGTATGGGTAAGGAGGACTGGGAGGCCGGAGTGACCATCTGGTTGAGCTACTTCATACATTCAAACTTACACTAGCCCTCAATACAGAGACTTCTTAAGTTTGCAGTGAGTTTTGATATGGATACAGCTAGTATACAGCTTGTTCAGATAATGACATTCTGGACATAGATTGGTAAAGATCGTACTCTGCCATGGAGAAAAAAAATTGGATATACTGGCTTTAAGACTGGCAATCAAGGTAAGGAGTTTTGTTTCTACAGCTGAAATTATTAGTTGTCATTGATAAATACGCTAAATATTTTTGACGTGACAGAACAAATGTGTGTTGTATCTTAATGATAGCCTCTCTACTGAAGATGCCACTCCCATTTGGCTTTTGAAAAACACTTAATAGACCAGTTGTTAACTTCTTATCATTACCAAGTCAACAAAAACAGACTTTTACCTTCATTGTTAAATTTATATAAGTGTATCACAGGCTAGTGTCACTGTAAGGATTTAAATATCTCAGCATAAGTCTTTCTGAAGGTGTGGGTAATTAAAAAATAAATCTTACTATGATCAGATGTGATTTTCAGTTCATTTATTTATTTTTTAATAGCCAAATATATGCTCCAAAACCCATCCTTTTGCTGATAGAGGAATGGACTTCTCGATTCAAAGGACCATCATTGGATCTTTGAAGATGACAAAATTTCGATTTAAATTCGATTAACTGGCCAGCCCTACCCCGTGAACCCAAGTTTTGTTTTCCTCCAGCAGCAGAGTCCAGACTGTGTTGCTGAGTTAGCGTGAGCCAAGTTAAACATGTCAGTCCGGTCGGGGCTGACAGAGGACTAGTGTAGGGCTCTGTATATGTCCACTTCCCTCTGGAACACAGACAGTAATTGAGCTCACGGCTGCCTGCTTTCCCCTGCGCGCTCCCAAGGCCTGTTAATCCAAGGCTCTAATGACTCACTTCATGGGAAAGTTTAGCAAGAGAATCTGGAATTGCATGTTTTACTTACTTTGTACATGTAAAATTTTACTGAAAAAACAAATGCAAAAATTATGTCTTATATTTAGCAAAATAACTTGGTTTCTCATAACATTAAAACATTCAAAAGTCTAAAATGCAGGTCATTAATAACAATTTTTGATATTTCAACTCAACAAAATACAATGATGTCAATAAGGAAACTGGCTCATTCCCCATCTGGGAGTATGATATCATTAGAATCTAGAAACCACCAATTATTTTGGATAGCCAGAAAGTAATAGTAGTGATATTGGTGGAAGTATAGTGTAAAAAATACCTTGCTTAATAACTTCTGGATCAATTTTTTCCAAATATGCATTGAAATACATGCAAAAACTACATGTCAGCATTTATTCACTTTCATTTAGAATTAGTAAAACCAAAATATTGTTACTTTTGTTCAGTGCAGACAAAGTTAATACGTTGATTTGAAATTACTAAATCCCTCAATCACCGAGTATACACATATGCACTAGTCAAAGCGGCCTCATTAACATCTTCATACATGCTTCACTGTGCTGGCCCTCCCCCACACACACCTATAGCCCTCACTGGGGTAGATCAGTCAGATGCGAGGCCTACAGCTCCCCAAGCCATGTTAACAAGTTTTCTATACAAAGAGACCATGGGCTGTTAAAGATTCAGGACTACAGGGGTCTTGGTATAGTGTGGGAGGAGGGCAAGGCCAGTAGGGGACAAGCCAAGGGGCCTCGAAAATAACCTCACAAACTACAGTAGCCTTGTTAGAGGAAAACTGTAAAAAGCAGTGGGACAGAATGTTCAATGGTTCTTGCAACTTAAAAGGGGGTCAAAGGGGAAAGTTGAAATTAAAAGCGAGGTGACTAATACAAGAGGTCATTGAGTAGACTGCTTTCTGACTCAGCCTAGCATGACCAAATCTTTGTCAGAAATCATGAAAAAGTCTCCTCTCTCTTGACTAGACCTGTCTATAGTTAGCCAAGTCCTATGCGAAACCCACTCTCAAACAAGGCCACATTTTTGCGGGTTATTTTGGTCTCATTTGCAAGTCAATAGAAGTGAACAGAACAAGATAGTGTCTGATTCCTCACCTCTGCTTTGAGAGGCCACAGCAGAGATTATCTTGGCTAGAGAGTTTTAATGTATGTCGAGATAACACGAGACATCCTAACGCGTAAGGCAAGATAAATGGTGCAGGCTTTCACAAAAGAATCATTGTCAACAACAGTAATGAGCCGTATTATGAGCCCCTACTTGTAGTAAAAATGACAGCGGGAAATACTGATAAAATAACAATGGTAAAATTATAAACGAACACTGAAAACTGTAGGCTGCCTACTTACTAACACAAATGAAGTTAAATTAAGTTAAACATTTCACAACTTTTAATGTTTCTTAAATAAAAATACAATACAGTAATCATTCAAGGAAAACTCTCTCTTGCCCCACATCTGACAATATGACAAAATCACATCCTACTCTGCACTTTAAATCACAAACTACTGTAATATCCTATTCCCTGCTCACACATGTATATAGATGTAAATATGATGCTTGATATAAATCATTTTTGATAGAGAACTATTTTTATCTTTTATCCTATTGTATTTATCTGATCTTATTTTTGAAAACTTGATTCTAATTACATCTTCTTGGTCGGTTGCATCTGTAACGAAGAAAATTTCCAATCGGGAATGAATCAAAGTAATTCTGATTCTGATAAATCTGAAAACCACCATTAAAGCGCATATTATATAAAGAGTGTACTAATCTTCTTTTTGTGGATGTTGTTCTAATAATTTTGGAAAGAAATCTGTGTTTAATAATGTATTTGATGCTGAACTATCTAAAAATTCCCGTATGCCTTATGCACTGACTACAAGATGAAGCTATAGTTTACGAGGCCTCCCAGGTTTGACCACATAGGCTTCAGTGTAAATATGTACATTACTTCTTTAAATACGCACAGGGCTGCACGCTCCCAGGGCAGTCGGCACATATATCATGGACAGAGAGAGAGAGAGCAGATTTGGATGGCTCTTTCTTTCTCATGTCGGCTGCGTGCGCTTTTCAAAGAGCACACACCCAAGAGCGTCTGGTTTTCTCAGCTGTCTCCCTGTGGCCTTGTGTGCCCTCACTGGCCATAGGGGGTAAAGGCATAAGGGAACAGGGGGGTGGAGGGTTAGCAGGGTATGGGACTGGACACTGGTTAAGGCTCCTGTTTGATCATGTTTAGAAGCTTTGAGAAATAAGTACTACCACTACTAACAAAGTATACTTTTTATTTGTCCCCTTGGTGAAATTGGTTGCAGCGGTTTCCTCCATCTACTACTACTACTATGGCAAAGGAGAGAGTTAAGAGAGTTTGTCAGCTGAACAAAGTGTATTTAGTCCAATACGTTTCACAGCAAATCCAAGCTGCGGCAGATATAAGACACTGCACCGATATAAGACACACTGCACTGACCAGAACTGAACAAGTAGCTTAGATGAGCTGCAAAATGTATTCAACTAAATAAACTTTGTCCACTTGGCAAATGTAACTCTCTCCTTTACCATGGATTCTACTTGGATGACTGAGGGATTCTACACACTACTACTAGTACTACTGCAACTACTACTACTACTGCTACTACTACAGCTCGTTCTCCTACCACTACTACTACGATTGGAACTTGTATCCTGATTAAATCAAAGTAAAAGTTAAAAGTCTGTCTACATCATCTGAGACTTTTCACTTCCTTGTCACTCTGGCAAACCAATAGGAATGCATGGACTACTACTATCTTTGTCTGAACAGAAATTATGAAAATCCCACCAGGCAGTTACAGAATCGTTGTCATTTTTAGACCACCCATATAACTCCCACCTCTAGTACATGTTTTTTATCAGTGGAGATAATCTTGACCATAGATACGCCCCAGCTATACACACACAGCTGTTGTCCACTTGTTTTCAATGGATTTATTACATTCGCATAAACACATGCTTAAATTTCTGGTTATTTATTACTATACCATGTATTCAACCACTTACCATAGCACCCTGGAATCAATTTGTGCCACTTGGTGCCACTACACATTCAACCCCTAATCTCTTTCTTCAACTGTCAACTGAGCATCAGTTGTCCCTGTCTCTATCTGCTGTCCCTGCTTCACCTGTTTGACACTGCTTGAACATGTAAAAGATGAAAGGACAGTGAGACAGTCAATTCAGCAGGTTCAAAAACAACCCCTCCAAAGAAAAAGGGACACAGTGGATAATCCCCATATGGCTTTGGGCCTGTCCCCTGTTTATTCAGTCCTGGATCTCATCATACAAGACAACCTCCCTTCTCAAGACAAGAGCTAGAATCATTACTCACAAGAAGTTTTACAGATAAGCACCAACTTTGAAGCAGCTAATGTGAGGTATTATTCCTCCTTATGAGATGATGGTAAACCAAATTACACCACGGCATAGGAATGTTGGCTCTGAGCAGTTACTTCCCAAGACGGGCTGTTTATACAAGTAATTCTGCATTTACAGTCACGCATTTATGAATAGCTAACTGCTTGTTATTGTCCCCATAATGAGAACGGACGTCACCTCGCGAAGCTGTAGGGAATTTCCTAATGATCTCTCTAGCCACGAAAACCACACAAGGAGGGCACATGTTAAAATGCCAGCCAGAGAAGCAGCTATAGTTCTTTTTTCAAGTAGACGTGATCTATAAAGTTACTGCAAACATTATTAACTGTGGTATGGAGACCTCCTATTTTACAGTTAAACTAATTTTCAGGAATCTTCAGAAAGCAAACTTTGTTCATAAGAATAATTATTTGTACCATAAAAGAAAAGAAGTAGTTTTCACATTAATTACTGGTCATATCCTAGTGTAAGTCAAGTTTATTTTAGATCAAGTTTAAATCAGTCTTGGCTCTGCATATAGGTTTTAGTGGATTAAATTTGTGTGACAAAGTTGTGTATGGACTTAATGCTAACAATTCAATGCTTTCTTCTTTTGTGTGTCTAGTGAGTGGGGAGTGCGATGAACCTGAGCAGCGCAGTACCCTCAGTCGGCCTACAGGGCAGTGCTCGTCAGCAGGACTACATCATGGAGCACAAAGTCAGTAAACTCAGCTTCGGCTTCCAGCGCAGCTCCACATCTGATGACGACTCCGGCTGTGCTCTGGAGGAGTATGCATGGGTCCCACCTGGACTCAGGCCTGAGCAGGTAAACACAAGGCACTGTTTAATAGTAGTATAACACATCTAGGAGCGCTAACTGCTATTCAGACCCTCTGTTTTGGATGTGCATCTCCTCGCTATATTTAAATGACCTATAATCTCCACAAATACCTCTTTTTATTTATATATACAGTCCTAGCTTGCTGTTCTCGAACTTTTCACACAAAGTACCACCTAAAAAAATATTTAGCCTTCCAAGTACCACCAAATCTAGCCTAGGCCTATAACAGGACTATTCCAGGTCAAAAATAGGGCTTAACTAAGTCTATATTGGTAATATAGTAGTAGCTCTAACCACAAAGACGGAATATATTTACTGTAATTTTAATTGTTTATTGTTTATTTAAGGATCCCCATTAGTCTCTACAGAAGCAGAGGCTAGTCTTCCTGGGGTCCAATAAACACAAAAGCAGTACAGGACCTTGCAAACCACCAGAAAGAGGCTCTGATTGCTGGTACCCACACCACAGTTTGAGAAACGCTGGTCTAAAAGATCTCTCGTTGGAATACTTTTTCTTTCAATCTGTGCACTAAAACTTGCATTAAGTAACGACCATTGATCTATGCGCAAACAAATGGAAAAGCATAATCTGCCCTTTCCCAAAGTATATATATGTTACAGAAGATCACAGTTAACACCAAATGAAGCATTTACACAATGACTGAACATTCAAAGAGAATTTCTGCAAAACTCTCCAGGCCTGTGAGGCTCCAGCAGGCAGCCACTTAAAGACAGGATGTGTGTGATTTTATTTACCAACTGCGGCCTGGCAAGTCTGTTTGTCATTATCAGGGATCTGTTAGAAAAGGGAACTTTGATGGGTCACAGCGGCCATCTTGGGAAGGTCTGCAATCAAGGCTTTCTAACAACCCTTCAGTCATGACTTTGGGGCAACTAGTGTGATGTGGCACTGCTCCTAATTTAGCCACTACTTTTGCACAAGTTTGGACTGTTTCCTTTGTTAAAGAGCACACATGGATGCAATGAAGGGGGTGGGGTTATGCTAAAGGCTAGAGCTAAGCATGCTTTTGTTTGCTAGTTGCCTGCGTTAACTGTAATGCCTTTACTGCAGCTATTGCCTTGAATTGGCTAAGTATTATGGCTCCATTATTACAGTGAAGAAACACACAGGGCCATGGTGCAAGTTGACTGCCCCCCTTGTCCCTGAGGCGGTAACTACGGTATGGAAGTGTGCATAATTTATGACCAAGGCTAGCTCTTGATGATGATTGTCAGGCTAAATTGCGCTGACCCCTCCCTTTAAGACAGCCTGTGCTGCAGGAAGTTAGCCTGAAACCTACAAGACAAGCACATCCTACCTTTTTTATCTCTGCAGCTGGAATGGTCCCTCCTCATAAAGTTTGAGTTTTCATTGGCCATCCCTAGGGGTCAAAGTGCCATGGGGACACATTGCTTTGTCCTGTTCCTATAGAGATAGACATATGACTAGAAAGAAACTAATTGGGCCTATTCAGCTCTGCACCACTTTAAACTATCATCACATAAACTGAAGAAAGCATAAACTGGCTCACTAAGTTCACTATTGGACATGAAGTTCTTGCAGTCCAGCCTGCGATTCCACAGTTTTCTATTGTGCCAAAATGTCAGCACAATTTAACTTTTGGTTTTGTCTTCGGTGTGTTCTTAAATTTATTTTTGCCAGTGGGTGGTAACATTTAGGCACTGCCCACAAAACCCTTTGGAAAATCCACTTTTTATATCATTTGTATTTTTAAATAAAACTTTAGTATGAATAGTATCCCTTTATGTTACTGTTATTCTTAAAACGTTCAAAATAGCATAGCTTACTCAGGTAGCAGATATCAAAAAAAAATTTTGTTAACATCAGATAATTCATCCGATAATTTTCTTCCTCTGGACCACAGTCTACAGAATTTAAATCCTCGCTTTTATTTCTTGCATTGCATCTCTACAAAATCATGGATATCTGTTACTGCTATGGATAGCTTTTTAGAATTCTTCCCCTGATTTTATGTTTGTTCTGTTGCAGGTTCAGATCTTTTTCTCCTGTCTTCCTGAAGAGAAGGTCCCTTATGTAAACAGTCCTGGTGAAAAATTCCGAATCAAGCAGCTCCTATACCAGCTGCCACCGCACGACAATGAGGTGAGTGCATTATGAGTTCATATCTACCACAGTTCGCTCTTGGCATCTGTGGCAGCATCACATCAGGGGATTTTTGTTCAGCGATCTTGTAGGCGTGTAATGTGGGCACAATGCGACTCTTGACTTGATGAGTTTATGGTGTTTGCCTGGAGCCCCCACCAGTCAGATTCCTGTCATAGCAGTGGTTAGTTTACGAGGGGCGCACAGCGGGAGAGAGAGAGAGGCTTTATGTGATGCCACCACCGCACTGGCACCAGTTGGAACAAGCTGTCTCTCTGCTCTTTTGTTGCCCGCTCTCTTGATTTCACTCCAAACACAAGCACTGTTTGTGTAAACGTCTGCACCATCTCTAGTTACCATTGCGGGAAACATCAAAATTGCTTGTTGTAAAAATGATGGTTCTCAGTCTGTGGACTTCATGTCAAGAGGGCAGGGACAGTATTATAGCAGCTTTGTAAGACTCCATTTTGGAAAGTTTTCAATGGAGATTTTCTGGTTATACTTTATAATAACTATGCTGTAATTTGACTTAATAAAGACTTAATTCATAGTGAACACATTGTTAATTAAGAAGGTTGAATCATTCAGGGTTAGTATTTAATTAAGGGGTTGGCGTTAGGAGTTAAGGTTAGGGTATTGATTAAGGCCTAGTAACTTTTGGGGTAATGGTTAGGGTATTATTTAAGCAGTAGTAGTACTGTTTGTTCATTATGAATTATTATGAAATATTACTTATATTCCAGTATCATCACAGTTTCTCTTCCTGATATGAGTACTAATCTGAATAAATTAACATTAGCCTTTTGTGCACTGATTTATTCCTCATATCCTCATATTCCTCAATTTTTGATCTTGTCTTATGTAAAAACAAATACAAATGGTTTTCAGTATTAATTTCCAGAACATAAACAATGCAGACTTTTAATTATTACCATTTAACACAGAAAAATGGTCAAATGTCTGAACTTTGCTTGTAACCATATGCTTTTACTGACAGAGGGTCAGATGTAGATTTGTTGATTAAAAAGAACCAAGCATTAACAATTAGAAATGACTGAATCATAATAAAAATTTGATTATTTGCACCGGCCTTATTGATTACTTTTTTCTAAACTGGTCATTACAGACTGGGAATCCTAAATGTTTCATGTGCTTTTCCAGGTGCGTTACTGTCAGTCTCTCAGCGAAGAGGAGAAGAAAGAACTGCAGATGTTCAGTGTCCAGAGGAAGAAGGAAGCACTTGGGAGGGGAACAGTGAAAACTCTGCCTCGTAATCTCCTCAACAGTGTTTGTGAGCATGTAAGTACTCATTTAAACTTTAATTACTTACCTCATTAAATGCATGGCAGAGAGGAAGTTGTGGTATAACGTTGCCTTGAATGACTTGGTTTTGGTTTTGAATAAAATGCTTCTGTGTTTGGACCTTTTGTTGGAATCAAATCAAAGGCATTTTCTGTTTGTATCAAGACTGAGCTCCTCTGGAATGTATGTTTTTGGAACCAGTTGAGTTCACAATGAAAATGTACAGATGTACTTCGGATAGGCCTGTTACAAAAACAAACTGAAGGGTAATATATTGATACAGAAAAATATTATACTGGAATTACGTAAAGGAAGTTACTTTAGGGCCAATGTTACACTAAAATGACTCTTATGAGCTTTAAGCTATGTTAGAATGTTATTACCTCATCAGAAACATACTAGAATATACATAGCTGTGTTTTATTTCATTCACACATATTTGAGTAATCATTTATTATTACTCTGTCTATATCTCCAAAGCTCAAAATGCTCTATTCCACCACGTGATGTCATGAAGCACTAGTTTTTAAGTTAACAGCTACTTTTAAGCTTTAGTTCAATACAGATTGGCAGTTCCAGGTCTGAAATTATCTAAATCATTCTAGTGAAGGTGAATGGAGATTAAAAACAGTGGAGCACTTCCTGTATCACCACATAACATCATAAGGTGGAATACAGTGATCTCTGTTTGAGAGAATAACTCAGCCTAAATATGTGGGGTTTGTGTGTTAAATATTGTCAATGAAACAAAACACAACTCCATGTATGTTTTTGATGAGAAAATAACATGTTAATAACAATTAACATGTTATAACATGGATCAGAAATTTAACCGGCAGCACGGTGGCTAAGTGGCAGCACTCAGGCCTCACAGCAAGAAGGTTGCAGGTTCGATCCCCGGGTCGCCAGGGCCTTTCTGTGTGGAGTTTGCATGTTCTCCCCGTGTCTGGATGGGTTTCCTCTGGGAACTCCAGTTTCCCCCCATCAATAGCACCCGTATGAACTAACATCAAGGACCATGTTGTCCACCCTCCTGTGGGCTCACCACCTGCAGAGGGGTTCATGGGGGGGGTCAGGTGCTATGAGAATTGGGCAGCAAACTGCCCCCGTGACCCAGCCGGATTAAGCGGGAGAAGATGGATGGATGGATGGATGATAGCCTATATTTTAAAGAGATAATAACTAATTACATATTTGTTTGTTTTAGTGTGGTGAAAGCATCAATGGTGGAGAAGTGGCAGTGTCTGCATCTAGAGTGGGCCCTGGGGTGTTCTGGCACCCAGCCTGCTTTGCCTGTTCCACCTGCAACGAGCTTCTAGTGGATTTAATCTACTTCTACCATGAGGGAAAGATCCAGTGTGGACGGCACCATGCGGAGTTGCTCAAACCACGCTGTTCGGCCTGTGATGAGGTAAGACTGTCCGAACCAGAAGTAGAAAAAAAAGGAAATTAATTTAGGTTTATTGTATTGAGTATTTTTGTGTGGACAGATAATCTTTGCTGACGAGTGCACAGAAGCAGAGGGTCGTCACTGGCACATGAAGCACTTCTCCTGTTTTGAATGTGAGACGGTTTTGGGAGGTCAGCGTTACATTATGAAGGATGGCAGACCCTACTGCTGTGGATGCTTCGAATCTCTCTATGCAGAGTACTGTGAGGCCTGTGGAGAACATATAGGTAAGATTAGTCATTATTTAAAGCCCCATAATATTTCAGGCAAAAGATATTTTGGTACAATTTTTTTATTGCTCAAAGAAACCTTGAAAACATGCACTCTTGCTCTGAGGGGGCTTGTCTATCCATAGACCTGACACGTAACTTTTCTGGTGAAAGCTCTGCAAGCTACTTGTCTCCATGGAAATCAAAGAACTTCATAAAAATGATCTATCTCCATGGACTGTGTTGCAAAATTTAGAATTTAGAAAATTTAGGCAGGCCTGCAACTAGGAATCTTAAGATCTGCTGCTTTAAATAAAATTTAAAAAATATATTTATACTATTGCCATGGACACCAAAAAATACTAGACAAAATAACTAGTCATCTATTGCACTGGCCAAGGAGTTGGGAAAGAGCACACATGCATGTACTCAAATAGTTCAGTATTTCACCCCACTTTTCAAACCTTTTTGTTTCTTATTGGCCTCCTTTTATAAAAATATGGGACAGAAAGAATTGGACAATATTTACTTTGGAAAGTGGAGAAAAAAGTTCTTAATATTGTTCTTTTAGGTGTGGACCATGCTCAGATGACCTATGACGGACTCCACTGGCATGCCACTGAAAGCTGCTTTAGTTGTGCCCAGTGCAAGAACTCTCTCCTGGGCTGCCCTTTCCTGCCTCACCAGGGCCGTATCTACTGCTCCAAGGCCTGCAGTGTGGGTGAAGACGTGCACGCCTCAGACTCCTCCGACTCTGCCTTCCAATCGGCTCGCTCACGAGAGTCCCGGAGGAGTGTGCGCATGGGCAAGAGCAGTAGGTCAGCTGATCAGTGCCGCCAGTCTCTCCTCTTCTCACCCTCTGCCAACTATAAATTCCCCGGATTAAGTGCCAACACAGAGGATACTTTAACCGATAAACTGTCCCATATGAACTTATCGAATGAGCATTTCTGGAGAGGCCGTGGGGAGGAGGCCGAAGCACCAGAGGATCAGGAAGAATGGGCAGAACATGAAGACTACATGACACAGCTACTACTGAAGTTTGGACAACATGGACTGCAGCAAGCCAATGACTCTAAACCTACAGATTTTTGGACGACAGAGACAGAGGCCCAGTTGGAGCAGGACTGTGCTAAAGCAGGACAGGGCAGTGGGGCACGGGTGAGAGGAGGTCTAGCCAGTAAGAAATACCAGGTGGACAGATACTGGGCCCAGTCTCAGGACGGCCTGGGGGACTCGGCCTATGGGAGCCACCCTGGTCCTGCCAGCAGCCGAAAGATTCAGGAACTAGAGTTGGACCATGGGGCTGGAGAGGACAGTCAGTGGTACAATGGCTCTTTGGAGTGCATTTCAGATCAGTTCAAAAAAATGGAGCCCAGTGCCCGAGACTCCATGGACTCGCTGGCTCTGTCCAATATTACAGGTAAGAAGCTCAGTCGATTGCATCCAAATAAATGCTGTTATTTACTATGTGTACTTTAGTTAAGAAATGTTATTTCTTTCCTCCCAGGTGCCTCAGTGGATGGCGACAGCAAAGACAGAGGACTGGCATTTTCTTTACAAGGATTTCCTGAGCTCCAGACAGAGGACTGTGAAAAGAACAGTAATATGGGGACACTAAACTCTTCCATGT
Organism: Odontamblyopus rebecca; assembly: GCA_030686955.1. Taxonomy (NCBI): domain Eukaryota; kingdom Metazoa; phylum Chordata; class Actinopteri; order Gobiiformes; family Gobiidae; genus Odontamblyopus; species Odontamblyopus rebecca. The sequence goes on from CM060659.1 coordinate 24,769,606, forward strand.
TGCATAGAAGTGCAAACTCCCTTAAGAGCCTTGTGTCTGAACAGGAAGCCACTGTCAGCCCAAAAGTACAGGAAGTGCCTTTACCCGATAGCAGGCCCAAATCTAACATCCCTGCTCTGAGGAGGGCTCGCTCACAGGCCAAACCTCAGCAGGTCAAGTTCTCCGATGATGTGGTGGACAACAGTCAGTATGAGCTGCCCCTGCGCCAGCCCCCCATGAGTGAACGGACTCGCCGCAGGGCCTTTCACTTTGAGGAGCCGGGACAGGACACTCGCGCAGGACACCACCATCACCACAGGAGGCGCCGCAGTCGCAAGTCTCGCTCTGATAATGCTCTGAACCTACTGCCAAAGGAGAGGGCATCAAAGAGTTTTAACAGAGATCCCAGAGGGAACGCTCTTGGATTACATGGACACCCAAACACTATGTCTCAGTATGGTTTACATGGACCAGTCACAAGCACATTCACTGGACTGTATGGAGATGAAGAGGATGACTGGTGTTCCACCTGCTCCTCTTCTTCATCAGACTCTGAGGAGGAGGGCTTCTTCCTGGGGCAGCCCATCCCCCAGCCTCGGTCCCATAGACATTACTACATGGAGGACCTGCCCTGCTCTGTGGCGGGTATGGGCTCTCCCTCATACAACCAAAGGACTAAGTCCAAAAAGAAGAAAGGACACAAGGGAAAGAACTGTATCATATCTTAGAGGTCTACACTCACATCTTTACTTTGCCATGCACAATCATTTCTTATGGACACCATTTTAGAGAGCCTGCTTGTGATAAATGGCTTCGTGGCACTCAAGATGTTTATGATGTTCAAGATGATTTTTAAGATGTTTGTGTTAAACACACGTCTGTTCTGCCGCTTTATGCACCATGTATTACTGTATTTCAGCATAACAGATATTTAAAACACTACCATTTATTTAACAATGCAATTTTGTATATTGTGTAGAGTTGAAAATGCCTATTTTTATATCCCAGAGTTTGTGCTGTTTTGTACTGGTTGGTGTTGAGATTGCATTTGGAGCTCTATTTCTTGAAATGTCCAGACAGTATTGACAGAGTGTGTGATAAGGCTTTGAGAAGTACTTTCTGCTTTTGCAAAGCTTACAGTAGATGAACACTGAGTCCAACTGAAGGCCTGGTGTATGGCTTCAATGGTTTATTTATGGGCCACGATGTATAATAAGCAAAGCAATGTAATCTGTATAAATGTAAAAACTGGAATATAAAGACTGATACTTGTAATAAAAATTCTATATACTGTATATATCAAACTACAATACATTTTTAAACATCAAATGTGATACCCATCAACACCAATAGTGTATTTTAACACAAAAACAAGTACATGGATAAGTTCATTTTAAACCAAAAAGCACACCATTCTATAGGCATCAGATTTTTCTGTATAAAAATAAAACATTATGTTTAATACCAGTGACAGACTTCATAGGTAATAATATGATTAATACTGTTTCTTTAAAATTTACATCAACTGTTCAATGATTCGTTATAACACCGTTGTGGCTCTCACACAGTAGAAGTCATTCTTTCTCAGAGTCATTTTGATTTACACAGTCTTTGAGAATTGAGTTAAAATACATGTATACTTAAGAGTTTAAAAGCACAGCACAGATAGTCCCTTCATGCCTGGCCCTCTGTGGGTGGGTCAGTATTACTGGGCTGCTCAATTGCTTCGTCTAGTTCTTTAATAAACTGTTTTAGTGAGTCCAAGCAGCGCTCTTTGATCTCCTCCAGGTTCTTCTCCATTGGAGCCTGCAGCAGATAATCCAAACTGGGCTCCTTCTCCACCAGCATCTTCACCACAGTGCGGAATGTCTCACAGTCCTGCCTGTAATCCTGGGCAGAAAACAATCACACCAGGAATGTCACTAGTATTCTTTATCATCAAAAATGATTAACAACAAATATAGAAGTTGATCAATGTTCAGAAATAATATATAAACAAAATCTAAACTAGACACATCCTAAATGCTCAACTTCTGAGCCACCGGACTAACATAAACTACATTAAGATGCTGTAGGTAGAAGTGAATATTTCTGTTGTTTTTGACTTCCAACAAACTTTGATGCGTGTATTTCTTATAATTGTTTTTCACAAATTCTAGTAGCACATACATTTAAACAACTCCCCAGGTCCATTTCATTAGACTTCCATGGATGGTTATTATAGACACAACTTTGGAATAATATTGATTTATGGGTCGTGTGACCAAATAAATTGTTATTCAGTTCAGCCTAGTTTGGATTTTAATACATGTTTCCCTTTCCGACTGCTTAGTCGTAGGTCAAACCATTTTACTCTCATTTGCTACATCAAGTCATAGCAACACTTAAGCAAAGTCAACCTTAATTCATCAGACCTTGAAATGACACAGCCGTGAACTATATGCACTGGTTATGACACTAACATTCACCAACACTGCTGTGTGCTGGAAGCCCTTATTCCAGTGCACATTGGCTCAAACAAAGCAAAGTGAGGTGTCAGGGTAAGTTAGTGGTTCTGCGGCATTCTTTCACACCACAATGTAACCAGCTCTCACATCCTTCTCACATTTTACTGCCAACACAAAACGGCTGTTCACTTTTTATTGGGCTCCCAGGTGCAAACTCAACCCAGTCTTTATCACCTGAAGTGAAGTGGCAGCTTGAACTCGAGCCAAAAGTAAAGTGAGGTTCACAAGACCAGAGCGAGTAATTATCCTAAATCATATTAAGTGAAATGTCCCAAATATAATATGTAATGTATATAAATGTTCTTTTTTGCCACATATTCTTTAAAAATACCAGTAGGTCCAGATCAAATGCCAGAAAAATAAAGACTTTGAATATATGAGCTAGACATTGTGAACGGGCACATCTGAGGGTTGAAAAAGGAGACAGAAATGTACCAGACTGTGAGAGCTGTGGCTTTAATGTCAGCAAATCATGTCAAGCTAATTCAAGGCCCCACATAATCATAGTCTTCAGGGCTAACCGCGAGGACGCAGGAGAGTCACGACACGTGTGTGCGTCTCCACACAAATGGTTAAATATTCATTTTTTCACTCGTTAGTCTGTTTTTATTATTTTCTGTTTATAAAAGTCAGAAAGCTTAAGAGTCCATATAGGCATAACAACATGTGGTTGAAGTTGGACAAGTGTTAGCCTCTAATCCTTCAGAGCGGATTATGTTTATCATCATTCAAAACAAAACTGTCTAAAGCTTTTCCCATGACACAGTCTTTGTTAACACTGATCACATTTTCACTCAAAAGGTTTTAAGGCAGTCAAGAGCTTAAAAATAGATTTAGAAGTATTGCCAACTGTGGTCTTGTTATGAACATGACTTAAAGGATTATTCTTTAACACAAATTATGTATATTTGTGTAATTTAAGACAAATACATTTAGATAAAGTATTGTGATAAAAGAGGTGCTTATCGTGATTTTAAGCACCTCTTATTTTCTTCTGCTTAAAAGTAGCCATCTTGATGCTTGAGCAAACAGGAAGTGTGCATTTGACCTAATCACTCCCTGGATATTATGAGAAAAAGGTTGCCTCAATCTGATTTTTAGGGGCCACACGAGAGGACCACAGGCATGAAAAAAAAAGGCCATAACTGGACCCTAAAGAAAAGGCTTAAATATCCAAAGGTGGTATTTATCACAATGTGGGGACTAAAATCTGTATACACACTTCATATTCATGTGGACCTGCTTCAAAAGGAGAAAAAATTAGGTAATGTTTTTATTATCAGAACAGCATGGTTAAATTCAATTTGGGATAAACATAGGTTACACTCAGGGTTTAGGTTACGGTTAGGCAAGTAGTATGGTTTAGATTAGTTTAGATTGGTTTAGAGTCTCTAGGAAATTATATGCAAGCCAAAAAGCAATTATACATATATGTGTGAAAAAAAAATAGAGATACTGGAGCGCTGCACTGGTTTAAAACTTACAAATGCAGAATTAAAGTATATGTATGTAGAATACTGATGTTCCAGTATGTTTTGAAAGTCTCTGTTCAAATGGGCGCTGCACCAGCTAGGGGTCCTGCATAATAAGGGAAGTAGGCTAATGACCTAAGTGCGACATTAGAGGATATTAAAAGCTATTTTAATCACTCAAGCTACAAACCGGGCCTCTCTGATTAAGAGATAATAGTTGAAATGGATATGTTTCATTGCACTGATTGAGAGGACAGATGGGTTCACAAACAAATTACTGAAAGGTATTTTATGTGGATCACTACAACACTAAACACAAAATAATGAATAGTGGTTAAAGTAGAGTGTAAAACAATATTGTTTTTTTTTTCTTTATGAAGTGTTGATAATACACATGTGCTGTATATAGTCCTCAGTCTGGGGTACATGTTACAGTGAAGTACAGTCGTAGAGGTAGGTTCAAATTAGAAGGTTTGTTAAAACTGTAGAAGGCAGGATTTATACTTCTAATAGGCATACCACAATGGGTGGGCCGCTTGCACCTGCAGGGAACTTGTGTCCCCCTTTCCCTCAACAGATAAGTAGCACTGTGCTGAAGCTTTCAACATCAGGGAAAAGAGCACCTCCTTTCAGCCCGAGGAGGAGATGCCTCACAACCTAAAGTCTGCTGCCTCATTCTTTGTAAGACTTTGTAAGATTATTTATAAAGTAAGTCACAAAGAACAGATTACAATTAGGCTTAGAGCAAACAGAGTTGGAAAATCCATGTTTGCTTAAAAAACTAATCCCACTAAAATTGTGGATAGTTATTTCCTAAAAATCTTAGTTGATTATCTTTAGTCATTGACAGTTGAAAGTAATGAAATCAAAGCATAGCTAATGCATAAGACTTTAGAGTACTTATGGAACAAATTTTGACTACCTTCTCAATTTCTAAAGCTTTTGCCTTAATGGCCTCCAACCGGCGGGCCTTTAAGTCTTGCTCTGGTGTCGGCTCTGGCTCCACGCTGGCAGCCTCCACCTCCTCCTCTGGCTCGGCTACAGATGCAGAAGGGCTTTCCTGGAAGGCCACAGGCCAAAGGTTAGAGCTGAGGTCACCCTGTTTAAAAACCAGTTCTCATTTCAAAGTGATTTAAATTGAGGCAACTGCGGTCTTCAAAAAAATGTCAGGGCTTGTTAATAAAATATAATACCAAGTCCAATCAAACTCCATGCTTGATCACCAGTATGTTAACATACATATGTTAATTTTTTTAATGTCTATAACAACATGGTGACAGCATTCTGTGATTTACCTTTGAGGTTGTCGGGGTCTGTGGAAGATTCTCTTCAGGGTTGCCATGAGGTGGGCTTGCAGAAGCAGTGGGTTTTTCTAAGGAAAAAAAAAGTGAAATGTTTAAAGAAATTACAAAACAAAGGCACCTTTTACTAAACTGTCTCATGTGTAAGAACACAAACCCGTCTTTGCTCAGGTATCTCAGGTGGCAATGATAAGATCTCATTGCAGCTTTGGAACAATTCTACAATCCCAATGTACAGACTATATTACTTCACGCTACAACTAAAATCCTATCAAAGTATCAAAGGCCTTTTGAAAACATGGCTGCTATACATATCAGTAGTATTGCCATTTTAAAGCGGGAGTTAACCAGGTACCAACTTAAAGGAGGACAATCATCCAAAGCAAAAGTACCTAATAAAACAAAAGTATCCCTTTTTCCCAGGCCTCAGAGTGAGTGTTGTGTGAGTAATTAACATGTTCACATGCTCGGCCGCACCTTGACCTTACACATTACATATGGCTACAGAAACAGATGCTTTGCTGTGGAGGAGACTTGACTTGTTCTCACATGAATAAACCAGGTAAAGCTCTTTAACAGTGGCAATTTATCTGCTCATAGTTTAAGACTGTAGCCAATGAAGGGTAAGGTATTGAGTGTGAAGTAAACAGAGTACCAAGGTCTATTCAGTTAATATCACACAGTGCTACACTTACGTTTTTGCTGACTGGAGCTCTTCTCAGAGGGCCTTGATGCAGAGTTGGAAGAATGGTTTCCTCGTCTGACTGGGGAGCGATCTCGAGAGTATGTAAATTGCTCTCTACGTCTGTAGTCAACGTCCTCTCTAAAACCAAAATACTTAAATATCATTTTGTACATTCATGTGCAACCTCAGGTGTTTACTAGTAGTACTTCCAATCACATCTTAGTTTTGATTTGGCTTGAAACTAAAAGCTTACCTTGCAGAATCTCGATCCCTATTACGGAAGTAATTCCCTCCTCTGCCATTGTTTCTATAAAAGGGATACAATTATAAACATATAATATTGATATTTTTGATGAAATGGTGATGTGCTAATGACAGAAAAATAATGATACAACACCAGTGTTACACAGTTTTAATATTAACCATTATTGAAAGCAGATGCCAAAACAGGCTCCTGTTGTTTGTGCTATGCGTTTACCTTGTTCACAGTAAATGTTTGCCCACAAAGGATCCTTTAGGTCCAGGCTGAGGTATAAATGAGCTGGAGGCACCTGGTAGTCATGACCCCGGCCTGAACTCCAGCCACATCTCAAACAGAGCAGGTCTAACAAGCCTACAACTTTTACGACTCACAACCTGTTTGAAGTAGCCAGGACTCAGCCTGCCATTTGCCAAACATTGACTAGATGTCTTTAAAACATCAAAAGGCTACACAAGAAGGAAGGCTATATTGTTTAATTGCCAATTTCTTCAATCCTCCAAATAAAGGTATGTGTTTTTTGTGTTTATTGCACTGAAAAAGGTAGAAAAAATACAACTAAGAGACCTAACCTGTAAAAAGATAGAAAGGCTTCTGTTAGCAGCTTTGTTAACACAAACAGCTGCTTAACAGCATTTAGTGTTCATGTCTGGCTGGAGTAAGCAATGCTGTGAGCGTCTGACTGTAGACACTGATGCCCTTTGTCCTGGTCTCTTGTCTGGTAGGATTCAAGTGGAGGCAGGACTAGGCTCAGAATTGCAAGCATTAGGTATGTGTTTTAAAAGTTCGTAGACGTTCAGTGTAGGACAAAAGAAACTGTGCAGCCTTACACACATTTTAAATCACATACATGTACAGCTATAACATGTAATAACAGGAGAAAGACAGAACCATCATATAAGGCAATAAATTCAGCCACAAAAGTACTGTAATTCTACCTCCATCTAGTGGCAAATTTGTGGCATTGCAACAATTAAAGTGAAGAGGGAATAATGTTTTATACAGGCCACAATGTTCAAATTCACATGATTGAAAACAATAAAATAGAACCTAGAAGTACCTTGAGTCTAAATGATGCCTGAGGTCATCTCTGTTGTGAATGTAGTGTCCTTCCTATAAAAAGTAAAGCATTTCAATCATTAAATCTTGAAAATCTAAGGATTAGAAAGCATGTAACTCTGTAAACCCATGTGTTCACAGACACTTACATTTCTAGGAGGAGGAGCATTTCTGTGAAAATTTCCATATCTGTGGGCTTCATTTTCAAAGAATTGCATATCGTTTTGTGGGTAATTGTTGTTGCCTTGACATTCTCTAGGATCCTGGTAGGGCATGGGCTCATTGTACAATGCCCCATCAAGTCCTCTTCTGTCAAAGTCTCCTCCCATCATTTGCATAGGGCTTCTTCTCTCAACAACATTAACAACTCTGTGAAATGTCACCTAAGATTGTTTCAAAACAGCAGAGCTTTACACACCAACAAAACACAAAAAATGCACTGATCCTATCCAATCATATGTCTTTTCCTTACCTCCCTGCCATTCCCCGGACCTCGCATGAATTGCTCATCATACCCCTCTCTAAGAGGTTTGCGACCACGCTGAAACACTACAAAACCATACAACGTCAACGTTTTCACTCAATAAAAAGCAATAAATTTTTTTAAAAAGAGCATAGAGCATCATTGTCATTAGAGCACAATAGTAAGCAATGTTTTAAGTTTTTACTGCTCATCCACGTAGTTCATGCACATTATAATTTATGGTCCACTTTTTCCTCAGAGTTCTGGCTGGGATTTTTCTGAACTTTTGTTTCTTAGATACACCTGACCATGTGGTGAAAGGGCTATACTGACAAAAAATATTCAGGCGCTATTTCAACAATGTATTAGAATGTGCTAAAATCTAATTTAAATGTCTTGGTTGTTCACGTATTTTACAAGACATGAATGTACCATCAATGACAAACATGCAGAAATCACTATGGCATTCTTTGAAAGATTTAACTAGACATTACATTTATACATTATAATATATTTATAAATGATATACTTAATATTCTAATTTTGCATGTCTCTCAAAACAGTATATTATATTATCATTAATTTCGATACATCTCCCACCTCCAGTAACATGCAATAAAACTACAGCCAGTTTGTAAAATTGCCAACAGGATGAAATCTTGAAATCTTGGCCATTTTTTTGAGTTCACAGCTCACTTCAGAGGGCTATCTGCAAGTCAGGTTAGCCAGTTTCTCCATATTCTTTTTATCTTTATCTTGTGTGTGAAGCATAGACTGTATAAAATTTTCAGACTTATAGAAGAAATATTTTACTTTTTCACTAAAAAAAAGGAACTGAATACCTGTGTTTTAAAAATAATTTGATTACTGAGAGAAACTTATTGATTAAAATTTTAAATGGGACATATGCAACTCAAACAAGTCTGAACATCTCATCTCCAGGTCTAATGCTACATTGGCTACCAGCAATTACAATACTTACTGATGTGAGGACAGTGGAGCTCCAGACGTCTCTACCAATTAACACAGGTCTAAAAAAGATAGCATGGAATAAGTTAACGCTGGTTCTTCCCAGTTTAATCTACAGCTAAATTCAATACATAAATACAACGCAGTTAGATATGATGAGAGTTCTTTTGGTGACTTAATTGGCGTTTTGTTGTTAGCAAAAGTAGCATAGCACTAATTCGCATTCCTGAATAACAACTACGTCAATACTCACAATATAATACTTTAGACGGAATAAACCACGCGGTGTACCGTGTGACTTTCTCTTAATGTTTCAGAAGAGTCAGTTCTTTCCATTGGCATTACTTCATTTTGCAGATAAACATGCAAACTTTAACAACACGCTGATGCTGTAGGCATTGCTAAAAATAACACTTCCTGTTTGCGGTCTACTTCGGTGAAAGGGTGAATAAAAAGAAATGTTGCCCTCTTGTGGCGCAGGTGTTGAATATTTGCTGTAAACTCAATCCGTAAAAGTAAAGATACAAAATAACAATAATATATGGATGCAATACTGGGTCCGTAGTCTAGGTGTGAAGTGACCATGGGTCTGATTGACTGTCTGAATTGCAGCAATCTTGATTATCAGTCAGAAAAAAATAACTTTGAACACACATGCCTCCCGTAAATTAAATTTTTAACAGATTCTGATCAAAACTGATTTCCAATGGGCTGTGGCAAAAGATAGTTGCGGCCATCTGGGGGCAGATTTAAGCCCCGGTTCCCACGTTTGAAGCGTGTTTCTGCTGCTCCTCCATTGGTTAATCGGGTCACGTGGCCGTCGGTCTTCAGGACTTCCTAAAAGCGTGTCTTTATTTGCAAAGCGCCTCAATTATCTATAATTGGATCCCTACGACTAAGGTCCGTGTCATGGGAGATAAGACAAGTCCTACGAGGTAATGCTGCTGTTAATTGGTGTTTTAACTCAGTAGAAAGATGCAGATTTTTGTGTGTGAAGCATGAACCTGTGAAGTGTGTTCATGGTGGTTCGCTCCATCCAGTTTAGGCAACAACTCTAAGCTTCTGCTAATGAATAGTGTTTGCTCGCTTATTACGAGCCGTATTTCTCGTGTCCCTCTGCCCATGCCACTCGTTTTATTTTGTGCTCTTTGAAGGCCAAAGCGACAACTCAAGTCCAGCACTGATGAGGGCTTCGGGCACTGGGACTGCAGCGTGTGCACGTTCAGGAACAGCGCGGAGGCGTTTAAATGCCTCATGTGTGATGTGAGGAAGGGCACGTCCACGAGGTAAGGGGCATACAGCCAAACTAATGTCAACAAGTTTGGTCAAGAGGCAGTGTGATGACAAAAGTGCTTTTATCACTCAAATTAAACTGTACTTAGCCTACATCAGCATAGTACTGTAATTACAGGATAATTAGGCCTACATGGTGTAAAAAGTCAGAGATGTTTGATATTTTGTTTTCTGCAGGAAACCACGGCCTGTCTCAACACTTGTTGCACAAGTAAACCAGCAGTTTGCACCACCTGCACATCACAGAAAAGACAAGAAAGAAAAGTTAGACAAAGACAGAAGTGAAAAAGAGCCTTCATTGAAGAGGAAGCACTTAAAAAAGACAAGGTATTAGAGTTATTATTATAATAATAATAATAATGTTAGAATCTCATTAAAGAATCTGATGGGTTTATAATCTTTTCTTCTTACTAGACCTAGGTTAAAAAACATTGACAGGAGCAGTGCCCAACATCTAGAAGTGACCGTTGGCAAGCTGACTGTAATATTCACAGACTTTAAGGAGAAAGTGAGGCCCAGTGCCACTTCAGTGGACCAGCTCAGCCCCAGCTGCTCGAGCTCTGACCACACAGAGCCGGCTGCTTCTCAATGCTCCTCTCCGCACAGAGAAAGCTCCTTAGGAAACAGAGACACTCACTGACCACCACTGCAATGGATTCTACACCAGTTCAGCATGCACTGTTTCACTACTGAATCAATAATAAGGCAATAGTCATATGGACATTACAGTTAATACAGGGTTAAGAATAATGTGCCTGTTTAAGTCAATGATATGTTAAAAACACAGCTGTTACCCAGATAGAGCATTAAGTAGTAAAAAGAAGTTTGTTAAGATTTTTTTTTTTGCACTTGAATGTAGCCTACGTTATGCCCTTCATTAGCAAGTTCTACTTTTTGTTTTTGTTACTGTATTTATTAATTCCAAAAAGTCACAAACTAATGCATTTGTAGAACTGAATTAAATTATGATTGGAAAAAAGTTTATGTTGTAAAATAAATACTGGTAAGTAAATAAATTACATTTCACATTTTTAGGCTTCATAAATAGCCCACTGCTAGTCATTAACTACACTAACAAACCATCTTTGAGCCATAAAAAGACAGCAGCACTCGCGATAACCTCAGTCACCTGACATTGTGATACAGACCTAAAATAATGTTAAAAGCCCTATTAGGTATGGCAGCTCAGTTAAACCACTTGCCACTCACCCGCCCGCCGGCGGGCGCTTACACAACATTAAAAAGTCAAGCCAGATATTCATCGTACTTATTTTTCCAATACTGACATGCTATACATCGTTTGAAAGCTTAATTCCTCGGTAAAACAACCATATCATTCATTTCATGCCACACAGCGAGCTTAAAGAGCAATAACTTATAATTCCCGAAAATATTCGAAACATATTTGCGCATTTCTTACCTTTGAGCCGGTTCTGTTGGTCCGAAACGGGTCCAGTCCAGGAATAGCTGTGCTCAATTAGTCTGTAACAGTCCACAGAAAATAATAAAATAATTCCATGTGGAGAAATAATCCAGAAAGTCCGAGTTTGTCTGAATGGATGAGCGACGCATCTCTCTACTACTCTCGCTCTTGGTCCTTAGCATACCTAAACGCCTAGCTCCTGTTAGCGGTGTGGGGTATGTTTGTTTTCTCCACACTCTTAGCTACAAAACAAGCGTATCCAGGCTTCGGTGCGCCATCGGTGCAGTGCGCTACAGCTCGGGGAACAAAACGAGCACGTCCAGTTAGCGGCCTATTGCGCATGACCATGACCGAGGGACAGTTCCATGGCAAAAGCTCTTCAGTCATTGGTTTGTTCAGGAAATGATTGACAGATCTGAGTAGCCTATGAAAAGACGATTTGGGCGGCGGGCCCCATGTGGGGCAGAGGTGCTGTAGTGATAGGCTGCGTATGGAGACTCTCTCTCTCCTCCTTTTACGCACAGACACTGGTGGAGGCACCAGAGGCATATGGAGCGAAATTTTTTGGCTTGTTTTGGTTTTTAAAAAAAAACATGCCTAAAGTTCAGGAGAAGATTTATTTATTATACATTACATCTTATTACAGTTTGGAACATCTGATACATATTTGGACACTTGTGCCAAATTGACATATTTTTACAAAAAGGGTCACAGCATCCAAACCCTTAGGCCTATAGGTCTAAAACTTTACACAGTTGTTGCCAACAAGTTCAGCAGTGAGTGTAGTGAGTCACCAATGCCTAGGATGAAGTTTGCCCAAGTTACAGCCTTTATTATTTTGTATGTTTTTCCGAGGCAAAAAAGTTAAATTTTTAGACATTTTTAAATGTCTGTACTGTAAGTTAGCCTGCACTCACAGTCTCCATATGCATATCTACAGAAACTAGAAGGTCTAAGCTTTAAAATCATGTATCACACAAGCATGTGGGGTCTAAGATTTTCTTTTAATAAGCTTTGGCACTTGGGTATGTGTTACCGTTGTGCACAGACCAAATTAGGCAGGTGTTAACAGGTTAAAACTAAAATGCACCCACCTATGTCATCCACTTGAGAGACCACCAGCCTACATGTCCCTCAGTATGTGGCCCTTGGTGAAGAAAACGTGGGCATCCTAAGATTTGTGCACGAACCCGGAAGTAGGAGGGGCTAAAAGATGTAAACACTTCGCTTTGATCAATACAAGTCGCAGTCAGAACTTGGAGCGTACTTTTTTATCACTGAAATGGGCAGCTAAACCGACAGTAGCAGAGTACAATGCAAAATGCGATGTTTCCGTCATGTCTTCTTAATATGCATTGCCGTAACGATCTTTTCACTAGTGTACGTCCTCAGCCAGTTAGCCTCCACACTGGAGGACGGAGACCGATGGCGAGAGCAGGGTAAACCCGTCCACAAGAGCCATGATAGCGGACTGCCTCTCAGGAAAACGCGCGGTTCTGGAGGCCAACACGGAGGACTGCACAGGTATGCGAATGTATCTATCTCTTACCTATAGTCATCTCAGGTCAACTTAATGAAGTAGTTTTAGCAGAATCATAACAACCATAGAATAATAACACGTGTATTTTAGTTCATCGAAATGTCTCGAGAATTAAAATATATTAAAATTATAATTAAACAACTTTATGCAATTAATTTTCATTTGTTTAAATAGGAAATAGTGCACAACCCCCCCAGATAGAAATCTGTTTACTAGTCTTGCTTTCCAACTAACTAAGTTTTCCACACTGCCGTTCAATGACTGGTTAATTCAGGAAAGTTGGTGTTCTCATCCTGTCAGGTGTAAGTCAGTATCTTACTGGAGTCCATATTGGAGATTGCCTGCAGATGTGTGTGGAGTGAACTGCTTAATGGAAACATCTAATGGGTATGAATGATTTTGTGCATCTTTGTTCAAGAAAGTACATCGGATTTGATGCATTGTGTTCCTAAAGGACAGTTTTATTACATTGTTCTGAATGAATACAACCACCGTGCCTTATGACTACTGCTACTCGGAAGATTTCTAAACTTAAATTGAATGTCAAAACATAAAATCCCATTGTGCAAAAATACTGTTTACATAATGTTTTGAAGATTAGCTAGACTCATGTAATGTATCATAGTGTCGCCTATTTCTCAGAGTAGAAGTAGAAGATCAGGTTATTCTTGAATTACCCCAGCCCAAATTCTTTAGTGTCTTTTTCTAAACCCATAATTTTGTCTTTGTTTCTTTTTTCTCTTCTATTGTTTTTGTAGAGACAGACTGGAAGCTCCTGATGAGTGGAGTCACCTGGCTGTGGTGGCCTGTGGTCCCAGGCTAGAGGAAACTCTCACCATGTTAAAGTCTGCTCTTCTCTTCAGCCAGAAGCCTTTGCATTTTTATATATTTGCAGAAAATACATTACAAAGTAGCTTCAAAAACACTGTAAGTACAATGCATTTGATCGCCTGTAATGTGCTGAAAACAAATATTCTTGCTATGTGTTGTTTTTAATGATCTTATTGTTTTAAAGCTGAACTCATGGCCATATATGGTTACGAAAAAGTTTAACTTCACCATCTTTCCCATCACTTTTCCAAATGACAATGAAAAGGAGTGGAAAAGGCTCTTCAAACCATGTGCTTCTCAAAGACTCTTCCTCCCGGTAAGTCCAAACATTTCCTCTGCTAAGTCTGTTCTGTTTTATGCTTACTTACATATATCCATGTGCATGTACAGCTGATTCTGCAGGACGTGGACTCTTTACTCTATGTAGACACAGATATCCTATTTCTTCGGCCAGTGGAGGACCTATGGAGGCAGCTGTCTCATTTTAACTCCAGCCAGTTAGCGGCTATGGCTCCAGAGCACGAGGAGCCCCGGATCGGCTGGTACAACCGCTTCGCCCGTCATCCTTACTACGGCAGGACTGGCATCAACTCAGGGGTCATGCTAATGAACATGACACGTATCAGAGCCAAATACTTCAAGGTGAAAACAAAGTAGTTTACTGTGGCTGCTTTTAAAGGTATACTGTGTAACCTTTCTGAAGAGGGTCTGCAATCTATTTGTCTCCATGGATATGCTATTGCCTTGTTTTAATTTGTCCACAGTATGGCATTAAATAACACCTGTAGTTGAATAAATGCAAGTCCGAATAGCTGTATTGCATTTATTCAACTACAGGTGTTTTTTATTGGTCAAAAAATTATATTCAGTCTTACTGTTAGTGGGGTCGCCTCTTCACAGATCTTAACTGCAGTTTGACTTACATGTCTGATTCTTAAGTTTATGGCCATACTGTGGAACATTTTCGGCACATCTCCATGGAGACAAGCAGGTGACAAACTCTCCACCAAATCAGTTACACAGTGGATCTAAATCTGTAATAATGATCACCAGTAGGTGGCAGCATTGCATTAGACTTACAGAGCAAGTAGTAATGTTGGAAAATTTGTATATGCAATCTCTAATCTTCTAAAACTTATTCTTCTTTGCTTTCCCATAGAATGATATGACAACTGTTACTTTAAGATGGGAAGAAATGCTCATGCCTCTTCTTCAAAAGTATAAACTCAATATCACCTGGGGAGATCAGGACCTTCTTAATATCATATTTCATCATAATCCAGGTTTGAATTTTTGCATTTTTGTCTTTCCAGATTGCCATTAGTTACAACTTCTGCAAATCAAAAACTATTCTTCCATTTAGAAAAAATTGACACACAAACATTCACACATATGCACATGTTAAAAATATACCCTCAAGTTGTAGATAAGCTCAAGTACATTTAATAGATAATCATCATTGCTAATAACAGTGTTGATAAATAGTCCCATTTGTAATCCTTAAATGATAAAGTTGGTTAACTTTATGAAACTGACAAATATATGAATTTTCAACATTTAAAAACAAAATCACAAATACATACCTATAGATAGATTCTGAGCAATGAACTTAAAATAAAATGTATAATTTTCCATAATCTTTACTCCTGACTTTACAGAAAGCTTGTTTGTGTTCCCATGTGAGTGGAACTACCGTCCAGACCACTGTATTTATGGAAGCAACTGTCACACGGCCGAACAACAAGGTGTCTTCATCCTCCATGGAAACCGGGGAGTCTTCCATGATGACAAGCAGCCAGCTTTCCGAGCGGTTTATAACGCCATCCAAAAGGTATGGCAGTAGTATATTCATAATTTTCTACTCTCAGTGCTTTAGTTTTACACATGGTACCCTTTGACTGAGACTTGGACAGCTTTTCAGTAAATGGACCAGGCGTGTTGCACCCAGTGTTATTGCTTCATCAATAATCACTCCAGACCAGTGGATTTTAGCTATGTCCACTGTCCATTGCTTCAAATCAATTATCTTTACAGCATTTCCGTCACATTTTCGGCCCCTCAAACCAACAAAATCAATTTAGTGCAATTTTAAAATGTATTAACAAAACTAATAAGACTAATATGCTCAGTTACTTGGAATGAGTAAAGTAGCATTTATTGTCCAGTGCCTTAAGCAATCAGTGAGGCAGCCAACATTGGGGAGCTGTGCCTGTGTTCAATTTCTTGTGTTGATTCCAGCACAGCGGTCAACACTACGGCCCCAGACTGGTGAAGCAGGGGAAGCTTCATTAGCCAGTGTCCATCCATTACAACCACAGGGCAGAGCAGAGCCACTATCGGAGCGGCCCATGTTCCCAGCCATTAGCTAAACGAGCTGCTTTCATTAAGGGGCACTGGGCCCTCATGCCTCCATCAGTCTCTCGGGCAGGGAGACATGCAACCAGCTCACTGCACCTGGGTTTAGCAGGTGCTCTGGCTTCAATGCAGTAGCTGGACATTTAGCGCATAATCATTTTTTTAACTTGCTTTTGAATTGTCTATAGATTGTGTTCATATCTGTGTGAATCAGATATCGATGCTTTCTTACTAAATACAGCTTAAATGTCAGTAGGGTCAGTATTTGCAGTGATCGTGGTCATTATACTGGCGGTGAGTCAGTTGTTAGCACTAGGGCTGTTACTTTTTCTTTGTACTACTGGGAAAGGTATGGTTATTTTTTTCTGCAATATAATCATTTGAGTTGTATAAGGTTGAATTATGAAACTTACACAAACTAATTGCATTCTACCATTTATTATGCAGATCAACAATATTCAACAGTAATGTTCATTTAGAATATTTCTTTCTGAATAACACTGCATCATGTTTTGATTTATACTATTATCTATATTGACTTGAGCAATGGTATATCGCTCTTCAAAATTTGTTATTGTGACAGGCCTTGTTAACACATTTTCCAGTATTGACAATAGTATATTTTTTTATTTTATTACAAAAAACATGCAGTCTGGAACAATGTCCCTTAAGATCCTCATAGACAATTCAATCCCCAAACAAGGCAGCAGTCCAACAAGAAGTGCACAGTACACCAAAGGGCAGTGCCATTATCCAGCCCAACCCACAAGAGTACTAACATTTTAGTGTTAGTTTGAGACATCATGATGGCCATGTGCGTGGCGCACAAGCAGCATCCACATAAAATCAATGGGAGGCTGTTAATAGTGTTTTATGGCCTTCTGCACTATATGAAGGATATTAAAGGAAGGGGACTAGTTCAAAGACGAGTAGACCTGTTCAAATTAGAAGCTATAAAGAACTGATTCATTATTTACGGTTGTAAAAGATTGAGACACATGTTAAGGTAACCCAAATACGTTCTTTTGTCTTCTTTCAAGAGACAATATAGTTGGTGATGTATTTACAATTCCCATAAGAAATACAAGGAGAACCTAAGTTGTCCACTTTACTTGTTTATGGTCCTATATAAGTTTCATGTTTGATCGGCTATGTTCATCTTATGTACAATTCTAGATGAACTAAAACCTAAATGTTCTTTTCACAGTACCAGTTTGGTGAAGATTTTGACAAGTTTTTGTTGGAGCCACTTGAAGCTTCTCTAAGCTCCACCACACACACGTACTGTGGGCGCAGCAGTCACCTGTTCACCAAGAGGCTGAAACAGAGTCTTCTATCATTTCAGCCGGAGGTCCCACACAGGAGATGACGGGATCAGGTCAGATATATACAATGTACGATTAGTGTATACAAGCCGCTGTGGGGCCCATTATATTATGTATTAAAAACACTCCTGTGGAGGCACTGGCTGACAATCAGCTCTGTAGATGTTTACTGGTACTGTTTTTCAGGTTCAGACAGGGTAACCTTTTTTCAAACATGAATGTACCGGTATCTGTAATAGAACAAAGCACAGACATTGTATTATTTTATATTGATGTATATTGAACAAACGTACTGTACTACCATCATTCAGATCTTCTAGACAATCACTTTTTGCTGCCAAAAGTGTTGACATATTTGTTTTGAAATAGTTTTTATTTTGTTTTCTATGAGATTACAATTTAATATAATTTCAGATGTTTAAGGTACAAAATATTTTTCAGTTGAGATTGTCAGTTTCTGATGAATTTCATGACTTTGCAGTATATGTTTATTTACTTTAAAATACATTTCCATCTGTCCCTCTCTGCAAGTTTTACATTAGAAGAGATTGTACAAATGGTGTTTATTCTAATGATGCCGCTGGTGTTGTACAATAAGGGGTCTCTTTTGGCTCTTTTGCACTGACTTTGGGAGAATAGATTGTTCATTTTATTGGCCTCATTTGAAATCATTTTATACTTATTTTGAGCAAACATAAAGACATCCATTTAAAAGAAAATAAATGATTCTATTCCAAGATCAAACTTGAAAATGAAATGTTATTGTTGCCTTGCATGCATATTAGACAATCATTTAGTTTCCTCCATATGAGAGCGTAAACTAAAGTGAGATTTAAAATATCCTGTTTAATGCAGATGGTGCTAGTTCATGTTTGTGCTGCCCTCAGTCTCTATGGAGTTTCAGCTCCAGGCAAAGTAAACAAAAAGACAGTTGCGTACAGTTGTTCATATTTCACTGTAATGTAGACATCTTTGAACACATTTGCATTTAGGAGGTTAAGTGTGGACAAGTCCCTCTTCTCCAAAATACACTCAAAGACAGTATTTTCAGATAATGTTTAAAGGGTTACTGTACCTCTAAGCTCTCTCTCTGGGCCCCATGTTTACTGCTCTGAAAGTTGCTGCAGAACTTGAGGAAGAGGCAGATGGAGCTTTCCTTTAATGGTGCTTTAACTTTACTCCCAATGGATTACTCATCACTACCCGTACCACACAGCTAAAAGATGGGAAAACAAGTCACATAATTAAAGTAAAAACATATAAATATTTGCACAAGACATTGAATTGTCATCTAAATCTATAAATGATTGAGTTTTGTACATACTTATACCCCAGGTAATTAAATGAAGTGTAATCTTAGTTTGTATATCTGTCATCATAGTGTGTACTTAGTTCTCAATTAAATATGAACACCCACTTACACCAAACATATAGGCAGTGTAGGATTGGACTGCGGTGCTAAATGGAACATTGGTCTTCAGTGTATCTTGCCAGTGTGATTAAAAAGTGAAGTAAAAGTGAGATGGAGTGAGCAGACACTCCTGGTCCATGTGTTCGCCTGCCGCTCGCCTCCTGCTGCACAAGGAAATCATTTACAGTGGAGCATTTTCATCAATATTACATCTGCTCGACTCTGCTGAGACCAGTCCAACCGTGCTGCTCTGTCACACTTTCAAACTATAAAGATAATTTACTGTTTGAACATTAGCCCAGTAGTGAGTTCTTTCCTAACCAGCTGCACTCTCCTATGAAGCAAGTGTGACTCTGGTGCACTGATGAAACATAATCTATTAGTTAAAGGTTATATATTACACATCATTGATTCTTGTGCACTTCAGCCATGTTATAATGTTGTTACCTCCTCAAAGCAGATGTGGAGTTACGTTTGTTTCATTTATTCACATTGAGTAACCTTTTATTATTAGTCTGTCTCCACCTCCAAAGCTCAAAATCCTCTGTTCCACCTCATGATGCAGAGGTAGTTTTAAAGTTAACAGCTGCCTTTTTGTTCACGTTTGTTCATTGGCATAACAAAGTGAAACTCAGTCTAAATATGCAGGTTTTTGTGTGAAGGAAACAAAACACAACTTCACATATGTTTTTGAGGAGGGAACATTATAACATGCCATCACAAGAATCAGTGTTGTGTAATATAGGACCTTTAAGTAAGTGTTTGATGAGGAAACACCATTGTAACATAGATGAGAAAATAGCGGATGGGCCTCTTAAAATCACTTGAATTCAGAAAGTTTAAGTTGATCATTTGGACTATTTTAGATTTATTTATTTAGTCTTTAGTTTTTAGAGTGAAAGGTTAAATATATTTGTTCTTGTTTCATGTAAAATCTCTGTGATATTGACCCATTTTAGTAAAACTGTCTTTACTCCATACAGACAGATAATCTTTCCTGAGATGATAAAAAATACTCAAATATTCTGAATAATTAAAGTAAAGTTTAAGTAAAATAATCCCTATTTTGCAGTGTAAATGATTTTTCATTGTCTCCATCCAATTTTTCTGCCTTACAGGTTTGAAATAGCGCTTTAATTTAGCTCCACAGAACAGAAGGTGAGCCTGATAAATGCCACAGCGCCTCAGAGCCGCAATGTGCAAATCGGTGATTCAACAATTTTCTGTAGTCCATCAACTCAGATCGCAATTTGTTTTTTGCTCAACCCCTAACATCTACAGTAACCTTGAGGTGTTCGCTTGTACACCTGCCAGAATACACAAGCAGAAGACAGGCCGTTTTAAAGGTGCACGCTGTAACATTTGGTGGAGCATCTGCCACCTGCTCGTCTCCATGGAGAGGTTATTCATAGTTTGCAGTGACGTCACGCTGGGGGTGTTCTACATGGATCTCTAATGTTGGAATATATTGGAGTTACCATGGTGACACAATCCACTCATTAGCAAAAACTGTTAAAAAGGTTTTAATATTAAAGAAAAAATACAAAATGGATTTAAACAACCCATTTTCAGGAGCCTGTGATCAATACAAGCGTTCATGGTTCTGTTTAGGTGTAGGTGCAAAAAAGATGAGAGTGACTGAAAATTGGCGTGTGACTATAATTTTTTTATGTGAGAGACTTGTTTAACAGCACAAATCAGCTCACAGGTTGTAGTTCCAACTATGTCAGCTCTTTCTGGTGAGATTGTGGTAAAATGAAGCTCAGATTGAAGCCCCCCACCCCCCCACCCCCCAGTGAATGTTGACGACATCAGCTGTAAAGTCTCAGCTGCTTTGCTTGAAATGTTCCAGCAGCATCATTTAATGTAATGTTTTACAGGTCAGATCAGTGGAGAGACAACCCCGTTCACAGTAAAAAATCCTTGTAGGTATTTTGATCAATGAAAACATTTAATTGGATAAATGTAAGTATATTGTCATAGTCTTGCAAAAACATCATGAAGAAACAGGTGGCGCACCCTCCACCAGAAAAGTTACAGAGTACACCTTTAAGTTTCAATTAGCACAGTGACTCTTTTAGCTATGAATGGACCTCCTCACAGTCCCTTAATCTAAGGATCTACTACTGCTAATCAATGCCACGCCAAGTAGTGTTAGTGAAGTATATCACATATGTCGATATCTAACTGTGAAGACTTTGTATAGGGCTTTAGTCACTGCTGGAGTTGCACTTAAATAATGCAGTACATTATATTAGGATAGTATAATGATACTTTTATATTTGTCCTGAGATAATGTGTCTACCTTTTGGAGTCATTTGGGTGTTTTAACAATCTCACTGCAAAAAGTACAGTCTAACTAATTTAAAATTGCTTGAATCAAGAAAGGTTTATCTTGATCTGAGTAAATTTCACTTGACTAGTAAAATGATCTCCCAGTGGAACAAGACTTTTTGTACTTGAAATAAGATACATCTTATTACACTGAAGATAAGAAAAACAACAGATCTTTGCACTTAAAATGACAAACAAAATCTTGTCCTGCTTGAATTAAAACACACTTATTTCATTGGCAGATAATTTTACTTGTCAAGTTGAATCTACTCAAATAAAGTAAAATGTTCTTAAACTAGGCACTAGATATTACTATATATGTAATTATATATTATTATATATGTTTTTGCAGTCTACTAATTGTTATGTAAAATGTATAAGATCACAAAGTGCTGTGAAGAGCTTTTGAAGGATTCACTCGCCGTGGTCATTTGTCTCTGTCACTTTGTTTACACCGTTCTTTAATTGCTTCATAATTACATTTGACCAAACTTTGCTCAGCGGCTGTTTTCATATGAGCTACATTCTTATTTTGCTCTCATGAGTCCTCAACCTCATATACTGAAGGTCGTAGGATTGTCTCTCCTCCAATACAATGGACTTCTCTAGTGGTTTGTAATGAACTCTCCTCACCACACACACACACACACACAAACACAGTGGTGTCTTTATTGACTACTGGAGCATCTCGACCTGTACGTGGGAGTCTATAATTGTTTTTTTTTGTGTGTGTTTGACAAGCATTGACATGATGGATTTGCCTGAACACATCTCTGTGACCTGGAAAAGGACATTCTGTGGGACAAGCTCTTAGGTCAAATGAGAATCTACAAACAAACACCTTGACATTCTTTCTAAAATTAAGGAAATAATGAGTAAAAACAGAATTGTTTTGTTCGCTCTAAATTATGGAAGCCCAGAGCAGCACATGAAAAGAACAATGATAATAATTGCATAATTTGAACTCCATTTTCAAGAAAAAAAGCGACCAAATAGCAATCTTGTTACAAAACTAAACTGTGTTATGGGCTCATGAGTTATCTTGTCTTAGCTCAGCCACAGACGGAAGACTGTGAAAAGTCCCTATTTCCAACAATAGAAGGAGCATTTTTTTCCAATCTGAAGGAAAAAAAAAATATTTATAAGTTGAACTTCCTCAAATGATGCACTGATTCTTTTTTCACTTATGACTCAGGGCTTCCATTCTAAATTGCTACCAAATATATCTAACTTTTTGGGTCCAGGGCAGCAGTCAAAGCAGACTTCCCTTACCCCCAGACAATTCCTCCAGATTCTCTGGTGGGACCCCAAGGTGTTCCCAGGCAATCCAAGAGTCCCTCCAGTGTCTTCTTGGTCTTCCCCAGGGCCTCCTCTTGGTGAGACATGCCCGGAAAACCTCCTCAGGAAAGCATCCAAGAGGCACCTGGAACAGATTCCCAAGCCACCTCAGCTGGCTCCTACTTCTCATCCTATCTCTAAGGAAGCGCCCAGCCACTCTGCGGAGGAAACTCTATTCAACCACTTGTATCTGCGATCTTGTCCTTTCAGATCATTATCCAAAACTCATGACCATAGGTGAGGGTAGGAACATAGACTGACCAGTAAATGGAGAGCATTGCTTTTCGACTCCTTCTTTACCACAACAGTTTGATACAGCAACCGTATCACTGCAAACGCTGCACCAAATTCATATTCATTCATATTTTACACCATATTTTCCCCCAAACATTTGCTTGCAATATTTTATTTTCTTCTTATTATTATTTGCTTGGTTTTCAAATTACTTGCTCATCCCTTAATATAACTGAAGCTAATTTGCACATTAAAAGGGATCAAAACTACCAATATACTTGTGTGGATGCTATCAATCATGTTTGTGAGTTATAAATGTGGCTGTAACTGATCTGAAATGTGCAGAACCACTTCTTTCATTTAAAGCAGTACAAATCCCTGGGGTTAAATCGGCTATTTTACCAACTCAGATTATGCACAATCTCATTCCATCATGTGAACTTTGCCGCATGATTGAAGAGTTAAATGAGCTGAAATATTTGCAAAAAACTTATGCATACCCCTCACGTGAAACCTATTATGAAAACCCAATCTCAAGCTAATTTAACATGTGATTCCTTTCAGGCATTTGTAACACTGAAATAGATTAATCAGGCAAATTACAGCAACATTGCAATTTAGGGCCAGGCCAAGCTGCAAAATACGCAATGGTTTCAGTAGGAGAATATAGCACAAATTGCTTCTAGTGAGCCATTTTTCAGACTCGTTTATTACTTTCAAGGGCACTTTGACCACCAAAATATAGAGATGGTTTCTCATCAAAGCTCTGGTAAGTCATTATCATTACTTATGCATGTCCAGGAAAGTAGTACATGAGTGTGAGCTTGAAGATTTCATTTGAAAATATGTTGCAAAGGTTTCGTGGGGGAAAAGTTTTTTGTTCAATTTCAATACAGGGTCATATGCCTGGGCTTCATTTGTAAATTAGACAGATACAGAGGAATTTTAATCTCAACACTATTAACTACTAAGGATGACAGTGAACACCAAAATGGCAGCTTCAGAAGATTATTAACCAATTGCAAATTTCACTTAAACACAGTGGACAGTACATGATTTCTTTTCATGTATTTGAGCAAGTCTTGATCCAGTATAGATATGTTCTAAGAGTATCTCATGAGGTCAAAATAAGACCACTCTGTACAGCCTACATCTAATTATAAATGTTGAATTGTCCGATTATCAAGAAGTGCACTTAGCATGCTAGTTGTTGTTAGCTTTATCATGACAGCAGAACTGCACTCTGGTCTCTGAAAGTTGTGAGAAGTGCTTTTCAAACTCATCAATGTGAATAATTGGGATGCTCTGAATTCATAGGGTAAGGAAGCAATAAATGTGACCCATTGCCAAGCGATTCAAATTAACCAGTTCTATTTTTCATGCTTTTTAAGAGAGTAAAAAATCTGGGACAAAAAAGAACAGTTTTGAATGAGCCCGACATGATTGATTTCCATTGGCTGCCTGTCTGCACGTGCGTAATATTGATAGAGAGACGGGAACGGTTTTTAGGTAAAAGGAAATCCATGCATGCGGGAGGCAGATAATGAAACATGGTGAGGTCTGATCCCCGAGGCATACTACAGCAGTCACAGCTCGCCTCCTCTGGCTATACACACCTCCCCTTTAATTGAAATCCAGATATTCTCCACACTTTTGATGGACACTTTTTAAATCAAGCCAATGTTTCTTTGTTTCACATTATTTCATCTTTGACATAACAGGGAAAGAGACTGTCTAACTTTCAAATGATATTTTGAGTAAGCATCAATTTTTTTGTTACAACTACAGGGCAGAATGAGAAATGACACTTATTTTATTTGGTTATTTTAAATTATTTTACCCAAAGTTCAACTTAAAGGTGCACTATGTAAATTCTATGTGGAGGGTCCGTAACTTGCTTGTTCACATCTTATTTCTTTGCCTGAATGTTCCGCAGTAGGGCATTAAACATAGGTTCCTTGTATTTTATTCAATTACAGGAGTTTTATAGCTCATAAATACCTTAAAAAACATGAATTCTTACCATGTGCAGGCTTGCTTTTCCATAGATCTGGCCATTAACCTGTCTCCATTGTGTCTCCACATTTATTTTCATACTGTGGAATAATCCAAATCAAATCAAATCAAAACAGTGACATCTCCATGGAAACAAGCGGGTAGCGGACCCTCCAGAAAAGTCACATAGTTCACCTTTAAAGGAGTTAAAGGCACTTTCTGGAGTCACGCATTATGACATCGCAATGTGTAACAGTGTTTTATAAGAAGGATTAGATGAACATATATGGATAAAACAAGTTTGATGAACATTGTATCATGGTTGAAAGCTTGAAAGTCATTACTTTATTACCACATCAATCTCATGTGAAGAGTAACACTTTTAAATGTGCTTTTTCATGTAAACCTGCTTTCGACAGGCTGTTTATGCTAGCTCAGTGTTTACAGTCATTTATCCCTCCTCCGTGTCTTTTGGGCATCAGAGCTGAAAGACATGAGAGCTTCATTGGGTCCATATTAAGTCATTAAAGCCCACCTTTCATCCCACCAGTGTTTCCTTTAAGGTCTTTAGATGAAGAACTATCTTTCTAACCACTTCCATATGCTTTTGATCCCATTCAAATCAGCATGTGGGCTTCAGCTAGACAGATATAGTTTAGCATAATAGTGCAGTGACTGAGACTAAAGTGATTTAATTTATGGGAAAATAAAAATAAGAGGCGTCTATCAATATAACAACTTTATCTATCCCCTGGGCACAATTTATAATGCAGAAATAGATATACTCAGATCATCTAAATAGTTTATGGAGATTACATAATAGTAATTTTGGCATTCCAAGTCAAACTATAATCAATAATAAATACAATGATAATCAAGGCACATTAGATTTACAGTAAACAATGTGTCTTTTGACTTTTGGGAGTCATCTTTTTAGATAACGCAGAGCTAGTGCATCAAAAGTACTTGATTTGCTTAAAAATGTGCTGTGTTATTACGGTTAATTATTGTGTGTTAATTACAGCAACAAAGATTATACATATGGTCACATTTTTGTATAGCACATTTCCTCCTTCAGTGCATTCAAAGAGCTTTACATCAAGCAACCACTCACCGATTCATACACCAATGTACGCAGACACTTTGGATCAGTGGACAAACACTCTGCCAACTGAGCTACTGTCATTTTAAGCCTTTCATGCAATTTTCAGACTGCTAACTTAACTTAGTATAAGGCAAAAGATGATTATCACCAAAAATGTAGAGAATAAAAAAAATGTGTTAACCAAGATATGTTTTAATTTGTTTCTGTTCTTTTTTTCCCTGCATCTTCATATGACTATTGGCTGCATGCGTGTCGTGTGTAGTGACTGAGCTGGTTACAAAACCCACCCATCTCCTCCTCTGTGTTGTCAGCCTGTGTCATTATTATTCAGGTGCTGCCTCCCCTGGAGGAATCTTCCCAAAGCCGAGATGCCACAGCCCTGTTTCCTCTGAATTCACATCCATTATGCAGTGAATAACACACACTTATCTCCCTCTGTTGTCTGGGTTCCTCCTGATTCTGCCCATGTGTGACAACAAGAAGATGCGCAAGCGAAAATGCTGCTGTGTATTAAAGTGAAGAAACATCATTGGACTGAAGGAGAAAAACGGTCCATCTCATCACATCAGGGTCAGCTGTTAAAGTTGCTGTATGGTTTGCAGTGGGCCAAAGCCATTCCTCACTTACATTATGCATTCCAGGCATCCTAATTATTCACCAGTTTATAAATGCTTTTCACTAACAACTACCAGGTTAATGCGCATTAAATAGTAAATTGTCACATCTTTATATAGTGGAATCGCACTGCCAATCTGCGACGCTTGTTGAAAGTGGGATTAGAACTACCAACCTTCATTTCTACTTCTACTTCTACTACCACAACTATTGTTTTTATTATTTCATTCATTTAGAAAAGGATCAGTACACGTAAATGTAATATGTGCAAATATTACATGGGTTGCCTATTGACAGGCTGATGGTAAAAGTTACATAAAACACAGAAAAGCATCACCAACATTAGAACCAAAGTCAGCAATAGTCACATTAGAATCACAAACAACAACAAACAGCAACAGACTAAACACAGGAGCAGGAGCAGTTCACCTACAGAAACTCAGGAGTGGAGCTGTCATTTTTCATCATGTTATTATTCTCCTTTACAAAGTTTGTGCTGCAGTGCATTGTGGTACAAATAAGCAGATATATTGCAAACTTCTCCCTCAAACTTCTGTGTGTATTGTACAAAAAGCACAGAAAATGTTGCACCTACCTAAAGTTCTGTCCTGTCTCTTGTCTTAAAGGTCCAATATTACACAAAACTGACTCTTGTGAGCTTTAAGCCATTACCTTTTACCTCATCTAAACCTCTCATTATTAGTCTGTCTATGTCTCCAAAGCTCAAAATGTTCCACCATGTTCCGTCATGAAGCAGTAGTTTGCAAGTTAACAGCTCCTTTTTCCTTTTTAATTCTACCAAAACACACTCCAGGTATGTTTGTAATGAGGAAACATTATAACATAGATCAGAAATAGTGTAATATGGATCCTTTAATGACACTCCAAGCCTGTCTGCAGCAGAAATCCAATTTACCACTTATTTTGCCACTCCATATGTGACTTGAATATGCACAATGTATTTGGCTCCATATCACAGTGGTAAATTGACTAAACATTTCTCCTATTGAGTGACTAACTGCCTCCAACCCAAGCAGCAAATCAGACCCAGACAGGTTTTTCTTGCCAACTTTGTGGTTATTCTATCACTGAACTCCAATTTGTTGCAACCTTCCCATTTTCCAACTGCAACCTTATTTCAACTCTTGTCAGACAATAAACCTGAGCCAAACCACAGCCTCTGAATAAAATAGAATCATGGTGAATGCACTGGGCAATAAATCCAGCGGCACACAAACCTTCATTGTACAAATGTATGTCTGACAGTGTATTTGCCCCTAAGCCATGTGTACTCCTGTTCACACGGAGCACTGCTGCTTTCTCTTATAGTCCAGAGGCTATCGAGTTGCATGGGGCGAATGGTTAACACCCACAAACTGAAGACAGCAAGCATTTAAAGGTGCACTGTGTAACTCCATCACCTTCTTGTTTCCATGGATATGGCAATGCTCTTCTTAGAATGTTCCACAGTATGACATTAAACAGATTTACCTTACGTTTATTCAATTACAGGTGGTTTTGTAGCTAAAAAATACCTAGTAAAAAAGGCAGTGAGTGGGGGTCACCTCTCCACAGTTCTGACCTGTAACCTGGTCTGGTTTGGTCGCCATGAAAGCAGAATGGTTTAATGCCATACTGTGAAACATTCCAGACAACGTAAAAACATCTCCCCAAAGAAAAGCATTTGATGGACCCTCTAACAGAAACGTTACACAAGGCACCTTTAAAGGACATTTAGAAATTTCTGAACAAAACACAAATGCATTTGTTTTTCTTAACTGTCTCACTCCACTTAATTAAAATCTATCTAATCAATATGACCTTTGACACCACTCACATGGCTTATGCTAATACTTTGCAGTGACATCATGCTGGGGGTGTTCTACATGTATCTCTATTGGTTGAGCGTTCAGGAGCAGTTGCCATGGTGACACAACGCACACATTAGCAAACATAGACAAAAAGTTTTAAGATATTCTGAAAACTTTCAAGATTTCAAGAACACATTTCAGGAGCCTGTGATGAATACGAGCGTTCATGGTCCTGTTTAGCTCGTGAGATCTAGCTTGGGACTGTAATTTTGTAATATGCAAGAGACAATTTACGCGCACAGATCAGGTCATCTGTTGTAGTTGCAATGGAGTTATCTCGTTCTGGTCAGATTGTGTTCAAATAAAGATCTGATTGAGTTGAACTTGAGCAAAAGGGTTTCAAACAGAGCAGTGCTTTCAGTTAGTTTCACACTCCCTGGGAATGTTGATGACACTGGCGGCAAAGAATCAATCGTACCTTTCTGTCAACATGGAGACAAACAGGTGATGCTACAAGGCCAAGATACAAGTCAGATCTGTGGGGGGAGGGGGATCAAACCTCCAACCTTATTCTAAGACCCCCCAAAACACACTGTAAGCTCACACCCCGTCCTGAAGAGGGCACACCAACACAAGGTCTGGGGCAGTTCATGCAGGGGCCTCAGTTTACTTAGTCTACTTATTCTACTAAAAACTCAGTTAACATCATCATATTGAAAATTTTACAAAAATTTTGACATTGTCTTACCCAGTTTGGCCATTTTTAGACTGACATTTTTACTTCCTGGTTGGAAATCACAGCATCACACTCTCTAATATAAAACTCTCTACGTCTTGTAATTTTCAACATATTTTTCAACTTATTTACAAACTGCTTCTTAATTCTTGTACAACTATCATTTATTTTTACAACAGGCATTATCCCACCAAATTAAGTCAAAATAAGAGACTCATCCAAATCTGCACAGTGTATTGAACTTTTAAAATGGTGAAAATAATTATGAACTCATAGAACTATAAGGCTGGCAACTCCTCTGTATATGAGATTTTACTACAACAGGTAAAGCTCCAATTACTCCAGTGAAAAACAAAGCATCCTTCTCATTAAGTGTCTCTGTGAACGCCCAAGGACAGAGTTAGAAGAAAAACATTAGCATTTAGATTGTGCTTAGGCTAAAGCAGAATGAGTTTGTCACAGAAAGAGATAATCCTCACACTTTGTTTCAGTTTCCATGAAATCTTTGTAGGGCCAAGGAGAAGGCAAACCTGCTGCTTTAGCCTGAGGAACTATAGGTATTAACTGTACAAGGGTATAGTGGATATAGACTCAAGTAGGATTACTGTAATGTTTCATAGTATGGCATTACATTTTTCTATTGAAATGGAAGTTTTCAGCCTGTTCAAGCCTGTTTTTCAAGATGTTTTTTTAGCTATAAAAATCACTTGCAGTTAAAAAAAATGCAAGATTAGGTTTAATGCTACACTGTGGGACATTCCTACCAGAGCGTTAAAAAGTGTCAGGTCCCACACCAGATTAGCTACAGTTATTTCAAAACACAACTGTCAAAATCCTGTGTTGCTAACCATCCAACAAAATGTATAAAGCTTTTTGTTTACATCCAATGCCTCCTGAATTGAAATTTAAGTGGTAAAAAGATGATAATATTTGAGGAACCCAGTTAAGAAGTAGTATTAAAGGATTTATATTACGCAAAATGGACTCTTGTGAGCTTTTAGTCATGTTAGAATGTTGTTACCTCATCAAAACTTACCTGGAGTTACATATGTTTCGTTTCATTCATACACACTTTACACTTTTTGTTGTTTGAGATTGGCAATTCCAGGGCTGAAATTATCCAAATGATTCAAGTGAAGGTGTATGGAGTTTAAAAAGATGGAGCACTTCCTGTATTATAGCATGATATCACAAGGTGGAACACAGTGTTTTCAGCTTGAAAAAAGAACTCAATGAGAATGAAACAATACACAAAATCCAGTTATCTTTTTGAAGAAACATTATAACATCATTATATTAATATGGACTCTTTAAGCCTCTTTTTCACTTTGCAAGGTTAACTTTCAGCTCCTTTCAGCTTTATACATTTGAATTTGTGATAGCTTAAAAATACTCATCATCCTAATTGAAAAAAATGTGTTGAGTCTGGAAACAGCCTACTACGGCTTGCTCAAGGACACACTGTCAGTGTAGGCATAAGTCCATATAGTAAACACTAACAAATGTCATACAAATCTGGTGTACATTTTATATTTCATTGTTTTATTATGTATTTTTATGCATTTATTAATTCCGTAATTAGTTTTAAATAATCAATATAACCTTAACATTTGTGACACTGCTTATTGCATTTTTTCACTGGGGAAAGCACTTGGAATTTGTGATTTTAATATCCTCAAATTGAAAACTAACAAAAAATATTCATCATCCAAACTGAAAAATGTGTCAAGTCTGGAAATTACCTGCAGCAATGGCCAATAAATAATCACCTTTAGATATGGGAAGAAATGTGTTGCTCAAGGACACACTAACATTAGGATGCAGTGTCTCAACTTTCTATCTGAGTGACCAATTATATGCAGTGGTGAATGTAATGAAGTAAAAGTAGTAATGTGCTGTATTTAAGTACATTTTAGGTACCTTTACTTTACTTAAATACATTTTAAAGTGGATACATTTTACCTTTACTTCACTACATTTGAGAGGAGGTATCTGTACTTTCTGCTGCACTACATTTTTAAACAAGACTGAAAAGTATTTTTTTATTATTATTATTATTATATTTTGAGGTCTGCTGAAAAGGCTGAAGGGTTATTTTTTAACATGTTCATAGTTTGAGCAAACAAGAAGATTACAAATAAAAACAGCTCTAAAAAACAATTGATTCAATTGTTTCTGTTGAACAAATTTCAGCACACATCTTTATCAAAATTACTACATTTGAAGTTTTAATAGATCTGCAGGTACGTTAATACTTTTACTTTTACTTGAATATTTTTTTGCTCCCCTATCTGTACTTTTACTTAAGTAACAAAATGGAGTACTTCTTCCACCACTGGTAATATGCCCCTGTAGTAATGCACTTGTTAAGGGAGGGAACCCACCCAGGCCAGTGCAGTGTTTCTGTATTATTGCCTCATTTTGTCTTGTAACAGTGAGTCTGCCTCCTTTATTGGATGTATTGACAAAAGTAGCTCTGGCAATCAGGTTGTATGGACCTTGCCATTCATTTTCATTAGTGCCTGGTATTTCTCCAGACAGGCAGTGGAGAGTGCACCATCTGTGAGCACTACATAATAAAGTACAACAAATTTGAAGGATTACTTCTCTGTTCAACAACTCATTTTAGTTTTGATTTCTGATGTCTGCCGCTGCCAGTATCAACAAAGCATATTTTTTCTTGTACAAATCTCCAAGAATAAAAGATATTGCGTATTACCATATTTACTCAAATCCATGACCCCTGATGTCACATGCTATTGTCAAAGCATTATTACGGTGCCTATCTGTCTCATTTCATTTTGATAACAGCCATTTGGATGTAGAATGGAGAGAGATCTGGAGATAAAACAGCGCGGCTGCATATTCCACATCTTTTGAATAGACAGGTTGAATGAAGTGATTGTATCTGTCACTAGAAGCTCATTCAGGAGGCTCTGAGTATCACCCCCATCATCAGACTCATTATAGCACACCATTCACTTTCACAGTCAATAGGACTTATTTCTTCTTGTGTAAATCTGAGCTTTGGTCTTGTTTCATTCATATCTGTTTGTTGTGTTTTCATTTGTAGTCAACAAAGATTTATGACAATATAGTGATATACTCACATATTTCAAATACATTAAGGATATTCTAATAACTATACTAATTTGTAGCTTGTGTGTAAACTTGCATGCATTTGAGTAATGTAAGGTAATTTAAAATAACATTATTTTATATATCTTTGTTATTTATCTTAAAGGCACAGTTAGGGCTGGGCGATATGGACCAAAAAATATATCTCGATATATTTTGCTATATCTCGATATACGATATATATCTCGATATCTTTACAGGAAAAATAACCCCTCCCACACTACTGCAAAAACAACAAACAAATTTTATCTGATTAATATTCCTTTAGTACTGCACTTAAACACTCTGTGCCCCTTTTTGGACCCTCACCCACAGTTTAAAACCCTCTTCTTTAAGAGAATTTCCACTGGTACTTTAAAGAAAACTACTTCAAAGTGAAAAAAGTGTCTAGGATTTTTAAACCTGTATTTTGACATTCCTAACTGGAGTCACATTCTCTTGTTTTAAAGTGATGTTTAGTCTCTGCACATTTACCAAATCAAACGCACATTGTGACAAATATGATCACACTCAGTATTCAGACCTTGAGTCCGTGACAAGACCGAGTCCAAATGCGCTCGCTTTAGAGAAGGAAGTCCAGCGGTGTGGGGGTGCCTAATGAGTGGTGGGGCAGGTGTGGGTCCTGCTGCGGGGCGCTCCTCGTGTAAGGGGACGTGGGTGTGTTTTGAAGCGGAGTTAGTTCGTATGAGTGATATCAGCCACACGCGGAGCTCGTATGCTGGAGTCGTGCGCGGTCGGAGGTGTCATGTGGTTGCGCTCGCGCTGGGCAGGTGCATTTAGAAAGTTTAACTCGTCACGTTGCGTCTGTGCGCAGCTCCTTATTGTGGCTGCAGAAGCACTCGCACAGATGCTGTTTGTTTTCCCCGTTCACACAACGAAATATTTACTCGCGAGTGAAATGGGCACACTGGAGAGCCCTGGTCCTAGTCTTGGTTTAGTCCGCGACCGAGCTCCGGGCTCTGCGGCCGCGTTTAGTCCTGGTTTAGTCCTAGTCCTGGTTTAGTCCGCGACCGAGCCCCGGGCTCTGCGGCCGCGTTTAGTCCTGGTTTAGTCCTAGTCCTGGTTTAGTCCGCGACCGAGCCCCAGGCTCTGCGGCCGCGTTTAGTCCTGGTTTAGTCCTAGTCCTGGTTTAGTCCGAGGCCAGCTCCGGGCTCCACGGAGGAGCTCGGGGGACAAACGCGAGGAGGCGGAGGGGCGCGGCACAGAGAAGGCAAAATAAGCTAAGCGGCGAAACCAGAAGTAAACGTAAGCATTATAGCGATATCTCGATATGTCAGAATTCATATCGAGTTTCAAAAATATCTCGATATATTTTAAATATCGAGATATCGCCCACACCTAGGCACAGTATGTAACTTTCTGGAGCTGACACATTCATGGCAATAGAAAGTTAAAGGTGCACTGTGTAACATTTCTAGTGGAGGGTCCGCCACCTGCTTCTCTCCATAGAACTGTTATTACTTTGTCTAGAATGTTCCACAGTATAGATTAGACCTATCTATTAATCTATCAGGTTACAGTACTCCATAGTATTACAATTTGTCACCCCTATTCACAGAAGGAATTATTTAATTTTTGAGCAATAGAAATACCCGCGAAGAATAAACTCTAGATGGATATGTTTAATGTCATATCATGGAACATTCCAGGAAAAGCAATAAAATTTCCATGGAGACAAGCAAGTTGCTGAACCCTAAATTTGATAGAAACGGTGGAAGATTATAGCCAAAGGAATAACATTTCCCTCCTAAAGGACAAATAAGAGTCTCCCTGTGGAGTCCCTTCACAGTAAGTATGTTTTTCCTACATTTTTCAGGGCAATAAAAACATCTGAGATGAGAAAAAAACAACAACATGCTTTTATTTTAGTCTATTTTACTTTAATGATTTAATTTTTTTCTAAAATACCAACTGATGCCAGTATGGGCTAGTCGTTAAGGATCAAAAGCCCAGAATCAGATCATCCGCAAAATAAACTGATAATAACTGGTATTTGGTCATATGGAATTGTTGCCGTAGACATTAGTTGGGTCTCTGTGTTTCTCTGGAGCTTTTTACCTAAAATGTGATTGATGACATTTATCAAGACAAATTTGTTCTCAATTTGTTCTCCATCTCATTCTTATATCATAAAACACTCAAGGGAGTGTTTTATGATATATTCTACAAGTTACCACATATAATCCGGCCACAAAGAAATACAATAGTGCCCACGTTTTTCCTCTTACAAACAGAACATTTTACTCAAATTCCAGCTTTGACTAAATATGGGCCTATAAACGTGTCATCATGTCTGCAGATGTCATTGGGTACACATAAAGCTGCTGCCACTCACATTTTCGTATGAATCCGAGCAGTACATTCTACAGACTCTGAGACAGCCAGAGTCCTCCCTGGGGACCTGTAAAAGTGAGCACTGCTGTCACATTTTCTAAAGATATGGAATATACATATACCACAGGAAAGATGAATACGACTGAGGACAGGAGGAAACTGGGAGACCGCTATAGGAATATGTAGAGCTCTGTCCCAGCAGCAGAAACTAGTTATTAAACAAGACAGGGAAAAAATGGAAAGCATCTAATATTATTTTAAGAGTATATGCCAGCAGGTATACAGTACATGATGAAAAGTCTAATCTATGAGGAAATCATTGCTGAATGATTGTAAATGAGTTTGATTATAGTATAGTTTTGGTAATAATGTACATTTAAAGGGCCTATATTATGCTATTTTCTGATCTATATTATAAAGAAGCAATTTTGTGAAATATAGGACCTGTAGTTACAATGTGTATGTCACTCTATATTTCTTTCTAGTCTTTAATAAGATGTTGTTTTTATAGTGGTAGTGATAATTGATAATCATGATGAAGAGACCTACAGTGTGTTTTTCCTCTCCTGGTCATAATGCTGTAAATAAATAGCTTGGTTGGATGAGTGTTGAAATCACTCCTAACTACACATAGGCCACACTTCTTGCTCTCCCATCTGCTGCTCTTGTTTGTGCAGCTTTGGAGGCCTTATGGGTGCTTCTGACAGGTGCCCCCGCTCTCCCTCTCTCCCCGTGTTCAGCTGCCAGTGGATCTGTGTGCAAACAAAGCAGGGCCTGGCATATAAGAGCACACAGCTGGCATGGGCTGAGCTATACCCTCTGAAGGTTCACATATGCGGGGTAGACCTCCATGCACAAACTGACGACTTAATCCCAAATCTGGGCTCCACACCTGTGCCGGTAGACCTGTGTCCAAATGAAGACAGGAGCAGAAATAGAGCCACGGTTTGGGACATAGTGACAGCACCAGTCAACAGTTGTACAAATAAGAGGAAAAGGTGGAGTGGGTGAATAATAGTGAAGGTGGGTTGCATGGTTAGTATTTTGGTTTTGTTGTTATGAAAATGTGAGCAACAATGGACTTTTCCTCGTATCAGTGAAACACCGTTCTGCTTGTGTGATATCCTGTAGATAAATTCTGTGAACCTATTCAGTCAAATTTTGAGAGATCAAAAAAAAAAAAAAAAATCTATGGATGCACCAATCCAGCTTTTTTGGTTACGATACTGATATTGATACTTTGGTGTCTGTCCATGCCTGATATCAAATGATACTAGTGTAAAGACTGGAAAGACTTCCTTTAGCACAATGATGTAGTTATGTGTTATATAACTACTATTTATTCATCAAATAGCTACAAAACTATGTTACACCAAATTATACCAAAGAGTGTTTGTCTTCCACTGAATTAAGAATTAGTTCCTGATATGTCACCACTGAATTTTTTATTTATTTATTTGTACATCATACATTGCTAGTTATATATGTTCCCTGTTTGAGGTCTTTATTCATTTTAAATAAAAAAAAAAAGATATTTTCTATTTCACAACTTCCATTGGCCAGAAACTAAATCTAGAAGTGTAAAAATGCGGTATCTCAATGATATGGAGAGACGCTCCATCAGCTTGATGCATATGCTGTACATAGTATTCCTAACCCATCTGTCCCCTTCATTACCTCATACCAGCGTTTCAATATTTCCATCTGAAAAGGCTAAAATGACTGACACAGACAAACCTTTGTCATGCGTGAGTTTAGTCATTTCAACACTATTCACATTTTAATGGGATGCATTGCACTTTGCTGAAATGATCTGCATGAGGCTTAAACACCAGTCACCTCCTGGTTTTGTAGTCCCACATTGCTGTTCCCAGATAAATGGCAAAGACATCACACAAACAGACTGTCTCCATCTGTATTCTCTCCAACTGAGGTCCCGGGCCAGACCCACAGCCCTCTGATGGCACATGAAAGCTGCACCAGTGACGGGAGTAAGGAGACAAGGAACTAGGAGGAGGACACTAGGGTAGAGAAGCAGACATATTCAAAGGCTCTCCAATAGATGACTGTGTAGAAAAATATTTTCTCATACAAGCCGAATTTTGCTAAACATATTAACTCTCCTTTTTTACCTTCTTTTGTGTTTCATCAATCCAATAGCATAGACATTTTCTCCTGGATGCCCTCTCAAGTGGAACCAGCCACATTATTGTGAACGGGGAAGGTGATGGCAGTGTCTGGGGAACACACACCAACACTGGCACTTGTAAATGTAATAAACAGATCATCTAAGTGAGCAGTTTACACACAACATTTTGTTTGGATTAGGGAAATATAGTAATATGCAATAAAGAATAATGACAGAAAAAAATGTAAAGTGATATAGTGCAACCCAAATATATACATTTTTGAGTAACTTAAAGCTGTCACCCCCCCACTCCCCTCTCCTCACCTGGCCTGTGATCGGGCTCACCAGGGGTTTATGGTCTTCTTCTGTCAGGCCAAAGCTGGCACACTATCAGACAGAGGCCACATAGATAGCATCTAGTGGTGATGTTTGAGAATACAACAGGGCCAGATCTGCCAGTCTAATTACAAACGGTAGCTTTAAAGATGCATGATGTAACCTTTCTGGTAGAGAAAATGAGAAAGCTTCGCCTACTTGTCTCCATGAGGGCAGATACACTGAGCAACAGTAGCTCAGGTGGTCAATGTTTATCCTCTAATCCAAAGGTTGACTGTTTAAATATTGTCACCCACAGGTTGATGGTGCAAGTCTCTGCCACAGACGAATGTTGTCGTTGTGTCTTTAGGCAAGACCCACTGTGTACACTGGTGTATGAATGTGAATGGGTGAGTTGTTCCTTGATGTAAAGCTCTTTGAGTAGTTTGAAGGTGGAAAGGCACGATATAAAAAGTGGGCATGTACCATTTACCAATATCATACTGTGGGACATTCGATGGCATAGCAATGACATCTCCATGGAGACAAACAAATGACCAGAAAAGCATAAAGTGGTTTTGATAGAAAAGAGTTCAAACAAACCAAACTCAAAGCTCTGGAGATCCATGGTGACTGATAAGCTTTAGAGTGTATAGATCTTAATGCAAATCCCCCTTTTCTCCTGACAGAATGAAAAGACCAGAGTGAAGGAGCACATAGAGGAGGGCGGTAAACAAGAATTAAATGATGGCTGCTGAGTCTGGCGCCGTGACATTTGTGCTTGCCGAGATTAATAATGAAGGAGATTACAGACACCTCAACTGGGACACACGAGTGAGACCAAACCAGGAAAGATTATTAGAAGAATGACAATGCATGTCAGAAAACACAGCGCTGCAGGCAGATGTGGAGAAATTAATATTTGATTCCCTCCATGAAAGACCGCGGGGAGGGATATCACTGGGTGGTTGACTTCATATCAACCCAAGTGGAGTGGTGAAGTGTCAGGATGTAAGCTGCCGATCACTCACCGCTGTATAATGAGAGAGATTTGGGAAGAGAACCATGAAGATGCAGAAATAATTCATGAGGGTTACAAATGTGAAGTGTGAAGCTTCCATGCTGGGGGTATGGAGGAATGAAGAAGCAGACGTCTAAAAAGACAATAGCTACAAAAAGACAATGGAGCTAGGAACATATGGTATTAGTTCTGGTTTTGGTTAATTAAGTGGCCACATGGAAAACATATCAATGAAAAGAGAGTGCATTGTTAAGGTTTTGACAGCTGTTTTTTAAACGTGTCCAAAGTTGGGCTAAAAACTTCTACAAGTGCATGGAAAAAGAGCTTTTCTACTGGGTTTTAAGGTCTGATACTTATGGATGATTAGATCTGGTGCAGTAGTCAGCCAGAGTGAGGTGGGTGGGTGGCACTGCTCTGAGGTTATAGGTAATGTTATACATCTGGACAAGTAGTTGTAGTCCTCAGGAGATTTCATCCAAGATTTTGAAGCATGGATATTACACTGCTCTTTGAATCATAGTCTACTCGTTTTTTTTTTTTTACTATATTCAGCTTCTTAAAGGTTTCATGTAATTAAGTAAAGTTAGACTTGGCCTTGTACAGATATTTTGTAAAAGCAAATCTTAAGACGTGAGTTGTCTGAAGCTAATTATGAAGTGTTTTTATTCTTCACAAACCTGAAAATAAGGCTAGTGCTCTATTAGCATGCTAGCTGTTGTTACAATTACTGTGACCACTGGTTGTGAATCAAACTTATACACTGTAAAGTAGGTCTGTTTTGTTAAAGACAGTAAAAACCAGGGATAGAGCTTAGCTTAAAGTGAAAAATGGTGAGAAAGGCTTCAGTTGCAGCCATCTGGTCTGGACATTATGTTTCACTTGTCAATAAGAATTATAGTGAAAATACTTTAAATAACAGTATATTCCTTTTTTGTTCAGGGACACTTTTCTCCACACTTGAGGACCACCTGAGAAGTGTTCTGATGAATGAGTCTACTATGAGCTTGTCAAGAGCACATGGATCAAACAGATGTGACAAAAATACTCAATTTTCACATTTCCTCTCCGTTTAGCGCTGAATCACAATGCTGTTCTCTTGCTGACAAACCACCTCCTCTCTGTTGCAACATGGACATTGTATCCAGGTAGTTTTTGTTTGTGTTTTGACCAATAGCTAAGCGGCTGTATGCCTCTTCTTGACTGTACAAGCCATCAGAGCAGAGAAATAGTACTTGTGTTTTGTGGCTGTGGCTCCAGTTTGTGACAGGCTGCTGATATGTGAACCATTACGGCTCCAGAGCGTGGATGGCATTTGAAAAGGAGGAGGGAGCAGTGTAAATTCCAGCGTGAAGCAGAGTCATGTGACACCGCCGAAGGTCATGTGCTCTGGCGCGCACTGTTCATCACACTCTGCTCATGTTGATACGACAAGAGGGGGATTTATAGGCTCTTATTCTTCACTGGTCTATGAGAGCGATTTTATATAACGTTCCAAAACAGGAGACATAGAGTTTGGCCATTTAAGCAATGAAAGTCATTTGAGAGAAACAATGCAATAATCAAACAATAATCTAAAAACTTTGGTACTTATTTAGTGTTTCAGTAATTATTATTTCTTTATTGTTTATTTATTTTGTATTTATTTATCTTTTGGGGTGGGGATATCCTATGTATTATTGTTATTTAATTAAAGGTGCATTGCGCAACATTCCTGGAGGAGGCTACTATAGGTCAGATCTGTGGAGTGGCAACCCTATTCACAGAGAGAATTATTGTATTTTTGGCATAACATGTCAACTTGCTAGGAGAAGGTGCTTTTTTGTTTGTTTGTTTCAAGTATCAATATATTTGAACACCTACAAAAACTCCATTTAAAATACATTATTTTTCAGGTTAATGTTTCAGCTTTTCCTTTATAGGGAAAAATAATTAGGTCACACACATTAGTCGTTTACACCTGTTTATTACCTATTGATATGTTTTCTTCATATCAAATGTCCATCATCTTAGCTGAAAAGGTTTTCCATCAATGGGAGTCCAACCATAGGAAATGACATATGGGTTTTCATATTTGAAGAGAATAATAGGCTCTTTGGATCTCTGTTGAAATGAATGTGGTGCATTAGTCCAGTATTAGGACCACTCATGAATGGATCAGGTCTCTGTGTGTTTCAGAGCATCAAAAGAAATATTAACCCAACCATTCAGGCAGCACAGAGGATAGGAGCCTGGTTTACAATGTGCTCAAACCCTTTTGAGGTAATGGCACAGACAACAAGAGAAAACATGTCCCTTCTTTGCTCATGTATGGCCTGCTTATTCTGCTGTACAAAAAAGTATCATCTCAAACCAGGCACCACAAAATTAAATCTTTTTGCCTGACCAGCCAAGAATATACTTTCATGTATATTTTTCACTTATACTTTATATAATCTGTAAAAAAAAATTCTGTAGTATGTAACCTTCTTCATTTGAACAGTACTGGCAAGAAATCTTTAGCTTTTTTAATTCATCATATTCTTTACAAAGGATACATAGGGTTCACTGAGAATCACGTGATAATACCTGTGAACCGGGACCACAGTTAAAAAAAACAAAACACTAATAGTTGACATAAATAACATATATATCACTAACCAATATCAATAGGCCATGCATCAGGCCTCAACAATCAAGCCTGTTAATAAGTCACACAGTAAGTAGGCCTAATTGGTATCAAAATTAAAAGTCTCTAAAGTGCTAATTTTCAGTGAAGATCCCAATGAAAAACAACTGAAAGACTTCTTAGTAGTGCCACTACAAAAATCTCTTTAAATGGGGCCAATGGGAGCACAGTCATTAAAAAAAGATTAAGGAACCTTATTTTAAAGCGTTAGCACCATTACCTACACCTCTGTAGAGAAACTGGGCATAATAAATGTTATAAAATGTTTTAATGATCTCTTCATTAGCAGTGCAGTGTGAGGACCCGAGACCTTACCAGGAATCGAGACCCTACCAGGGTCTTGAGCAGAGCCCTGAACTTCAGAACTTGAACAGATCCCAGAACTCAAGACCCTTCCAGGACTCAAGGCCCTACCCGGTCTCAAGGCCTTACCAGAACTCAAGCAGATCCCTGAACTTGAGACCCTTCCAGGGCTTGAGGCCCTCAGAGAACTTGAGAAGATTCCCAGACTCAAGACTCTCCCCGGACTCGAGACACACCCTGGACTCGAGGCCCTCCCAGAACTCGAGACCCTTCCAGGACTTGAGGCCCTACCAGGACTTGAGTAGCTAGACAAGCTCACACTCCAATAGCTCTCCCAATCACTATACAATAAATAGCTTGTGCAACATGTGATGTGTCGTCATGTTTTATACAATTTATGTTTTTGTGGTGTTAAACTATTTCTTCTCCAGCCTTTTCATCAGAACTATAACTGCTGCGTATTTGTAAAGATACCCACAAATCTTAGCTGCATGTCCCGTGAGTAAAAATAAAATATCAGCAGGTCAGAGTGCATTCTTTATGCAATCAACAATCACTGGGGGTGGGCGAGACACAATTTCCATAAGACAAGTCGAGACACAAGACATGAGACATGAGATTGGGCCCACGAGAACAAGACAATACAAGATTTTGACACAATTCCTAATATATGAATAGGGCAGTTCAGTTCACAATTTTTAATTTGCTTTATATTAATATAAATATTTTATATTTTAGCATCTATTCAAGCACTGTTTTTAAAACTATAGAAGGTGTAACTCCCCAGCTCTTAACTCTTTTTGTTCAATCCAAATGTAAAAAAAAACACACACAAAAACAAAAAAACAAGATCTTGTCCCATCTCTAACAATCATTCTAAATGGAGTTTGCCGGTGCTATCTGTATTTTTGTATTGTCAGTGGTCATAAACTTATGGCTGTTTTTGTGAGATAGCCAGATCTGTACTACCACACATTGGTCCATACGACTTCAGCAATGCGCAGATTCTAATGGGCGAACATGAAAGGACTTTCATAAACATACATTTTGACATCGGTAGTTGGAGTCCATTAGCCAGTGGGTTGGATAGTGCTGATTAATGATCCGATTTTCTAACCAAATATGATAGATCTCACCCTGCTTATAATTTCGAAGATAAGGGGTAGAGTAAATGATGCCGGATAAAAACGCTGGCCTAAACAAAATCACATGCACTTAAGCTAATGAGCTAGATACTTCACTCAGCACTGGCTGTGTACTTCAATCAGTCTGAAACAGGCCCGCTCCAGCTTCTACAAGTACCTTTCACTGGTATATAGTACATCTCTTTGTTCTCTTGTTCCCTAGGGCTAAAACAGAAGACAATACCTGAGGAGTTTAAAGCTCAAGGGCATTTCAGATAATTATTCTTAAAAACTGTCCACAGGCGACTTCAAGGTTAGATTTGCATATCAATATCAAGCACACTAAATCCTCTAACTGTTTTGGCAAAAATGTTACAAAAACAATTCCCTCCCAAAATCTCAAATGCATGACTTGTAGTAACCAGTAGATATTGTCAGTGTTCCTGCATATATAAGAAGGGAGAGGTGATTTAAAAATGGTGGCTAGGTTGACAGTGATGTATTGCCTATTTGCTACTGGGAGCATTGTCTTTTTTGTGGCACATATAACCACACTGTCTTACTTTCACAATCTACATTTTTGTTTAAGGTGGGAAGGTTGATATTGAAGCCAGTGACATTTTAGCTTGTCTACTGCCTGGGCCCACATTCACTGACCTTCTGTGAAAAGATATAACTTTTGTCCTAAAAGAAAGTCCACCATGTCTAAAGGGCAAGGGGATTGTGGTAGCATATGATAAAGTAAGAGATGTAGTAGTAGCAGGAGTACTAGTAGCAGTAGTAGTAGTGATAATAGTTCTAGTAGAAGTAGAAGTTGTTGTAGTAGCAGCAGGTCAGGTTACAGTTGTCTAAAGAGCATGGATATTTAAATAGTATATGAGACGAAAGAGGTAGTAATAGTAGTAGTTGTGTTGGTAGTTATGGCAGCAGTGTTAATATTACTGTCAAGTATATTATATCCATATTAATCAATAACAATTGCAGACATAAATGAATATACTGTGGAAAATGTATAGTAAACAACTCTAGAATTTGCATTGTAATTTTGACTTTTAAGATTTGTTTTCCAGCTGTGATCTAACTGAACTTTTTTGACCCCATTAGAAGTTAGAACAATGGAGCCATTATCCTCAATGACTGTAGCCACTCCTCCATTGTGTTGTTTCATTACAATACTCAAGCCTGTCAAATGGGCTGCACAGAACTATCAAATCGCAGTCATGAATCATAAACCTGCCAGACTTCTGTAAGCCCCTGTAATAAAGCCGAATAGAGCACTCCAGTCTCAAGGTTACTCTGAACAAGTCACTGTGAAATGCCTCCACTTCTCTCCCTTTCGTCATTCAGCAGACATTTGTACTGCGCCCAATCAAGACTGGTAATGTCAAGGGCTTCACCCATACTTCTGTGACAAACTGCACAAGATACTGAAATGTGTCACTGAATACTGAATTAAAGGAGCACTGTGTAACTTCTCTGGTGGAGGATTCAGCACCTACTGTACCTGTGTATATGGAGGTGTTTTTGCTTTGCCTGGAATAGTGCATTATTACATCAAACATATCGATCTCCATGGACATTAGAAGGTGGTGCCATCCAGCAAAGTTGCAGATTAGATCTGTGGAGAGGTGAGCCCACACTGATAGAAATTTAATGCCATACTGTGGAGCATTCTAGTCAAAACAATATAATCTCCTTGGAAACAAACAAGTGGCGGACTACCTACATTTAAAATAGTATTTCATTGTATAATGTCACATTGATTAGCTGCACACGTCAGAATCACAAGAAAGAGCTCAAAGTCTACCTCTCCTTTCTACAGTACAATATAATGTTGTGATTATAATTTACAGTTTATAATTTTCAGTATATATATACACTTTCTAGGGCAACCTGGCCAGGGCTCTGAGACACTGATTACTGACCAGTGAGGCCTCCTGGCAATATTCTCATTACAGCAAAGTGCGGACTACCCAGAATGCACCTGGGCCAGCGAAGACTCCAGCTGCTCCGATTCTTTCCTCTGTCAGTGCACTGCAAAGATGAATGAGCACACTTCACACTTAGCATGAGACAATTTGATTAAAAAACACAGCAGCACTTCAGGAGCCAATTAAGTCAGGGTGAGGACAGGACTGCTCATAAAATCACAGGAAGACAAAGTAATAGTAGTATTAGTAGTAGGAGTAACAGTACAAATACACACTTTATATACCCAACAGGATGATACAAGATTCTTCTGTTGATGAAGGGCTGTTCAAATGTGCTATAATGGCGTAGTTAAAAAGCTAATTAACAAACTACACTACAGTATTTATTGACTTAAACTTCAGCTTAAAGTGGCTGTTCTGAGTTCTTTCTGTGTGGTTGAGCAAAATTAGTTTTACCCTAGAATGCCGACATTAAAT
The DNA here is from genome assembly GCA_030686955.1 of Odontamblyopus rebecca. Taxonomy (NCBI): domain Eukaryota; kingdom Metazoa; phylum Chordata; class Actinopteri; order Gobiiformes; family Gobiidae; genus Odontamblyopus; species Odontamblyopus rebecca. Next base: position 24,814,082 of record CM060659.1, read on the forward strand.
TAGCAGCTCTTAAGATAGAAATGAGGCCACTGTGTGCTGTCTGCTAATTATGAAGTGCTTTAACCTCGGAGGATCCGGAAGTGCACTGTTAGCATGATAGCTGTTCTTAGCATTATCATGATGATAAAATTGTGATCTGGCCTCTCATCGTAGTGAAAAATTAGGATGCCAGGAATGCTGAAGTTAAGTGCAGAATAGCTTTGGACTCCCGCAAACTGTTTAAACTAAAGTAGCTGTACATTTAATGTTTGAAGCCAGTAAAAATAATCTACAGCACCTTTTGGGTAAACTGCCACAGATGCTCCATAATTTCTCTTGGATAGGAACAGTGGCTCAGGCTCATGAATAAGGAAAATTTTACAAGACTTTGGTGTGGTTTTATAGACAGTGGAAGCCATACATATGTAAAACTTTATGATTTTCACATTTTTACTGCCCTTTCAATAAGTCATGCTCCAGATTACAACCTCAGTGCCCCTCTCCTGTTATATTTGGTATTGTACTCTCCAGTCATGATTGCATAGTTTTACAGGGTTTGGCTGATTGTATTGTAATACTTGATGTTTTGGGAACAATATACTCAAGCTAATTGAAGGCCAAATTACACATGCTTGAAATATGCTAGTTTGGTTCAGGCACTTATGAATAATAAATTAGAATAAATTAGCTATAATTAACTTTTAAACACACACACACACATACACACACAGGGTTTTTCCTATTGGCCCATTATCCATCCCTTGTGTGCATGGGAAATAAAAAAAAAAGACGCATAAATAAGGAGAGAATAGAGAAATTTCCAAATGGTTCAATGAAAAATCCTCTCGTAATCAAACACAAACAACAATCTAGAAAATGCTTTGGACCCTGATGAAGCAAACATGGCAGAAATAGAGGATTAGACTGGCTGCAGATAATCCTTTGAATTCACAACATGTCAACCTCTGTAATGTTGTTTTGGTTTACATTCTTCATTTCACTTGTGTTGGTGAATATTATTGCTTTGCATTTGCAGCAATAATCCTAAATGCCCAAAGAGGAGCAATTCTGTTCATTTATCAAAGCTTCAAAGCAGGTTGCTCCTCTGGGATTTTATAGGAAAAGAAATCTGGTCTCATAACCACATAAAGAAAGTATATGCAACACATAGGGTACACTGTAATCCAAAACAACCATTAAAAGTAGTGCATTTGAAAAATTCCTTTGTTGATTTTTTTTCTCTCACAGCATTAAAGCACATGCCATGTCTTTTTAAAGGTGGACTATGTCACTTTTCTGAAGGAGATGTCCTGGCATTGACTTGAATGCTCTACTTTATGGTGTTACACATATTTATCTATGGAGAGAATCAGGTGACCCCAGAGCCCAAGTTACAAGTCAGATAGATCTGTGTAGGTGCAAACCTTTGTGTTTTTAAGGTATTTTTGAGCAATAAAAACACCTTTCATTGAGTAAACACAAGTTTAGTTTAACATATGTAAGGTGACAGCCAAAAAGCACAAGAATATCTTAGTGATTTTCCAAACCAAAGTCCTGTTTTTCTACAATGAGAAGAAATGACATTGTTATCAGTTTGCTCTTTACTAAAACCTATTATGTGTCAAGAGTACCTGTACATCAGTAAATATAGATCTGACAGGGAGAATAATGAGAGTGAATTTGTAGATTTCTGTTTAGGGGAATCCTAAAGGTTATCAGCAAGCCTTCATAACAATGCAGTGAGTAGATCTAGCCTGTGTGGAGCACTGGAGTGGAGAGAGGAGCCATTGCTATCTGTTTGACATTTCTGCCCAAGCTGCTGTTTGAACTGCTGCAGAGCCCTGACAAATGCCAAGGCTGTCACTAGACTGGCTTTAATTACACCTGACTGACTGTTCCAGAGGCCGGGGATCAGCTTCATTAGATACTGAACACACCATCTGGATCGGGGCAACTGACACAGCTCCTACAACTTTTCACTAGTGTTTAAACAGCTGCATATAAGCCAGGACTGTCTCTGCTGCTGGCTCTTCATAGCAGAATTGCACAGCAAGCAGAAGATTTTCAATTAGTTTCAATTAGGTGTAAATTACAGCCACAGTTAAAGAGCTTAAGCATGATTTCTCCATATATTCAGCCAAAATTCTTGTTCCAATACAGATATATTGTATGCGCAGCTGTTGAGGTCAAAATAAGTCTGCTATGGACAGTCATGTGCATCTAATTCTAAAGTGTTTTACTGTCTGAGGAAAATTGTTGTTAGCTTTATTGTGATGACAAAACACTGCTTGCAAACTCCTTGCAGTGAGTAAATAGGATGATCAGAATTCATAAGGTAAGTGAGGAATATCTCTGGACAACTGAAAACCGTTCAGCTGACTTAGTGTTCCTCTTCACGAGAACAATGCCCAGAGAGCATTCGGAGGTGAGTGAAGACACTATAGCAGATATCATGGCCTGTGCTGAAAATGATGTTTTATTAGCAGTTGTATTACAGTAGAATTCTATTTGTGCACATTGTTGGCTACAGTTTTGTAATTAGACCCTGGGTTTAGATGGTTATTGAGCTAATGTTTACACTGGTTTTAATTATGGGGTATTGCACTTTACATCAAATCTATGCCATGTTTGATGCTCTAAAAATAATGTTGTTTTCCTGATAATGGCAATAAAATCTTGAAATCTTGAAATCTAGACTTGCCTCCCTGGGTAAATATTATCTATCCATTCCAGTATCCAGTATGTATAGAGAGAAGATAATAGAACTGTGCAATAATGTGTTAACTGCTATTGCTGCAGTTGGGAAGTACAAAACAATATGATTTTGCCACAACAGAAATGGAAAATAAATAAATAAAATAAAATTGAATAGAAAAAAATAGGACATACTTGCTGGTAATACAATGTGCTAGGAGATAAGTTTGAAGTAAAATTGAAAATAAACTTGTAGCATTATCTATGACACTCCAATTCCAGCTGTAAAATTGACAACTTAAGATAACAGTGAGAGGCCCCAGTATCCCACTAGCTCTGCCCTGCTGCACACGACAGGCCCATAGTAATGATGAAGAGCAGGGGATGTTTTAATGAACACAAAGCCGTCCAAGTGGAAGGCCATTTTAATTGAAATCTCCTTCTGTTAATGTATTCCCAGGAGTTGAGAGCAGTGAGCCACTCCAGAGATAGGCCAGTGGGGTTCAATGGACCTGTAATGCTGTCTCCCTCCACTACACTGATACGCACTGTATGGGTTAACATCAGCACTCAGAAGAATAGAAACGTTTCATAAGAGTTGAGTAAAAAACAATAATTTATTATCAATTTTGCCAAAGGTCACCATTGTCACACATTTTACCTTGCTACACATTACTTGAAATTTCACATTGACTCAATTAACACAGGGTTAGGTTTAAATGTCCAAATTTACATGATTTAAATTCATTCTACATAAAACAGAATGTAATGTATGTTAACCAAAATCCAATTTATGTTTGGTGATAAAAGTATCTGTGTTCTGAGTCCTGCTCATTGAACACCAGAGGCATGAGTGTACAGTATCAGCCAACACTGTCTGTAATACTATGTTATGGTGAATTATGCAAAGGTATGTGTATGCGGATAAAGCACTGAGATTGCTACTGCGCTCATTATCAATAAGGCTGAACTGGATGTGTAATGTCCAAATGTAAAACTATGTAGAAAAACTACATAGAAAATATAAAAATAAAAGATGACATTATCTTTTAGAGATAAATAAAATCATTTAACTAATTTGACTTTCTTTGCTGTATCCATCTCCCATTGACCAGGGACTGTTGGTTTAAGAAATCGCAGCATAAAAATTCAACAATCAAAGGTTTTCAGAGAACGTGTACTCTACAAAATACACTACTGACATTTCCTTATATTCTGGCATAATTCAACACTAGAACTGTATTAGAAATGACTCTCCAGCATTGAGGCCACAAGCCTGTGAAGCAGAACTGATGACAAAGTGAAAAGACCTGAGGCTGAACAAACAGAAACATTAACATCTTCAGTTATTAAGGTCAAGAGTGATCATCAGATGGCCATGTAGAAAAGTGTCTGTAGCTATGAAACAACACAAACATGATTCAACTCAAACATGTAAATACACAAGTAAGAAAAATAACAGTATTGTTTTATAGAAAATTGTGATTGTGAATTGATATGAAAAACCTCCTCAGAAACAAACTATTAGATCACTGATAAATCCTTTATAAAATGCTTTTTCAGTTACAAAGAGTGAAAAATATTTCTGTCCTCCTAAAAAGCCACATTGAACGAGGCAAGAATTCCATACCACATGGGTATCCTGTACAGTACAGTTATACAGTAGTCACTGAGAGAAAGGCATTGTTCACTTTAGCGCCCTCTGGTGCCTTGGTGCCATGAGTCATCAGTTCCTGGATGGTCATCCAGTTGTCCAGGATCTTCTTGTTGCGTTTCTTCATCATTTTCTTCTGACTCAGCTCGATGATGCTGACTTCTTTGCGGGCCTCACTGCTGCTTTGAGGGTTCTCCTTCAAACTCTCCAGGCGGCTGCGCTGCATGAACTCACGCCTCTTCTTCTGCTCCTTAGCACGGACCAGGTGCTGTTTCCTCTCCTCTTTGCTCCAGTAGCGGCCCATCTTCATCTCGCTCATGGCATCATCGTCAGTGGTCATACCTCCGCTGCGCTCCTCTTTGATTTTCAGGGCACGCTCTCTCAGGATCTTGTCCCTCACTGGTCTCTTGGTAATGTAGCGGGTGCCGTCACTGCGGATCTTCACCTTCCACTCCATTTTGGGCTCAGGTCTCTGGGGCTCCTTACAGAGGCTGAGCAGGCTGAGCTGGCTCTGAGCGTATTCCACAGCCGAGCGCTGCTGGATCAGCTGCATGTAGCTCTGGTAATGACGCGCATGGGCCGGGATGGTGGCCTGGCGCTGCTGGGAACTGTGGGACGGAGAGAAATAAGGAATCTGAGAGACAGAGGCTGTGACCTTTGAACTTTGCTTGTCCTCTTCAGGCTGAGGGGCGTGGTCAGATTCAGAGGGGTTACTGTGGTCAGGACTACTGCCCTTCCCCAGGACAGGGGCTCTGAGGGCGGGCACAGGGCTGGCCTGGCCCCTGGCGAGCCCACTGCAGAGGTTTCTCTGGTTGGTCAGGCTGATTCTCTGTAGAGAGTGTTCAGGAGATCGCTCCATCTGCAGAGGTGTGCTGCGGGAGCTCTCCGCTGTGTTGTAGGCACTGGAGCTGTCCTTGTCTGATTTCTCAAGCCGCTCATTTATGTCTGTCAGCTTGCTCCTGGTTTGATTTCCTCGCTTTGGACTTTGGTTTTTACTGGACAGGCCGCTGGAGGGTGACTCCTGGCCTTTGCGGAGCTTATGAGCCTGCATGATGTTCTGACACTCCACCTCGATACTGCGCAGTTCCTCATTAAGCATGCGCAGCTCATGTTGTACACTGCTCTGCTCGGCCACACTGCACTCAATGGTGCTGCGGCGGCTGTAGAACAGGTCGTACTCGCCGCTGTTCCGGATCTGACACTTGAGCTCCAGGAGCTGCTGGAAGCGGTCTCCATCCTCGTCCTCGTCTCTGTCCTCCAACCGAGTGGAGCCGGTGGGTCGGTGTGTGTCCCTGTCCCGGAGACACTGGGACAGACGCCTCTGGATCTGAGTCAGCACATTCTCTGCACTGCCCCGACGCTCCCTGGTGTGCGGCACATGGTGTGTGTGGTGAGACAGGGATGAGCAAGATGGCCGCTCATCTTCAGCTCTCTGAAACAAGTACAATGGAGATCAGGAAACACCTTTAGCATAGACACATTTATAGATGGAGAAACAGCAGCACAAACACAACACAATGTATAATATATTCACACAGAGATGTTCTTGAGAGATTTCCTCAGTTTTTTCTTTGATTTTGCATTCATATGGATTTTTTCCCAATCCTCAGAACAAAACAGAAATTATAAATTGTAATGATAATAAATATGTATTGTCATTATGTATTCAGTGAGTTTGTTTGAGAAACTTCTGTATGATTTATTTAACTAAGGATTTTTCTCTTGTAAACAATAGCCTAAAAAGGCTGTTCACCTGTTCCTCCTCTAGGGCAGCCATCTCCATCTCCTCTCTCTGCTGCTCCTCCAGCATCTCCATCTTCAGCTGCTCCAGGAACTCGCTGTGTTCATCGTCCAACCAGGCCTCCTCCAGCTACAAGAGGAAGACCATACACTTAATGGATTTGGTGTGAAATGTATGAAGCCCTGGTCTGGAGTAGGACTGAAGAGTGTACTATAGTCTCTACTATGTTCATCTTTGGCCTGAAGCCCCCACACTATTTATCATCTCTGTGTCTGCTGACTCGGGACAAAAGTGGTTTCATATCTTGAGATACAGTTAATTACTCCACACATTTGTACAGTGCACTCTGCTCCAGGCTCCTCTGCACTGCGACAGGACTTCCTCTGCCTCTTTGCCACCGGCCTCAGTCTGAACGCACTCAACATTAGCATGCCATTAGCTTTTATGGCTTGGAGTTGGAAGTCAATTACAGTGGTGCTACATAAAAATAAAACATGATGAGGTCTCAATGGTGGCTTTCAGCAGGTCTGGTATCGCAAAGGTGGAGATGGTGACCACTCACTCTACTATGACGGCTCTAAATGACAATGTAATCATTCATTTTAACTTTATAATGAATCTTTGGCTAATGCTGCATCAGAGTGTGTTTTTCTACATTAACCATTTAACTATTTAAGCATGTTTACATGGCAGTAACAGCTTAATGCAATGGACGTCAGTTATAATGGATATTAAATTAGACGGAAATATACAAATAAGTCATTAAATCTAAAAGGAATATATTTTTTCATAAGTCAACACATACCTGCAACTCTGGTCGGGCGACTAGCAGCACAATTCTCCTACATTCTTCATTAGAGAGAGCCGCCATTGCCTCTTCTCTGTCCTGGACATCCTGCCCATTAATCTGAAAATTAGAAACAAAAACACTGCTTTTTAGTCTAAAGCGAACACACATTTTCAAAATACATCATCGTTCGTGTTAACACCAATAGCCTGAATATTCACACAGGAGCCCCTATTATCTGTTAACCTTATGCAAATTTCTTTAGGAAAAACAAACCACCTCAATAAAAGGCCCAGTGCACACAATCCTATCCGCTCCTTCCTGGGATTCACAGTAAAGAGGCTCTCTAATATAACGCTTTGATTATGAATGGGACAGTGGCTGTGGGCCGGCACTGCTGTTGTATCTCACACCATACATACATCTAACTGTACAATTAACTGGCCACTGACAGGGGGTGTCCATCTTTGTGTGGGGGAGACTAATGGCCCCTGTCAGTGGTGGATAATAGCGCTGGAGAACTGGTGGAGCTGCAAAACACCACCACAACCTCTGGTCCATATATCAGTCATACTCGGTTATAGTAATGGATGCTGCAAGTATGTGCAATTTCTGCCACTAGTTCTACCATTACTTTTATATTTATTGATAAGAAAATTAATTTAATGACATAGGAGGAAAATACACATTAGATGTCCCTGCTAATACTGTCATTCATATTGAAATGTGCTTTTCTCATTTTTAGTATATGAAGAGGCCATGTCTCATGTGAAAGCCCAGAACCTCGAGGATTCCCTCCCTGAGCTGCAGAGGCTGCACTAGCTCTGATTCTTCATTGGCTGCTGGTGCTGGGGTTTAGAGAGTGACTATTCAGATCAGAGAGAATTCTTTTAAGTTTAAACCAACTGGATTTCATCTTTGAAATGGGCAACCCAAATGAGAGACTCAGGTGAATCAAAACACCAAAGTGTAACATAAACCACTTGGCCACAGTGTACAATCTTTTTATAAGTAGAAATAAGTGTTATCATTTTTAACCTTGTAACTAGGGACACAGTTAGGTGATGTTTGTGAAATTGAAAATCTAAATCTAAACAACAGTTCCTGAACTGTTTGCTTCTATTACAGTTTGAACCTGTGCCATATTTGTGAGTTACCAGCATGGTCAAAAATACTCATTTAGAAAATACTAATTGCTTTTCTCTAGAATGTAAAAAAAAAAAAAAAAAGCAAAAATCATACCATGTTCACAGGTACACTTTTTAGGATTTAATCTGACCTTGAATGACTGTATGTCTGCCAACATTTGAAAGTGAAATGAGCCATTATTCACCTAGCTTGGAAAGGAGCCTAGTGTTGGCCACTAATGTTGGACAGCTCAGATAAATATGGGCCATTAGGCTTATCCAAGTGTTTGTGTGGATTGAGGAAGTTAAATTAACCTGGTTTCTGTGTTTAACTGCTTTCACTGGTGTCTCAGGAGCATCTCATTAGTGCTACACTCATTAATGCAAAGCTCATTATATGCATCTTGTTAATGAAAAGACCTATATGTCATTGAGGGAAATGACTCTCTTACCCACGACCATTTAAAAACACTCATGTAACATTAGTCTATTCATTTAGGGGAGTTTAGTGGACAACGTAAAGGGTCTACAGCTCAGACAAGACATGAATAAAGAAACCTACCAATAAGTGGTAATTATGGAGAAATAAGACAGGAAGAGCATAGTCTGAGCTAAGAACACAGATGTGAGTCCAAATAGACTAGTGGGAATTTAAAACCAGCCATTTCCAAATTATTGCTCTCATTTGTCAATATAGTCAAATTAAAAGTAATAAATAAATACATCATCACCATAATTACCATGGAGGAAAATACAAATGATTGAACAGGACTAATCTTGTCTAATGAATACATCTTAAAGGGTAATAATCCTAGATCAACAAGCCATAATTGATGAGATGGGATGGGATAGGATTAACCAGAGGAAATTTGCAACAGCTACTATCACTGTTGTTTCCACATCTAAAGTGTGTGGAGAGGGAGAACTGGGGGGAGTACAAGCACAATTCAAAAGTGTGCAATTAGTGGGATTAATAATTTGGTGACTAAAGGCATAACAAGATCATTGCTCATGCTCTCAGTATCTAAGAAGGCAATTCCTAACCCCTAAACCTCATTAAGAGGTCATAAAAAGTGTTGTTTTGCTTTCTTCTTTTCTATTGCACTCATGTGGCCAAAGGAAAGCCATTAGTGCAGTGGCATTAAAATAAGATTCTCTGGGCGGAGCACACAATACATTGAAAGCACAGGTAACCCACAGGGGGCGCACTATCAAACCCCCACAGACTAATAGCTCTCCCGTATCTGGGTCTGGGGACAGAGCTGCAGGGCTAAACACAGTATCACAGAGAAGTACAGCTGTTAGCAAACGCCACTGGTGCTGAGTCTGTAACTACAAGAGCCAGGGGGGCATTTGCTCCCTTATAGCAGGCACACACGGTTAACAATGGAAAGGCCTGGTAGAAGTCAGTGGTAAAAGACAGCACAAATGGAAGCTTTAATGTTGCTGTGATGGCGGAACCAGTGGTACCTGTAAGATGCGGTCCCCCTCTCGGATGCGCCCGTCTCTGGCTGCAATGCTGTTTGGACTGATCTGTGGAAAAAGATACAGAAATGGTATTATTTTGATCCATGATTAAGACCCATTATGATTAACTTTTCATTGACCGTATATGATGTCAAACATAGATGTTTACATGGTGTTTACATACATGGTGTTGGTAATTTTAGATTTACCAACTCACCAGAAGAACTTAATGTAATTTAACTGAGAGATGAACTTCTAAACCAGGCATGTCCAAACTATGGCCCGGGGGCCAAATGTGGCCCTCAGACCAGTTGTTTTTGGCCCTCAGGCTTCCAGGTGAATTGGCCCATACTACCACAAGTAGTACTTTTTACTGCATGTTTTTGAAATCTACCTTGATCAAGCAAATGTAGTTTGTCCTTTTGAGGGTCTAAGCATGAACAAAGGTCTGGAGGGTCATTTAAACCTGTTATAAATGCACAGTTTTTAATTACTCACTGTTTTGACCTCCAGTCTATGACCCTCGATCGGCCCTCACGTTGCTCTGTGTTTTAATATATGGCCCTAGATGAAAAAAGTTTGGGCACCCTGTTCTAAACAGTCTAACATATGGTAGATTGAGATTCAAAAATGTATGCAGTTATACAATCTATGAAAGACAATCAGAAAGACTAATTACTATTAACGGCTTCTAGTTGCCAGGATATAACTATTGTGATTTTAGATATTTTATCTATCATTTGTATTGTGTGATCCTTATGAAGATCAGGTCAGGCTTTGAGCTGACAGAGAGATGCTGACTGGAGTCATGTTTATTTGAGATAATAATAAAAAATGTTATGCCTCCCTTTTCAAATTTCAGTTCTTTTCTATCCCTTTCATTAATGCACCTGTCCCCATGTAAACAATAATGGCGGACTAGGGGGCAGAGCACTGTTTCATGCCCAGTCAATGGCTGTCTGGGCTCTGTCCTATCACACTGTGAATCTCTGGAGATGTTTGAGGCACAGACACTCCATCTTCATGATGGTCCACTCCCACACAGAGCAGCACATTAAACCAGGAGGAGGTCACAGACTGGAGTCAAGGGTGGAATAAGGACAAAAGAAAAATATGCTCTCAGAAGAGTACAAACCTGTGCTGTAGTTGTTCTGCTGTCCCCAATACTTATAGAAGTATGTTGTGTAAAAAGTGTCAACCACTCTCATATTATTATAACCCTACAATATACATATAACTTTTTTGATGAACATGGTTTAGACACCATATTCTAATAGTAATGGCCTGCAGCTCTGCTTAAAGGGCCAATATTACTCTGTTCTCTGTTATAATGTTGTTTCCTCATCACAAACATACCTGGAGTTGTGTTTTGTTTCATTCACACATGTGTAACACACAAATCCTGCATATTTAGTTCTTCTCTCAAACAGAAAACACTGTTCCACCTTATGATGTCATTTGGTAATACAAGACGTGCTCCACTGTGTTTTTAAACTCCATACACCTTCACTAGAATCATTTGGATGATTTCAGCCCTGGAATTGCCAATCTCTATGGAACTAAAGGTAAAAGGAGCTGTTAACTTGAAAACTGTTACTACATCACAAGGTGGAACAGAGCGTAGTCAGACTAATAATAAAGCAGTACTCAAATGTGTGAATGAAATAAAACTGATGTAAAAAAACAAAAAAAACAAAAAACAAAAACAAACTACTACCTCACCAAACCAAGAATTTACAAAAACATGAAAACAAGTCCTATGCACTAGAAACAGCCAACTAACCAACAACAGGCCCAGTAATGTAAGATAAATTAGTGAAATGCTAACAAAAGGAACCACATAACATCATAATTACTTGTAGAACACTAAAGAAATAAGAAGTAGGTTACCGTAAAGTCAATTAGGTATTTTCAATCACTGTCTAGATGCTTGTTTTCTATGAGGTTTGAGTGTCATGAAAAAAGCCATTGTCCAGAGTGCGGCCAACTCCAGCTGCTGCAGCAACCACAGGGGACAGCTAAAAGAGAAGAAGTGAGGAGACAAACGCACACCTTGTCTTAAAGTGACTTTGTTTTGCTCTTGAAAAGATGTGTCCTCCCATGGTATGTGAGCATGATCCGCCTCCCTGCTCTTCCCAACGTATAGTGTGATTCAGCGTGCTCATCTGCATGCAACATACTCCGTCTTTTTTGAAAGGCAACATTTAAAGATGCTGCCAGGAGCCACGCACTGGAATCATTTATATTCCACTCCAGCTCTCAAAGGAAACACCTTGCAGGATCCGAGTCAACTTCAAACGAAATCTAGCACAAAGTTGTAGAGAATGGAGTGGCGTTTTCAATGGTTCAAACCGCTGTGAGGAAAATAGAGGAAGGGTGGGAGTCTTTGGGCTATAACATGTAGCACCCCACCAGCCTGCTGTTGGAGCAGAATGGGCAAAAAAAAAAAAAAAAAAAAACAGTTTGATTTGAGGTCTTTATTCTACATGCGATGAACGTTCTTGGGTAGTAGCATTACAGAAAATAAGAGCGCATAAGGGACTTTTGAGCTTTAAGTCATGTTCTGATGTTGTTACCTCATCAAAAACATGTCTGAATTTATATTTTGTTTCATTCACATGTGTTTGAGTGCTCTGGCATTATTAGCCTGTCTACATCTCCAAAGCTAAAAATGCTCTGTTCCACCTTGTGATGTCATGAAGTCGGAGCTTTCAAGCTAACAGCCAACTTTTAGCTTTTGTTCAGTAGATCAAAACACAACTGGGCAGCAGAACTATAATTAAAATAAGAACTTATGTATAAATGTAATATGTAACTAGATGATTACAGTTATCACCATACTGTATGCAATCTTTTAGCACCATTTCCAGATTTTACTAATAAGACTGCACTGAGGCAGTGGCTGTCCATTGGCAGTGTTCAGTTGTGTAACTTCAGATAGCGTTACGCCTATACATCTTTCCCCATGAGCCTTCATATTTTCATTTGCACACAGCGAGCAGTGCTCTTTCAGAAGATAGAAGGAAAATACATCACGCAGCACAAGAACACATATATCTGATACATTTTCCAAGCAGACCAAGATAAAAGGGTTCAGAGCTGCAGAAGTTTCTCAAGTGTAAAACTTATGAATGTTGAAGATTCTCTGCATAATGATCAGCTTCATTTGAATAGCAAAAATAAAAAGGACACTGAACTTGCATAATAATTACCACTGGCCTACAAATAGCATTATTTTATTATCAACATACTTCCAAGTAGGGCTGTACTCAAAATATCGATACGACAATATATCATATATGTATCGATACAGAGATGCATAGTTTGATACTTTTAAACAATATAAATGCATCATAAACTGACAGGTTATAAGCTACCTGCTCACTACTACTCACTACAATAATTCCTTCTGTGTTAAGGACGACTCTCCGCAGATCTGAATTGTAATGTAGAATAGTGTTGTGCTGCTTGTCTCCCTTGTGATAAATAGGCTTAATCTATACTGTGGAACATTCTATACGAAGCAATAATATTTCCATGGAGCTTCTCTACATGGAAATATCATAGCTTTGTCTCAAGTGGTGGACTCCACTAGAAATGTTATGCAGTGCCCCTTTAAGGGACAAACATGTATGGTATCAAGGTCTCATATCGTGTATGTATTGTGTCATAAGGTACTTGGCAATACACAGCCCTATCTCCAAGTATAACATACTTAGGAGCAAATTCTGTTCTAAAATGTTTTAATGGCTGAGTGGGAAAAGGTGTCTTACCCTATGCAGGTGGGGGGAGAGTCTCTGCCTCAAGTGGAGGAGTTCAAGTATCTCGGGGTCTTGTTCATGAGGGAGAGGAAGACGGAGCATGAGATTGACAGGCGGATCGGTGCAGTGATGCAGTCGCTGTATTGGACCATTGAGGTGAAGAAGGAGCTGAGCCGAAAGGCAAAGCTCTCGATTTACTGATCAATCTATGTTCCTCCCCTCACCTATGGTCATGAGCTGTGGGTAATGACTGAAAGGACGAGATAGCGGATACAGGCGGTCGAAATGAGTTTCCTCTGTAGGGCGCTCCCTCAGAGATAGGGTGAGGAGCTCAGTCACACGAGAGGACCTCAGAGTAGAGCCGCTGCTCCTCCACGTCGAGAGGAGCCAGCTGAGATGGCTCGGGCATCTGTTCCAGATGCCTCCTAGACGTCTCCCTTGAAAGGTGTTCCGAGCATGTCCCACCAGAAGGAGGCCCCAGGGAAGACCCAGCACATGCTGGAGGGACTATGTCTCTGGGCTGGTCCGGAAATGCCTTGGGATCCCCTCGGAAGAGCTGGAGGAAGTGTCTGGGAGTCCTGTGACCCGGCCCAGGATAAGCAGGAAAAAATGGATGGATGGCTAAATGAGTGGGTGCACCACCATGTAAATCTATCTAATGTTGTCCAGGAAAGCAATGTTTCTGTGTATATGTAGGGTTGCTGATGAATCACCACTGATAATTGAAATAAATGTCAACTAATTTAGTAACCAAATAACAGGCTCCAAAACCTGTCATAAGTTGAGAGAAGAGGTTTTATGACTTAGACGGAGCTGTAATACATGAAAATAACATTGGGAAATGTAAATCTAATGTGATTATAACAATATTTTTGCCTGTGCACAGACTGCACCAGGCTGTTCTCAAGTAGCTTCACTCCAACTTTATCTGGGTCAAAATCTCATATTCACAGACCTTTTGTGTTCAAGTAAACAATGAATATAAAAATGGTGCAGATGAATCAATTAAGAAATAAATAATTAGTACCTCGCTGACATAGATCGCCACATCTTCTTCTTCGTCTGTCCTGTAGCACAACGTCAGCCCCAACTTCTCCTGGCTGTTGAGTCGGCACAGCTCCACTTCCTGTCAAAATCAAAAAGAACAAGTTGTGCCAAACCTCAAGAGACCAAAGAAAAAAACACACACCACAAATTTGGCTAAAATTACATCACCCCAAACAGACAGAAAGAAATAGTTAAACTCATCTGCACATGAAAGTCAAAGTTTGTATTCATTACAATGGCTGGCCAAACTCTGGGGTCTGTTGGACTGAACATCAAATAGGCGCATTCTACAGACCCAACAAAAAAGTCCAACTTGTTTTCGAGACGTTTATTGGGTGTGGATAGCTATTTTATTTATTTATTTTTTTACTTTTGTTTGATCATGAAAGGCATTCTCAGCTCGCACAGTCTGATCGGAGAGAGCTTTGATAAGTGTCAGAGGACCTTCCCCGTGTTTTTTCTTTCAAGCCAGTGCCAAGTCACAAAATATTAGGCCGTAAATAAACTATAATTATGCTAATGCTGCCAGATAGGGTGCGTCTTTGGTATTCATCTCTCTCCCTCTGGTACAGAGAAGAAAAACATTGACTCGCAGATCAGTGATAGAGTTTCCCATGAGCCCAACGCAACATAGTTTAGTACCCAAGTGTCAATGGGAGTAATTTTTGTAGGTATAAACAAACAAGTAATCCTTCATATTTAATGCATTCTGTTCCTTCATTTTACATGCCATGCTATGTGGATTTTTAGTGATTTGGGTCGTGTTTAATCTTGCTTTTTGTAGTTCTTTTAGTCTTTCAATAAACTAAAGTGTATTCATTTTAAGGAATTTAATATTGTAAGAATGCAAAAATTACTCACGGGTAACAAATCTAATGCCGATTTATTCTCAGTTACAAAAAACACTGGACACGATGGTCAAGTTATTTATGTTATAATTTGGTGCTTTTGGTCCCATGATGATTATCCAATTAGAAATCAGAATAAGCTTTACATTTAAGTTGCCAGTTTCAATGCTGAAATCCAATTGGTTTGAATCTAAAACGCCTCTGTCTGCCCTAAATCGTTACTACCTAAACTTGGCAACCCAGCTTCAATTGTGATTATTGTAGTACCTTTTTAAAACAGTAAGAGGTGAGGCTACAGTTCCTTTATCAGTGTTGTAATTCAGTACATTCAGTGTGACAAAAATATATTCTACATTTGGGTATTTTCTTATTTTACAGTGAGATGCGGCCAGTGTCAGGTTTGGATTCTTGTTTTGACTTTTAGATTGAGCATCCAAAAACACTCTTCCACACAAATGGATTCTAATTACACAAAGTTCTTTGCCATGCTTCCAGTGTGTACTTTCTTTTCCAATTTTCTTCAAGTTCCAAAATTGGTTTGTCAACACAATTGGATCCAAGAGAAAATTGAAGTTCTGGTGAAAAGTGCAGCCAAAACTCTATTTTCCAATCCCAGCCATAGCTCGCCGACAGTTAATGAAGATGAACCACTTTGCACTCTCATTTTCCCACAGTCCAGGCTCTCCCCAGCACCCAAAACATCAGCTCTGCGCCCAAACATATCAAGG
This sequence comes from Odontamblyopus rebecca, assembly GCA_030686955.1. Lineage (NCBI taxonomy): Eukaryota > Metazoa > Chordata > Actinopteri > Gobiiformes > Gobiidae > Odontamblyopus > Odontamblyopus rebecca. The sequence continues at coordinate 24,829,915 of CM060659.1, forward strand.
GCGTTGGGGTGAATCAAGTGTGAAATGGCCTCTCCACCAGAGATCTTCATTAGACCAGAAACAGCCGAGTGAAGAGAGATGGAGCAGGCAGAAAGACATGGCGTTTGGGCGGCGGTGGCTCAGGCTCAATGGGGCAGCGCCACAGAAACACAAAGACACATGTCCTAGATTACAGATGTGTGTGCTGTATACTTTTGTCTGTAGGGACTGCACAATAATTGCACTATTGTACTATTGTAGTCTCACAATAACAGAATCAGAATTTATGGAATAACAATTTGGAGACACCTATTTTATTTTCATGATTATTTACATAGTACATTGTCACTGAAGGCATCAAAAGTATGAATTAACACATAAGGAATGTGGGAAACAAAATATAACAGGTTTTAGAGTTTATATACACTCTTCAAAGCTCCCCTTTGCTTTAATCACTACTTTGGACCTTCTTGGCACTAATGCACCCTGACAAGGCACACAAAACAATTTCAGGGGACTTCATCATTAAGTTAACTGAAAGAAGGGCAAAGGTTTGTAGCACTGTTAACAAATCTGAATCTAAAATATACAACATACTAAACTTTTTCTCGATAATTCCATACACCTTGCTTCATACAGAATATTTGATGTCTTCAATATATATCTGAAATATAGAAAGTAACACAAAGAAAAAAACATTGAATGAGATGCAGTGGCGGCTGGTGAATAGAGGGCGCAAGTGCGCCGCACTCCCTAACTTAACCTCGATTTAAAATATTAAAATTAAATTATGTTATAAATTAAATTATAAAGTTATTTTGTATTAGGCTATATGTTTAATATTTTGTTTAAAACTGAATGTGTATTTGCATAGACATATTTTTATCATGTTAAATGTGCTCAGATGGCTGTATTTGAGTCATGTGTTGCATTTGAGTGCGCACAGTCTCTGCACTCCAATGGAGGTCTATGGAGCAGGCTGAAACATTCAGAAAATTTGACGACCTGACGTTGCTTCTGCCCATTAGTTTGCATTAGAGCTCTCAAAAATGTCCTAGTGCGCAGTGTGGGGGTGCACTCAAATCAAATGATTGGTCTTTACAAACATCCAACAGGCTAACGCTAATGCTACAGGCTAATGAATGGAGAACTACAGAGCTGTGCGCTATGGCCGCTAGCTACTTTTGCCTAAACTGAAACAGGAGAGCGGGAGGAGAGACCTAAAACATGGGACACACTGACACAGATCGCGACCCTGGGCACTCACCGCCGGGACTGCGACAGCTGCTGCTGCTGGCAGGGCTGTCGCTGCTGGGACTGGGGATCTCCCTGCCACCGGAGGGGCACTTGCTGCTGGAGCTGGGGAAGTCGCTCGCTGCCTTGTTGTTTCTGGGCGTGAAAGTTTGACCTGGGTGTAGCGCAGAGGGCTTAAGTCCACCCGGTGCCCTGGTGCTAATATGGACTGGTGTAACTTTCAGACTGAAGTGGGAAATGGGATTAAGAGGAGTTTTAGAACCAGCTCATGCACTCAGCTCCAGGACCTTGTCTCGTGGACCTGACTGGACCGGGACATATTGGAGACAGAATCAACAGGACAGCGGATAGAGGACACACTTGGCATTGGTCCTCTGGAGAAGGTAAGAGGCTTATTTTCGTTTGTTTGGAGCAAATCTGAGGACGGCGCCTCACAGGTAAACAGTGTTACAGTGTTAATAGGTAAATGCGTAAATGAATAAGCGACGGAGCCGCTCCGGTGTTCTGCCGTTTGCTGCTGCAGCGCTGATGCCGGGATGTGACCTGAGCCTCATTTTTGCTGCATTTTCATGACGTTACAGGGGTTGGTTGTCAGGACTGTTTGTGAGCGCTGTGTTACGTTGTGTCGCTGGGATTGGATGTGAGCAGTTGGATCAGGTTGTGCTGCTGCATAAAGTTTGCGCTTGGCTGTGCATTTTGCTCTAGGTAAAGTTCAGCCAATAGTGACTAAAATGACTGTCTGCTTCTGGCATTTATTATAGTTTTATATAGCCTACACATAATACATATATTTATGATATATACTTATAACTTTGACTTATGCGCCCCCCAAAGATTTATACCACCAGCTGCCACTGATGAGATGGTGTGTCCAAGCTTTTGACTGGTAGTGTAGGCCATGATCCTTTGCTCTATTTCAGTGCAGACTACATCAATAAATAACTGTTCACAATTTTGTTAGCCTCTCAAAAATATTACAATAAATATGGATTCTGAGATCATTACATCTCTACTACAGTATTTTTCACACGCATCAGCTGGGTCATGTCTTTGAAAAACTAGGCTAAGAAAAAAGCCCAAGTGTGGCATTAAATAGCAACACCTGCCAGCACTGACTACATGTTGTAAGATGTTTATACCTTTCTAGTTGTTCAAACACAGCTCTCTCTCTTCTTTCTGCCGTTTCTTTTCTCTCTCTCAGGCTGATCATTGAGGTGTTGTGTGCGTGGGGGGCTAAGGGCTGCTGAACACTCTTCCATGCACAGTTCGTATTAAATGCACTCTACTGGAGAAAATAGAACATCTAAAGAAAACTGCACAAACATCACCAGAGCTTTGGGTTTTCATCTTCAGTGGCAGCTGATATTGCTCCACGATCAAAAGATATGTGCTTGCAAATGCTTTGTCAATGTGTTTACATATTTAAATCCTAAAAATAAATGGAACATGGGTGGGCGATATGCCAAAAAAAATCTTTTTTTTTTAAGGATTCATATACACTTAGTATCTCTATAACGATTTTCCGAGTTCAGACTCGATGGTTAATTCAATCTGTCCCTTTTTCCGAGTCTTAGGGAGGTTGACCAATAAAAAGAGGTCATCATATCACTTACTTAGGATCAGAATACACACTCCTTCAATACTATCTGAAGATATGAGTCTGGCCACTGTTCAGATGGGTGTGATTGACAGGTGGATTAGCCAATCAGGAACACGCATGGTCCATTCATATCAAAACAAATACGGATGCTTAGGAGAAAAAAAAAGAAAAGAAAAAAATAACACAGAGGGCTGAAAACATTGTAGGTTTCTGAAGAATCAATGAATGAAGCACTAAAATAATAATCTGAGATGGGAGAAATGTCATTTACTTCAAAATCATGGGTGAACAATGAGCTTGTTTGTTTCATGCATCAATGAAAAAACAAAAAAAAACCTGATTGCATCTTTGGTTCTGACTTGTGACCAGTCTGATATATCCCTCTGTATAAAAAAAGCACAGATAACATTCTGGATTTTGCCCGGCAACCTTGTAACTATATCCCCCAGCCCTAACAAGATAAGAACATGTGTACCGACAACATATAAATGCTTTATGTTTATACAATACAATGTACGATCTTACAGTTTTTTTACATGGACAAAAGTAAACTAAACTGTATGATAATGTAAATTCAAACAATTTGGGGGTTCAAAATATTTAAAGCCCAAACATGCCTTGAAGCTGTTATGTGCCGCACTCAAGCAATAGCCAATGGCAGAGTAACTGTTCTATGTTTTTCCTTATCTGCCGAATATGTGTCTAATGTTGTAAAGTGCTTTTAATCTGAACCTGAGAGCAATTTTTATTCTGAAAAAGTTATAAAAAGTAAAAGTAGTTTCAAATGCAACAGCCAAACACTAAAGCACTACTATAACTATACTTTTTTCACACTAGTTTTGGTAATTAACAAATGTTGACAGAAATAGACTTTATTTTATTTCTGACATTATGCCAGAACAACTAATGAGTTTTCAGTGCTTTTGTAGGTATTGTTTTTGCACATCTCTGGTTTAATGATGCAACAAAGCAGCCAAGGACGCAAGTGCCGTAACAGAGAAATGGCACCTCGCATGTGAAGTTGTTTTGATGTTAACTGTAGGAAACATCTTTGAGACATCTAAAAATAACTGCCCTGATGAATTACAAGGTGTGAGTAGCTTCCATATCTACCCCTACAAGACGAAAACAAGCCTGGAGTTATTTCTGACTAATTAATGCCTGGATGGAGCTGAAGACCTGTGGCTAAATGATCAGAGAAAATGGATTGCAACCATTAAGCCATGTTGGATGAAAACCATTTTGTGTATTTTGCCAATGTGCACACACACAACTTTTTTCCCACCAGATGTTCTTTTTACTTTCTTCTGATACTAAAACACCCACTCGCACTTCACAGTAAAAAGACTGTCTGAAATCCATTACCCATCTTGGTTTGGTTAGGGACTGTTCCTGAAGCTTTCAAAGCCCTGTGCCGAAAGAGCAGAGCGACTGGAGTGTGGTGACTAAGGGCTGAGTAAATTAATGGCCGCCATAGAGTATTTAGGGGAAGATGGCTTCCCACCATTAAGGCACACTACTGTAAATGCTATCATAATAATCAGGCCTTTGATTAAGTGAAAAAGCTGTTGCAAATGCACTGCATGTTGGCCGGTATGTTGGTAAAAAGGGGAGCACTGCAAGACTAGAAATGCCAGTGACTTCTAGGACTGAAGGGAATGTGGGACCAAGAAATGTACATTTATTTTTCAGGTAGGGGTGGAAAAAAAAAAAAAACCTTCATGGAGCCAGATCACGATTTTGATTTGACCATGATTCATGTTAAGTTATCTTCATAGTTGTAAATAGTCATCTGATTCTTCTAAAAGTGCACACTCAAAGGTCACTCAAGTTGGTGACCAATGGAAAGAGTCAATGGGAAAAAAGTGCATTAAACTGAAAATGACTGATTTACAGTGAGACAAAAATTGCAGACTGTCAAAGTAATCAGACAATGAGAACATTTTTATCAGGACATCGCCCTGCCCTTTGAAAAATATTTATTCTAGTAAAGGAATTTCAGGCATTTTAGATTTAAATGTTAACACAATATTTTCTCAACCAGTGTTTCAATTATGGACTATAAAGAAGTGGACTAAGGGAGTGTGTAAGCGCTCGGCTCTAGTCAAATGAAGCTCATGAGGCTGGCAGTTAATTTTATGACCAAAATAGCTAAATCAAAACACCAGGATCATGTAAAGTTGGTTAATACGAACCAAAATGACAAGTCTCACAGCAGTAATTACAGAAAGAGGGGTGACAAGTTTTCATTGTAAAGTCAAGTGGCCAGTTAGTGTCCATACAGTATCCATACAGTCTATGAGTTGAATCCTATGGTAAAGTGGATTCATGTTTTTATATCTTGTACCACTCATGGTGTATTCTCTATTCTCTGGTGTATACTCTACAAAGTCTATGCCCCAAGCAGTTTGAGGACAATAAAGCAAAATATTCAAAAGTATTGCACTTATAACTAGGCTTAATATAGTCAATCCATATATAGTAGAAAACTGTCTCACAAGTTGCTCTCACTCAGTCCCTGCAGCCCTGACCAGTGTATTATGACTCATTCTAATAGCTGTAAACACGACTCTTAATACTCAACTGGGGAGCTTTAATTGCAAACCTTTTAAGTGTGAAAAGCGCCTAAACTTTTAAATATGACCATGGTCCATGGTCAGTTTTGTTATCCTTTTTTTAGATTTATAATAATAATAATAATAATAATAATAATAATAATAATAATAATAATAATAATAATAATAATAATAATAATAATAATAATAATAATAATAATAATAATAATAATAATAATAATAATGATAATAATGATAATAATAATAATGATAATACTACTACTACTAATAATAATAATAAGAAGAAGAATAAGAATAAGAATAATAAGAATACTCAAAGACGCTTTACAGAGCATTATTCATTCACTCCATGAGTGGTGATAAACTACTATTGTAGCCACAGCTGCCCTGGGACAGACTGACAGAAGCGAGGCTTCACCATCATCACCACCATCACTCACGCACACACCACTTTCATACTAGGCAACGTGGGTGATGTGCCTTGCCTAAGGACACAACAACAGATTTTGTGATGGCGCCCCCCTGTGGCACCTGTGGAAATTCCCAGTGGTCTCCCATCCGGTAAAAGTTCTGGAAATGTATCAAACTAATATAACACTTGCAGTTTAGTGTGGATAAATGAGCTAATTATACGGTGCTAAATGTTTAAAACTTTGCATGAAATTGGTGGAAGAACAAAACTAATTAATCCATCCTCTACTTATCCTAAAAATGGATTATGGGTACAGTCGGTTTCATCATTCAATTTCACATTCTTTTTACTTTTCACTAGTGGCACTTTGCAGTAAATAATTGGTGGTTTTCAGATTCGAGAAGATGTGCGATACTCCCAGATGGGGGTTAAGGGCCATACTCTTATAACAGTATTCATAAGATTATACTTTGCAGGCACTGCAGATGGAAACTAGCTATTTGGCTATAATCTGGTACAGAACTTCTCTGCTTTTTATGAGCTTAATGTCTCTGTACATTTTCCCTTCTAATAAAGACTAAACTAATCTACAAGGTAAATTCACAAATGTTTAAAGGTCCTATATTATGCAAAATTGACTCTTGTGTATTTTAAACCTTGTTATAATGTTGTTATAATGTTGTTACTGCATCAACAAAAACAAAATAGGGTTGTCTATATTTCCAAAGCTCAAAATGCTCTGTTCCACCTTGTGATGTCATGTAGAGGTCATTTTCAACAGTTACCGTTTGCCTTTTGTTCAGTAGAGATCGTGAGGTGTATGTTTTAAAACACAGTAGACCACTTCCTGTATTACCACATGACATCACAAGGTAGAACAGAGTGTTTTCACTTTGAGAGAAGAATTCAACCTAAATATGCAGGGTTTGTGGGTTAAACAGATGTGAATTAAACCAGGTATCCAGGTATCTTTTTCCACCATTAGGACAGAGATCAGAAAAGAGTAATATGGGCTCTTTAATCTGATCATTTATATTATTGACTAGATCCAAGGCATTGCCATATAATAACCAAAATCTGTATTTAACCACTATAAATTTAAAATGCCTCTGTATTAAATCAGTTTACAGAAAGATGTGGTCTCATCTGAAACCCAGCAACACAGGCCAGCAGATGTTTTTTTTTTTTCTACAGTGAAATTATAAAAACATGTGTACATTTTGGGGGTGAAAATGCTTCTCCCATCAGAAGTGAGTCTGATTGAGAGGCTCGGAGAGAGTGTAGTACTGTCTAACAATAGGTATATAGAGAAATGCATTTTCTCCATTCTCCTCTGTTCAAAGCAGCTGTAAGAGACCGTCCCCGCTCCCCCGGCAGCTCGCTCAGTTGACATACAGTAAGTGGGGTTGCATTAGTGCACAGTCTAACTCACAGAGCATGAAATAAAATATGGTGGCGGTTACAAAGCATAATAGGATTTGTTAATAGCTTCCATATATTATATTTGCTCAGATTTGACACTGGGGCTGTGAAAATCTCTTTAGAAAACAGCTTTTCACAGCAGGAGGAATTACTGAGAGCAAATCAAAGGAGAGAAAACGAGCTAAAATTGTTTTGCAAACTAGTCTAACGTTCAATATGCAGTACTGTGTAAAGATAGTAAAATCAGTGAAGTGATAAGACAGTGATGCTTAGCTCATGCATTTTCAATAATATATGAAGTAGTATTGTATTGTTGGAATTTTTAATTTCCTATAGTTCCAACATGGACACAACTAATTCTGTTACTGTTGACATTTATTTTTACCTATGGGGATGTGCTAATCATGTCTAAAAATGTAAAAATGTCTGCAAAATATACCCACATTTTTAGCAAACTTTGTCATTTGGGCTGTTTTTAGTGCATTAGTAGTCATTATGACCCCATGGATGTCCATTCAGCGGTAACTACGGTACAAGTAGGCTACATAACACTAAAGAGAAACCTAAAATACATCTGTTTTCTCTGTCAACTAGTTTCACAAAGGTCTATATGCACTTCTCGATATGTCCATCCAGGTACTACACATAATCCTCTTTAGCTTTGGATATCTGACAAAATTGGGCATTCTCAAGGTGGTACGACTACAATATGTTGAGCGTGCATCTCTTCAGATCTCACACTCATAGTAAATACTCCTTTCCTGCCTCAGATATCCAGAGACCTGTAGATATCTCCTGTCTCCCCCAGTCAAGACAAAGTTACAGTCAAAAACTCATACATACCTTATTTGATAGATCCTATATTTTTTATCTTTTTATTTTATTCTATTATTTATTTAATCAGATCTTATTTCATTTAATTTTGTCTTATTTTATTTTGTATATATTTCATCCACTTTGTTTTGAGACCATGATAAAGTTTACATTTTCTATCACAGATTACCCTGTATGTCTGCCTATCTGTGAATGTGTCAGATACCAACAAGCAGCATCACCATGCTGCAGTCACACCTTCCCTGTTCAGTCTTCATGCCAGAAACGTGTTACAGCACCTGATCCTCACCTCTCCAACATGGCAACTCTATCTTTCTCCACAGCTGTCGGATCAGGAAGCAAATCTCAGGTAAAGTATGGATGTCTGTCACAACCCCCCCCCAACAACAAAAAAAAAACACAAAAAAAAACCATGATGGCGTTATGATTATTACGGAGAAAGTTGTCAAGCTGTCTGCAGGGCGGCCAATCATCTGTCACAACTGTCCCCTTGAGATGAGCTGGGAGAGTCAATTACAGTTTGTGCTGCTGCTAAATGTTAGGGATCATTAAATATGGAGGGGAGCTGGAAAGGGAGAGTGCAAAAGACATTTTGATTTCAGCTTGTGGTGCTTGTATTACCAGGTGTACCATTAACATTCAGATTTACCAGGTGGAGCTGCTGGAAATGAGGAAGGCATATTCTGCATATTCTAGCTCAGGAAATACGCAAAGTCCTTTTCCTAATACCTCGCCTCATACTAGAAGTGATAGCGGCTCGGTCGGTGATACATATCCACCCAAAAGCCACAAGGTTAGCGGTTCAATCACCCCCACACGGAAACAGATTAGGCTGTATATATAAATGGACATAGCAAATCCGCTGGCCGGCGCATTACAAATAGTAAATGAGCATGGGCGCGCTTCTGGCTCCATCGACTCTGGCTTCAATTGACTTAACGTTGAAAAATTGTCACCTCTTGCTCTGTAATTGCTGCAGTGAGCCTCATTATTTTGGCCTTAAAATGTTCCTACATGATCCTGATGTTTTAATTTAGCTATTTTGTTTGTAAATAAATTCCTGTTCCTAATATGAAAGATGGAATACTCGAAATTCACTCCTATAACAGCTGCCCTCGTGACCTTCATTTGACTGGAGCCGAATGCTATGGGTGACGTCACATTCCCTTCCACTTCTACCATCCCTTTTTTCATGTACTTCAGTAAGATGAGGTTTGTCACAGTATAGTATTATTGTAAAAGTATATGTATATCGTTTGTTTGAACTACAGCAAAATGACCTTGGTCTGTTTTTCACTTTTGAGAATGGTTCAAATTGGGTACACGGCTTTTACATCTCAATAATAGAAACTTGAATAAAAAACATTATTTCCTGATAAACATTTTGGAAATTGGACTAAAAGCATTTCAATGACCCAAACTACTTACCCTGAATATGTGTTATTGAGCCACACAACAGTTCACATTATTGATTTGGCCATCTTGCCAACAGAAAACCCACCCTACAATTTCTAACAAAACGCTTAATTTGCAAAAACATGATCATAATAATGATCATGCAGTTATTTCTGTTGTCTAATTTTCAATTTCAGGCATTTAAAGTTGAAGAACCCAGCTTTTTTTCTCTTAAGTTAGCAGTACGTTTTCAACCAAGAAAGCGTATTGTGAAAGCTGAACTTTACTTAGAAAATATTTTATCTGTAGAAATTTAAGAAAGAACCATGTGAGCCACTAATTTTGGGCTGACAGCTGATTGGTTGTGCAAGAGCGGCCCACCCCTTATGTGAAATGAGGAAGTTGGCATTTAAATGTAACTACTTCATAGGTCTTACAAACGCTTTGGTGCATCGTTAGTATTCCCCTGCACAATTTTCTTGGCCACTGGCACAGCTTTAGAACAGCTTTTTCAAATAGAAAGGTGAAGCAGAGGGGGCCACCAAAGGGCAACCAATCAACTCTGAACGCAAAGGGTCACATAGTGACTCAGACAACTCTTTCTCACAAGTTCACAAGTTTGTGAGCAGTAAAATTGTTTAGAATTGGATGAAAACAGCATGTGGTACTTTGATTTTGTCGCAGCTTTCTGTTTTTATAGTACAAAACAAGATTTACTAATTTATAAGAAAAAGTGGTAATGCAGCTTTAAAGGGCCTAAAAATATATATTTTGTTATAATGTTGTTTACTCATCAAAAATATACCCAGAGTTGTATTTTGTTTCATTCACATATGTTTAAGCACACAAATCCTGCATATTTAGGCTGAGTTCTTATTGTCTGTTCTACCTTGTGATGTCATGTGGTAATACAGTGCTCGGCTCATTACGAGTGTAGTTCTCCAGAACTACATGCGCTATCAAAAAAATTCCAACAGTTCCTAAAAGCAGAGAAGTTGCGCTTTCTACCCATATAGAGTTATTACGGTAAATTTCGGAGCCTGTAATATCGAGTGCAGAGTGGCGGAGATTTGGAGAGAGCAGCGCTAGTGGTTTTTCTGTGCTTTTTCATTTTTTTGTGTGTGTTTTTGTGTTTTTCTTCTCTTTCAACTGTTATTACACATTAATACACATACAGTAATGTTGAACAACTGCCAGATATTGAAAGCTGAACTCATCTTGGTAAAACGGGGGAAAAGCACTTACTCCTCTGACATTTTCTAACATTTTTTAAGTCAAAGGAACAAAAAAAAAAATCAAGGCGGGATTTTGATGCATGGGCTGAATGGGTTAAACTGACCTTTACTACAATTATTTGGATAACCTCAGCTCTGGAATTTCCAAACTCAACTGCAGAAAAGGTAAAATGCATCTGTGAATATGAAAACTACCACTATATGGCATCACAAGGTGGAACAGAGCAGTCTGAGCTTTGGAGATGTAGACAGAAACAAAATATAACTCCAGGCATGTTTTTGACAAGGTTTTAACATTATAACATTTGCGTAATATAGGACCTTTAAGTGAATCCACTGTTGCCCATACCTCGTACTCAAACTCCTCTGGTCTGTCTACATCAGCTGCTCCTGGGGAGAGGTAGGCCGTCCCATCGTAGTACTCCTGGTCCATCGTGTGCAGAGAGTGGCAGCTGTCAGAGGAGCAAACAGACAGAGGAGACGTTAACATCACCGCTTCTTTTAAATCCTTCCCCCCTTATTTTGTCTTGGCTGGGTAGAAGAAAGGATTTGTCAAGGGCTTTCACTTCTGCTCGAGTGTGTGCGGTAAAAGTACAGCCCCTTGTTAATAACGGCATATTATTTACTTCATGTACTTGACAGCCTGTACCCCCACGTCTTGCATGTTTGTCAAATGTGCGTCGTTCATAACAAAAGGAAATAGCAGCGTGACAAAATGAGCAGCTCCCACACACAAAAAGATGACAATGAACTTCTACTCTGAATTTCAGTAGTTAAGATCTTGTGAAGACCGACAAAAATACTAAAATGGCATAAAGTTTGACATTTTCAATTATTAAGGGGAGTTTTATCTGGCCTTGGTACGCTCAAAGATATACTGAAGTGTAAATTGTAATGTGATCCTTAACAGTATTATGCATTATGTAAAAGTAGACGTAACTTTTCTCTGCTGTTATCTTGTCTCCATGAATATGTTATTACTTTGCCTGGAATGTTCCAGAGAATGGCATTACACTCATTTTGCATTCATTCAATTACATGTTTTTATTGCAACAAATGAAAAATGTTCTCTGAGTTAGGCTTGCCTCTTCACAGATCTGGCCTTTAACTGAGCCTTGTGGCGTCAGCTGCCTGTCTCCATGGAGATTAATATCGTATTGTGGAACATTTCAGCAAAACAATAACTCTACATGGAGGCGAGCAGGTGACATATCCTACACCAGTAAAATGACACCTTTAAGGGTCCTATGTTACACAACACTGACCCTTGTGATTTTTATGCCTTGTTAGAATGATGCTGACTAGGGATGGGCATTTGATTAAATTGTCTTAATCAATCATCGGGAAAATTTATGATCGATTTTCGATTAATCATTAAAATTTGATATTAAAATTATCATCACAGTTATTACTATTAATACTACTATATGTCACGTTGGAGATACTGTGTATACATGCGAAACCGGGATACTCAAAAAAACCCGATCATACCCGAGACACTGATGTGCAGGTAAACGCCCTCATTGGGGGATATAGTGATCTCCAAGGAGCCAGAACCGAGACGTGGGACTGTGGGGCCGCAACTCCAGTGTTTGCGCTGTGAGACGCAGCCTCGACTCCTTACGCTACGTTACGTACAGCAACCTACGTTCGGTTTGTCAATTAAAATGATCTTTTCTTAAACATGATCGACAAAATTCTTAATGATCAATTATCGATTCATCAACTAATCATGCCCATCCCTAATGTTAACATACTTGGAGTTTTGTTTTGTTTTATTCACACATGTTTGAGTAACCCTTTATTAAATTATACAAAGCTCAACATACTGTGTGCCACCTTGTGATGTCATGAAGTGGTAGTTTTTAAGTTAACAGCTACCTTTTAACATGTGTGAATAAACCAAAACACAACTCCAGGTTTCTGATGAGGAAAAACATTATAACATAGATGAAAAAATAGTGTAATATGGGCCCTTTAAGATCTGCATAATATAATGCAGTACAAAGGGAAATAAAGAGTTTATAATTGCCTCTAAAAAAGACTTTGTCAGTGCAAAAACAATCCGATAAAATGTTCCCATATTTTCTTGTAGATCCTTACAATTGCAATCCTCACCTCCATCTTGAGCACCATTACGCACCATTTTACATCTCTCTAATGTTGTTTACTGAATTGCACCTGTTGTCAGACAAAGAGAAGTAAATTATATGGGAATTTTATGGATCGCATTGATTACAAGTGAGCTGAGGCCTGAGGCAGCAGTAGCCGGTTATTGTGGCCAATGTGTAGCCTTGTTTATTAGCCCATTCCATATAATCACCTTGTAAAGCTTGTGTGACTCAGAAAAAATTATGAAATGTACCTTCATTTAGTGGATGAAGACCCGTGGGGGATAGTTAGATTAGACTGCATATCCTTTGACAATAACACATATTCGAAATGGCATTTTTGCTGCAATGAAAAATCCAGATGGAGAATTGGTGGATGCTTAAAGGTGCACTGTGTAACTTTTGATTGGGGGTCCACAGTATGACATAAAACTAGCTAAAAAATATCTAGAAAAACAGGCATTCTGATTGTGAGTGGGGTTGCCTCCACAGATCTGACCTTTAACTTGGTCTGGTTTGGTCGCCAGAAAAATAGAACGGTTTAATGCCATACTGTGAAACATTCCAGACAAGGCAAAAACATCTCCATGAAAAAAAGTTACACAATCCACCTTTAAACAAGTCCTGAAAAGACACAAAAACAAGAATTGTATGAAGGTATTTTAGATGTTTGTCACAGTTAGATTTAATTGTACTGAATCACTTTTTCTTCCTGTAATAAAACTGCTGCAATGTTCTCTTGCCTTGCACCCTGAGGACGAAGCCTAGATATTTCTTTGCTAAACTTTTCTCACACACGTTTTAGTCCTCCTTTGAGATGAAAGCAACAAAACAAAACGTTGGAAGGGGAAAATGAGCCATTTTTCCTGAAAAAAACCAAAGAAAAGTCTAAAAATATCTTAATGAACAATGTTACAGTATGATAATGAGAGTGGATTATGTAGGCTTTGAAGTAAGTTTGAAGATGTAATGTTTAATGTTGTGCTGATGTAATGTTTAATGTAATGCTGTCGATTCATTTTTATCATTTATTAATTTCCTCTAGTTGTTTCTGTTGAAGGTTATACATGAAGATTACTCCTGCTACTATAGAGCTTAAAGGCCCATATTACACCATTTTCTGATCTATGTTATAATGTTGTTTCCTCATCACAAACATACCTTGAGATGTGATTTGTTTCATTCACACATGTTTGACACACAAACCCTGCGTATTTAGGCTCAGTTCTTCTCTTAAACGGAAAACACTCTGTTCCACCTTCTGATGTAATGTGGTAATACAGGAAGTGCTCTGTGTGTTTTAAACTCCATGCGCCTTCACTAGAATGATTTGGATAATTTCAGCCCTGGAATTGCCAAGCTCTACTAAACAAAAAGTAAAACGTAGCTGTTAGCTTGAAAACTATGGCTTATTTTTGTATTTTGAGCTTTGGAGATGCAGACAGTCTAATAATAAAGGGTTATTCAACCATGTGTGAATGAAACAGAACTCCAGGTATGTTTTTGATGAGGTAACGAGATTCTAACATGGCTAAAAGCTTCACAGGAGTCAATTTAGTGTAACATAGGACCTTTAGGGTGCACTCATACTAGGAGTTTAGAACCGTGCTGTGCTCAAGCATGATTGTGTAGGATTCTATGGCTGCACTCACACCTGCACAACTGAACAGGGCCATGGCCCGATGACGTCATCACATAATGCTTTTATTTACATGTCACGTGGCAGTGCTATTGCTTTTAGCGGAGAAAATAGTCCAGCGGCATAAAATATATATTAAATAGTGAGGCAGGTATGAGTTCTGCTGCGATACACACGCCTCTGTGAGTTTATGGATATAATAACAGCATGAAGGAGTGAGGACAGTCAGAGACGAGGCTGTAGAACTTTTGTCACCATCCAAAGTCCTTATTGAAGGTAAGGTATATTTCATATTTCACTATAATTTGGTGTTTTTTCAATATCTGGTACATTTATTCTGCCATTCACTTGTTTATCAATGTCAACAAGTGAGCCTAATTTACAGTAAACAAAATGATTGAAACACTTTGCAGAACACTTCCTTCTTATTAATTAGCAGCTTTCAGTATGTCCTCTATCTGCCAATGACGCAGAGGATGAAGGACGGTGAGGGGGTCCTTTATCAAATTCAAACAGTTTTTATTATTTCTACATAATTTACATAATTAGTCATTTATGCACAGATTAGCCTCATGATGCAACTTTATGATTTTGTTTCTTTCAATCCATTTACCTTTGTTAATGTAATACAGGATCTAACCAAGTACAATGTTTTTATATTCATTTTATCTTTCTTAAAGTCTTATCTAATCTATATGAACACTTGAATAGTATGTACATACACTGGTATACTTAAATTATCTATACTGCTCATGTAAATGCACTCACTGATCAAGCATAACTATCACTAGTATGGTGGTTACGGAAAAGAAGAAAGCAGGGGCACAGATCTTTACATCTTGTTACATGGTGGGATAGTTAGAAGTAGACATTACTTGCTTTACTGTGAAGTTTTTGTAGGTTTATGATACATCATTTGTTTGGGGATTCTTATTTTGAGATGATGCCGTTTTCTGTGATTGAATAGCATCAAACTGTGTATTATTCTTCACCCACAGCAATCTGTGGCCGACAAAATCCCTATTTGAAAACCAGATTAAAGATGATTTGTAATGCCTTCTTTGTCCATTTGTCAAAGATACTTATAAGTAGAGGACACTGTATGATCCACCACTATAATGCTTCGTGTTGTGTTTTTAGTACCTGTCTGAGAGCAGGAAGGGGCAGACATCAGGCACTGGGGGCGTGGAGGGGCGAAGCTTTGCCAGAGCCATGATGTGTTCAAAGGTGATGTCGGTCTGTGTGCACACGTCCACCACATGGATCTCCTGAGGGGAGCCGTGAGGGCGGCCGCTCGCCGTCCTGCGGATGACCTGCACCACAACAGGCTCCCGAGTGCTGCAGAAGGACGCCACCGCCTCGTCATGGCCGCACTTGGACAGCTCCTTCCCATTCACCTGCAAACAAATGGAAAGAATCACATTAAAGAGCATACTGTCAAACAATCATGGATGTGGTTAAAATGTTGAACTCATAAATTCATGAAATACAGTAAATTACAATTCCCTAATATTCCACTATGTTCAATCCTACAGCAATAGCACAACAGTTACAACTGTTTAACCAGAGATTTGGATTGTATATTTTAATTACATATTATTTTCACATAATAGAAAAATATTTATTATTTCATTGCACCAAATAGACCTGTAAGACATAATGATAATATAATGGAGCTTAATGTTTTTATGTAACAGATATAACAAACAAACCTGCTTAATCAACTCTTAAACTTTGGAAGTTCTCAAAATAAATTGCTTATGAAAAATCCAGGATACACAAAACATGTTCTTCCTGGGCTTTCATGAAAATCAAGTGCCATCCAAAAATACTGAGTATTATATTGCTAATTCTACGAGAAAAACACATCCCACCGACCAAGCACTACCAGCAAAACATTTGCAGGTAAATTTCTATTTAATTTTGGGTGTCAACAAAATGCAATAAAGGGCCAAATTAAAATGTTCCCAAGGAGAATATATTATAAATTCTGGAAACAGGCCCAACCCTGCTTTGCAGTGACATTATCTGAGGGCCAGATCAACACAGCCTCTGTTGGGTTCATATTTGTCCTCTTCTTCACAAATTGAACTGGCTTCTCTTCCCAGATTGGAAACCCTCCTCACTATTCAGCTGGCACATACAGAGAAAATCATTGCTTCATTTAGCGCCAGTAATTTCTTTGGAATAAGAAAGACCTGACTGTGGAATCCCTCAGAGAACATGGTTTGGTCCAAACGCTTGGAATCTAAGATAATGATTTAGATAACCATGAGAGGACAAAGAGAAGGAGATATAGCGCTAGGTAATTATAGCCACTATTGTGTTTAAATGTGTTTTGATCGAGGGCATATTGCTTAGACTGCTGAGAGGAACATTTATATTCAAAAAAATGTCTGGGGAATATACGTTGAACTATTAGAAAACTGCAACTAACATTAAAAGTGAAAGCTAAAAATGTAATTTATTTAATGAGAAGAAGTCCTCAGGGAACTGTTTGCATTGGTTTAGAGGCAGAGAAAACAGTACAGCTGGGCATTGCCAGTGATTAAAGTTGTAGAACTTCATATATTACTTTTTATAGATTCAGATTCAGAAAACTTTATTGATCCCAAAGGGCAATTCATTTGCAGCATTCTCAGAGCAGTTCTCACTTCTCACATGCACAGGAACACAGTGTGTCAGTCTGTTACAGACCACAAGTGGAACTTGATATAACAATATTCAGAAAACTGTACCCTTAAAATTATGCAATTTAATAGCAGAGGGCACAAAAGAATTTGAGAACTGGTTTGTCTTTCATAAAACCAATGAACTACAGCAGTAAGATAAATGTGAGACATTGGTATCAGCACGAAAAGAAAAAAAATCCATCAGACCATCCCCTACTCTTAATGGAAAGTGCGTTTAGGTTAGTAGTTTTTTTCTTTACATATATTCACTCTCTCCTGGGACTCCCGTTCCCTACAAAACCATATATTTCCCCATAACATAGCACATCCACCACACAGTGTCCCTGAGCTCCTGTGGTACCAGTTTGCTCCTCTGCCTCCTCACACGACCTTTGTTTAGAGCAGCGCTGCATTAATCACCAGTACACTACATAAACTGGGTCAACACTCCTCTTGAGTATCCGTGAAGCAATTTGTAGAAAAAAAACAAAACAGAGACTTCCTTTGTGCTTCCTTTGTACCCCCTAACTCTCTCCATCCTGCTCGAGAAACCTTTACAGCCAGTCAGCAGATATTAAACACTGCCGCATATACATTGGTTTTAATATTAAAGAAATGTAGCTATGCTAATAACTCAGGACCCAATTCCCAGGGCTTCCACTTGGGCAGCCATCTTGGAACAGGACTTGGAGCAGATAAATGAGGTGGTCTATAGTGTATGACAAGAGAAAAATGACCGCATTTCCCAGCTATCCCTTTGGTACAACCTGTCCAATCCACCTACTCTTCCTATATCCAATTTCTAACTACAATAAAACAACTGAACACAAAAACAGTGTTTTTTTTTTCAATCCAATGGTTTTCACGACAACCAGATGGAACAATTAATCCACCAATAAAATGCGGAATATTAAATAGCTTTAACTCTAGCACATGTGAATATGTGAATGGTGTCTTCCAAAGTAAATCCCTCACCACTCCTTTGTTCTGTTGTTTACACTCAAAGTCCTATCAGACAGATGGGAAAAGATGGCTGCAGCTTTCAAAATACTCTCGGAGATTCTCCCAGCAGAAGAAATGCTTCCGGCGTGGTTTGGGAATGTCTTGATAACAATTTCATTTTCGATTAGCCACCTGTTGGAACTAATAGGTGCAGGACAGACAGACTTGAGCTGTAATGTGGACCAGAATGTAAGAGCCACGTTAGCCAGTTTAGCCAGGACAGGCCCAAGTCATACACAGGTGTTCATAGACTTAATAAATGTTAAATGAACCAAACAGAAAGAAAGAAAGAAGAGGAAATGGGCATCTGGCTACAGCCGGGCAATAGTGAAAAAAAATCTGTTTAAATACATTTTATTTATTCTTTTAATAATAATTACCATACAAATAATACTATGGCAATTCGGTAATATGGCAAGTTTGGTAGAAAATGTGAACTATATAACACAGATTTGAAAGAATACACTGAAAGTTACAATACTCATATCAGTTCAGCCGATATCCCATTTTGGTCTATGAATTAGTGTAATAAGATGATTTACTAGGCAATGTTGGCCCAAAACATCTCATAATATTAAAGTTGCATTTTTACAAAGCTGCTCTGTAGTTAGAAAACACATTTGGATCATTTACTTTATACCTTAAGCTGTGTTTAAAGGAAATCAATTATATTTTCAGTACTGCCCTGGCATTGGTTGATATTGGATATTGGCAGATACCAGCCAAAGTATCGATATTGCCATTGGAACTGAAAAATCTGGTTCGGTGTATCTCTAATTTTAATCTTTTTTGCAGGCTGTTTACATAAGTATACTTGATTACAAATCTCCAAAATAATTGCAATAATACCAATTTTCAAAAATAACACCTAAATCTGCTTCTAGCTATGATCAAATCCCTGTATACTGTAAGAAACACAGCTTGTTAATGAACACTAGCACACAAGTTTTGGAAAACGTCTTGCTCAAGGACTCCACGGCAGTACTGGAGAAAGCTTGTATTAAAGTGCACACTGTCATGAACAGGCAAATGTAATATATCAGAGGCAACTTTTGAAAATACTGGATTGATAATACTGAACAGAAAATATTCAAAACTAACATTTTTGCATATCTATTCAAGTGTTTACTCAAAGTGCAGAAATAGAAATATTTCTCCAAAGATATAATACTCAACTAAATCTTCACAAATTATTTAGCAGCTGTAGAATTTACTAACCCCTTCTCGACCTGCGCGTCTCCATCCATACACACTGTCAACATGAATTACCACACAACTCAGGGAAGCCAGCATAATAATTATTCATATAAAGTGGATTTTCTCTGTCCCTGGGCCAGGAAATGATCAGGTAAATGTGAAATTTGGAGAGAAAGAGATGGAGGATGAAGAAATTGGACGATGGATTCACATTCTGTCTGTTTACACACGGATATGCAGCAGCTGTAGCCTGGAGAGAGCTGTGTATTTTCAGTTTAAGCCCTTGAGACCACCAGCAGACTTGCCTCCAAAGCTAACGCACAAAAGCAGCTTAGCAGAGTGAATCGAAAGGGATCAAGCCTCCTTTTTCGCTCCCGGTTTTGAATGTGTGGCATGTGGTATTGATAGAATTCACAAGTTGTGTACTCTTGGGAAGCCTGGGTGTAACAAGGTAAAAGTTTTATTTTTGCTGAGCTAAAAGCCGTTGAGGGAGAAATTTAAGATGGCAAATTTGCCAGGAAGGTAAGTAAGATATTTGAAAAATCTCACCTAGGAATTCTAAGTTCAGAAACACCCCATAGATAAATTGTTTACCAAATTGGATAATATTGAATGAATGTTATATTGAAAGGTGATGTCAGTGAAACGTCATGTGTAACTTTTGGGGTGATCTGCTACCTGCCACCTGCAATGTTACTTATTTATTTTGCATTATTACTTACCCATGTTTTTATTGTTTGGAAATACCTGCCCAATACTCATAGCACCTGACCCCCCCTATGAACCCCTCTGCAGGTGGTGAGCCCACAGGAGGGTGGACAACATGGTCCTTGATGGTAGTTCATAGGGGTGCGGGCATGTTTTTTGGGTTGATGGGGGAAACCGGAGTACCCGGAGGAAACCCATCCAGACACGGGGAGGAACATGCAAACTCCACACAGAAAGGCCTGGGCGACCCAGGGATCGAACCCGCAACCTTCTTGCTGTGAGGCCTGAGTGTTGCCACTCAGCCACCGTGCCGCGACATATAACTTTGCCTGGTATAATCTGGGTCCTGCTTGTTTGCCTGAGCAGCCAGTCCCTTCTATATTCAGTTTGAATCCAGAGGAGTCAGAGTGAAAAATCTCTGTCCAAGCATGAGACGGCCCAACTACAGCAGCTAATTTGTGTCATGTGTTTCTCAAATGTGGAAAGACCTCTTGAAAATTCTCATATCATAAAAAAATATACAACTCCTTTTACCTGAAATAAGTAATTGTTTGGTGCTTTGATTGTTGATTCTGTTCTCAGTCCTTTATCTTGTTTTTCTCCTTTATGAGATGGAAGTAGCCATGTTTGTTTTTGATGCGAACAGAGCATGAGTTTCTCTGTTAATCCACCTGTCAATCACCCTGAAATCAGATGGACAGACAGGATGTGGCTCCAGATCCACTCGTAATTGTAAAGTTTGGGCAAAGCCTGTGATTCTGGCTGGACAGGTGACCTTCTTGTACCCATAGACATAGATATGCTTAATGCCTTACCGTGACATTTCAGCCAAAACAATGGCAACTTTATGGAGCACGTGATGGACCTTCTACAAGAAAAATTACATACTGCAGCTTTAGGAGATAAAGGAAGAGAAACACTATGAAAACCGTTGAAGTAGAGGGTATACAGCCACTTTGCGAGACACACAACTTTTCCTCCAGTAGTGCTGTCTTTTAAGCTTGGGGCTTCCATCAATAATCCAGAATGACTCAGGGCAGATGTAGTGCCAGCGTGAACAAAGAGGGGCCAGTTTATCAGTGCGGTGTCAGCTTTGGTCAATGCCTTTTCATGTGCATTATCCCTGTGCCGCTCACTCGCAGATGCTGGCAGCGGGGAGTTACGGACACCAGTGATTGATGGAGTTCTGGTGCGCGGAGTAAAGGCAGCCCCAGGCAGAAGGCCCTAATAGTCCATTAGCTTTTTATGCCTTCAAATTAACTGCATACATCGCTTCATGGCTGCTGTGTAGCACTTTGAATCTTAATGAAATGTTGATGTTTTTTGGCTTATGGGTTTTATGGAGTCAGAATGTCTTCACTCACATCAGAGATGAGCAAGAGGCAGATCGCTTTAAGGTCATTCACAGCTTTGGCAACAGTTGAAAGCGCATTAGATTGGTGTATTGACAAATAATTACATGAGTACTAATCTAACTCTGCATACAGGGAAACCTCCAGCGTGTGGCCACCTGCTGCTCCACAGGGCCTGTGGGGCTGTGGGGCTGGGCTGTTCAGGCAGATGGAGAGAGGGAACGTGCAGGTCATACAGCCTCAGGAGTGCACTGTTTAGGGATGCTGATTACATGCCTGTTTCATCTGAGCTTCTAAGAGCACCAAACATGACCCACAAAGCTGGGACCTCCACTGGGCTGTGTGATGTCAGGAGCACTGAGAGGATGGGAGAGCAGAGGTGGTGTTACCGCAGGAGGAATGGGCTATTTTTCCATAAAAGTTTTTTTTAAACACTATATTCTAACAAGCATAATGATTAACAAGAGACAAACTTTAAAACCATGAGGATTTGATATATTATTTGAGTGGTTAGCAGTGCTACCTCAATTTGTACGTCTGCACACCAGCCCCAAACAAATACATACAGTATGTTCGGCTACTGAAGTTTGAGGCATTTCTTCTCATCATTTACACACCCACTTGCATTTAACACATCGGCCATAAAGACGCATCCCACTCACTAATGTTCATTTAGCATCATAACTTATTACACAGCGATAAACTGTTTTAATGCTCTGACAACAGCGCTACCAATGCAACTTCGTGTTAATCACACAGACAGTGGCGCTTTCTGCACTCAGGCTGCACGCACATCCGCTGTGTTGATAAACAAATAATTCATCTATACAGTCTATGCTGACATGTTCGTTCAAGCGTCATTATGCTAAGGAAACGAGAGGAGACAATAGCAAGCGATAGAAGCCTTTTGACATTCAGTCTCTTTGGTAGAGAATGAGAGTGAGAAGAGGAAAACAAATAAGCATTCAAACAGAAATTATCACGGCTGGAAAAGTTATCGAGCTTGTTAAAAGTTATCGTACAATTAAATGATTTATTGATTATCGTTACAGTCCTAGTAATATATAGTCTATAAGCTGCACGTTTTAGGGCACATTTCATTTTTAAGAAGCCAGGACTGCCTAGGCTTGCTGTTCATTATCTGCAGGAATAGCTCTCATCTCCCACTGCCTCTAGTCACTTTATTACCAGTTGATTTCTAACCCTACAGACGTAGAACAGAGAGATAGCTGTCTAGAGTGGTTTCTGCACTCTGTTATTTTTACTTCTATTCATGAGGAATTCAATTTGCAATTTCATAAATAAAACCCAAGGGACAATAGAGACACTGGCTGCAGAAGTGGAATTGAATATTCCCGGGGGAGAGCAGAGATCTGATGGGACTGGCTCATCATGGTGCTAAGAAAACGTCTGGAGTTGCTCCTTACACCCAAATGTCTCATTTCAATAAGAAGTGTCAGGATAAAATAGAGGGCTGAGGTCTGCCACGGTGCAGCCCTTATGACTTCATAAATCACACAGACAGTGTGTGTGGGACCTGCACTACTCCAACCACATGAAACTAAGAGAGGGCCAGAGACGGGCACAGGGGAAATCTGACTGTCTCTTCAGCATGTCGACAGGAGCTGTGGCAGGAGCAGAGACAGGAGCAGCGACAGGAGCAGAGCAGGGCAGCTGTGTTAACCCCTCCAGCCACATAAAACAATAGGCCCAGGGCGGCTTGTTGCATCCCAGAAGCCACATACCACTGCTCACCTTAAATAACAAATTCTGCCCATTTTGTTTAACTTATCTTACTGCTACCTTTTCCAATACGGCTGCTTGTAAAACTTTACAACAGGCTCAGTAGCTCAGTGGCTGGAGTGATGCATCCATAAAAATTTGCTGGATTCAACGCCTCTTCCCCTTATAACTTTAATGTAGTGAAGTATTACCTGAAGCACACTTAAAACTAGTTTCAAAAACTAGGACTAAATTTGGGACCATGCACCAAACAACTTAATACTTCAGAACAATTTGAGGGACACGCAGTCAAAAACAAAACAAATGTATAGTAACGCATAAAACATTTCATTTTAATGGACTTGACCTTCCATTTCTTCAGGATATGAACAGTATAAAGTAATACTGCGCTAACCCCTCCAACACATAAACATAGGGCCCCAGGGCTGCTCTCACATTAAAGGACCTACACAACACTGTTCAGACTTCATGAATTCTGTACTCCCTTTACTGCCCACCCAGTTCAGTGTGGATTCCTCCTTTAATCAGTGGTAAAATTCACTGTCTGGGTTTTTATTGTATATAGTCACGGTCCAGTCTGAAGCCGTAACTGAACAGAGCAAGGACAACTTTTACAAAGGGCATGGGCAGAGGAGATGATCGAGATCAGGTTAAAGGCTGTTACACACGATGACTTTATAATGAAAGCAGTAGTAGTTCAAGGTCAAGTTGGTGGCAAAAAGTTGAGTCTAGACCAGGGGTATTCAAACTTTTGTTATCAAGAGCAGCATATTAAAGCACAGACAAAGCAGAGGCCAAAACAAGGCCCATGTTCTGGTGGTCAGTGAAGGAAATAATTTAAATGGATGCATTAAAAACAGGTTAGACCGAGCCACCAAACATTAAATTAGAATGGAACTGATAATGTGTTTGGTTTTGGTCATTTTAGCCAATTGTGTGAGAAGCCTGAGGGCCAAGAAAAATTGGTCTGACGGCTGCATTTGGCACTCATGCCAAATTTTGGACAAGTCTGGCATAGACATCATCATGGGCAGATGTGTCCATATGCAAAAAAAAAAAAAATCTACATTACAATTCAAGACAACACAAGTATAACTATAACTATGTGACTGTTCTGAGAGTACACACTTCACAGTCAAATGATTATAAGGAAGGTGTATGGAGTTTAAAAACACAGTGGAGCACTTCCTATTTTACCACATGTCATCACAAGGTGGAACAGGACTAAATATGCAGGGTTTGTGTGTTAAACGTGTGTATGAAAATGTTTTTGAACATAGATCAGAAACTATGGGCCCTTTAAATAAAAAAAAAAACATTTAGCTAAATAAAGTATCGTCACAGAGATATAATTACACTTTCATTTTTATTGTCATATCACCCAGCCCTAAAAATTTTATTTTCAGTTACTGATATAGTTCAAGTCAACTTAACCCAGCTAACATCTTACATGAGCAAAACATATTTAATTTGAAAATTGTTATAAAAATGTTTTAAAAAAACTATAAAAAGTTATATTTCACATTGCAACATCAAAAATAAGACTCTCTGACAAACACAATATTTTGTCCTAACTTCATTCGCCTTCCATCCACATCACTCTACAATCCTATTTTGGGTGGATTATGAAATTATTCACAGGTTTCCTCATTTGGGAGCAGCGAGGAAAGTTAATCAGCACATCCAAGGTTAATGGCACGAGCGGAGAGTATTTGCAAAAGAGATTTAGCAATGCACCGTTAATCTTTGTGCTTAACTTTTAAGATCTCACCGTCTTTGCCTGAGTTTTGTATAAAATGGAGGGAGAAAATCAAATTAGTGTAAAAAGGCGCGCTTGGGTGGATGAATAACTAATAGATTAGGTGCCTCGCGCTGGGTGATAACTGGTAATTGGTATTGGGGGAAAGAGAGAGGAGACTGGGAGATGCTATGTACAGTGTAGATCAGCAAAATGGGTTGGCTGTGTGTGGAGGTGTTGTAAGGAGTAATGGTGCTGTCCATATGCTGACTGCAGAGAATCACCGGGCCACTGTTATGGAACTAGACAGGAAAGGAGGGAGAATGAATGAAAGTGCCAACCGAGGTACTTTTAATGGGCAAAAGGACGCCACAAATAATCCCCAAGTGTCCGCTCAGTGCACTTTGCAGGTCCTTATTTCCACAATAATGGCTCAAAGTCAATGATATGAGCTGGTGTATAAGCAAGTGTGATGCAGATGCTTTGGACAGTAGTGATAAACTGGCAATTGGGTTTGTGTTATGAATTTTCTGGTACTAATAGCAGATGATTACTAAGCTGTTTTGAAGTGGAGGTTATAGTTTAATGTCATAAGTCATAAGTAGTATCTTGTTTATTACTCTAATGTGGCCATACCTACTTCAGGTCAGCGTGGATGATGGTAGTGGTCCCAGGGGCAGGGGTGAATAAAGCCCTATACAAATCCATTGCATTTGTGATTTCCAAAAAGATTCATAAGGACTTTTGAAATTCATGTGTAAAACAATTTATAAGCTTAAATTTAGATGCACTTTATTTGACCTCCCTCTGACCCACATTTGAATCCTGACCCACAATATGGGAACCACCAGTGAGAGCATATGGTACATGAGGGAAAATGGTGCCAAATGTCTTGGCTTGTCCCTTTTTGGAACGCCACAGCAAATCATCTGCCTCCTCCAGTGCCATGATGTGCATATTCATTTGGCATATGTTTCACACCAGATGCTCTCCCTTTTGTCCAGGCTTGGGACAGGTTCAAAACAGTGGAAATGTTTGTTAATGGAAATTTAAGCCTCTTTCCATTATTTTTATAAAAAAAAACAATAAAAAAAAAAAAAAAATACAAAAACACACAGATGCTGCTGCAGTTTAAGGTAACATAAATAGCACAGTGGCTGAGAGGCTAGCACTCAAGTCTCACAGCAAGAAGGTTCCAGTTTGCTCGGGCCTTTCTGTGCACCGTTTGCACGTTTCTCCTTGTCTGGGATTCCTCTGGGCACTACGGCTTCTCCCATCAACTCACAACATGCACAATAGTTAAAATCCTCGAGGTGAAGTAGTCCTGATCAAGCCTCTGGAGACGGGTCTCAGGAAGCGCCTACTGCTCCTGCGAGGTTGCCCCCAGCAACATTTAAGGATGAGTCAAACGCAAAAGACAAATTTCACTACGGGAATAATAAAGTATACATTAGCCTTACTCTGGTAGAAGTAAAAATGGGAAAACAAACCTATAACCATTCTATTAGGTACAATGTGTGTCAGGTTGCAAGAGTCTATTAACAATAATTAGCTGATGTAAGAAATGTACATAGCTGTATAGCCCTGAAATCCATAAATGTTTTTCACTGTAATCCACAGCATTAGAAGGTATTAGAAGTGTCGAATAGTTTTCCTCAAATGCTCATCCAAACTGCAGATGCAATTAACAGTGGATCAGCACTATTTACATAAAGCAGCACACACACTGACAACATTGACTCCTCGTGTGGCACCCTCCCCTCCCTCTCCCTCTCTGCCCCCTCTTTGTTTGTGCTGCTGTCTGCTTTTGGACTGAGCGCTGAGGTCAGCCAGTGCCACGTGCAGCGTCCACAGTGTAAATAATAAACTGAGAGGGTCAGAAAGGTCAGCGAGGACCCCCACAGTGAGCCAATGGGCTGCCTGTTCGCTATTAACCAGGGTAAGGCAGAGGACCAGAGCAAATGCATAGATATTAGGGCTGCCAAATGGTGGAAAATATATAATATGAAGAGTTTTTTTCTAGTAACTTGTTTTTCCAGCAAGTCAGTGACCATGAGTACTATTGGAAACACAAGCAACTAGTGGTGTTGCAATATCAATATTTAAGGTTATGAGAAGAAACATTGCAATTTGATTCATTCACAATTACTGACGCCATGACCAAACATTAGTGAAATCCTTTATTAGCTTCCATTCACATTGTCTAATACAGGGTCTAATACAGGAGTGTCCAAACTTTTGTCATCAAGACCCCATATTAAAACAGACGAAGCAGAGCACCATACAGGGGTGGTCAGCACTGGGAATATATTAACAGGTCTGACAATGGGTTTATAAAAGCTGCAGATAAAAAGTACAGTTTTTGTCATTTTAGCCAATTCATTAGGAAGCTAAGGGCCAAGAAAAAATGTTCTGAGGGCTGCAGTTGGCCAGCACCATTGTTTAAGTGTATGTGACCAAGTGATCAAGAAAAGTATTAGTGGCAAAAGCAGCCATGTGAAAAAACACTTTAGCTTTAAGGTGATTTTTTTAAAATTTCCTCATGATTAAATTGCTACCTAAGTAACCATAACACTCGAATAATCTTTGTAGTCACACAACACACATCAGGAATAAGCAGGAGAAAATCTAATCAAAGTCTTATTTAGCTCCACCATCGGACATACGTGGACAAAGCTTTGTCAGTCCCCACACTCACATGCAGACACCCGATACAAACATCCCTGTCATAATAACACATTTTGAAGAATGATATATTGTTGAATAAAATATAGACAAACAATAATATTGAAACAAATTTATGACACTGACACAATAATCCTAAACCAGGATTATCCCCCAAAAAGATTCTAAATGTGTATAGCAGAATTAAACATTTAAGTTGTGTTTAAGTTGAGT
This sequence comes from Odontamblyopus rebecca, assembly GCA_030686955.1. Lineage (NCBI taxonomy): Eukaryota > Metazoa > Chordata > Actinopteri > Gobiiformes > Gobiidae > Odontamblyopus > Odontamblyopus rebecca. The sequence goes on from CM060659.1 coordinate 24,857,682, forward strand.
TTGTATCTACAGTATAATGAGTCATAAAATTTGTTCAATCCTGTACAGTTCAGATGTAATTGTAGAAGAGAAAAATAACAAAAAGTTCCCACTAGCACAAATAGCAAAAACTGACCCCGAAAAATCACTGTTCTAATTAATACACTGAAGAATAACTCAATATAGTATTTATAGTGACGGGCCTAGATACAAACTAATATAACAGAGGCTTTCTTTACTAATATAGCTATTTATTATTCTGAGGTATAGCACTTTTTCCCTGAGCACTGAGTATAGGGAGTGGAATTCTAGTCACACTAAAACCACTTTGCACCAACTCCCAACCAACACATGCAATCTATTATCACATGATCCTCCCCGCCATCAGTTCCTGCATAATATTAACGCGTAAAGTCCAAATATTTCTGAAGTGCCAATGAAAACCCTCTGGAGTGTATCCACGAGCTCCATATGCTAAACAACAACTAGATTTGGACCAACTTCAAAACTTGGCACAGTCATTAGTCAAAGAAGATGGCGGTGTATAGCTGGTTCGTCTTTGCGTTCAGACAAGCACCAAGCCAGCTGTTCCTAATAAAGATGAGTTTGTTGCTTGTTTTGTGCATACATTAAAATAAAATGCCAGGTGGAGTTTTGTTTTTTCATTAATGTAGTTTCCATCAAGAGTGGAGCAATGTCACGGCTCATTTACTGCGTGCAGCTTCAGGTCAGACAGAGCCGTTGTGACAGATGTTTCATTACCTTCGGAATAAACTGTCACCAAACTGTCACATTCACTATTACAGAGCATGTTTAATCTGCCTCTTGATGTCATACTGGGGATCCATGTTACAGCTATTATCAACTTCAGACTTGGTGCTAAACATTCAGGGGTAATGACCAAACCACTAAAAGTTATATTCCATAATGTCTCTTTCTTATATGTTTAACAATAACGCAGCGATTAGAAATGTGGGTAATATGAAGAAATGGTGTCTGGCCCAAATGATCTCAAACTGAAACCACGATTTCAGTTTGCAAGTATTTAGGGAACCGTATTTACTCACCAAACAACAAAATATCCCATCTTTTTATGAATCTAGTTGTTTATCCTGTTACCTCTGATACCAATATTGATACTGTGGCCTATCTGCCAATTTAAAATGACCTTTTTTCTCTTATAACACAGTTAACTAACCAATCGTGTAACTATTATGTATCCTGCAAGGAACTACTGAACAGCTTTGTATGACTTAAAATTCAAACATCACGAGACATCCAGACATCCATCAGTCTGTAAAGAGACGAACCGGCATATCATGGAACAGATACCCGATACTGCACATTTTCCTGGATCAGCACTGATATGCAATACCAATATCAGTATCGGTGCATCCCAAACATAGACCTCTATAAACATGTTTACAAAGGGCATCGGATTCTTATATTATTTTATCAGTTCATCTGTTATCTGTTGTCCCGAATGTTACAGTTCCTGGATTTGTTTAAGATGTGCACTGTCTACTGAAACCTGATTTTAGAACATAAATCACTATCATAAAACTTTTGATAAAACAGTACAAAAGAAACATAGTAGAGAGCAAAGTCTCTATCCTATATATAAGAGAAATCTGTTAAGCTTAACCATCCATACAACAAGCAATCACCAAAATATTCATCATTTTAGACTTGTCATCAATCATAACTTTTTCCTCTTAGGCAGACACAGACATACAGGTAGACTGAAGTAGCTCTTGTGAACATAATTTTTCTTGCATTTGGCACGCTGTGCAATCAAAGCTCTGCAGGAAGCTCGCAATAACATCCAATTTCCCCTTACTTCCTTTTGTTTACCATGGACATGAAGAGCATCTCTGTGGAGCCAGGCCAGACCGTAGACTCTCCCTAACCCCTCTGACTGTGTCTAAGTGCTCAGTGGGACCCCGGTGTGGACTGATTACACCAGTGATCAATCTTACGAGATAATGTCCCTCCCTTAATCATGCATTGTGCTGGGGCTCAGTACAAGGATAAGATTATCATCAGCAGTTTCATCACTGTCTCATTGGGAACGGAGTGCTTAATTGGACCAACTCCTTTAAGTTCGGACACTCTGTACCTCTCTGTCCTTTAGCTCACAAATACTTAGCTTGTTTGGGTTTTTCACCTCTGAACTATTAATCTGATATGCAAGGATAACAAAGAGTAAATAGGTGAATGTTCAGGGTTAATTATCAGAGATAAAATAGCCAAAAAATAGTATTACTCTTGTGGAAGTAGGACAAAGTGGTCCTGGGTCAAAGTAACTCGATCAGTTTATAACTTTGAAGTTACTGTAAATGGAGGGATTCTTTTTTTTAAATAATACACTGAATGTGATATTTTGGCCCCAAAAATGGGAAAAAAATCATATCAGAAGTATCAGTACAAGAAAAGCTAAACCATTTTGTATAGTCAGTAAACCCATTTGTAACTTGCCACTTAGTCACAGGAGTAAGACTGAAATAAGAGTACTGTTAAATATATGTAACTATATGACTTAAATTTAAGTTTATGTTAACATTATAGATTCACTGTGTAACTTTTTGGGGGGTCCACAGCCTTTGTTGTTTGTCTCCATGGAGATGTTAATGCTTGGGTTTAAATTATCCACAATATGGTATTAAACTAACCTGTCTTGCATATATTCAACTATAGGAGTTATTTATTGCTGAAAAATATCTTAAACATTTATTCTGACTGTGAGTGAAGTCGTCTCTCTCCAAATCTAACCTGTAATTTGGCTTGCAAGTCTCCACAAAAATTGATTTATTTATGGTTATACTGTGTAACATTCTAACCTACATCTCCATGCAACAAACAGGTGCCGGATCCTCCACCAGACAAGTTACATAGTGCACCTTTGAGTTAAATTTAAGTCACTTAAATGTACTGTTTACAGTAGCAGAGTACTATCCACAGCTGATAAAACACCTTCATTTCATTTCCACTGCCATTTATTTTATGGCATCTAAAGCCAATCTCTGACTGTGGGGGGAAGAAGTTACTTTGGCTGAATTTCAATTAAAAGCAAACTAAAAACTAATAAGTAAAAGAAAAGTAAAAATATATCTTTGTTTCATGTTACTGACCCCAAAATATACAATAAACTATTTTGTCCTACTATTGTCTCAGGGGCCTGACCACTGACTGACCATTATTATTACTGCATGACTTCTTCAAATGACCCTTTAACAAATCAAAGAGGTGGCAATATGCAGCATGCAGTGGTGATCCCCGAGGTGCTGAGTACAGGCGTCTGCTCCGGAGTCAATAACCCAAGATTTATTCACAAGGCACCTGAGACTCCTGGGTTTTATAAGCGTGACACGCCGACCAATAGACTATAGCTTCCAGACAAACGGTGCTCTTTGGCTTTGCAGAAACATTTCCATGGATAAATTAAGATTCAAAGATGAGTTGGTTGCACAGGAAACTGCATTCGGGGTTCAGTGCACCGCGCCCCAGGCTAGCATCAGTAATCCACTTCTTTTGTTCTCTTTGACGTTGGCAGAATTGACCAGACTTGCTCGGTGTTAGTAGACAAGGCATTTCACCTCTCTCATGTCAAGCCCTTTGCGACGACAGACATTTGTGAAAAAACAAGGTCTTTATTTGCCTCATAAAAGAAACTGCAGCCTCCGGCAAAATACAAACTGAGATTTCTATTAAGGCTCCATAGTAAATTGGAAATGTTTTCATGATGACTGCAGAAGAAGAAATGTGGCAACACTTTATAATAATAACTACACTATTTATAGCCAAAATAAAGCATCAACAAAGACTGAATTTATAATAGACTAAGAGTTTATTGAGAATGATTCAGGGTTAGCAGCTACTTAAAGATGCACTATGTAAATATCTGGGGTAGGTAATGCCCACTGTTTATCTCCATTTCCACTGAGACAAGCTGGAGATGCAACAAGACCAAGTTCAGGGTCAGATCAAGGGAGAAGTCAAGCCATATAGAATTGTGTAGTTTTAAGGAATTTTTGGAAAAGAAAAATAATAATAATAATTGAATAAATGGAAGATCGGAGAACATTCAAACCAAAGCACCTCTAAAAAAGTTCCATGGTGTACTTTTAACACGCAGGTACAACTAAAACATCCATCCATCTTCTCCCGCTTAATCCGGCTGAGTCGTGGGGGCAGCTGTTCTCCGCCCAGTCCTCTGTGCACCTGACCCCCCCTATGAACCCCTCAGTGAGCAGTGAGCCCACAGGAGCGACAACTAAAACATGAGAAACTACAATAACGGAACCAAGGCAATTATTTTGTATCCTGACCTGCATGTAAACTCAATGATAACTGAGAATACTGTAGTAATGTGACAACAGGACTGCTTCACGAGAGCATCTCTGTTGTGGATGTCTCTAATAAAGGATTATTCACACTTACTCCTCAGAGAATCTGAAGAGCACAAGAGAAATCAGCCTCACTCATTAATATTCAGGAGAGTGTTTACTCAAACGCATACTGTACTACATGACCATCAAGTCACTATTACTTAACAAGCAGCAAACAAGAGCACAACAAGATGTATTATTCGAATCATCAAGAGGACTCCAGCGTCAACATTTGCAGGAGGTGTGCAGACAGTATAGGGCCAGTGTAATGTGTTCTGGCATCTAGACAGGTGTGTATCAGGTCAGGACAGGAGAGGCAAAGACAGGCATAGACTCTGCTCCAGCTGCCCACAGAGGGAAGCATCAAGGAAAACAAAGGAGACAGAACAACACTTGCAATGAAGTAAAGCTTTAAAATGAAATGACTACAATGACTTAGAGCAGTGGCCTCCAACATTTTTCACATAAAGTAATAAACTTTTTTTTTCAGGGATGATAAAGGAAGGGCAGGGCCAGGAAGAGCACAACTGTTAAAGATTTTCTTAATAATCAGGTTTGTTTAGGTTAATTTGTACTATATTTAGGTTAACTTGTACTGAATTTTGTAGTAAATATGATGGAAGAGTAAAAGGAGTTTTACTTAAGATATATAATATTTTTTCAGTACCAGATGGCCTGTGGTCCAATTTTGGGCCATGGACCGGTGGATGGGAACCCCTGGCTTAGAGGATACATCTGTCTCAGCTCTCTTTAGACAAAGTGATGGAGGCTGGTGTTCTGTGGATTTCACCTCACCACTAAAGACACAGTGCAAACCCAAAATTGTCCCAGGTGTTTTATCCAGGAATTCATAAGCAGAGTATGATAATTATTGTGAGGACTGACCCTTTCCTGGTTAGTCACTCGCTTTCACTTTCTGTTTGAATCCAGGTGGGTCTATAATTTAAAAAAAAGTGCATCAACAACTGTCCTTACAAATATAGCTGCTAATTTTGTAACATGTGTCTCTAAAGAGAGTTTAGTGATTCGCTGGTTCATTCGGCAGAAATCCATTCTTCCTCAGTGTATATATTTTTTTGGTTTTATCATGGCCATCGGAAACTGAGACAGGGCACGGTTCCAGACTCACACATCTTTGTAAAGTTTTGTAGTCTTGGCTGGCCAAGACAAGACTGAGCCACTAACCTTAAGGTCACAACAGTGTGTCTTCTGAACTGCTGAGGTGAATGGTAGCCTCCCATGGTTATTGTTGTTTAAATGGTCCAAAGGTTTCATCATTAACCTCTAGTTCCTCCTTCACCCCCTACTGTCTGTTGGCCTCTCTCCTTCTGTTATAACCAGATGTATAGTTTAGCAAATTAAAATTCAACAACAATAAAGCTTACAATTTAGTATTCCTTCATTCCAAAAACAATGTGCTCATGAGGAGAGCCTACACACACACATACAAACATATACAGAGCACAGAAATCTTCCTTTGTCTACTGTACAAACACTATATTGGAGATTCTACCAAGCAACTGGGGTCATTTATATCTCGGCAGGCACTTGGCAAAGACAGCCTCTCCATGTGGATCCACTGTAACACCAGAACCACACCAAATGCTTCCCACAACGGCAGACAGAGAGGGGGCCGAGGGCATCTGCTCAACATTTACCTAGCGTTTTATAATTAGATCGGCGAAACTGTTTGGGAGCTGAAAGTCTGTTCCACTGTGATTTGGACTACAATTCTCCGACGGGGAGCAAGCTCGGCCGGCTGTATGGGCAGACAATTAGTGTGTGTAATAAAAAATGAACCGTATTGTGGAGAAAATTAAGAAGTCCAGGTTCAAAACACACAGATAAGTGGTGGAGTAGAAGTTGGTCATGACAAATGCTAATTGGTCCCCGGCAGCAGAGGGGCAACCTGTTAAAGCGCTAGAGAACATCTGGCACTCGGAGATCCTCGCACTTTGTTTCACGCGTGTAATTTTGTGCCACTGCTGGTAGAAAAGGAGAGCAGCTGAGGGAGCTTCAGTCTGGAGCATGTGGTGTATGTGCTGGGTCAAACTGTAGCTGTGCTAGGAGCTAATTAAATAATTGTAGAGTAAATGTATTCATTAGGGTACAATCCCAGCTACGCTATTGTATGGAAATCGCTGTTGTGGCTGGGGATGGGCGTTCAGGTGGTTAGCCTCTGCAAGATGCAGAGTAAGCAACAAATATAAACTTTTGTGAGAAACAGATGACTTTATTTAGATATATTTAGACTTTATTAGAATTGTGATGAAGTTGAAATCATAATCTGGCTCCTGGAAAACAATGATAATTTTTTTTGCATATTATTGTAAATAAGTAAGACTCTTTCACCTTTTACTTGAGAATGTTTTGGTCTCTGATCTGTACTTTTACTTAAGTAATAAAACTGAGTACTTTTTCAACCATTGCATGTTGCCCACCCCTAATTGTGGCTACAAACATATAATAGATTTACCATTTAAGAATAACAACCAACAACAGGATGTGACAACCGCATAGCTGGATCAGAAAATTTGCAAAACTGTAAAATGCCACTTATATGGTCACTTTGGGACTGAAGGTGACCCATAGAAACATTTTTAGGTGGGTCCAAAATCTACCTGGAGATGTTGTTTTAACTGTTCCACAAATAACATTATATTTAGTTACCTCCACAGAAACAAGCAGGTGGATCCATCATAACAAGCCTTTTCTGACATTAAAAACACCACCCAAAAAATGAATAAATGAAAGATGAATATAGTCGCACTATACTGTGGAACATTCCAGACAAAGCAATAACATCTCCATGGAGACAAGCAGCTGATGGACCCTCCCACCAGAAATGTTACTTGTGCACCTTTAATAACACATAATGCACATGAGGATGGGAGGTTGGCTTGTTGATGAAAATTAATGGGGTAATGAAGTGAAGAAGTCGCTTGGATGAGCAGAGAGACATGTCTCCACTCTAACACTTTCATCCAGGTGACAGAACTGTATTTTATTTTTGCTATGGATCATACCTGGATGACTGAGGGATTACACAGACAAGGTTAATGGGTGCATAGTCTTCTTCGATGTTTTAAATGTAGTACTGTGTATTTCTGTGTCTGTACGTTGGTCCTTGAACAAAACCTGGTGGTGTAATCTTTTGTGCAGCTATTTTTGTTGTTCTCACCACCTGCTAGTGTAATTTAAGTGACTGGGCTATTTTCTACCAACAGGGGTAATGGTGTCAATCTTTCAATCCATCACACAACAGGGAAAAAAGGGGTTCACAAGCTCAATTGAATGTGTTGTACTTAAAGGGACACCATGGAACTTCTCGGGTGGGGGGGTTCACCACATACTGGGAAATGTTATTGTACTGTCTGGAATGTTCCACAGTACAGTGAACTTAGCTATCCCCCAAACTGCAATTACAGGTGTTTTAAGGTCTAAAATGCCTTGAAAAGCATGCATTGTTACTCAATTCTCCACAGATCTGACCTGTAATTTGGCTTGGTGGGATCACCTGTTTGAGTCCATGAGGGAAGACAAGTAGCAATTCCATGCTTAGAAAAATTACGTGGTAGTAATAACATCTCCCTGGAAAAAAAAGTTACATAGTGCACCTTTAAGATTTCAAACGTGAATGAACATAAATATTACATGTAAAATACTGTACAAAACTGCCATCTCTATCTTGCCAGTTTGAAGCCCATTTGAACTATTTCGACAGAAGAAGACTGCCGTGTTTTCTGCATTCACCTGGGGCTATCACTGCTCCTGTGTCGACAAAGAGACAGAACCAGAGGACACAGAATGTCCCCTCAATAATGTGCCTGCCAAACTCATTTTTTTACAAAATAAAAAATAGAAGCTGGGATACATCTTCCCCAACCAACCAAGATATTCCAGTCCTCTGTGTGTTTGGTGAAATCCAACCTTCCCCAGAGCTACACTGTCTCAGTGTGCAAACAGCATCACATGTACTTGCATAACCTCCCCCTGTGGACTGACTATAAGCTCTGAAACACAATTGCCATTCCCCTGATGAATAGGAGCCCCCAGGTAAAAGGATGGCTCTGACCCTGTCCAGCAACTCCCTTTGTGTTTTAAAACATATTCCACTATTGATTAATTCCATCCAAATGCACTGTCTAAAAACAGACATCCCTTTATTGATTGGTCCTCCCTTAGGTGCTGACAGCTGTGAGGAAAACACGAATCAAGTTCACTTTGCTTGTCTCGTCTACACAAAATAATATGGTGTTTTCAAGACATTCCTCTGCCCTTTTATGTGGCTGTCTATACTGCATGTAAATCACACTCTACAGCCGTGATATTTGCAGGAGACTTTGGTATTGCGTTTTGTGCAATGATAGAAGCCCCGCCCCTTTCACAGTGGACAAGTGTTGGAGAGAAAATGGCACGACTGATGGCACTCTGGGGTGGTGACGTGCCGTTGACACTAATGGACTGGCATTTGGCACTCCTAGGACATTACCCACACTGCACTGCTCTCACAAGCCCAGAGCACAGGCGGGCTGACGGACAGGGTCATCCTCAAACACTTGTACTGTGGTGGGAGAAGGCACTTGAGAAGAGTCACTGGGTGAGATCAGGCTCTTCATATTCAAGTGTGTGTAATATACTCCTCTTCTGTCTCCCAGTCATTTCAATTTAGACGATTCGGAGTCCAAAGGCTGCATTAATGAGCAGTTGACCTTGGGACCATATGAAGTTTCACAGGCTCTCATACTTGACTTCATTTTACATAAATTGGTGAAATATGACCCGCTAATAAATAAATGAAGCTGGCTACTTCAGGGTTTTCAGTATAAACAGATTTACACTGATGTGAATAAGTAAAATGCCTGCTTTTTAAAATATGATTTTATAATACAGTGTAATACAGTATTATAGGCAATAGGCAAGATGGTGATAAAAATGTAATTGTGATTTTGTCCCTGTGACAAACTGATATTTTGGTCATATTCTCATTGCCTATATTATTTAATGGAGCTGTGTTTTTATCCCGTCCACACTTCATGTTACTTAACCTCTGTAAAGCGCTGGGTGAATGACAGCTGGACTCAACCAATCACAGTGAAGTGTGAACTTTCAGAAGAAGAAGATTATTGTATTTACCTCTTAATAGAAAATAAAAATAGAAAAATACAAAGTAAATATGAATTGAGATAAAATATAGATTGTCATATTAATTTGTTGCCATATCCCTCATCCTAGGTAACATTATTTAGAAGAACATCCTAAAACTAAAACCACTGCTGTTGCTCTATCACACCTGTTATTTTCTAAAAAGTTAGGAAAGCATAAGTATGTTTCTGGATTTTGAATTTGTAAAAATCCACATATTTCCTTCTTGTGAGTAGCAGCACATTTCCCTGAGCAGTGACAGTAAAAAGAGCTAAACTGTGCTGCCTGAGCTGCATATGGCAGGTGGCCCTCCTGAGTGTCAGTGTGAGGCTGTGTGGGAGGTGTGGGGCTGACTGTAGAGCTGAGGGGAGAACACACCCAGAGCTCAGGCCTCCTGCTGCGATCCTGTGCTATCAGCGCTTTCTCTGCATCTCCGTCCAACACTTTATGTGAACATTTACAAACACATCCCAAGTAAACATCCCAGAACGGCGGTAAAACAATTAAAACGGTTGACTGTACCAATTTTTTTTTCTTCTAGTGAACAGAATGTGTCACGCTCCAGAACACGTATAGTCAAAGCTCTTGGGGTAAATATTCAACTTGGGCCTATTGTCTGTGTTTAATAATTGTTTTTATTCTGTTTTTATTGTGTGAGAATCAGGAATGTTAGCATTACTGTGATGGCAAAACTCAACTTTGGCCTCTGTAAGTTGTGAAAAGCGGTATTAAACTTATTGCAGTGAATAAGTTTGCTTGGATTGCATAACTTAAAGGTGCACTGTGTAACTTTCTAGTAGAGGGTATGCCACCTGCTTCATGGAAATGTTATTGCTTTGTTGAGAATGTCCCACAGAATGGCATTACACTTCTATTTATCGAATCTATTTATTTCCATGGAGACATGCCTACAATGTTTCCAGGCCAAGGTGACAGGTCAGATCTGTGCAGAGGTGAGCTCACTCATTGTAGGAATGCATGTTTTTCATAGTATTTTTGAGCAGTAAAACACTTGCAAGTGAATAAATGCAACAGGATGAGTTTAATGCCATACTGTGAAACTTTTAAGGCAAAGCAATAATATCTCCATGGAAACAAGCTTGTGGCAGACTCTCTACCTGAAAAGTTACACAGTGCACCTTTAAGTAAGGACTAACCGTGGACTTTTGTGAAGCATTTAAAAAGAACTGCTTCTGTTTTTCACGTTCTTAGGGCAGTAAAAGTGAGATACAGCACCTTTCACTCTTGGCTCTGAAAATGGTAAGCTATTAGGGATTCAAATAGACTTTACAATCCAATTAAATTACATTAACACTGGAGCATCAACAAAGGCAGCCTCACAGTGATGAGGCATTGATTTGATTGTGTTTTTCTAAACCTATTGTTGTGCTCTCATTGTGGTGCAGCTCATTAAAAGCAGGGCCTTTGTAAGTGTGTCAGTGTGTCAGTGTGACAGCAGAGACAGACCACAGCCTGGACCACAGCGTAAACACCGCGGCCAAGACTGGACAATGGGCTTTGCTTTGTGTGGTCCCTGGTTGTTTGGTAGAGACAATAAATACGAAACCACTGCAGTGTTCAGTTTCGCAGGTTAGAGCTTCAGGTGGTTAAAACATAATCTTAAGTTACACATAACATTGCACTGTCTAGGATCTATATATACTGAGCTGCTCAGTATATATCACAATTAGAATCATAACTGTCAAATCGTAAAGACTGCAATTCATTTGATACATACGAGTATATTGCAAAACTAATAGCAACTGAAATACTTATATAAATGTGCAGTTTTACTACATACATGTTTTTGGGTTTTTTTGCCTCTGTTCTGCATTCAACCATCCCCATAATCATCTGCACAACAATTGCACAATAAATCAAAGTTATCCAAATAGGACCATACCGCCTTTGTAATGGGTCAAAAAAATTTGTAACACTACTTCCTGTCTTATGTTACAATGATTTTTCCTCATCAAAAACATACCTGGAGTTGTGTCGTTTCATTCACACGTTTAACACACAAACCCTGTATATTTAGGTTCCACTTTGTGATGTCATGTCGTGATGCAGAAAAGAGGGAGCCACTGTCTGTGTGAATGTTCTTGTATGTTAGAACATTCACACAGAATGTGTGAATGTTCTTGGAAGTTTTTGAAATGCAGAAACCTTCACTAGAATCATTTAGATACTTTCACCCTTGGAATTGCTAGTCTCTACTGAAGTAAAAAGTAGCTTAACTTGAAAACTGCCACGACATGTCATCACAAGGTGAAACCGAGCATTTTGAGGTTTGGAGATGCATTGCAGACAACCCAGTAATGCAGGATTACTCAAACATGTGTGAATGGAACAAAACTCAACTCCAGTTATGTTTTTGATGAGCTAACAACATTATAACATGGCCAAAAACTCACAAGAGACAATTCTAGGTAATACAGGGCTTTTAATAAAACACTGTAAGGACAACATACAGTCTGAGTGCAAATGTTCACAGATTATGACATCCTTTATGCCGTATATTGACTGAATTAGATACTTTCATGAATAGGAAACAACACTGTCAGCTTTGTTTACTAGACAGCAAGAAGTGCAGAGGAATTTAGGAGGCACTGGCTCGGCACAGCTGTCAGACTTTTAAGGCAGATTTAAGAGCAAATAGCATGGGCTCCTTTTCTAAAGCAGTATTTAATGGAGCAACTACATCTAATGCTGAGGGGGATTTCATTTCAGTCTTGTGGCAGAATCCACATTTATGGAGGTCCTTATCACTCTGGTCAGAGTGGATGGACATGGTCGGGGGAATGTCACAGTAATGTCACAGCTCCCTTATCTGGCCTGCAGCAGGGGGCGCTCTCTGACCTGTGCAGTGACACTCACCTCACCCAAGGGTCTGAGTGTCACCCATCCATCCGCGAAGCACCCAACCCCCTCCAAGCCACCAGACTAACCTATCCCAGACACAGTCATTCTTCTACACAAAGGCAAACTCTGACCGTAGCACCTTCAAAGGATTCCTGCAGTGTACGACTACAGGAACGGAAGAAAAGAATTGGGAAAATATTACAAAGCCAGACAGAATACAGAGAGACCAGAACAAGAACCTGAGGCTTTTGTCACATGTTTTTATCGGCTATAGATCACAGCACAGCCTCTGCCCTGGCACCGGCCCATTTCTCCAAATGTCACCAGCGATGTAAGAGCTGATATCTCAGGGCGAGCAGTGGCTGGACCCAGAACACACTGTGGAGTGTAGATAAGGGACAGATTGTGTATTCAAGCAGGTTTCCTCCGCTTACTCTAGTGGAAGTTTTAAATGTATAGGATGCACACAGAGATTAGGAAAGCAACATTAACTACATCCATGAAGAGAAATAATATGATTGGTGCTGTACTGTCACCAGTGTTGGAAAGTAACTGAATTCCTGTACTGAAAATATTCAGAATCCTCATTTTCAGTAACTGTATTCATGTATAGTTACTTTTTCATTCAGAATACAGTAATTTAAACGAAGGAATACATCATGGTATTAACATGCAATTTAGGCTTCAAACTCTACAGAATAGTTGTTGATTGTAAGTGTGTGATTTCAGTTTTAATCTTACGTTGCATTTTTAGCCTATAATTTAAATGCAACTAGATGTAAAAGTATTCCAAGTACTCAGAATACATTACTCTGAGTGGACCATCTATATGAATACATTACAAAATACATTTTAATGCAGGCATTCAATATTCTGTAACTAAATACATTTCTTCCCTTTACTGGGTATCATTTTGTTCAATTATCAATTAGTTATAAACTATTTTAAAGTTGCACTATGTAACATCTTGGTTGGGGCTCTGTCACCTTCTTGTTTCTGCCTGTAATGTCTGTCAGTATGTCATTAAACAGCTCTACCTTACATTTATTAAATTACAGGTGGTTCGATAGCTCAAAATGTATAGAAAAACATACATTCAGATTGCAAGTGGGGTTGCCTCTCCACAGATCTCACCTGTAACTTAGTCTTCGTGAAGATAGAAAGGCTTAACACCATATTGTGAAACATTGCAAACAAAGCATTAACATCTCCATAGAGAAAAGTATTTGGTAGTAATTTGGCAGCTCGTTTAGGCAAGAAAAACAACTCAAAATATGTCCAATCGTTCAAGTTTAACTCAAAGCAAAAGCAGGAGTTGCTCTCAGTAGCAGCTCCTATTGGTAATTAGTCCTGTTCAAGCAGAAGTGTTATATAGCTGGAGATTCCTTGTTTCTTGCAGAATCCAAAGCTCCCTAATTGGAAGCAGGGAAGATGTTGTGTTCTTTTGAATGGTAATAAATTAATGAGGGCCCTTCTGCCTGCTTAAACACAGATAATCAACTGAGAGGCACCCGGGGTCCAGCACACAGCCTCTTACTAACTCCACAGCTCTTTGTTTCCTCCAGTGTTTGTAGTGGAAAACACAAGCTGTCCAGTCTGCTCACTGAAACACAAACATCCCACTTATACTGTTACGCTCAGTAGTAAGTCTACTAAATTATAGGAATCAGTTCACTTCATTCCAACTCATAAACCTTGTTTCCATGTTAGATTTGGAGAGGATCGGTATAGTGTGTACATAGTGAACAGTATACCGCACAGTTTGAGAGATCCCAAACTGCCCTTAGCCTTAGCAAGGCAAAGCTAGTGCATGTTAGAAAAGCTGTTTTCTGTTTATTAATACAAAGTATTCACGTCAAGACTGTAAATATGATCCAACATTATCCAAACCCAATTACATAAAGAGACATTAAAACAAGGTGCAACGGCACAGAGAAGTGAAACAAATCTCGATAAAGCTGATGATGCACCAGAAGTTGTTTTTCATTTCAGGCCTGCTCACACCCACAAACTTAGAATTACTAAAACATGTTTTTATGAATTGTTGACATCCACTTCATGCTTGAAAAGTATCACTCAGGTTTGAATTTATAATTATTAAGAAAACATTGGATTTTGAGTGATGTGTTCTGTGAAAAACATGGAAACAGATTCTACCATTCAAAACACAGAGCCAAAGACCTCCCAGGCAAAGTGGAGCATGTACCAGAGCCAGTCGAAACATGGCTACAGCAGAGTTACAACAGTCCAGGTCCCATGACCGGACAAATGGAGTGAACAGAGTATGACGGAGTATGCCTGTATTTGCTTTCTAAAAGTAATATCAAAAAACATGTATCCCTGGCTCAAACCAAATTAATCTGGTCACTGGTAGGTAGGGATGGGACGAGATCTCATGTCACAAGATCTCACAAGACAAAATTGCCACAAGATTGTGCACACACTGTGAGATTTCTTTTCCATGTTTTTACATTTGGATAAAAAAATGGACTGGCAAATTATATTTTTGGAGAATCTTTAGTCTCAAAAAACAGAGCTATAATAACAGCCTTTACTACGTCCCTCCGAACCACATGAATCCTGCTAAACTACGGTCATCGCGCCCCGGTCCTCACTTTCGCCGGCACACAATCTCTGCAAACTCTCCACCCCAGTCACCACCTTGTCTAACACATTTTCTGTAGGAAACACTGAATGGCCAAAACTGGGAATTGGGAATGCACAATTTATTTAGTACAAATCTCATTTTTTCTCATTCCCATAGATCATGTCTTGTCTTGTGATTTCTGGTTTCTGTGGTGAGGCCTCCACAATGAAAACAGTGTGTATCATGACTAATATAAATGAGAACAAAATAATACACACTTGTCTTTGAAGGCCATTTGATATAAGATAAAAGACTAGGATCTCCAGACACACTCATCCAGTGAGTCATATGATACTAGCATCAATTCATTAGAGAGATGCTGCGCTTCACTGGGGATCGGCATTAAGATAGTCAGCCGTGTAGTTCATTCTCTCCATCGCCCTTTAAACCTGATTGATGCTGCCACATTCTCATCCCAGTGTGAACATAAAACAGGAACTGGGTGTAACTCACGAATGACGCCATGGTTATGTCATCCGCCAAACAAAAGGGGAACCCAGGACGACTCTTACCCTAATGGATTAATGAATCGATTGTTATTTAAAAACAAAAAACAAAAAAAGAAGAAAAATACACCCTTGGTATGTACGATTCCTCTTTCCAAACATGCACAATACAAGATAACCTTAGCAATGCAGAGATCCTTGTCGGAAATACTTTAAATCCTGCAACCAGCTATAACAAGACATCTGACATCCACTGGAGACGGGAGGAATTTGTTTTCTGATATGTCACGGTGCACTTTGGCGGTAAAAGAAATGCTACAGAAGGAAGACCACAAGGGACAAAAAGCTGCTTTTGAAGAGGTGCATTGGCTCGGAGAGGAGACAAGAGGAGTTTAGGGGGTTTGATGTGTGGCTGAAAAGGTCGGCTGTGTTGTTATTGAGATAAGAAACAGACAAAAGGAAAAGGTCAATTTATCAAGTTCATTTAGCAGCTTTGCGCGGGGTTGTTGTGAACTAACAGCCAGTTATGGAGATAGTGATTTATATGACTTAGGCAGAAATGACTATCCAGTTCAACAGCTTTTAAAGTGAACTCTGTAATTTTTCTGCCACCTGCTTGTCTCCATGAAGATACTGCTTTACATTGGTGTGATAGCTATTTGGAGTTTGCTAATTAATCAACCAGAACTGATCAACCAGATCAAACTTAGTGTAGAATTAAATGTATGTATCTTGCATTAATTTAATTACAGGTGTATTTATGAAAAATGATAGGTGGATTTAAGCAATTAAATGAAATTCAATTGCTTAAATTGCAATTGAGTGAAGTCTGAGCTCTAAAAAGGAACAGATAACATGTTTCTTATCCCATAAAAGGTGTGTGAGTGTACATGAAAACATTCTAAAATTAAAATTCTAAGCTCTCAGAAAAATGCTAATTATAACACATATCCTCCACCCCAGTAATAAAATATTAATACTGTACACTTATGCTATTGCCTGCTGGTAACAGGAGGCTGAAGCTCAGTTGGTAATTTGCTCATCCTCTGATCTGAAGGTTGGTGGTTCAAATGCTGCACTCAAAATAAAGGTTTCTGGTGGTAGAGTGGTCAGATCGACTGACCTACAGGTTCGCAGTGCGATTCCAGTTCCAACAGATGAATTTTAACATTTTGGGCAAGACTTCCCCCACCTTGAGCCTCCAGTGTGACCATTAATAAGCTTTAGTTTGTAATTTTACAGTCAATTGTCTGTTACTATCAGCTAATAACAACCTTAACCCCTCAGTTAACAACCCCATAAAGAGTTTACATCACTGTACTTTTCATATTATACTTCTTGCACAATACTCATATAGAAATGTGTTGCCAAAACAGCACTTGTGCCAATAGCGTTTTCCTAAATAAACACTTAAGCTTCCCCAATCTGGTGTAGAGAAGCAGACAGCGTGTGTATGTGCGATTCATGCCAAATGAGACTGTGAAATCCACAATTATACAGTCAGCGAGGGTCCGCCGTTATGCAACACACTGCAGTCTTCCATCAAAACAACACAGAGAATATAGGCGAAGACAGGGGCTATACAATGTGGAGGTAAATACAGCTTCTTTGTAAACAGTCTAAATGGGAATAGATCATCTCAGCATATTTGTGTCTCAATCCGGGCTCCAGGGAATGGGGAGAGACAGCGGCAGAGAGCACAGGCGTCCATTTGTGTTGTAATCAAACATGGTTCTGCTGACAGATCCGGCATCTGGTTAGGAGCTATACAGCACAGAAATTGATGATGGGGGGAGAGGGGGAGCGCCTGAGCAAAAGAAATGGTTCCTTTTACAAGAAATAAAATGGATTTGTGTTTGGATTTGCGCATCCCATATGTTTGTTTGGGAATGCCGCAGACAGATTAGTGCTTTTATTGTGAAAGCAAGTGCAGGGAGCCAGTGCGATATTTCAGGCTAATATTTCCACTGGACACAAGATCAATCAAGCACTATATGCCTGCTCACTCCCCCCACCCAATTGTGTGGCTTCTATCAATTTTAATGGCTGAGGGACATCCTTCAAAAACTATAATGGGGCAGAAAGATGGATGGCAGCGTTTGGAGAGAAGAGACTGCAGATAGGGCAGGAGATGTGCTGAGGTTAAATCTATGGGATCAACAGCTCTGTCAGTGTACTTCGGTATAGCGAAGGACAATAGAGGAGGAAGCTATTGTTTTAAATTGATTGGGTACTTTAAACAATTCAAAATGAA
This sequence comes from Odontamblyopus rebecca, assembly GCA_030686955.1. Lineage (NCBI taxonomy): Eukaryota > Metazoa > Chordata > Actinopteri > Gobiiformes > Gobiidae > Odontamblyopus > Odontamblyopus rebecca. The sequence continues at coordinate 24,875,403 of CM060659.1, forward strand.
AAAAAGCTGTGCTACCAATTGGACCATGATATAGAACTTCATTTCCAAATTTAAACCACATTTAAACCGCCTATAATTAGCTGATTATAACAAATATAGTAATAAATGAGAAGGTTTATTTATTTAATTATTGTTTTTGTTTTGTTCTACAATGTATGATCTGCGCATTAATTACAGCAACAATATGTAACTTTTAAGTTAAAAACAACAAAAATAAAAGCATGTTTTTCAAACATGTTTTTCAAGCATGTGTTCTTACTAGGAGCAAGCTTGCATCTCCACAAACCAGGAGGTGGGCCTCCTTCTGCTAGTTTTCATAGAAATATTATTTTAGTTATAATCTTATATGGCATAAAACATATGGGTATGTTCCAATTTATCATTTTAACATTCTGTTTAACATACTTTATACTCCTGCACCATATCATACTAGCGTCTTGCCAATTTATCACAGTAACTCAAACCAGCAGTGTATGAAGTGACATTGTGTTAATGAAAATAAGATGGTGATAATGAAAATAAGCTGTGATGTCTAATCATTGATTCAACAGTCAAATACCTCCTGAGGCTGTCAGAAGTCTGGCCCCAGTCGTCCCTAATGTGATTTAATGAGCAGGTAATACAGGGATCTTAATAATAGCTTCATTGGGTAGTTGATTGGTGAGAGACTGGGGCTTTTGTCTATGCTTATTGCCAGTCAATTCATGCTCAAGGGCTACAAGATAAGCTGTCTTTTATTGATTTTAAATACTCTTTATGTTTCAGTTAAATGCTCCCGTGACTGTGTTACATTTGAACATGAAATCACAATCAGCAATGAAAGCTGTGGTGATAGATTTGTTGCTAGCCGGTTAATATGGATAAACTATTTTCACCATAGAGAAACAAATCTTTAAAACATATTATGCAAACTTTACTTTTAAGAGCTTTTAATCATGGTTAAGTATTGTGTTTCCTTCTCATTTACCCACACAAAGTTGTATTTATAGTGATTTTTGCATGTCTCCACCAAAAAAGTTTCACAGTGCACCACTGAACTATGATCCGCCATATATGGAGTAACGTCAAAAGTTTATTATGCACAGTAACTTTTCCAGACATATTTTTCTATTCTCGGGTTATTTTAATGTCATACTTTCTGTATTTTGCCCTCCAGTAGCTCCAGTTAACTCAGGCCTAACACCAGACTTGCTTTGTGGACTTGGCGATCCGTGCAGCTGGTAAAGACAGCCAGCGCTTTCTTCAGGCGGCCGGGATCTGGTGTTAGCCGCTCAAGCTTCAAATGAGTGAGTGCATTTCCATTACACACACAGACGGCATGTGTGTGGAGCAGAGAGGCAACTGAGCTGTGTCCCCTCTGCAGTCCACAAGGTTTACAATGAGCCAAAGGATACCACCACCATGCAGCAGATCATACAGGGAACAACCTCCAGAGCAGACGAAATACAGTTTGTCTTCTGCTTCTCAACCCTTTGGCCAGGCAACTGTTCTGTTTTTTGGTAATTGCAAAAAAAAGTTTGTTTATATGGTTGGGGACTGATGGTTGGCAGCATGTTCAGTGATAAACACAGAAAGAAGAAGATTTTTGTTGAAGAAACATGCCTCATAGAGATCAAATTAATATGGAAAAGAAAATAGAAGATATTACAATTTAATTTTCAAACTGATGCTTCACCAAAATCAAACCAAAAATGTCTTTTGAGAAGCAAAAATCCCCAGTAACCATAGGGCTGCAAGTTTAATCACAACCAAATTGAAATTTCAATGGATGCAATTAGTCAAATTAGCAATTTTTGAAGTACCTTAATTTCTTCCACAAACAAAATATCCTACAAACATGTTCTTAAAGGTGATTTTCATATTAGTTTGCCAGTTCATACTGCACCATTTTTGCCTGTTCTTTTAGATGTGAACCTTGAACAGAATCTTATTATCCCAAATCTAATCTCAATTGCAGCTTCACAAAGTCACTATTAATTACAATCAATTATTTAGTATCAAAACATGATGAAGTTCGCTGATCCAAACTATATAGTGGTGTGCTATATAGTTTGGATCAGCGAACTTCATTCAGCTGACTTCTTGAACCTCTTATGCTTAAATGCATAAGTTTTGTGGTGTAATGACCCAAACGTTCACTAAGAATGTGTTTTTTGTTTTCAGATTGTGGATGTGTGCAAGCATCACTGTTCTTTGGCTGCTCCTCTCATTCATATGCATCAGGAGCTTATCAGGGACCGCCGTGCCTCATTGCGCTGGGAAGGAACTGCTTTGCATTTATTTCTCCAATGCTCAATTCCAATGAAAACTTCTGAAACTGACACTGCCATTTTGAAAACTTTCTCCAAAAAAAAAAAAAAACTAAACACAGGCACACAGTAAAATCATCTATGAAATTCACTTAGTGACATTCACGCTCTTGGGAGTCCTTTTGTTTTGATTTGCTAAAGAGGCGACTGTCAAAATCAAATGCGTTTTATTAATGCATGGTCACACCGGCAGACAGCATCAGACTTGTAGCATCCAGAGTTACACAGTGTTCATCCTCGTACTGCGTGCTAATTAGCCACGGAAAGACACACATCTCAGAGCTGTGGAGGAGCACACAACAACTGGGACCACAGGATTCAGTAAGGGAATGACAAACTAAACAAGCAATGACTATCAAACAAGAATGAAACAAGTTGGGTTAAATGTCATCAAAAACATACCTGGATGTTTTGTTTCATCCACATATGTTTGAGTAAGCCTTTATTATTAGTCTGTCTACATCTCCCAAGCTCAAAATGCTCTGTTCCACCTTGTGATGTCATTTGTCAACCATTTGTTCAGTAGAGATTGGCAATTCAAGGACTGAAATTTTGATTCTAGTGAAGGTGTATGCAGTTTAAAAAGTTCTTCCTCTATTAACACATGACATCACAAGGTGGAACAGAGTGTTTTATGTGTGAGAGAAGAACTCAGCCTAAATATGTGTCAGTGAAACAAACACAACTTTTTGATGAGGAACCATTATAACATAGATCAGAAAACAACAAAATTTTGCATAATAAATGACGTTTAAATTTGAAACTTTCCTTTCCTGACAATATAAAAATAGTCTGATATATGGGCCTGTGCTCTACAAACTCTATCACTCTATCTCCTGGGCAGGCTGTGTCCTTACAGGCCAAATTGGTACAAAAACACATCTTTGAAAACGCATACAAATCTAATCAGAAATGTGCGATGAGAAGGACATCAAAGATTAGATTCTAGTTCAGACAAGAAAGCTGCAGACTATATAAAGCATGGGTCTTGAGCAGAGATAGTGAGAGGTGAGCACATCTCCCTGCATTTCCGCGGTGAGAACAGGCAGTGCCCACTCCTCATAAATCTCCCATAGTGCCGGGGTCAGGCCCAAGCTGAGAGTGTCAAAACAGTGTGTAACAGCGAGTTGGTGTGAAGGAAAGAGGAAGAGAAGACCTGATAACCCTCCACTGAGACAGAGACCAGCCTGCTGCTTGGACACACCTGCCACAAACCAACTGCAGCTTTTACGTACACGTCCTCCCCTTGGAATTATAAGCACTATCTGATGTTTTTGTCAAGTTATTTTCTTGTTCCTGAACACTTTTATCGAGATTTTGTAAGGTTTTGTAAATTTGGCAAATGTAAAAACCCATTTCCTGATTCGATTGTGTTCTATGAGTTGCCAGAACATTAAACCTACCAGTAAGGGCACAGATGGACCAGTTTGTCTATAGCTCTAAAGCTTAAAATACTCTGTTCCACCTTGTGATGTCATGAAGCTGTAGTTTTCAAGTTAACAGCTCCTTTTACCTTTAGTTCAGTAGAGGTAGGAAATTCCAGGGCTGAAGTTATCCAAATGATTTTAGTGAAGGTGTTTGGTGCTTAAAACACGCACTTCCTGTATTACTAAATATACAGGATTGTTTAACATGTGCGAATGAAACGAGACATAACTCCAGGTATGTTTTTGAGGAGGAAACATTATAACATAGATAAGAAAATTGTGTAATATGGGCCCTTTAAAGAGACGATGAAGTGATGATGCTACAAAAATATTCTGTATAAAATATCCATGTGAAAAATGAGGACTTGATTTTCTTCCTGGTTATGATACATTATTTTATTTATAAGCACCTTTCTAACACACAAGGTCACTTTACAAAGCGTAAACCTCATTAATACAACTATAAGAGCAGAATACGCTCGTTAATCTAAAAAGGTGGATTTTCCAGTGAGACTTGAAAAGAACTTGTCTGAGTTCATGTTGGGTAAACCATTGGAAAATGGAGACATCATTTCAGGAGTGGGGGTAGATAAATATACATTTTTAATCTCTATTCCTTTTTAGCACCTCAGCTATGCACTTAAATGACTTACTGCAATGTATGGAAAAGGATGCTTAAATAAATAAAAATAAATAAAAATAAATGACAACAACAATGGCAACAATAACTAATCAGAAATCTGAAATTTGAGGTTTCGGCTAAAAACCAAACACTGCATTTTCGTGAAGTCAAAATCATACATTTATGCACATATATTTATTAAGGAAAACAAAGTAAAGTTAATAAGAAATACTGCCAAAACACAGTAATGTTGAGAGCAGAGACAAATGAGAAGTCACAGAAGAAAAATAAAACATGACGTTGCCGGTAGTGAACTATGAATCTTGCAGCTGTCATTATGTTCTTGTGACCATCAGACAAAGCCACACGCTGTAGCTCCAGGGAGAGTTCTGCTACATATAGGACCATTACTTTCTCAGAGCATGTCCGTGCACTACAGAACAGATGGTTTGTTTTGGCTTAGTTCAACGGCACTCAAACTGGCCACCAAGTAAAAATATTTGGCCTCCCAAGTACCACCAGAACAAAAACAGGGCTCTTCCAGATGGACTATGGACTTAAAACTAATTACCGTAAGCATTAGAGGTACATAGGCCATAATTTGAGAGCCACTGGTCTAGATATTCACCAGGGTTTCAATTCTGTGTCTTGGGGAATCTTTTGCAAAAAAATATGGGTCTGAAGTGGGGATCAATTTGAACATTTGTCAATTAGGTACAAAAGGTTTTCACTGTACTTCTCATCTTAATCATTTCAGCTTTATTTGGTGAAGAGATCAGCTATCAGCAACTAGTGTTGTCGTCCCAATGCTAAAAACGTTTTTTTTTAGACAATAGACAACAGTAATTATAAAACAATAGTACTTTCTTGATGTGACCATGTGGTCTATTACTAGTTGTGATAAATAAACCTATTCAGGAAAGTTCACGTTTTATCCTGTTGCTTTTTATGCTTGTTCAAATGAGAATCTAGGTGAAATCAACTGATGTGGGTTTTTTCATGGCCAATGCTGATACTGATTGTATAAAATCAAGACAAACTGATGGCCGATAAGGTCTGACAATATTTTTGGCTGATATGTAGTGCAGATTCTTATATTTTATTCCCCAAATATACAATTATAATTGATTACAAATGCACATACAACCTTGTTTTACTACAAATTGAATAAGAGAGCTGTGTAATCATTTTTTGTGCAATGTTCTCTTTGCACTGCTCAAATTAAGCTTTTTCCTAGGTACCTGATTGACCCAAACTATTTAATAGAATCTGAGTTTTACAGGTTTACACAAAGAAACAAAATTTGGTAATAACCAATCATAGCACCCTAAAAACTTCTCCTGAACTTCTTCGTCAACACCATCAGCCGCCATCTCCATCTCGCATGATTCCAAACTGCTCGGTTAGCTTGCTAACCTCTTTCTCTAACCACTGTATTTTAATAACCCTCTTATTCCCACTCCTGCCCTTATCCCTCCACGCTCCATCTCCTCTGCTAGGCCCTCCCACTGCTCGCCTCTGTCCATGGTGCTGATGCTGCAGCCTGCTCACAGCGCCAGTGGGTGGACAGGGGGACTACGAGAGCTTTTGTCAAATTTGAGTGCGCCCCTGAGACTGGCCCCCCTTGGCGTACTGATCCCACTCTGTTAAACTCATGGCAGGACTTAAGTACGTCTTAACAATTCATGCAGAGAGAGTAAAAAGCAAAAGGTAAGAGCAAGAGACAGCACTATTTTTATCACCCCTTTGAGAGTGTAAAGGAAACACGCTTGTTCTTTTGTTTCTTGTTATAACCTTCCTAGAGAACGTTGGGGCACTGTGAGGTGTCATGATAAATACTATACTTCAATGAATGATACATGGAACAATAACTTCTGAAGTAGTATTTTTTCATCGTACCTATGGGGAACTTTTGTTATTTTTTCTGTAATAAGATTTGATTCATAGAGTCACTTTTATTAATAACTGAAAAACTTATATGGCTCATAACTCATACTGTGCTTAATGTAGCTATTTATTTGTGTTATTGTTATTTTTATGTGTTATTGTTATTCCTCTATAGAGAAAAATAAGTTACACCAAATGATGGCCATGTTACAGGTTAGATCTGTGAAGAGGCGTCCCTGCCCAGAGGTAGAATGCATGTGCTTCTTTTATTTAAATGAAATAACTTAAGATATGCTGAATGCCATACTATGGGACATTCCCAACAAAGCAATAACATCTCCATAACGACAAGCAAGTAGCAGACCCTCCACCAGAAAAGTCCTATAGTGCACCTTTAACACCTAAAACTGTAAATAATGTAATGTAAACAAAATATGACTGTGTGTGATTTTACCTTTGTTTTTCAAAATGTTCCTTTAACTCCCCAGTTGAAGGCCCAGTGCCAATAGGCAGTGGTTAACCCAGTCTTGCTTTGTGCCCCCGCTGGCTCTGATCTGTCTCTTCACAAGGGTAAAGTAGAGACATTTCACATCTAATGAATGCACGAGACGCTTGTATAAAAGAGTTAATGAGGCTGTGAGCAGAGCACCGTGAAGTGTAGGCAGGACCCAGGGCAGCGGGGGACACTTGACTTCCAGGAGACTTATGGTTATTAGTCTGTCATAAGGAGAAGGCTGATCTGTGGAGCAGCGCGTGACCAGAGAATAGGAGATGCGCAATATTTGTTTTTCCAATATAGATTGACCATAAGGGTTAAAAGTGTTTATAATCTTTGAGACTGTTTACATATGGATTTTGGATAGAGAAAAACATGCAATATGTGATGAAGTGAAAAGTTGAGGAATTTCAAATATTCATTCACTTATTTTGACATAGAATCATGTGCTATGTAACTCTGTGGACATGTTATTGCTTTTCCAAGAATGTTTCACAGTATGACATTAAACTTACCTCCATGGAAACTTACAGGTCAGATTTGTGGAGAGACAACCCTGCTGATTGTAAGAGTGCATGTTTTTCAAGGTGTTTTTACGCTATAAAACGTTGGAAACTGAATAAATGCTATATAGATGTCTTTAATATCAAACATCCCAGGCAAAGCAATAAAATCTGTAGACAAGTAGGTGACGGACATCTAGCAGAAATGTTAAATAATCCACTTTTAATTTCACACTAATCTTTATTTGGAGCACTGATGGGAAAGATACTCTAACAGCATAGACGTGTATCTACATTATGGCTGTCAAAAAATAAATACATGTATATTCATCAATAATAAAAATATTACTGAAACTAGATACTTATTTGAACAAGAATCAGTAAATAGGACAAAGCTGGACCAACACAGTAGTGTTAAAGAAATGACTATAATTTTGTATTGTATCTACATTGTTTCTCTGACTGCTATAGCACTCTGGAAATCGCAGAATTGATAGAATACACTGTGCTCCCCTGGATGTTTAATGGGAATGATTTAATGGGGAAAAAAGCAGAAACACATTTGGCGATTGTTATAAATGTGCACTAAATATAACAGAGCTCAGGTGTGGTGGTGGTAGCCCATAAAAAGTTGCCCTCTCAGCACAGCCTCCTGCAGATGAATGGGCTCTTCACTTCAGCTCTACACAAAACTATCCATTACTCACAGGTTACACATCGACCAACAGAGAAGAGCTTTCTTATTATCCTGCTATTTTTAAATCCTCCATTGTCATTTCTTTTGCCAATACAATGGAGATTCATGAAAGTACCATACCACATGCTCAGAAATCTCAGAAAATGTTTGACTTCAAATGTATTTCCCTACATTAGGATTGTTAAGTGTTGAAAATGAGCTATTAAGTGATACTAAAACTATTACTATTATTAGATATTCATTTCAGCAAGCATTGATAATAAAAAAAAATTGATAAACAGGACAAAATTGGACCTTTTCTATACAGTTTTTGAATTATCTTGTGCTTTATCAGGATAAACACAAGACCACAACATAGAAAAGTACTAATATCTTCTGCTGAAAATTCATTCGAGTATCAAACTTGTTCTTTAGTATAGAAATTGAGTTTGAAATGTTTGCATTGTGGCACTACATGGGCTGAAAGACCTTAATATGAATACAGCCTGAACAGAATAGTAATACAGGTAACGACCACAGCTTATAATGGGCAAGAATAAGGAAATTTTAAACAAGCGCAAAACAAGGAAATAAACATGTGCAAACCAAAAATTCACCAAAAGAACTGCAAAAGTATCCCCATAAGAAACCTGTCTGTGTACCTCCAGCTGTATCGGTAACATCATTTGTCTCAGCCAATCAAGTTCATTCACTAATTAAGTCCCTATGCTACCACCAGACAGTTCCTTAATCCTAAAAAAAAAAACACATTCCCTATTAAATACATCTCTCCTCTGTGCAGCCACTCACCTGTGCGATCTCATACAGTAGCTTGTAGTGTTCCTCGCGCTTCTGTAAAGTGCACAGATTGCAGCCCATTATAGTCGCTGTGGAAACCAAATCTCCCCGAGTCTTCACCCTCCACTATGGTTCTCATCGGTCACTCCTCCTCTGCCAGCATCTCCCCATTCATTTATAGAGAAGGATTTAGCGTTCAGAGTAGGATGAGGAGAGAGAGAGAGGAAGAGTATGTGAAGGTCGTGAGCAGAACCACCAGTCTATCCTCGCTCTCCTCCGCGCTCCGTCTTTTTCACACACGCTGGAGTTGTGCTTCGCTCTCTCATGTGCAGGGACACTCCCCCTTTCTGCCACAGTGAAGGCACATGACTACACGGGGGCTCCTGAATAATGGTAAAGAAGTGTGATTGGATATTCATGAAGTGGGAGGGACAGAAGGCGGAGTCAGTGAAAGCTAGAGAGAAAGACATAGGGAAAGCATTGGATTCTTGTTACACAGTGTACTAGCAATGAGTAGCGGTGGACAGCTGGTGTGTTACATTTTTAAGTTTTAGATCTCATTTAGAAAAAACAAACAAACAAAAAAAAGAATATTTTCTGCATACAGACTATTGTAAAACTATCAAAACCAATTACTGGTTAAACCTACACATGTCACTTAAATAAATCGCAACATTAAAGGTACACTATATGCACATTTTCTGTTGGTCAAGTTACCTTTTTTCTCATACAATACAAATGTTACTGCTTTTCCTTTTGGTATAAACCCATCCATCTTCTCCCGCTTAATCCGGCTGGGTCGCAGGGGCAGCTGCTGCCCAATACTCATAGCACCTGACCCCCCCCCAATGAACCCCTCTGCAGGTGCTGAGCCCACAGGAGGTCTCACCACCCTATTAGGTATAAACCCTAATATTTTAAATTTATTCAAGGTGTTTTATTGCCAAAAACATACTTTATTTGTTGGTGTCACCTGGTTGTCTCCATGGAGATTGCTACTTTTACGCCATTCAGTTGAATATTTCTGGCAAAACAAAAACATTTCCATGGAGTAAAGAAGGTTGTTGACCTTCCACCAGAAAACAATATAGCAGCGCCCCTTTAAATAATCAATAAAATAATTTCATGTTTTACTAATTTTCAATACAGATGGTAAATGATCACAAAATGACTTCACATTCATCGTTTTCATGAGCATTTATCACTGTTGAGAAGCCTATTAAAGATGTCCAAATATAATTTATGATGAACAGATTAAATGTAGAATAGCAAATGCTACTGGTGTCAGTTAAATAGGAAAAACACAGTATAGTATAGCCATGTCCTCAATCATTGTGACACTATGTACCTTGTCTGTACCACAGTGTTCTACTAATGAGCAGTAACAGTTCACAAATAGTCCTGTGAGCGACCAGCGGGGGTGCTCCACAGAATCCAGACTAGATGAGTGCTCATCAGCTGCTCTGGGTATCCCTCCTCCAGGGACAAGGTAATCTCATTTTCTGGACTTTAATTTTGCTCCAGTGCCTCGAGGCAGGCCAAACAGAGCCTAAATCATATGGAGCACAGTATGATTGTACACATCCTCCACCCAGCTCTCCACCTCTGTCTCCTCTGCCCAGGCCATCCACTGGAGAATCCTCAAGAAGCCCACAACAAGTGAGTTTTCTGCCGTTGCCAGGCAATATCCCATCCAAGTGTTCCTCACTAAAGTGTCAATTTCACATCAAAGGGTCTTGTAGCGAGGCTGAGCGCCATATAAAATGGCATTTTGTGAACAGGCATGCACAGTTTGTTACGATGGACTGTCTTTTGAAATAGAGCACTTTGAAACTAAACAAGATCATTCAACTCAAACAAACTGAAGAAAACTGGCAATGCAAAAACATACTAAAAACATCCATACTTTTACAATATATCCTATGAAATACATACATTAAAACATACTATCAGCTTACTACACTTAGACTACTTACCACTGTAGAAATTAGTTTCAAAAGTAGTAGTATATAAGCACAAACAACTAATGCTGCATTTCAGTTGTCCTCGGGGGTCAGTTTTCTGAGTACATTTAAAATGGACCGTCCTTCCATCTCGGGATTCCTACTTGGAAACTTTATTTTCACTTCAGTTGCTCCACTGTCCACGTTCTGTCTGTGAACCTGTTTCTGCAGTCAGTGAGCCTATGTAACTATAAATGCACCATTATGCTCTGTGATACTAATGTTTGTAATGTCTACACCAGGCTAATGTCTACACCAGGCTAATGTCTACACTGGGCTAATGTCTACACTGGGCTAATGTCTACACCAGGCTAATGTTGACAAAAAACATTCACTCTCAAATTTGCTTTACAAACCGTAAATGTAATAACAATGTCTGGGTTAATAAATGAACTTAATTGGATCTGCATTTTAGCTAATTTCAGTGCTCAGGCTCTGATCTCTGAGGATAACTAAAATGCAGCATTCATTCTCAAATGGATATATAAATGGACATGGCTAGCCCACTAGCTGCCGCGTTCCAAATAGGAAGTGAGCAAAGTGGTTCTTCTCTGCTCTGGTTCACTTACTGAAAAAACATTGCCCCCCCCCTCTGTAATTGCTACTGCCCTTTTGGTCGTAGAATGTTCAAATTAAACTGTCCTACATGATCCTGGTGTTTTTAATTCAGATTTCCAAATATGATCCTTGGTAGCAGATCTCACTCAGATCTCTAGATATGGTCCCTGATTGCCCATTAGCCGCTATAATTGCTTGCCCCGATGAGCTTCATTTGGTTGCAATGTTATGGGTGACGTCACACTCCCTTCTTTGTACAGTCTATGGTTTCACAGTGAAACGCTTGACATATTGAGTGCTTTGAGTAGTTTGCAGTCAGGAGTGAGAACAAGGCTCAGAATCAAAACGTTTGCCATGCAGAAGGACGAGGAGATCATAAAGTTGATTGAAAATGCTCCGACAGTTTTCAATTGGAGATCAGATCAGAGAAGCAGTGACCATAACAGCAGCAGCAGTGGACTCACTGACCCCGAAAGGTTAAAATGCTCATTGGTCAGCCAAATGGACTCTCATCATCATCTGTGAAGCATGACTGATACAGTAGCCCGGCCCATGGTCAGCCGGCCCCTCCTGATGGGGTGTCCTGAGTGAGGGATGGTCTCAGAGGAGGGCATCAAACAGTGATAAAAGCCTGCACCCACTGCTTTATGGCCCTGCATTTTACTACATGATCGAGTGGATTTACCTCGTGCTGCATTTTCAACAGAGCTCAGGGCAACACTGGCACATTATACTTATATTTAGTAAAGCCATTTACTTTGACAAAGATTTGTTTCTTTCATTGTCAGCTCCTCATGTTGCTCTAGGAAGTCATCTGAGAAATTGTACAAACATATAGTAGAAGAGAAAAGGCTCTAAGGGATGTTGGAAAATGAAATGGTTAAAAATAGATTTAGATTTATTGTACTCTATATTGTTCCTATTTGTCCTCTGCATTTGACCCTCCTTCAATGCTGCTGGCACATCTCCTCATGATCTGGAGGATATTACTTATAGGGCATGTTTTGGGGAAACTGGAGTGCCAAGAGGAAACCCACCCAGACACAGGGAAAACATGCAAACTCTGCACAGAAAGGCCCAGGGTTTGAATCTGGAAGCTTCTTGCTGTGAAGCATGAGTGCTAGACACCAGTCATATCTATGAACATCTAGACATACATTAATTCAAGTTAAGTTATTATTTGTGAGGTTCTAGCTTAAATGTTCAAACTGTGGTAAATTTAAACGTTACCTAAAACAGACTTTATGATATAGATCACCAAAAGTATAATTTAAAAAAAATGTGCTGACAGACCATGCTGATGGCCACTGTAGTGAGCAGTATATATTTGTTCATTTGTGCCAAAATGACTTTGCAGTGTGGCAGAATTCTCCGTGCATCAGCAAATAATAAAAAATAAAAAAAGTATAGTGCAGTGGACATATATGGGGACCTATATGGGGAATAGGGGACCGTTTTACTCAAACATTCATGAATCACTCTTAATAAAAGTGTCTAATTTTCTGTCTCTTTTCATTTGACCATGTAAATTTTAACTGTCAAGTTCATCATCAGGATCTGAATATTGTATCTGCTAACACTGCAAAAACAATAGCAAGTGTAAAATCCACAAGCCCACAAAAATATGGCCAATTGGTTACCCCTTAAAAGCTCCCAAAGAGATAAGATTGAGAATTCTGTGATCTCCCCTAACCCTCTGATTGTAAACCAAGCCCTGCAGCCTGGATAAAGACTACCAGGAGACCTTAAGGATATTTTATAGCATCATAGCTTTGTCCTTTTGACTTTGCCTGTGTCTTTCCCTCTCGTCCACTGGTCATTCATCATAGAGGTGCCCTTTGCCTGTTCAGGTAGAAACAACTCTTCAATCCTACTCATTCTTTCTGTTAATGAGCCTTACACCTGCAGCATTGAGGAGACATTTTTCCTTTGTGTCATAGACGTATTTGAAGGTTTCTTTAATTGCATTTCTGACAAACTGATAATTGAACACGCCGGCTATAACCTCCAGCCAAGTATGTCACAAAGCTGGATCGCTAGTTTTTCTGCAGGCTACAAAAGGACTTGACTAAATGTGATGCAAATTACAGCTATGGAGTTACAGTGCTGTCAATATCAAATACAAAATCCTAATCTGTGCCCACAAAGTCTGTTTGAATTGATTTCATGATGTGGGATAAAGGCCGCTGTCTGTCATTTACCACTCCGCACAAGTTGGATCAATTTAATATTCCTCTGTCTCCATTTCAATACACCATCGGGGCATAAAAATTTCTTTTATATGTGGAGTTGGTAATGATTTTTAAAAAGAAAAGATTTGAAATATGACAGCTTAAAGTCACCTGTAATTGGCAACAAACTGCTTGTCACTGCACAGGAAAACATTACTATAAAACAAAAAAGTAGAATCTCTTGGATTAATGAGAATCTGTTCATTATGCCGCTCCATGTGCAAAAAAAAAATATATAGAAATACTACTACTACTACTTCCATTATTGACTATTTTTGTGTCAAATTCAGTCACCTCAACTTTATGTTGACGGTGATACATAGGATTCGTATTGCACCTTTTAAGACACCCAAAGAACTTAACATTGGCTTTTTCATTCACTTCACTCAAGGTAAGCTACTGTTGCCATATCTGCCCTGGGGTAGACTTATGAAAGCAAGGCTGGCAATTAATGCCAATTTCTGACCAATTTCTGATCTCTATGCACCCATAAACCGCATTCATACTAGTTGGGTGAAATGTCTTGCCCAAGGACACAACAAAGGTGAGTGTAGAATCCCTCAGTCATCCAGGTAGAATCCATAGCAAAGAAAAAATTCAATTTGTCAACTCGACAGACATTTATTTTGACCAGAACGGATGAGCTGCAAAACATTTTCAGCCTAAATAAACATTTGTCCAATTGACAAATTGAATTTATCCTTTGCCAGCAAAAGTGAGCACATTTTTAAAAACAATAGTGCTGCAAAGATTCTGTGTTACTAATGGCACCTGTCAGTGTACAAAATACTTTTCCTGATTTATGATGTTCACACGGCGCATAAACTATAAAGATACAGACGATCAAAACAATAGAAGCTACGGTATTTTAAAAGAACACACTGATTTGATTGTACTGACATTAATACTTAAACCACTCAGGACTCCATTTCCCACACTTGCGTAAGCCTATGGTAACCTTGACAACAAACAGTGGAACTCGGTAAAGAGCCGGGCTTTAATCAGGCGGTTATGATGTGATTACTGATCGAAGACAGTCCCAGTGGTGTGAACTACATAAGCAGTTTATTAGGTCAGCAACCTCCACTTTACCTGGAAGTGTGAGTATGTTATAGTGAAATGTGACGTGTACTTGCATACACTCACCCTGCTGTTCCTCCTGGGGATCATGTGACCATGTTGGGAGTCATGTGACCAGCTCAGGGAGTAATTAAACTGGAGTCTTTAATGAATGAATCACTGGGAGTATGTGTGGTGCTCCCTGACAGCTCTGACAGCAGTGGTTCCCGTGCGAACTACTACACAGGTGGGTGCTTCAAAGACAGTGTGCCCGGACGATGGGAAGCCTACCAAAATATCTCTCTCAATGACAGTAAATTATTAAAAGGGTTCAAATCTTTAATGCATGCAGGAACCTGACCATAGATATAAATAGTACACTGTAGGGCTGATTTGTATGGTAACATATGCAGCGTTGCTGTACAGGGAATCAACAGTACAGCGTTACTTCTTTCGATATACAGTTCCTCCGATGCAAATACTTGATACTAGAGACAGACTGGTTGGCAGGTATATCAGTAGGCCGATATCTTCCCTTATAACGTAAATAAATCTCCAACAGAGGCCGATATTTTTTTGGTTCAACTAGCAGCCTAAATATGCATGAAAAATATATGCATAACGCTTTGTTTGATCACCTGAATCCATAAAGGGTACTGCAAAAATGTGACTACATTGGGTTCTACACAGTTTGTAGTAAAAGAAAGTTGTGGATGAGTTATGTACTACACTTGAATTCGAGAATTTGGGGAAAATTACCTAAATCAGCTCTACATATCAGCTCAAAAATATCAGCAGAGGTAATTGAACATCGGTTGCGCTGACTTCTAAGCAATCAGTATCGGCATTGGCCATGAAAAAACTCATATTCTTCAACTATATATTTTCTGACAACCCTCGGACAGACTAATTACTGACCTTAAAAATGAATTACTAATGTATGGCGATTTAACTTAATCTGACAAGTTGACAGGGCAAATAAAGCCTTGATTAAACATATTACATATGAGAGAGCAGAGAGCAGACATACAAGATTATACGAGACCTGGTGTTTCTTTTAATCTGTTTTAACCTTTAAACATCTAATTACCAAAGCCAGACAAGAAAAACCTAAAATTGGAGTAGAATAATGATTAAAAAAACATGCATCAAAGCCTTGGCTAATGTTGTAAATATCACTTCATGTGTCAAACAGGAAACACAAGCTCCGTCAGGTGAACACATGTAAGAGCAGTGACCTTTTCAGCTATACACCGTTTAAAGAAGAATGAAAGAGAGGGGTAAAGGACAACACTGCTTATTTATGCAGTCATCTCTACAGCTAAACCTCACATGTTAGTAGAAAAGGTTGAATTATATTAGAAACTCACAATATCAAATGTTAGTGTTATGATCACTGTTATAAGAAACACCACGATTCAACCATTATTTGGAAATATTTACACCATGACCAAACAAGAGTGAAATCCTTAATTTGCTTTTTCAGATTTATGTCAAAGATGCCTGCAGTATGTGACCAGTTTTCTGAATGATGATGACAGTAAATGGTCACATTTTTATACTGCGCTTTTCCAGCTTCAGGGCACTCAAAGCAAAACAATGGCAGCATTCATTTGTTGGAGGAAGAATTGCACCACCAACCAGTGTATCTGACCGCTCTGCAATGATGTTTATGTTGAGAGCGGGATTCAAACCGCCAACCTTCGGATCAATGGACAAACACTCTGAGCTCCTGTCACCTCTAACAGTAATGCTAATGTGATATAAAAGCACTTTACATGTATGTTTACTTTGACATGAAAAGACTTGCTTCTAAAATTCTCACAACTATATTTTGTTAGTTCATACTGTGACACGAATAATCAAGTTTATCGATTAACCAAAAAAATCTTGACACCCCCACATGAGACAGGAAATTTAAAAAAATCAACTGGACTGTAAAAGATTAGTTTATACAGGGTTGAGTGATATGCCACAAACTTAAATGACACAACAATTCAAGCAG
This sequence comes from Odontamblyopus rebecca, assembly GCA_030686955.1. Taxonomy (NCBI): domain Eukaryota; kingdom Metazoa; phylum Chordata; class Actinopteri; order Gobiiformes; family Gobiidae; genus Odontamblyopus; species Odontamblyopus rebecca. The sequence continues at coordinate 24,891,977 of CM060659.1, forward strand.
TTAATATCCTTATATCTGTTTCTAAGAAGTAATTAAAGAACTGCTTTTGAGAACTGTGATTGGTTGAGTCCACCTCACTCACTCAGACCATGACAGAGGTTGACCAATCAGAAGAGTAGGTTTCTATGAACATGGAGTTACATTAAACAGAAAAGCATTGAATCACGATATCCCTAAAAGAGCATCATCACAGGGTTTCGATCGCTATTTACATGTATATTCTGTAAAGGAGCATAATCAGACATAAGCCAGAAGAAATAAAGCAGTTTATGCATGTCCAAGAACAATAAAAGGTCACTCATGTGTTATTGTGACAGAAGCTGAAGCTCGCCACACACACTGACCGTGTACCACAGTATGTCATTGATCTGAGACCCAACACTCTGAGGCTGAGCGCTTGTCAATACTCGCTCAATATACCTTTGATTGTGGATGAAAGTTTTGTGCTTGTGAAGAGACAGTCTGAATCTATAGGAACAATCATCTCAGAGGGCACACGGCAGATCTCCCAGAAAATGTTCACGATAGCAAATTCTGAAGTGTGATATATTGCTGAAGTAGATAAAGACAGTAAGCGATAATTCTGAAAGTAATTTACGCTACTGACACAAGAAACCTAAAGTTCTCTATTCTCCTCTCAAACTCTTGCATATAGCAGAGATATATTTGTATTGCTATATTTCTATATTTTTACTTGTACGAATACATTGATATAATGGTGCCTTGTTTGACTCTCTCTTGTTATTGCCATTTGTTATTAAAAAACACAAACTCCAATAAATAAATGGCAGAATGAAACACTTTAGTTAATTTGAATCTACAATGAGTCATAGTTGTTATTTATACAACCCTCCACAGCTCAAAACTAATCACAGTACAGAATAATAACAAAAGATTCCCTACTACTACAAAGAAAAAGTACTCACAATAAATATTGACCCCCAACAATGATTGTTCCATCTATCATATACTGAACAATAACATAGTATAGTAATTATCGCTTCAGGCCTATGTTACGTTCATCTTCGCATCTAGAATTTTCAACCAACAGTGATTTTGGTGTGAGCAGGAGCGCTGTGTCCAGTCAGGGGTAAAGACAAGGCAAGGGTCAAGCTGTTTATATATTGAATGGCCTCATGTTCTGTTCCAATGTCACACACTATAGATCCATAAACACAACTGGTTAGGATCAATCTTTGTATTCACGCAGAGGGAGGGTCCACCACATGCTCGTCTCCATGGAGATGTTATAGCTCTACCTGGGATTTTCTACAGGATGGCATTAAAGGTATCTTGCATCTATATTCCCTGGGTTTTTGTTTCTCAGAAATATCTAGAAGAAACATGCATTTTCTCTGCAGATCTGACCTGTAACCTGGACTGGTGGCATCAACCTTTTTGTCTCCATGTAGATACTGTATAACGGGGTGCCCAATACGTCGATCGCGATCGACCAGCCGATCGCCAAGGCAGTGTCGGTAGATCGCCAAGGTAGATCGTAGTGTAGTATTCGAGACCGTTTCTTTACGGTCTTGGACGGCGTTTGGACTCGGTCTTGGTCTGACTCTCATCCAGTGTGATCATATTTCATAAAGGCCGCTGCTATTGGCAATAAACTCATACCGACCGATGTGGAGGAGCACGCGGGGTCTCTCTCTACAGCCGATGTGCTCGTCTGGAGTCCGCGGACACTGCGCAGCGCATCACAACACACACCCCGAGCGCTCGCAGCTTGTCCACAACACCCTCGCGTAACAGTGTGTCTCACACTGCAGGTTAAACTTCTTAAAACATTCTACCCATCTGCCTCACTTTAATCTGCCTCACTTTAGTGCACCGCCTTTTCGCGGTGTTTATTCCTTGGAAAAATATAAGTAAAGCAATAACATTTCCATGGATACACACAGGTGGCAGAATTCCCCACCCTAAAAGTTACACAGTGCACATTTAAAGGTGCACTGTGCAACTTTTCTGGTAGAGGGTCCACTACCTTCTTGTCTCCATGAACATATGGTTATTACTTTGCCTGGAATGTTCCATGTTATGACATTAAACACATCCATCTAGCATTTATTCATTCTGGGTGTTTCTATTGATCAAAATAATTTTCAATCCATTTGTGAATTAGGAGCAACTCTCCACAGATCTGAATTGTAATGTAGTGTAGTGCTGTAACCTGCTTGTCTCCCTCATCGCAGATAATCGATACTGTGGAACATTCTAGACAAAGCAATAACATCTCCATGAATGCACTCAGATGGCAGAACAACCACCAGAAAAGTTACACAATGCACATTTAAACAAAAGATGAAGTAAGGCTTTTGGCTTCTTTCCCGTCCATATGACCCACTGCACGCTACATGGGTGAAAACATGGGCCACTGTAATTTGAGTGGCTATAGGAGGCCTCCAGGGGAATCCTACATGTTTTCTATAATTTGTGTTCGCTTTTGTTTAACCCCGCACCGTTGAGGGTTCGAGGTACCTGCTGCAAAAACACACCCTAATTCTAACACTACATTGAATGGAGGAACATGCCTGAGGATCGGCTTAACAACACCACCCAAACTAGACTGCTCCTGAATGAGAATAGCCCCAGTAATAAGATGGAGGACGAATCACATGGTCGGCTCTCTGTGCAAAGATTAGCTGGGAATTATGATGATACCCACGGGCCAAGAATCTTATTTTCTGTCCTCCTGATAAGAAAACAAGAGAGGAAGACAAGAGAGAGGGGGGTTAGGTGATTTAAGATGCTGGGCCTCTTACTGCTGTGGTGGCTTTCCTATTAAACAGACAGGGGCAGATATGGTGAGACAGCTAATGTGTCAATGTTGGTTCTGAAAATATACAGCCATGTTCTAATCTGGAAGTCAGGTATCTGGTAATTTACTAAGAAGATACTGCTTTTGTCTTATATTGTATTTTCTCCACAAAAAGACTGTTGGCTACACACCATTTACACAATTAAAGGTCCTATATTACAGAAAATAGCATAGTTCAGATTATGGAGGCATGCACGGAAAATTTGACTTAAATAACACAAAAGCCTGTCTTGTTTATGTCCATGAATTGAAAACTTAAATCCACATTTATCAGTCTGAGTTGTATTAGTCGCAGCAGATGCCCTGTCTAACTCACTCCGGGTGGGTACAGGCAAAAGGAGTACATGTTTGGGGGACTAGATTTAAGCAAGATGTCAATATCCATGAGATATTTTGCCAAAATATGATACTTTAAAGTTGCAAAAAAGATCGCATGCTTCAAAAATGTATAACCCCTTTTGTATTCAAAAGAAAAACATATCCAGCAGAGCCATTAATGTACTTTTCATGAAGATAAAACCGTCCTTCTGTCTACAATCTGTTGGAGGAATCTGATAATTTCTCCAAACATGTGCTTGTGCATGTGTTAAAGAAAATGTCCACAAAAGATAAGAAAAAACAATTTCACAAACCAGTGAAAAGTCTGATTACACACAGAGAAGTAGCCCCCCTGTGTTATCTCCCACAGAACCAAGATGGATGCGCGTGCGGCGTCGTATAACAGTCTGATCCTCATCACAGACGCACAAATGAGCTACATATTTCACACTGTGTCTCGTTCATAATCACAGTGTCACATTCACACACACGGCTTACATTTGTAAACAGCTCAACAACTCAACTTTTTAAGCAAATGTAGCCTCAAAAGCATCCACAAAATACCTAAATGATACATTATGGCATTTGGGCTACAGGATTCAGATCTGATGTTTTTCAATGTCCAATTTAGCACAGTAACGTTTTAAAGGTGTACTATGTCACTTTTCTGAAGTTTTTATTGTTACGTAATGGAACGTTCCACAGTCCAGTATTGCTACTTTGCAGTATCATCATGCTGGGGGTGCTCTATGTGTATCTCTAATGCTAGAATGTTTAGGAGTTAGCATGGTGACACAATGCACACAAAAAAACACTGTCAAAAAAGTTTTGTCTGAAAACACAAGATAAAACACAAAATGGATTTAAACTGTTGGCTAAGGACTGCTGGCTAACATGTGATTGTAATTTTATGTTTATGGCCAGATTTTGTTAACATAAAGCACAGATTAAAGTCTAATAAAGCCTCAGACAGAGCAGAGCCTACAGTTAGCATCACACCCCAGCGAATGTTGAGGACATCAGCTGCAAGTGAAAAGTGAAAAATTTTCTTTAAAAACATGGATTCGTACTGTTATCTGTACCTTGGCCTGGTGACGTCGCCTGCTTGTCTCCATGGAGATTGATATGTTAAAGTCCATACTGTGAAACAGTCTAGGTTAAAGCAATATTATATCTATGGAGACAAGAAAGCAGCAGGCCCTTCAGCAGGAAAGTTACACAGTGCTCCTTTAATATCACCTTGATTATACAGTAAGGACGACACATACTTTTGGCCACTTCCAGAATACTATTTTTACCTGCAAACATAAAAAACAGGTGGACACACTCACTATTTTAACACTTTGTATCGTAAAAGACGTGCATTGACTTCACCATTACAATCAACACCAAATTATTGATTGTCACATGATGAAGTGTGGTGGACCGTGGGCAGTTCTAGGAGATGGGATTTCTGAACCTTGTTGTCATGGTAACGGGGTCTGTTTGACAAAGCGCTTGTGATAAAGAGTCACCGTGACCAGATTCATCCTGGAAATGAGGCTTTTTCTGCTGGAGGCTGGACCAGGTCACCCACTCCCCAGACAACTCGCACAAACCTTATAGTCAGTTTTATTGTGCAAGCTGACGTTTGTATAACAGCATTGGACACTTCATTTGTCCAGCCCAGCACAGAAAAGTTTTTCACATTTAAAACTTTTCCCAAAATAAGAAATGTACTATTCTGTTCCTTACAATGCTGTGCTCTGTGCTACGCCAACACAGTCAAGCATTAAAATGGATTTGCAGGTAAAACATGGCAGTCAGGAAAAAACTCTAACAATATATATTCACATTTTCCATTGAAAGTTTACTTTTACTTCAGTATAATATAAGGCTATCATATTTACATGCACGTTATTAAGGAGTTGCATTTTCTGTTCTAGCATAGGAAAATCATTTTAAGACAGATGTGGGAGACTAGCTGTTTGGTATTATAACTACATCTAATAATCCTTAGTAATTAACAAATATTTTATAAGGAATGGCGTAGAAACTAAATAAAGCCCTAACCCAGCTCCTAACCCTAATCACTTATTATTAACTATTAAGACAGAGTTTGTTCAATATGAATTGCCGTAAGTCTTTGTTCATGGTTTATTAAGTATAAGAGTAAGTGTAGCCAATTATCTCAGTTAATTCAATTTTGTGATTATTTTGGCTTAAGTGAAAAGTTAATTTGTGAAATTAAAGGTGCACTAATAATAATAATAACAATAATAACAATAATAATAATAATAATAATAATAATAATAATAATAATAATAATAATAATAATAATAATAATAATAATACATTTTATTTATTAGGTGCCTTTCTGGACACCCAAGGTCGCCTTACAACAACATAAACAAATTAAGTATGATTTAAAACATACAGTTAAAAGCTACAGTTAAAGTGGGACAGTATTTAATTGATTGATTGTATTTAGTATTGTATTTAGTGTTGTATTTTATTAGTATTTAGTAATGTATTAGACAGTATTTGAAGTGACTGATTGTATTTAATTGACTTACAATTGGCTATCAGTTATTCTCCCTTTTGGGTTGCATGCGTAACATTTCTAGCAGAGGTTCCGCCACATGCTTGTCTCTATGGAAATTTTATTGCTTTGTCTAGAATGTTCCACAGTATACTCTAAACTATCCAACACAAGGGTACACTTAGAACATGTAGAACCACATGTAATGCATACATGTGAGATGTATATATCTAATGTCATACCATGGAACATTCCAGGCAAAGCAATATCTCCATGGAGACAAGTAGGTAACGGAGCTTCCACCAGAAAAGTTGCACAAAGCACCTAGAACTTCACCTAATTGCTGAGCCATTCTAAAAATGTCCAAACTTTACATTGATATAAGCAACGCATAACCATAACAGGAAGTGCATTTAGGATCATCTCTAAAATAAAATCCATGTGAGCAGGTGGTAACAGTGTTTTTGATTCTATAAAAAAAGTACATGGCTCAGATTTAAAACCGATTAAAAATGAGAGTTGACCTCGAGCAAATAAGATGCCTGTAACAGAAGCCCTCAGGTCAGATGGGAGGTTGCACCATAACAGTTACACGTATTTTTAATAACCAGCCTCATCCTTTAATATCGTCCATTCCAAGGTTTGTGGGTCAGAGCGGGTCAAAACTTTCCCCGTTTACTGGGATGAGCAGGTCGGGTGCCGGGCCTGTGCTAATACTCAGGAGATGAATTAAGATCCCCCTGTGAGCTGCCTTCTGGGAATAGTTTCTGCCTCACAGCACACTGCAGATTAAACTAAAGGGGAAACTGTATTCACAAATCAGACAGTGGTTATGGGCCAAAAGGCAACACTATCAGCTGACAGCTCCTCTCTTCTACTGCCCCAATATCGCCTCAAACTATACGCTCAGTGTTCTGCTGGTGGCTACAGGGGCTATCGATGCCAGCTTGTTAAACGCAGAGGTGAGCTGCTTTAAGTGGCCATTAAATAAAGGTGTGGAATAATAGGACATTCGTGTAAACAAAACTTGTCCCACAACATCCAATTACAGCGGGGTAGTCGGCAATTACAGGGCAATTATGTGGTAGTTTTGTATTTCACCAGACTGATAGAGCTTTATTTGCTGTATTATGAGAGCTGAGGTAATAAGATTATACGGCAAGAGCACACATTTTATGCCAAAACCAGGAAGCTTTGTTGATACAAGGGAAAATAAACTCAAATCTAAGAAAAAAGTAAATCACACATATTTAATTTAATGTAACAATTCAAAAGACACCATTAAATATAGGGCTGTCCAATGTATCGCAATTATATCGAAATTACAGTTTGAAGTGGCTGCAATTCTTTAGAAAACGGTCTTCAACTAGCAAGATATAATTTTTTAAAAAGAGAAATCATGTTGTTTAGACCTCTAAAAACAGGTTCTGAAATACAGGGGATTCTTATATTTGTTTTATCAATTTTTTGTCCTTCTCTCTAATATTAATGCTCCTGGAGTTATTTACAAGGAGAATCAGAAATACACTACCATTCAAAAGTTTGGGGTCACCCAGACAATTTTGTGTTTTCCATGAAAAGTCATATTTTTATTTACCACCATGAGTTGCAAAATGAATAAACTATAGTCAAGACATTGACAAGGTTAGAGATAATGATTTGTATTTGAATTTTTTTTTTTCCTTTAAAATTTGCTTTCATCAAAGAATCCATTTGCAGCAATTACAGCATTGCAGACCTTTGGCCTCTAGCTGTTAATTTGTTGAAGAATATCTTTAGAAATTTCACCCCACGCTTCTAGAAGCTTCTCCCACAAGTTGGATTGTCTGGATGGGCACTTCTTGTGTACCAGACGGTCAAGCTGCTCCCACAGCAGCTCAGTGGGGTCTGTCCATAACACTTCTTTCCAATCTTCCTCTGTCCAATGTCTGTGTTCTTTTGCCCATATTAATCTTTTTCTTTTATTGGTCAGTCTCGGATATGGCTTTTCCTTCGCCACTCTGCCCTGAAGCTGCATCCCAGAGTCGCCTCTTCACTGTAGATGTTGACACTGGCATTTTGCGGGTACTGTTTAATAAAGCTGCCAGTTGAGGACCTGTGAGGAGTCTATTTCTCAAACTAGAGACTCTAATGTACGTATCTTCTTGCTCAGTTGTGCAGCAGGGCCTCTCACTTCTCTTTCTACTCTAGTTAGAGTCTGTTTGTGCTCTTTTCTGAAGGGAGTAGTACTCACTGTTGTAGGAAATCTTCAGTTTTTTGGCTATTTCTTGCATGGAATAGCCTTCATTTCTAAGAACAAGAACAGACTGTTGAGTTTCACATGAAAGTTCTCTTTTTCTGACCATTTTGAGCATTTAATCGACTTCACAAATGTGATGCTCCAGATACTCAAACTGCTCAAAGAAGGTCAGTTTTATAGCTTCTCTAACCAGCTGAACTGTTTTCATCTGTGCTAACTTGACTAATCATTCATTAGTCTTCTGACACAACGAGCAAACACATTGTACCATTAGAACACTGGAGTGATAGTTGCTGGAAATGGGCCTCTATACACCTATGCAGGTATTGCACCAAAAACCAGACATTTGCAGCTAGAATAGTCATTGACCACATTAGCAATGTATAGAGTGTGTTTCTGATTAGTTCAAAGTTATCTTCATTGAAACAAACAGTTCTTTAAAAAATAAGGACATTTCTAAATGACCCCAAACTTCTGAACGGTAGTGTATATTGCACATCTAATCTTAATCACAATTGTAGCCCTTCCATTAAACATTGGAAATTGGGGTCTAAAACAATCTTCATAAATTATTCTGTGTAACTTTCATGGACTAATTGTTTTCTTTTCTAACCTATTTCATTGCTGTTTGGTTTGCCCATTATTTACATCAACTGTTAAACTGACTCTCATTATATGGTATATTTGACATATGATTCTACTTTTTAAAGCATCCCTGGAACAGCACACAGGTCCCTGGAGATTACAGACGTGCATCCTTGCCCCTTCTTCACCCCGTTCAGCTCCTCACATCATAAAGCGCTGTTGGCTAATACTCTGTGCTTAATTCCTCATTGTGGAGCTCACCTCGGGGTGGACCTGCCAAAGTCTAGCTCTGGGAGATTTACTGACGGCCATTTTGTGGACTAATTGCCCGGTGCAGGAGCAAGGAGGTCAGCCGTACAGCCAGCAGTGAGGCGGCGCCGCACCTGCTATGAGCCCAGTCCAGAGCCAACACAACTGGCCACGAGTCTCCTTCAGCCATTTCTGTTTGGCACATAAGATAAGATTAGACATATCATTGTGTGGAGATTAACAAGTGAAAACGCTTTTATCTATGTGAGAGTGTGTTGATGGAAATAAACAAGAGTCAGATAAGAAGAAAGGGAGATGTGTGAGCCACGGTGTTGATACGGAGCTAATCTCTTCACTATGGATCATATTTGATTTATTTTCCCTATCCTCAGCTACACACTTAAAGATCCTATAATACACAAATTCCTGTGAGCTTTAAGTGATGCTATAATGTTGTTACCTCCTCAAAAACAGACCGGGACTTGTGTTTTGTTTCATTCACACATTTTTGAGTAATCCACCATTAATCTGTCTATGAATCCAAACCTAAAAATGCTCCATTTCACCTTGTGATCTCATGTGGTGGAAGTTTTAGTTAACAGCCACCTTTTACCTTCAGTTCAGTAGAGATTGGAACTTTCAGAACTGAAATAATCCAAATGACGCTCATGAAGACACGAATGTATGGGTCTTAAAACACACAGTGGAGCACTTCCTGTATTACCACATTAAATCACAAGGTGGAAAAGGGTGTTTTCTGTTTGAGAACTCGGCCTAAATATACAGAGTTTGTGTTTTAAACATGAGTGAATGAAACAAAACACAACTCCAGGTATGTTCGTGATGAGAAAACAACATTATGATTATGGATGGTACAAAAGGGACTGGGAGTGAAAATTGCAAATTTCCGCCTGAACAAAATTTACTTTCAAAATTTTTAAACAAAACCCTCTAAGCACATCACATTATGATGGGACCATTTGGATTTTTTTCAGCATTTTAGCATGATATCTGCGCGACATTTTAGAGCGTTGAAAATAACAGTTATGTGTGAAAATGCCTCTAATCCACTCGTCCCCAGTCCATTGACTCCACTCACAATGCCTGAAGAGTGAACACATCTGTCCATTTTCAGCATTTATTCACAGACGGTTAAGAACACTTGCTTTTGTCCTTCCATTTTAATAGATCTTAATGACTATTACAATTACAGTCTACTACAGGCCCCACACTGTTCTGAGAGCTCTGTTTGATTAGCAGTATCACATACCCACATCATTCAATGACTCCCTGGACTGTCTCACCCCCTGTGACCCTGTAATCTGTCTAATTAAGCACAATTTACTCATCAGAAAGCCCTCTCTGCCACGGCCGCACGAGCAGGGACAAAAGCTCATTACCACAAAAACCCCACCACCCCAAGAGCTCCTGGTCCCAGCTCCAGAGCACCAGGAGACAGGAGGTATGCAGCCAACATTCTGTCAGGGCAGGTAATATGGAACAGTGCCAAAATCATGCTACAAAAGATTTATGTTCATATTCATATTTTATAAAGGGCCATAAATGTCTATATTTAATGGTGCATTGTGTAACTTTTCTGGTGGATGTTCTATCCATGCTTTTCTCCATGGAGATGTTATTGCTTTGTCTGGAATGCTTTAAAGTATAGTATTAAACCTTTCAATCTTCATGGAAACCAAATCGGAACAAGTTACAGGTCAGATCTGTGAAGAGGCATCATCGCTCACAATCAGAATGCCTGTTTTTCTAAGTATTTTTGAGCTATACAACAACCTGTAATTGAATAAATGTAAGGTCGAGCTCTTCAATGTCATACTGTGGAACATTCCAGGCACAACAATGACATATCCATAGAAACAAGCAGGTGAAGGACCTCCCACCAAAAAGTTACATAATGCACCTTTAAGTAAACAAATTTATTCATATTAATATAATGAAAAAGGGTTGTCACAAAACAAAAAATTCAAAATCCATTTCTACACTAAGGAACAGACTCAATAGACAATAGAATGTGATTTTCAACATTAAATAATGATAATTAGGGATGCACCGATACCGATACTGGCATTGGCCCGATACTTCCATAATATGCTCGCACTCGTTGAACATTTGTAGATACCGCACACCAATACCACTACTACACGACACTCCACAACATCACTAGTCACGTTCAGGATGCCATTTGTTGTTCTACCCAACTTCAATGTCTAGGGGGAGACAAAGAGTCAGAAGACACAGCTGGTCATATGCGCAAATAATGCTCAATCATGTCATCAGCATTTTGGAAGGATTTTAGTATTAGAGAGGATGACCGTAAGGCGGATTGCAAATTATGTAGTGCCCAGGTGTCGAGAGGTGGAAGGAAAAACACCTCATTTAATATCAGCAATTTAATCAAAGACACACCACAGTGATAAGGGCACTGAGTTCACCAAAGACAGCACTAGCCATCAACAGCCAACTTTAACCGAAGTTTTCAAGAAGAGAGAAAATGTCCAAATATAGCACTTGGTCAGCAAAAGTAACTCACTTACTCACTACAGTGCGCTGGATGACCAGCCACTTTCAGTTGTCGACAATATTGGGTTTCAGTGTCTTATAGATGTTCTGGAGCCCAGATACAAACTGGCCAGTCGTCGCTATATCACACATGTGATGCTGCCTAAAGTATTTGATACTGTGAAATGTCACGTTACCTTGCAATAGTGTTGAAAGCGAATGGCTGTTTAGCTTCGTAGCAAATATTGTGAATGAAAGCAGAAACAGGCTGACACCTGAGCATGCAGAAATGATTTTGTTCATTAGAAAAAATTCTGACTCTTACTTTCTAAAAAAAAAAAAAAATGCATAGGTGCTAGTTCAGAGGCTGCTACAGTGTGAGATGACAAGTTATTTCACAGCAATCTCTGATAACAGACATTTGTATGATTTAAAAAGGCCATGTTATTTTCCTTTTGTTTAAGTGACACATGTCAGAATGTTCATTAAAAAATCTGCCTCTTAAAAAAAGGGCCAGGCCTCGGTCAGACCCTGCACCATGTGTGTGGTATTACTCCTTAGTTTAATTAAGACATGGCAATACCATTAGAGTGATTCCTTGTTTACTTGAAAGCTGAAGAAAGTGTTCAGGTGTGCAAACTAATAGTGTCACTCACTGTTTGCTAAGATGGCTGTGCTAACTATGCGTAAAATTTTGTAATGATCAGAGAGTAAAAATAAAATCTACATTTGCATTTATTGTCATTGTATGTTTATGGGGGTGGGGGTTAAAGTTTCGGTATCATTACTCAGTATTGGCAAGTACAGAAATGAGTATACTCATACTCGTATCGGTTTTCTAAAAAGTGGTATTGATTTATACCTAATAATAGTACTTTTTTACCATTTGGCCTTATACCCATGTAATCTCAGTCATCCAGGTACACTGAGACTAAGATCTTTCTAAAGCTATTCAGGAAAGGTTCATTTCTGTCCTGTGAATTTTTGCATGCATAAATTTAATTTAATTTAATTTATTTATTTTATTTATTTAAGAGACAATGCACATTAATGAACATCAGTCCAAAAATACATGTGTAAATGTGCCAAAGTTAGCCTACAGCTAATTTACATTCGTAGTCTCTTGGCATTTAGGACAGTGCAAAACAAACAACAGATAAACAGTTCTACAAGTCATCAAAATCACATTCACTCAGGGTATAAAGTGCCTATTTTCTAAAGTGCATATAAAGGTTAAAGTGCATTCAGTGATTTTAAAGTGCTGTAGTTTTTAATCTAATAAATAAGTTAATTTAGTTTAAAGCCAGTTCATATTCACCTGTGTTGGTCCTCTCCTGCCGCACAGTGGCGACCGAGACACTGGAGTTACGGAGTGCCCTCGGGTCATCAAACATACATATTTACATTTTTACATGGAATTAGTGACAGTAAAGTAATACGTATATATGTGCGGTGCAGGCCTACATACGTATATGTAGGCCTGCACCGCTCAACAACAACAGTAAACATTGGTAAAATGTGAGTCTGTTCAGACCGTCATGTCGCCTGCTACATACGTATATGTACCATGTGACATGAGGTCTGAACAGCTCTAGTGGGTGCATTGTTAATTGGATTTGAGCCAGTGTTTAAGTTGTGTTTTGAATGTGTTGTATGTGGGAGATTCTCTTATTGTGTGAGGGATGTTATTCCAGATGTTACAGCCTCTAACTGAGAGGACTGACTGTGCAAAGGTGGTACATCTATACGGAATCTCACAATCACCTCTAGTCGTTGCTCTAGTGGTTCTGCCAGTGGTAGGTTTTTGTTTAATGAAATCTTGTAGTGGTGGTGGTGCGAGTCCATGGAGTGTTTTGTATAATGTGCATGCATATTTAAAGTGTTTGAAGTTCTCGAAACTAAACAAATTATATGTTTCAAGAATGCGACAGTGGTGATATGAGATTGTTTTTTTAGTGAAGATTTTAAGCCCTCTTTTGTACAGTGATTCTATTTGTTTGAGTGTGGTGTCATTCGTGAAAGTCCAATTAGTGAAGCAATATTCAATATGTGAAAAGATCATAGCATGCAAAAACATTCTTGCTGCCGTTGTCAGTGACGATCTAATACTTTTGAAATTGTGGAGATTAAATTTTATTGTTTTAGAAATTTCTTTAACGTGACTTTTGAACGTGAGAGGAGTCGAGAAGAACACCAAGGTACTTGAACTCGTGTACCAACTCGAGCTCCACTCCCCTCAGAAATACATTAGATTTTGAGTTCTGCTTATTGGTTTGTTTTGAAAATGTCATACAGACAGTTTTTTTTTTTTGTATTTAGAAGTAGGCATGAATTTTTAAGCCAATCTTGGACTTGAGTCATTGTAGATGTAAGAATATGGCCTGCTTCTCGTGTATTTTTTGCAGGTGTGTATATCACAGCGTCATCGGCATACATTTGTATATGAACATTTTTGCATGAATCAGGAAAGTTATTGATGTAGAGAGAAAACAAGATTGGTCCGAGTATGGACCCTTGCGGGACCCCTACAGGGCACTCCAGGTATGGCGATTTGACACCGTTGACCACAACACATTGTTTTCTGTTGTCAAGATATGATTTAATCCACCTGAGTGCTTGATCTGAGAAATTAAAATGCGTAAGTTTAGCTAAAAGAATCTTGTGGTCAACAGTGTCAAATGGCTTTTTTAGATCTAAGAATACTGTGCAGACACAACCGGTCTTATCTAGGTAACTTTTTGTTTTTTCCAGGAAAAGACTGATTGCAGACTCTGTTGACTGATGGGCACGGAATCCGAACTGCATGGGATGCAGTGGGGTGTGGCAGGTGTTTAGATGTGCAGTTAAAAGTTTAACAACCCATTTTTCTATGATTTTTGAAGTGATAGGTAGAATGTTGATTGGTCTATAGTTGTTTTTATCTGTTTTATCACCTGCTTTAAAGATGGGACTAACCACTCCCACTTTCCATGCAGTTGGGACCACAGAATGTTTTATTGAAAGGTTTATCATGTGTGTCATTGGCTCTATCAAAGAGTGTTTGTGTTCTTTTAAAAAGCTGGTGTCAAGATCAAAATCATCTTTTGCTTTGGAGGAATTTAGTGAGTCTATTATGTTAACCACGTCATTTGGGGTTATTTCATCTATATTAAAAATTGGTTGTGCAGGATTGACTGGGAGAGACTCATGTTCTGGTGGATTAAACTGTTTTGATATGTCCTTTACAGAACTTATAAAGAAATTATTAAACTCGGAAGCAACGATAACATGATCTTTCACCAACTTGTTGTTAATCTGTATTTCTAGCTCACCACTGTCTGGTTTGTTTAGATTTCCAGCCAGTTTATTGATACTATTCCAGATTTTTTTACCATTACCTTTTGCAGTTTCAATAATATTTATGAATGAATTTGCTTTGGCTTTGCGCAGTTTGTGTAACTTTATTCCTAGCTGCGATAAATTTCTGTCTGTCTACAAGCAGACCCGATGCTGTTCAATGCTGTTTTTAAAAATTGTCTCTTATTTTCATTAGATTTAGGCATTCAGAGTCCAACCATGGGAGATTGCTTGATCTTTATTTGAAAAACGGCCTTTAGATAATTTTCTAGTCAAAAAGATTGCATTGTGGTCTGATAATCCGGTGAGAAAATTGTATGTCTGAGTAACTCGTTCGGGTCTGTTTGTAAACAATAAATCAATTTTAGTTTCAGAGCGGTTGGTCACTCGAGTTGGCTTATCTATCAGTTGTGTAAGGCTAAAATGATCTGTTATAGTTTTTAGTGTCTTCCTGTCCTCTTTTTTGTCCCAGTTTATGTTGAAGTCACCGATTAAAATTATCTCTTTTTTGTGATTACACAAACTAAGGAGCTTTTTTAATTAATCATAAAAGTGTATTTTTGCTGTTGGTTTTCGGTACATGCAGATTATTGTTACTGTCATATTTGCAGAGAGCGAGATATTCACCCCTACACATTCCAATTTAAGATCTCTGAGAATTTCAAATTGGCTATATTTCAAATGATCTTTAAAGTATAAAAGACCTCCCCCCCCCCAGCCTTTCCCTCTATTCTATCCTTTCTAAAAACATTATAGCCTGGCATGGCAACAATAGCCTCAGGTGATGAGGGGGATAACCAAGTTTCAGAAAGTCCCATAAAATCAATATTTGAATTAATCATTAAGTGCTCAATTTGTTCCCTCTTAGAGGCTAGACTCTGTACATTTAGATGACCTCCCAGTAGGCCTTTCTTTTTAGAACATGGATCCCAAATTTTCAATGTGTCAAATGCAATGTGTTTATACATATATACATAAGTATTTGTAATTTTCAGAACTACATATACTTAAAATATATAAACAATGTGCACTTTGTATTATGTATATTAAATATTTAGTGGTAGCATTTAAAAATATATATCTTAAACTTAACTCTGCTGTCTCGAGTCTTAAAGTAACATAAATCACAGGGAGCAGACTTTGATGGTAGCAGCAAAAAGAGGGACGGAGAAAACAGGGGTAGATGCAATTTCAGGTTTCATTTTCCACCAAGACATAAAAAAAATCAATACGTTGAATGTTGGTTTATTGCCAACTCTCTGAAGGAAAAATGAAACGCTAACCACAAGCAGCACATTGTTTTTTTTCTTCTCCCAAAGCTCTTACTTACAATATTAGATCCCACAGAGGACTACAGCAGTGCCTTACAGGGACATATAGCTTCATTTTAGGACCAAACTTTGGGATTGCTAATACGGTAGTCAGATTGGGTCAAAATAAAAACCAAAACCAACCCAAATGATTTAATACGGAAATTCATGAATACAATCTGTCTTTTTGTCCATTTTACTTTTCAAAAATGGTACACCTCTATAAAATGAGAACTTTGTTTTGTTCTGATATTTATGTTCTTGCAATATCAATTATTGTGTCAGTATATGTTATAATGCTGTTTCCTCATCACTAACATACCTGGGGTTATGTTTTGCTTCATTCACAAACATTTAACACAAAAACCCTGCATATTTAGGCTGAGTTCTTCTCGCAAACAGAAAACGATCAGTTCCACATTGTGATGTCATGTGGGAATACAGGAATGTGTAAACTCCATACACCTTCACTAGGTGTAGGCAGACTAATAATGAAGGGTTACTCAAACATGTGTGAATGAAACAAAACACTCCAGGTATGGTTTTGACGAGTTAATAGCATTATAACATGGCTTACAGCTCACAAGAGTCAGTTTTGTGTAATATAGGACCTTCAAGCAACCATGTTTCTTTCATTTTTCTGTTGGTTTGTATGAAAAAAATACAAATAAAAAGAGAGAAGAAGCACAAAAAAAGGACTTCAAGTGAGTAAATGTCAGTGATTGTAACGATGCCAACATTTTATGTTAAAAATAATAAATTAAAGAAAAATAAACATTAATTTCTTTACTTTTGGAATACTCCCCAAATCATTCTCAGTCAATTTGCATGTTTATTAAATTGGCATTAAACACAATAACAAGTTAATGTGGGGTTTATGAGATTCGCAGATCATTACAATTGCATTAAAATTGTCCCAACATTTTGGAACTTGTACGAACATCAAAAACAGCCCAGTATTTTCTTAATTTTTATGTATGTACCTTTCCAAGTGGCTGATAACACTGGTAGCAGTAATGATAATGCATGACTGAGCCTACATAATGGACATAAGTGAAGTCTGCCATTGTCCAGTGCATTTCCATAGCTGAGTAAGTGCGACTGTGTTCTCCACATTAGACAGTAAAAGCCTAACCCAGAACAGCTGCTCATGGCGACAGGCATCAATAACCTGCCAGGCCTGTACGCTTCATAATTGTGCTCCAGGGGTCACCATGGGGTCACCGTGGGGTCATTCAGGCCCTGTCTAATGAAGGAAGTGCTCCAATACTGCACATAGCCGTCTCCAATCCCAGGCCCCATTGCCTCTGTCAATCACAGCATCACTACAGTATGCATCGCTCTGTCACTGGGTACACCGCTCGGAGCAGAGAATATATGGAGCCACAGCTGAGGGAAAACGACTGGAAAAATGTCAGTTTTTGCAGGGGTTGATGAGAATGAAAATAAATAAGACTGAGCTAGAGAAATGAAAAACGAACCGTCTGTAATGTAAAGGTTCCATAATGGTACATGACAACTTTGAACAACTTCCAAATCTGAAGGAGAAAGCTGTGTTGGAAGCATAAAATGACAAATTACTATGCTAATACTGATACGTTGCTGTGACATTGCAGTGGGGGGTGTTCTACCTGTATCCCTGTGGCAGAATGTTCATGGTGGCATAATGCACACATTAGCAAACACAGATAAGGTTTTGAAATCTAAGTTTGAGTGAAAAAGTCAAAATGTATTTGAGCAACATATTTTTAGGAGCCTGTGATCAATACAAGCATTCATAGTTCATCATCATCATCATCACCCTCATCATCATCAACTGAAAGAGTGACAAACTGAAAAACTCCGGGCTAATGGCAGCTATCTTGTGACTCTAATATTATTTGACAGGGACTTGTTTAACAGCACAAATCATCTCACCTGTTGGAAGTCCAGTGAGTCAGTTCTATATGGTCAGATTGAGTTAAGCAAAACTCAGATTAAAGTTTAACTTGAGTCACAGAGCTTCAGTCAGACCAGTGTCTACAGTTAGCATCACACCCAGGGAATATTGGTGACATTAGTCACAGTATCAATAAGGTGAAACACTGTAGAATGAAACCACTACAACCTGATTAGGCCATTTACAGTATTTGAAAGTAATAACAGAATCCAGAAATTATGAACCTTGTATGTTGTTCTTGTCATGGATTTATAACTAGATTATAGACTAGAAAAATAATTTCATGTTAAGACACTGAACTTTGTGCCAGATTTTGTAAATAGGCCCAGTCAATGCAGAAATCTGAGCTGTATTCCAGGTCAAGACATCTGTACTTCACATCTGACTTTAACTGTGGAAACTTTAAAATGTTCTGGAGTCACATGAACACAACCTATGGCATATGTTTTTGCCTTCTTACTTTCATACAACAAACACACGTTTTTAGCATTCTGTGTGTCCACTGTGTAAAAAAATGCTTTACCTCATGTGGTCCCTTTATTTTCATTCACATCAATCACTTAAAGAGCACCCATGTTTAATGCATTCATAACTTAATAATAATAATAATAATGCATCAGTTTTATATAGCGCTTTTCAGGACACTCAAAGACACTTTACAGAGCATTATTCATTCATTCCATTCCCGGTGCTGGTAAACTACCATTGTAGCCACAGCTGCCCTGGGACAGACTGACGGAACTTCATAACTCTCATACATCTGTGGCCATTCATCACAATTGACCACTACTAGGACTGAATCATTTGGGAAAAATATCCACTTGCAATTTATCTGACAAGCATTGCGAATGCAATTAGATTTGCAATTTATGTTTTAAAAATAAGATTCTGTTCAAAGTTCACAAAATTGACAAAAGACTGACATATGAACTGACACCCAATGCAGGAATTTAGAACATTTTTACAGATCAAAACAAGGTTAGCAGATTTTACACAGAATGAGAGCGTTTGGTAAGAAAATTATGGTATAAATGTTTGGCCTTTGTGATTAGTTAACTATGTCAATTCAAACTGCTGAACCCCAAATATTCCCATTTTTCAAACACACAAGAACAGACCAACATTCCTAACTCGAATTAGACTTTTTGAGCCTTAAATTTACAAAGATAATGTTGTTAAAATTTGTCCTCCATTACACCCTGAGGTATAATGAGATTTGTCTTGCTGTGGAACTGTGGGTAATGACTTTGTTAGATGATGAATTAATTGCAAGATAAGCATACAGAGAAATGCGTGTAAAAATGTTCCCGTATATATATATATCCATATCCTGACTCAATTTTCATTTGCCTCCGACTGAAGCGCCCGCCGATTGAGGTAGGAGTCAAGCTGGAATTGAATTAGTGCAAAGTGAATGGGTTCTGTTACAAGAGGCACAAGCTGTGTCCAATCACTGTCTCTTTTCCCAGTAAGCCTCCAAAACAGCACTCAATTACATTGGGTTTTAATAGTGGGAAGCGTGCCGGGGAGCCGAAACAAGAGGAAATGAAGAAATGCTATGGAAGGTGAGTTATATCCTCGGAGAAGAAAATGTATGTCAAAAAACAGTCAGACGCCAGAGCTGTGTATAAATAACTCCTCCAATTATGCAGAGTATCCCAGGTTTGTTGTAGGATGTTACCGGTTTGTTATCGCTACCAAATAATACTGCAATATTCTCCTCGGCTGTGAGCTGGAGACATCACAGTGAGGGACAGAAGGACACTGGGCAAACTGCTCTCCATCATGGACACTCGTGCTCACCCACTGCACCCAGGAGCTCATTCTCCAACAGGCTCCTACAGCTCCACTCAAACAGTGAGAGATACAGGACTATTCATACTATACTCAATACAACTGTACAACAACTCACCTTATGTAATAGATAACCCTATGTCCTGTCAATCATCATTTCATCTTTGCACTATTTCTCTTGTATAGCTGAGATAGATTTGTATTACCATATTTCTATATTTTATTTTACTTGTACATATGCATTTATATAATTATGCCTTATTCAACACCAGTCTCTCGCTATTTTTGCAACTTATTTTGAATTTATTATTACCATTTATATGTTTGCTCTTTGTTATTATATTATATTGTGTTTGAGCTGCTGTGTCCAAATAATTTCCCTTGTGGATCAATAAAGTTTGTCCAAGTCACCTTTCTGTGGGGTATATTTCTGCTCATTATTTACACAATTTCTTATAGTGTGACCAGTGTAAGAATGGGCAAGTCCACTGTTATAAAGACGGATTGTTTTGTCAATACTGGATGGCTTAAGTCAGATAGCCTCACGCCAAATGACTTCCCAGTTTACAGTAAAAGTGTTTAATGCTTTTGTGAGAATATACTATATCTGTGGTTTCTATTATCCATTTAAAGGCTGTAAAAATGTGATCTATTTCTGTAATTAAGCTCATATAGCAAGACAGCAGTATGGATCATAAACTTTAAGTCAATACGGACTGGCCATAGCTTGATTAGAGAGATGATGCGTCTTAAAAGAAAGGTGCACTATGGAACTTTTCTGGTGGAGGACATGTCACAAGCTTGTCTCTATAGAGATGTTATTGCTTTGATTGTTCCACAGTATGGCTTTAAACTTGGCTATCAAGAATTCATTTAATCACAGATGGTTTTATTGGTCAAAAATACCTGGAAAAACAACAAATAACAGCAAGGTAATCTCTCCAATCCAACCTGTAACTAGGGATACTAGGATTTAAGGATACTAGTTCAGAGATTTAAAACAGCATTTATTTCTTAAAAGCAAAAATTAAATGAGAAAAAACTGATCCACATGTGTTTATTTATCACTCAAGTAACAACAGAATAGCTTTGTATAAATAAACATTCTAACATTATGAGACTTTCTGGACCAAATACCACCATTATTTATCTTATTACATCAATGTATATGTCCAACGAGGTTATCGACCGAGCCGATCTTTGGAAGCCGATATCCAAACAAATTCTTCAGTATCCGCGCTGATATCAGATACCAGTATACCAGTATAGTATAGTATACCGGTATAGCTCGTAGCATCCCTGTCTTAAATAAATGAGTTTCCAGGCAAAGCTATCTCCATGCAGTCACGATGGTGACGGAAACTCCATCAGCAAAAAGTTACATAATGTCCCTTTAAAGTATAGATAGACCACTTTCCAGACAAGGTTAAAAGTATGTATTCTTCATGCTTCCTCTGTGGCCCACTTTAACTGTTAGCTAATCAGCCTATTACTTTGAATAGGTGTGCCGTAATTGGCTATTTCACACATGCAAAGGCTGAGCTGGCAGAGGGTAAAGGCCAGGCACCCGGGCTGTCACTGTCCAGCACCAAAGTCATCCATCAATTATTATCAGGCATCAGGAGAACCACTGTGGACCTGCAGCTCTACAGAACAGCCAGGTTCAGCTGTTAGCATCTGTGAGCTACATCGACTCCATTAACAATCACATGACAAATGCATTAAATTAGCAATAGCATCTAGCACGTAATATTATCATACAAAAGCCATAAAACCATAGTTATACAAGCTTAGGTAATTAGGTAATAATGGAAAGCCTAGGTAATTGCGGAAACTTTGATCAGGAAGGACAAATAATGGCCAAGCTTTTGTTATCTTATGTGTTTTGGTGGATGGAAGAGAAAATTAGCTTTCTGAAATTGTGTGAACAACAAAGTAGAAATTACACATGTTCAAATCAAATTTTATTTTTAGCTTTTACTGATACCGTCATGCTGATTTTTCTTTATTACAACAACAATGGATATGATGAGCAAATGTTTTTAATTTGGTGTTTTGTTTCCTATGCTGGATTATCCAATCAGAAGGCAGTAGGAGCCTCAAATTTGTATGGACAGATCATATAACTAAAACAAACCTAAACAAACCTAAAAGGGCTGAGATTTCACATGAGGAACAGCTCGTCCATTTACTGAGAATGAGAAAAATTTGTACGTGTCCTCCATATGCAAGTTAAGGCACTGGCAAACCATAGGCAATTGTGATTGTAGTTCCGTTTTAAACCAGTACGAGCGCTGAGAACATATTCTCCCTGTTAGAACACTGCAAATGCCTACGTCTACTTCTGTACTCCAGTGCAACTTCTACTCATTACATCTAATTTGCTGACATTTCATTTTCCCTGCAGGTGATCTTAAGGGCACAAAACAGCCCACCTCGGCATGCAGCTTGATATTCATAAAAGCCAATGAATCACTCTGTCTTGCCCACTCGCTCCATCTCTCCATACAGAGCGCAGAGGGCTTATGGTGGTCTGGGTGCATTGGCTGCTGGGTCCCCGCTGACAGGTTGTGATAAGTGTCATCTATCACCTATGAGAAGGCCCGAAGGCTCCCTACACCAATCATAGCTCTGCCAGATGTTACAGCGCCACAGCACACATTTACGCACACACTAGCTCATGTATGCAAGCATAAATCAGACCCAAACAAACAACCTGCCACTCAAATACATGCAGAGTGCAGCTATTGTTATTCAGAGTGAAACTGTACATATAAACACAAATATTGGTTATTCTTAAGGGGTATGCACAGTGTTTGTCGGTGGTATGGCCGTTACCTGACACGGAATGATGCATTAGAGCTGTATAATATCAGACTTACAGAACCAAATGGAACAATAATATAAATAACAGCACAATGGTGAGAAAACTGACCTCATCATAGTTTATATTATTGGTAATCATTCAACTTTTTCTATCTTGGGGACTCTAACTTGCAGTGCTGTCAAGGAACCTTAATATTCATTTTAAATATGCAACAGCAAATTCCCAACAACTTGCTTTTTTGAGCTTTTATCCATGTTATATGGTTGTCCCCTCATCAAAAACAAACCTGGAGTTGTATTTTGCGTCATTCATGCTTGTTTTATTGTTTTATAAATCCATTAATCCAAAATTGTTTTCTCTGAGCACTTAAAAAGCTCTGTTTCCATTTGGCCCAGATTGTTACGTCATAAGTGAAAATCCAGACTTCTCCTTTTTAAGTCCACAATTCATTCCGAGTTCCATATTCATGGCTCTATTAGCACAGCATGAGCTTCATTTGTTTATTTTCTCACTGTTTATTCCTGTTGCTGAAACTAAACACCAAAATACCCAAATACATTTCTGAAACAGAAATAATAGTTTATAAAGTGTACTTCTCCTAAGGTGTCCAAAATATGTTTTAAAGGGAAATAAAGCCACAAGAATACAGAATATTATATATTGTTCTTGTAATATTGGGTTTGGCACAAGTATCCTGCTTTGATACTGTGTGTGCTCAGACAATTAAAGTAAGTCCACGACTACACAGAGATATTATAATTACAGGTCTAATGTATATCACACATCCGTTTGATTTGAATAGCACCCATACATAATATGTGTAGAGACAAAGAAAGCAAAGGCCCACATAATCAGTGTAACAGTGTAACAGTGGCAGCAGACAAAGGGGAAAGACCACCGCACATGAGCAATTACTGCAACAACTTCACATGTCGCTCCAACCCCCAAAGGAGCCCAGACGTTATGAGCCCACCTGTCAAATACATACACGCCTTCACCAGCCTACACCAAGGTACTAACTCACAATTACAAAAACAAACTTAAATCAACATGCTTGAGCTATCATGGGGCAAAAATCTTCTGATTTAGGTCGTTTGATTTATCTTAAGGATATACAATTACCAATGATGTTTTAAATCACATACAATAGAATGGTTTTTAATGGGGGTGCATAATATATGGCAAACGTATTGATACCGCAATACTGGCTGACGCAACAATGAGTATCGTAACAAACTAAATACATAGCATAAATGTACCTTGATTTAATTTGGGTTTTGTCTAGGTTAAGTCTTTAATTTTGATTGAGTTTGACTTGTAAAATAAAGCATGCACACATAACAATGTTAAAACATATATTAAACACAATATCTCAATGATATCAGTATCACAATAATCACAATATAATGATCTAATATATACACAATTTAAGTCCCAGTTGTGGATACATACATTGTTTAAGTCTCCATGCCTTTCCATCGAAGTGTTCTATCTTATTTCCTTGGAGTGGATGGAGAGTGGAGCAGAAGGAGGGGCAGGAGGCCAGTGGCTGAGGTAATGGACCACTACATGCTGTGCAGTCTAAACATATGGGTAAAGTATGACGGGCAATCCTGAGGCTACCACTACATCACACCCTGGGATACAGAGCACTAGTCAGAGAGAGAAATGCTAATGTTGATTTTCCAGGATTGATAGTGATGATAGAATCCAACTGGGCCTCACTGCGAGGAGTTTGTCCGACATAACGCTGCATGACCTGCCGAAGAACAAATTGATCCTTGCACCTTGAACACAGTTTGTTCTGTTCTAAACTGTTTTGGGGAAATTGGCCTGTAAAAGTTTGAATTAGAAACAATCTGGAGCCAATGGATCCATTTAATATTTCTTAAAGTCACAGGGGCCAACCCCAAAGCAACAAGGGTTTTTTGCAACTATTTAAACTGGCATAAGTTCTGCATGAATACTTCAGATGCATGTAGAATTTAATAAATTATACAAGGTAAGGCAGGTGTCCAGAGAATCTAAAGACAGAACAGAATGGACAGTCCAATAAGAGGATAAAATAAATCCTAGCCTTTTTACAGTGTCAAACAGGATGTAGACTAACTGTGAGTTGGGTGAGGTTCTGTGCCAAATTAATGCTGGTCTGGAATAGGTAGAAGAAATCAGCAAGGAGTCTACTTTTCCCAAACACCACAACTGTCTGGAGCAGTTTTCAGGCAATTCCAAGTGTCTAGACTAGAGAGTGTAACTCTATTGTAATTTCCACTGCTATGCTGATGACACTCAGCTGTACTTATCAATGAAACCAAATCAGACCGATCAAATCGATAAGCTCAGTGCCTGTGTGAAGGACATCAAAACCTGGATAACCCTGAATTACCTGCTCTTAAATCTTGAAAAAACAGAGGTCATTGTTGTTGGTCCTAAAGAGAGATTCTCTGTCCGATCAGATAATCTCACTTGACAATGCGAGTATAGCCTCTAGCTCTACTGTAAAAAACCTTGGAGTCGTATTTGACCAAAATCTCTCATTCACAGCTCATATAAACCAAGCTTGTAAAACTGCATATTTTCACCTGCGAAACATAACTAAAATCAGAAATATTCTGCCTAAAAATGATGCTGAAAAACTTATCCATGCATTTGTTACATCCAGACTAGCGGCTGTAAAGGTACTTTAAGAAGCTTCCATTTGGTCCAAAATGCAGCAGCCAGAGTCCTAACAGGAACTAAAAGAAGTGATCACATCAGTCCTGTGTTAAAATCACTTCACTGGCTTCCTGTCGAGTTTAGAATTAAATTCAAAGTTCTCCTCCTGACATACAAAGCCTTAAACAATATGGCCCCATCATATCTTCAGGATGCCATTGTCCCCTATCAGCCAAATAGAGCACTTCGCTCTCAGAATGCAGGATTATTAGTGGTTCCTAGAGTGTCTAAAAGTACAGTGGGGGGAGAGCTTTCAGTTACCAAGCTCCTGTGTTATGGAATCAACTCCCTGTTGATGTTAAACAGGCACCCACAGTCTCTTTATTTAAGACCAGGCTTAAAACCTTCCTCTTCGGAATAGCTTATGACCAGGTTACTTAGTTGATGTCACTAAGATAAGCTGCCGCAGGAGATAACAAGCTGGGGGAAGTGTGGCAACCTGAGCACTGTCCTCTGTTTCCTCCTATTTTCTCATCAGCATGACTTACTATGTTCTCATCTGTAGTTTGTTCATTGCTATTCACATGTTGTCCCCTGTCCCACTCCCCCTGTGGAGTGTAACTCTTTCAGAGGCCTGATGGCAGCTGGACCCCTCTCCTCCTCCTCCTCTCCTGGCTCCTCCTCCTCGCCCGGCTCCTCCTCCTCGCCCGGCTCCTCCTCTTCGCCTGGCCTCCCCTCCTCGCCCGGCTCCTCCTCCTCTCCGCCCGGCTCCTTCCCACCTGGGTAGCTGTGGCCATACCGAACTGGCCCACGGGCCTGGACATCTATAGCCTGTCCGTCCATGGGAGTGGATCTCTCCTTCACTGTAGTTCTCCCCGAAGTTTCTTCTTTTTCCCAGGACCCTGGGTTTTTTGGAGTTTTTCCTTGCTGAGGAGGGTCTAAGGACAGGGGATGACTGGACAATGTTTCATTTGCTGCTTTACATGAATGTTGTTTATTCCTGTTTTGATATGTCTCTGTGTATATTTTACTCATCCAAATCTTGGAACGCCCTTAGAGGCAACTGTTGTTGCGATTTTGGGCGCTAAAAAAATAAATTGAATTGAATTATTGTAAAACAAATAGCACTATTTAATGCTTACAGATTCTTTTAACAGAGACGTTAAATTATACATTTAAATAGAGGCATTTATTAGCAAGACTCAGAGCATCTTCATGTCAGGTGTGAGAAAAGTCCCCTGACAGCAGAAGAACAACAGAGCTCAATAAGTGATGTGGGCTTCTACTGTGGTGACAAAATAAATTTCAATTACAGCCATGTGAAATTGGATTTCCTTGGAGCATTAGGGGATGGAGAATCATTGAACAGCTCCACACCACGGCTTTTTTCTTCTAGATTACTGGTCACACGAAGACTGGCATGCTGCTTGGTTTCACTATGAGCTTGACTAGCAGTCTTATGAAATCAATAAGTCACTTTGAACACAATTGTTTGCTCTTGTAACAGCAAAGGGGGATTAAAGCACATGATTACAGGCTGCAGACAATAGGTGACTGTGTGTTGCATCAGCCGACATGTTAGACAAGCACTCATAACCTTTTCTAAACAACTGCATAACACCACAGTAAAGTCAATGGGACATTTCTTAAAAGCTTTCTGAAAAGTGATGACACTGTGAGGTCTTAATGGTCAGCACTGTCAAATTAGGAATGGTTCTATTTTTTGAGCTGATACTGATCTTTGTCTGATGGTCATGGTAGTTGATTCAGATATTAAGCTTTAAAAATCCATAGTAAGGACCACAAATTCATCTTAAAATATAATTAATTTCACACATCAACTTGACTGATGCATTGAGGACAAACTGGGAATACCAATATCCGAGGATTAACACCATGATAACCTTTAACCATTCTTACATCAAATATATATGGTACACTTTTCAAACTGGAAATGTATGTTGTATTTGAAGGTTCTCCACATACAGTAGATCTAGTCCTTCCCATAGATTTACACAACATAAAGACTCTATATATTATTCCTCTTACCAAGAGTCTTGCTGTAGATCTACGGTAGAGTTCATGGATCCACTGTTCCAATAAGAGGGCTCCAGCTACAAAGGAAAATAGCCTTGGTCAAGCGCAGAAAACCGGTTTCCCTACAAGGACAGTAGCATCAGAGACATGGGTTTATCAATGCTCTTTGGAAATACTCTGATTAAAGTTTCAGTTTGAATACAACCTTATATAGGTCCACATGCAAACTTTGTATTTCCTGATGCATAACTGAGGCTTGTAGTGGTCCCTGACTGCTGTGCGCCCTTAGACATTCACAGCAGCCTCCTTCTTGTGTGCAAATAAGATTCAGCACATCCTGATGACATTTTGTGCTAAGAGCCTTCTTCTTCAGTCTGCTGCACACCTTCACTGTTCAATGGTTTCCCTGAATGAACCCAAATGTGCCAGGCTCCGCTGACAGGCTCATTTTCACAACAGGCCATAATGATAAGAAATATCCCATTTGAGCTCCGCTGTGTATAGGCTGCAGTGTGGGGATCAGTCTTGTTGAAAGCAGGCATTACTGTCAGTAAAGACACACTCAGTGCCACTGGGGCATCCATCAGCACTGGCAGAGAGGCTCACAGATAAGTGAACCCTGATGAAGGGAGAAATCTGTAATGCTTTTGCCACTTCTGCTTTAGAACTAAATATTGGGCTTCTTTCTCCATAGTCACCCAGTGTCAAAGGTACTAGGTTTGGTGTACCCATATGCACACATGTCACATCTAAGGTTGTCAAAAAAATCAATACAGAATTACTCAATATGGCAGATACTAGATACTTACTTGAACAATAAATTCTACAAAATGGGACAAAGTTGAAACTTTCCTTGAATGGTTTTAGAAAGATTTTTATCAGAACTAGTATAAGACCTCCTTTGAGTTGAACATTTAATTCTATTAAAAAATACAATAGTGTTTTTATTATCATTGTGGTATCAAAATCTGTGTTGGTGCTTTTCAGATTCTAGATTCTAAAATTTTATAAAGTCGTACTCCCAGATAGAGCCTGGTCAATCCTGCATAGTATATTTAAATATGAACTTATGATCTGAGAGATGTCTTGTAATGTGTTCATATCTTTTCCACACAAATACAGGCAGCTTTGATATGAATTGCACCTCTCCTGGTTCATTGCTCCGGCCTGTGTATGACAACTGTGAGTAATCTATAATGCTACCCCATGATAAAGAGAGAGCCAAAGCAGTGTCTGTGTGTTTTTACAATACTACAGATCATTGTAGCATTTATATTAGTTTATATGTTCAAATGTGAATGCGTACGTAAGTACTGTTGTTATGATACAAAAGAATCCAACTCTATTTTGAACACAATTCTGGATATTTTGATACAACAATGATACTATTTTTTAATTTAATTTCAGAATTTAATTTTCAACACAAATAATAGCTTTCATTTTTTCACATTATCATGTGGTCTTCTACAATTTCTAATTTAGAGCAACACTGTTCCACAATTATTCACAGTCCATTTTTGTTCTGTTTATGTGATCTTTTAAATCAATGCGCATTTCAAATAAGTCTAGTTTCTATACTACTTTTAGTATTGATTAGAGTCTGGGTAGCAGGTACATGAATTTTTTACCTCTTTCTGCTTGAATTCTGAAGTTGTATTAAAACTTTTATTAAAACAAAACTGCCTTTTGTAATACACTAGGGGTGATTCTGAGAGGATATATCTAATGTAATGAATGTTAAATGAAGCCTATTTTCACATAGGCCGCATGCATATTCAAATGTCCCTCTGTGTGTGTGCTCAGTCAGTGTAATATATAATGCATATTCAGTCCTCACATCTTCCATTGGGATTATGTAGCAGAGGATGGACACAGCAATACCAGGCAGCCATGACAGTCCCTCTATGCACCAGTCTCTATGCTCCAGATAAACAGAGGAAGAGAGCCGGGCACATGGTAACATAAAGAAACTATGATTATTACGTTTACAGTTTCTAAAAAGAGTGAAATGAAATTAATTGTAGCAATGAATTGGCATTAAGTCCTTTCCTTAGTATCAAAATCAAGTTTGGAATTTTAGTATTGTGAACTACTACAGCACTACTTCAAATGTTTCTTTTGTAAAATGATGAAATAGTGTTGGCATGTATACTAATTAGAGGTGCAAAATATTCCAAATCACTACTTCTTAATAAGGTAAAAGTTATAAATTGTGTTTTTTGACAAGCATGTTTCTGGCTCAGCAAGGTAACTGAGTGGCTAACGCTCATGCCTCACAGCAAGAAGGTTGCGGGTTCGATCCCCGGGTCGCCCTGGCCTTTCTGTGTGGAGTTTGCATGTTCTCCCCGTGTCTGGATGGGTTTCCTCCAGGCACTCCGGAACTAACATCAAGGACCATGACGTCCACCCTCCAGTGGGCTCACCACTCACAGAGGGGTTCATGGGGGGGTCAGGTGCTGCCCCCGCGACCCAGTCGGATAGAGCGGAGGAAGATGAATGAATGGATGGATGGATGTTTTTGGCGGTGTTGTATATGTTGATTTTTTTACAGGAAATTCCAACCTCCAAAAGTACAGTAGTTTATTATACCTCCCACAAAAATCCTTACTTTTGTCTATTCCTTTTTTTAAGTATACAAATGATTTGTCTGAAAGCATCTATTTACTCTCCAAACAGATTATTTAATTAAAGCTGCTTAAAATCAGTAAAAAGTGCTGCAAAGGAACATATGCTTTTGATTCCTTGCTGGCAGGAAACACTTAAAGACATCTGAGACAGGGCTAGACAACTGTTTTGTATGCAGATCTGTTAATGTGCAAGGCAGAATGGCTTATCAAAATATGCCTGATGGTGAAAAAACCACAGGGAATTCAAGCATGCCTGAAATTGACAACAGTTTTCAAAAGAAGAGCTAAAGAAATTAAAAGCCACAAACTTGAAAAGCTTTGATAAGAAAAATAATAAAACCAGTTTGTGTAGTTTTTAGTGCAAACTATAAATAAAAATATGAAATGTATTAAGATAAAGCATAATTCAAAAAAGTTTTAATCTGCCTTCAGTTTCATTTTGGTAAAGAACTGTCTCTTATTTCTTCCTGTTCATGTCATGGTTGACTGGAGACTGTCATATCTGTAACTTTGGGTCTAATACAGTAAATATCTTTGCAATTACCATTTAGTTTGCCAAAATAAATACAACTAGCATAGTTTACAACCACTTTAATCACTTGTAGTTTCTATGGATGTATTGTAGGCAGTCGGAGCAGAGGTGGAGCAAGCACCCACCTCGATACGATAGAGATGTTCAAACGATAGTCATGTTCAAATCCTCCAACCAAAGGCCAGCCCAGTTGTATTAGTTACTGTTGTCTACTGAACCTTCATCCTCTCTGCTAGGGGGCAGACAAAAGCACCAACCACATGTAATGCATTGTTACTTGGCATAAATACATTTAAAACAACCATTTCAAAACAAACTACACAATTAGGGGCAACAGTAGCTCAGTTGGTAGCGTGTTCGTCCAGCAGATGTTGTTGTGTCTTTGGGCAAGATACTTAACCCACTTTCCCAGTGTCTGCGTACACTAGTGTGTGTGAATGGGTGAGTGGTTCCTTGATGTGAAGTGTTTTGAATGCCTTGAAGGTGGAAAAGCACTAAAAATGCAACCATTTACTACAGTATTTACCATAATCATAATTTTGATAATTAACATATTACTTTATTTACTTGTAAATTTGGCAAGACAAAATTAATCTGACACCAAACACTGCATTCCTATCCTGATTGGATTTACCTAAAAACACCTTTGTCCTTAGAAATGACATTATGTAAATATATTCAGATATTATCCAAAAAACACAGGGTCTTTGCATTATTTGTGCCTCCATCAAAGCTTTTCAAAGGGCGTACGATGTGTCTTTTCGACGTCGGGTTGAGTTAAAGCAGAGACACAAATCAGACCCAGGCTGCTGAGTAACGCCCCCTATCTGCCCCCTCCTCCCGGTGCACTGATAAAGGGCATGGGCGGCATAAATTTGGAGCTAAATGGCCACCTGTCATGTAAAGGCTGAGAGATCACATGACCCAGTGGCACGAGCAGATGCGTGTGAAGGTCTGATGACGGTGACCGGCTAACCTCTGCATCCTGTGTGCTGAAACATGTGTGTGAGCCCAAATCTCAGACATACTGCCCACACACACACCCACGCTCCAGACCATAGACCTCACCCACTGTATTAAACATGTAATACACAATCTAGCTCAGTTAATATGTCTGAGAGTGGTGGTTTTAATATGGAAAGAGGTTAAGAAAGAGTGAATAATGGGTGTGTAAGGAGGTTGGGGGTTGACACACGGCTCATAATATCACAATAGTCGATCATTTGCACACTACACTTGGCTAGAGTTATACTTAGTGTTTCTTTATTTTGAACATTAAAACATTAATATTAAAATTTAAGAAAGCACAACATATAGTGTCTATACTTAGAAAAACATGTACCTTTAACAAACAAAAACAGTTTGAGATTTTTTTTTACAGAAGTCATAGTCTTTGGCCCACAGAAACAAAGAGACAATATCAGCAGTCACCTCCAGTCTCTCTCTCTAAAACCTTCACCTCAGGCTACAAATCATGGGGTAATAATGGACTCAGACTTGAACTTTAACAGCCATGTCAAATCAATAACATCTGCAGCCTTTTACCATCTAAAAAACATAACAAAAATCAACGGTCTACTGTCTGAATCAGACTTGCAGAGACTTATCCATGTGTTTGTTTCCAGCAGGTTAGACTATTGTAACAGCTTGCTCACTGTGAGACAGCTGCAGTACACTCAGAACGCTGCTGCTCGGGTCCTGACTCGAGCCAGGAAGTACAAGCACATAAGTCCTGAGCTCAGGTCTCTGCACTGGCTCCTGTGGCTCTGAGAATAAACTTTAAAGCAACTCTGCTTGTATTACAGATTGCATTATCTCTTGTGTACAAGTCTCTCCATGGCCTAGCACCAAAGTACATGTGTGACATGTTAGTGCCATATGAACCATCTCACACTCTGAGGAGCTCAGGGACCGGCCTCCTGCTGGTGCCCAGAGTCTGGACTAAACACAGGGAGTGTTTCACACGTGTCAGTGTTTCAGATTCATGCAGCTAAAACCTGGATCAGTCTTCCTGAACATGTGAGAAAGAACTCTACTTTGACGCTGTTAAAATCCAGGCTTAACAGCTGTGCATATGACTGAAAGGTTTTCATTTTTCATTCTGCACTCTTCTCTCTAATTCAATGTCTCGCTCTCTTTTTAATTTTATGATGATTATTCTGTTTTGATTTGTTGTACTGTGATTTTAATGTATTTCTTATTCTGTAAAGCACTTTGAATTTTTTTTGTATGAATTGTGCTATACAAATAAACTTGCCTTGCCTTTTTGTGTATGTTAGAATAATTATGTATATTTTATCCCATATTTGTTTTAATCGTGTTAGATATTTGTGTATTTGAAATAATCTCTTTTGTGCTTGAAAAACTGTGTGCAGTACTTTTTCACTTGTGTGCGAGCTGAAGGCTGAAGTGGCGGCTTATCAGATACCCCGTGAGACAAGGATGGTCTGAGTTTGGCAAAACATGAGCTGCGCTCAAACCACAGTGCATTCCCTGCACTCAGCCTACTGTCTGACCTTGATCAAACATATTTGTACAATGCATAATGATATTTTGGGGTTGCTGCTGCTTTTCCCCTCCCTTTAGAGCAGCAACACCTATTGTAACCAGGGCCATCCTAATGTAAATAAAAATGAGGAGATGGCGGGTGTGTGCCAGAGCGGGTTGGAGAGTGTAACTGGGCACGTCTCGATCCGTTCTCCTCACGAGTAAAACTGAATAATCTCTCTTGTCTTTCTTTTCTGAATGTTTTAGGTGGTGTTTAAACCTAACAGTGTACATGTTAGTTATAGGTAATTTGGCGTATTACTTCAATTATTCCATACTGAAATGTTTAGGCTGAAGTTTAAGAATTATTTTGTCTGAACCTACATATATCTTGTATGCAAGGCGGCAGCAAATCTGTTTGCAGACAGTAAGCAAATCTAATCTATCATGAGCACATAAAAGAAACCTTTGTGTGTGTGTGTGTGTGCGTGTGTTTGTGTAAGTGTGCATGTGTGTGTGAGAGTCTCTTATGAATAAAATGCATTATTTATTATTAAAATCACTTAATCATGTAAATATGCCAGCTACATTGCATAAGATTATTTATTATTTAAGTAAGCAATACAGTTGTAGTGCTGCCACATCTTAATTTAGTGATTTATTCAAAAAAATGAATATGGATACAGTGCCTGCAAACTCCACAGTTCAGGACGTGTGCGCACCGCACTGTCTCCACGGTTCCTGGTATGCACAATGTAGCCTCATGCCTGGAAAAAATGTGCACAGAACATTTCCAATATAGACGTGTGTACCTGCTCTTTCTCCTAAAACATCTACATCACAGTTGAGTAATCCCAGTCTGAGGCTAAAGGAGATGAACTGCAGAGTTTTCCGGTGAGGACAGTGTACAGTGAGGGTTTAATGCTCACCTAAAACCATCGTTCTAGTTTGACTGATTGTGGGTTGTATAGCAATAGAAGTCTGAAGTTTATGATATAATTGTAACCCAGGTTATAAAATATCCCTAAACTGCATAAAATATATATAAATTCCCATTCTACCTGTACGTCAAGTCACATGATATACGCACACACATACGCACACACAGCGTGGTCTCTGCTTATACTTGTCTTTAAAATGATATTAGTTCTAAAACTCAAACTGCAACTTGCGCTTTTAGAGGTTTCTTACTGCTGCGGAGGTAGAGCTCTGGTTGTACATGAGGATTGCAAAGTGGGATTGGTAAATCGGTTTGTCTGTTTGTTATGCAATTTTAGCATTAGCAACAAAATGCCGCGAGCATGTTGCACTTGTTACCTGGTTTTACTTGCCGATTGTCAATGTGCCTCATATGCTAATGTTGCCCATTACAGGCCAGTGTAGCCTTTTTGTATGACTTGGTTAGTGCCATTTAAGAGTTATTCTTAAGCCCATTTCATTACAGTTCAAGTGCGACTTGCTATTGTTTTCTATGTTGTACTTGCATTGTGCCTTAATGCAAGGATACTACTTGAATGTTGTTATTTGCACTTCTGTAAATAGCAGTATTATGAAATTAATGTGTGTTACGTTTGGGCACCTTTTTGTGTTTCCCCTTTTATTTCCCCCTTGTTATGGTTTTGATGTTTTAAGTTCTTTTGTTTTTCAGGGGCGCTCATTTCCGGCGGCAGCCGTTAAACACGCGAGCCCGGCGCTCCGTCTCTCTCTCTCGCTCCTCCTCCTCCGCTGCTTGCGCTCTCAGGTGCGGAGCGCACGCTTCGCTCGGGGGCTGCGCTCACTCCCATGCTCTTGTTTTCCTTAGCCTTTTGTTAGCTTAGCTTTTTTTGGGTTTGTCCTGGTGGGTCCGGACGTCCCCATTTTCGGTTTTAGTTTGCAGGGACAGTTAGCCGGGGTGGCGGTTTAGTTTGGATAGGGACAGCGGTGGGGCAGCTCCTATCTGACCCTGTATAGGGTTGGCCTGTCCAGCGCACCGTCCCTTATTTTACGTTGGCCGGCTCACCAGGGCTTTTTCCTTTGTTACTTTTTCTTATTTGGGACACGGGTTAAGGGTTTTTTGTTTCTTGGCTCCCAGAGCCCACCACTCCAAGAGAGAATAAATGAAAATTTGGTTAAAACCCCTAACTTCGGTCTCCGTGTCCTGTATGAATATGTTGGGACTCTTTTGGGGTCGTAACATATTTATGGGGGCTCGTTCAAACAGATAACCCTTTTGAGTCATTTTTGTGCCCTTAGTTGCCCTTAGGCTGGTTTATTTCTTGGGTAACTTTAGTTGATGCCACTTTGCGGTGTTGTCTGACATAATTGGGTAAGTTATTATGACTTTAGTTGTGGTTGAAGCATTTCTGTGATTTTGAGTTGTCTTGTGCAGGCGGAGCAGGTCTTCGGGGTAGAAGGCTATTTTGTGTGTGGGTAGTTTTGGTGCGTTGCCTTTGTTTGATTAGGCTGCGGGATTCTAGGTAGAAATGGATTTCCACCTAGAGGAGTTTGTTAAAGCACCCACTTTGGAAGCCTTTCATAGGTGTACGAAAGATCAGTTGCTCCTTGTAGCTGAGGATTATAACATTGTGGTCACCAGGCAAGCAAAAAAAGCGGTGATCAAGAATGAGATTATGTCAGCTTTGGTGGAGCGTGGTACTTTCCTGCGGCTGTCTTGCCCAAAAGCCCACGTTTGTTCTCCTCTAGTGAAACAGATGAGGTTCGCTTAAAGGAACTTGGAAGTCGAGTTAGGAAGGCAAGCATTGCGCGAGAAGGAGTTGCATTTGGAGCAGCAGAGGCTGGAGAAGCAGACCGAAATTCGACTACGGGAGTTGGAGCTTGGAATTGGGATACGTGAGTTCAGAACCAATACGGATTTCGACGTAAGTAAAAATATACGGTTAGTGCCTCCTTTCAATGAGAAAGATGTTGATAAGTACTTTACAATTTTTGAAAGAATTGCTGAAACTTTGAAATGGCCAAATGAAGTGTGGACTTTATTATTGCAATGCACATTAGTTGGCAAGGCACAGGAGGCCTACGCGGCGCTCTCTGCTGAGGATAGTTTAAATTTTCAGAAAGTTAAATCTGCTATTCTCCGGGCCTATGAACTCGTCCCCAGAAGCATACCGACAAAAATTCGTAAGCTGAGGAAAAGCTACAGTCAGACATATGTTGATTTTGTTCGGGAAAAAGAAATCTTGTTTGACAGGTGGTGTTCCTCTCAGAGTGTGAATCATTTTGATCAGCTGAAACAGTTGATATTGATGGAAGATTTGAAAAATTGCCTCCCCGAAAAAGTTGCAACTTATTTGAATGAGAATAAAGTTTCTGAAGTGTGTAAGGCTGCGGTATTGGCTGACGAGTATGTGTTAACGCACAAGGCGGTGTTTGAGCGTCCTGGTGGTTTTGGGAAATTTGAAAGATACAGTGGTAATGGCAGGGACGCTAGTAAAAATGTTTCATCGCCTACAGAACCTGTCGGTAGCTCTCTGTCCAATGCTGACGTTAAACGGATGAGTCTAAACTTAATGAGGTAACGTGTTTTGTGTAAAAAGAAAAGGACACATTGTTTCTTCTTGCCCTGTGGTGAAGAAAGAAAAATTCAAAACCTGTCGCCTTGATTAAAACTGTCAACCAGGTTAGTCATTCACATGTGGCAGGAAAACCCTGTGATTACGATGACTTTAAGCCTTTTGTTATGGGACGGGTTTGTAGCTGTTTCTGCTAACGGGGTAAAGGTCCCGGTGAAAATATTAAGAGATACTGGCTTCCCAGTCGTTTGTTCTCGAGGGCGTGTTACCGCTGTCTGATGACACTGCTGTTGGTTCTGATGTTCCTGTGCGCAGTTTTAATATGCAGGACATCGGGGTCCTTTGCACAAGATTGTGATTCAGTCTGATCTGTGGTCCGGGACGCATGGTGTGGGAGTGCGCCCGGGCTTCCCAATGCCGGGTTTCGGTCATCATGAGAACGACTTGGCAGGTGGAAAAGTGTTAGTTACACCTGACGTGACTCCTGTCCCTGTCGTGAGCACGCGCCTGATGATCTTACGCTAAAATACCCTAATGTTTCACATCCTGTGCCGTTAAGGCGTGCAGCCGCTAGGCGAGAAATTGAACAGGGAAAAAATGAAGTTGATTTGAGTGACACTTTTTGTCTGTGCCTGAGTCTATAAATGACGACGTGGCTGTTAGAAATAACGTGAAAGGTGAGACGGATTTGAGCACTTTGCCGTTGTCCAGGCAACAGTTGATCACTGATCAAAAGTCCGATGTGTCTCTGGCCCGTCCTGGTTGATGAAGCTGTAATTGGTGACAACGTTGATTCCATGTCTACGGGTTATTTTCTGAAGGGATGGGTTACTGATGCGTAAATGGACACCTTTGAATGTCTCGCCTATTGAAGAGTGGAGTGTGGTTATGCAAATTGTTATCCCTAGTCCATATCGTCCGGAGATATTGAAAATGGCTCATGATAATCCACTGTCAGTCATCTTGGTGTGAAAAAGCGTACAATCGCATTCTCGTCATTTCTTTTAGGCCAGGGTTGAAAGCGATGTTGCGGCGCCATTGTAAATCCTGTCATTGGTGTCAACTGTCCGGAAAACCAAGCCAAGTCATTCCTCCAGCGCCACTGTATCCCATTCCGGCTGTTGGTGAACCCTTTGAGCGTGTTTTGATTGATTGCGTGGGTCCACTGCCTCGCATTACCAAGAATCTGGAAATAAGTTTTTGATAACTGTCATGTGTGCAGCGACCCGCTTTCCAGAAGTTTTTCCGTGCGTAAAATCACTACTCCTGTCGTCGTAAAAGGCACTCACGAAGTTTTTCGCTTTTAGGGTTACCTCGAGTTGTTCAATCTGACCAAAATACAAACTTTATGTCCAAAATCTTTAGCAGGTCCTTCGCGAGTTGAACGTAAAGCACAGCCATTCCAGGCGTACCACCCTGAGTCAAGGCACTCGAGCGTTTCCACCCAGACCTTAAAAACTATGCTTCGCACTTATTGTATGGAATTCGAAAAAGACTGGGATGAGGGGTTCATTTACAGATGTTTGCCATTAGGGGAGGTGGTTCAGGAATCCCTGGGGTTTAGTCCATCGGAGTTGGTTTTCAAGACACGGTACGTGGCCCTTGAAATTATTAAAGACGAGAAGTCCGACCAAAAATCTTTTAGATTACGTCTGTCAATTTAGATTGAAGTTGCGCCGTGCGTGTGAGATTGCGAAGAAAATCTTAAACTGGCGCGGGAGAAAATGAAATCTAGGTTTGATAAAAATGCGAAGGTGAGCGTTTGAGCCGGTGAAAAGGTTTTGGTTTTGTTACCGATACCGGGGTCAAGCTTACAAGCGCGTTACAGTGGGCCTTACTTGATTGAGAAAAGGGTTGGTGACAGGGATTACCTAATCGCCACGCCTGACAGACGGCGTAGGACCCGTTTGTGTCACATTAATATGTTGAAGCCTTACGTTGTGCGCGCACCTTCCGCATCACCAGATATCCATATTAAATCTGGCTGTGCGCCTGGAGCTGATGTTTCCCAGCCGCGCGTTAGCCTGGCGGCTCGCGTCCAAGAGGAGCTGTCCAGTGCTGAAACGGAGAATGACGTCTTTTCCGCGGCTTTGACTCAGGGAAAGTTTTCAAACTCAGTTGCGCTGGGTAACCCGGTCTCCGTGTCCTGTATGAATATGTTGGGACTCTTTTGGGGTCGTAACAATGTGCATACAGTGAGAGTGAGATTAAATTAACTGTACTTTACTGAACTGAGATTTGCTAGTTAACCTATACTTGATTCTGTTTCTGATGGTCGGTCCTGTCACTACAGGCCAGATGTGCCTAGTTGTTCCTGTGTTCCTGCTGTGGGTCCACCCTGATTTGGTCAAAAATGAAAATCATGGCCAACTGCTCTTTGATTTACAAATTAAAACTTGCAACTAATAGTCAAATATGTTGTATGCATTATAGGCCCAGTCGGTTTTTGGGCTTAGTCCTGATGTAACCCTCACATGAATGAGAATCAGCAGTGTAAAGTACAGTGCTTAGACCTACAAAAATGTAAATCCTATTTGTAATTTATAGGAACTGCTGAAGTCAGGCAAACCCACTGACGTAATGTGCCTTTAGTTAATTGAATAGAACTTTGCTCATAGTATCAAGGTGACACAGGCTATAATTAGACACATGGCACAGGACAGGCAGATGGGTATTTGTTTATGCCTAATGTTAAAGTGACAAAAGAAAGAGCATTAAAACATCATCCATCATGAAGCTAACTGGAGCCAGGGTCAGAGCTAATATGAACCAGACCTAGAGCATCGGCCGGGCAGGGGCTGAATGAAGGCACACCTGCTGTGTAATACCATTATTTAAAGGAGACAAATTATGTCCAATTTAATCATGTTTTAAAAGTGTTCCCTCATCATTTGTTTAATCAAAGTTGTATTTTGTTTGAGTAATTTGGTGTTGTCCTACATTAAAGGTGCATTGTGTAACTTCTCTAGTGGAAAGTCCATCACCTTCTCTCCGTGGAGCTATTACTGTTTTGTCTCGATTATTCCACACTGTATAGAAATATACTTGGCAATCACAAATGAGACAGTTTAATGGTCAGATCTATGGAAAAGCAAGCCTGCACATGGTTAAGAATTTATGTTGTGTATTCTTGAGCTATAAAACACCTGCATTTCAACACATGCAAAGGAGATATGTTTAATGCCGTACTATGGAACATCCCAGGTAAAAAAAATTACATAGTGCATAGAGGGACATGTCTCCATGGAAACAATCAAGTAGCAGACCTTCCACTATAGAACTTCCATACAGTAGTGCACCTTTAAAGCTTGAGTTGAGCGCTCAGGAAAAATGTGTTTTCACCTACCCCACCTCTGCTCACTTCTCTGTACTTACTTGCAATTATACAAAAAAATGCAGATTTCAGGTCAAACACATAGATAAAACAATGTGACATAGTCAACAATTAAAATGCGTAAAGAAAAATCCAGTTTTCAACACCACTATATGTACATTACTGCTGTCTGGTAGTGTGCCAGCTTTGGCCAGATAGAAAAGTGTCAATTTAATCGGACAAAAATAATCTGATACCAAACTTGCAATGGAAGCTAATGAATAAAGCACACACTTAGAGGTTAATGATCTGAATGACTAAGATAGTTATGATTTTAGTTCACAAGATGTTTGCTTTAAAAACTGTTCAGCCTCACCTTGAATAGATTTGCATCCATTACACAAAACCACCTTGTTGTGTGAGAGGACAAAGAGAAGTGTGCCTTTCTTTTGTCTTTCCCCCAGTGCAGTCGCTGGGAGTATCTGGGGGATAAGCACATTCATTAGCAGCTCCTGGCAGCACCAGACTGGATTAACAATCCCTTTATGCTAAAATGTAATTGAAAATATGGCCTGTCTCATTTTTCAGTCAAATGTGATTGGATCTGCTTGTGGTGAAAGTAGCCTCAGATAAGATTTGATTTTGCAACAAAATAGGCCAACAAGATTATATTTGCCTTTTTAAGATAACGTCAAGTGATATTGAGATAAATGATAAAACAATGTAACAGTTAAAACATTTATTTATGTTATATTAGCACAATTTTTCTTTGACAAAATGAACTTTCTGAATTTCTGAGGGTAGCCACCTGCCTTCTTTGTATACATACATTACTATGTTAACAGTTAGGCTTGGGCAAGATTCACTGCCAAGAGCGTAAACCAAACTGGAAAACTGTAAAAGAGTAGAGGAGCTCAATGTAAGACAATTGCAATATTTTATTCATACACTTTATATTACGTAACAGG
This sequence comes from Odontamblyopus rebecca, assembly GCA_030686955.1. Lineage (NCBI taxonomy): Eukaryota > Metazoa > Chordata > Actinopteri > Gobiiformes > Gobiidae > Odontamblyopus > Odontamblyopus rebecca. The sequence continues at coordinate 24,932,567 of CM060659.1, forward strand.
GTCAAATGTGTGTCAAATATGATAGACTGTTCCTATTACATTGTCATATTACCAGTTGTATTCAGCAAGTAAAATATGCTAAGACGAAGCCCCCAACCCCAATCAATGTGCCACTGGGTAAAGCATATGAGCGCTGAGAGGTCGAAAAGAGGACATATACTGTAATATATGACATGCAGACGCCTGTGTAGCATTATGTGATGGGAGATACTTGAGAAATCAATGGAGTGACAAGAAATAAGGTCTTTTAAAATGCCCTTCGATGTGATAACACAACATGCGGAGGACATACAGATGAAAAATCCATTTCCATATGCTGTCAATTATAAATAAATATATATATATATATATATATTTATATATATATATATATATATATATATATATATATATATATATATATATATATATATATATATATATATATATATATATATATATATATATATATATATATATATATATATATATATATATATATATATATATATATATTTTTATAAATGAAGATTTATAGGTTGTTAAACATCAGAATAGATTCAGAATAGAAAATGTATTGTACAACACTGTGAAGCCTCCAGGCCAAGTTACTGCTTGGATCTATGGATAGGCAATCCTCTCACAGTAAGAATGCATCTTTTTTAAGGTATTTCAAAGCAATAAATCCATCTGTAATTAAATGAATGCAACAGAGATAAATTCCACTGTGGAACATTCCAGGCAAAGCCATGAGTAACATCAAAATGGAGACCAGCAGATGGCAAACCTCCAAACAGAAAAGTAACATAATGCACCATCAAAAAAGAAGTAAAACATAAGTACTAGGTAAACTATAAAACATATTAAATAAAGAAGTTTAAGCTTAAAGAAGCTTAAATTATTCACAATGTTTAGTGCAATCCAAAACACCATTAATCAGCATAGATTTTCAGCAGTAGGATCAAGTGAAAAGGTTTTCTGTCCATATTAGGGCTGCAACAACTAATCGATTAAATCGATTAAAATCGACTATTAAAATAGTTGGCAACTAATTTAGTAATCGATTAGTTGACTAGTTCACGTGACAAAGTCCAAGCGGGAGAATCGGGTGTTGTGAGATGTGTCTATATTGTGTCTATAGCTCAGTGCAGGAGAGAGAGAGAGGGTGAGTGATTGCGTGCGCGCGCCGGGGGCGCGCTGGATGTATGTCCGCGCGGAGCAGTGGAGCCGGGTCTCGCTCCGTGTGTGTGTCCCGTGTGCTCTCAGGGATCGGGCACGGCGATCGGGCAAGTAGAGGGTAAAAGGTGCTACTCCTACAGTGTAGTGAGCTAATAAAGCCCCACTCTGCAGCGAAACTGCCTCCTTTTATTTACATTTTCATACACCGCAAACGCACGAGGTCCTCAAGGGAGTTAACCCCGGAGGGAAGCAATCCCCGGCCCTGGTGAAGACGATCTCCCCTGTGCTCCCCAACCACGGTTAGGGGGCGAGAAAGGTTAACACGGGGGAAAAAAGAGGACACTTGAGAAATGGCGTCTCCCCTTTAAAATCAGTCGGACTCTGGTGAGATTTCACAAACATATTGGCAACATTTTTTGACATGAAAAGTAGTTGGGTTGCATTACTGGTACAAGTTAATAGGAACGTTTTAATCACAACGTATTGTTTGACACTATACAAGTTAAACCGAAGTTGCTTGGTGTTAGCTAGTTCGCACATATTAGCCGCGATTGCATTGGAACAATGTGTTTCTAAGCCATTAACTAGTCCAGTTAACCTCTTAAACCCTCTCTGTGATTCGCTGGTGCTCCTGTCCATCACAGAGTGTGCGGTACAAGCCCACGAACACCGTGATTGGTCAAAGCTTTGTGATCTGACCGCGTTCGTAATAGAGAGAGGGGTTGGCAGAGCGAGCACAGCTTCTGTGCGTAAACCCAGGACGCACGGCTAACTTACTTTTAGCACAGTTTTGGAGCACTTTCCTTATTTTTATCCGATTAATAATCGATTAGTTGAAAAATAATCGCCAGATTAATCGATTATGAAAATAATCGTTAGTTGCAGCCCTAGTCCATATGACCTGCATGTATCTTTACCTTTTTTTCCCAATGCATCAGCCACAAGTGACAATCCATGAGCACAGAGCGATAGTGCCATCTCTAATAATGACATATGGAGAAAATAACTCCATTTTCTTCTGCGTTGTGATCAATATTTAATCCATCGGGTGGCAAGCACCTTCAGGATGGAGAGAGGAGCAATGGGTTATCACAGAAACACAAGGCCCCACCTATTATTCTGTATGAGCCTGGACTGGCAGCTGCTGATGAGACAAACCCTGATAAGAACCAGCACCATACACTGCCCATATTATCAAAGTCTTAAAGGACATATATTATGTAAAACCGATTCTTCTGAGCTTCAAATCATGTTATAACATCATTCACACTTGCTTCATTAATCCTGTTTAGGAGGGTCTTTCCCTTTGAGAACTCAAAAACACTCAGTTTCAACTTTACTTGGATTGTGACACCACAGGTAGAAATATTTTTAAGTCCATAAATCACTGAGCATTTTTGTTGTCAAATCCTGTTCATTACAACTGCATACATGGTTATATGAGAATGCCAGCTACGTTGTTAAAACAAGCTTTTAGTTATATTTTTTCAACTGGTACAATAGATCAAGTGCTGACAGTAATTCCAGATGAGTCTAGACAAATTTTGATCCTTTATCAGAACTGTAAAACCAGATAGTATTCTGTGTTTAAAATTTCATTATATTCTCAAAAGAGTGTCTTTATGGTAAAAATTTTTGGAGTATCAAGCCTCTTTCCTAGAATCAAAATGTGGTTTGAAATTTCAGCACACCAATACATAATACGTGTCCTTTAAAGCTCTCCACGTGCTCTGCGAACAAACACCACCAATGAAAGACTACGTGCGCATGTAGCGGTGGCCAAGTAGCTCGTGTCTGTATTTATTGGCTCATGAATCAATACGTCTCTCCTTATACAAAGCGCTGGGCTGTCAGGGAGAGGGGGTATCTATCACTTGCACCTGGAGCTGAGGAGCACCTGCAAGGTCAGAGCAGATAGCCCGGTGTGGTGACAGGGGCAGTGTGGTGACAGGACCAGCAGAGTGAAGGGGACGAGAGTGGAGCAATATGGAGAACATAACTCATCTTCCTCATCTCACACCAGAGCGCCGTGGATGGTCCTGATTAGCCACAATGATTTAGAGGGACCCCAGCACAGGGCTCGTAAACATCCTGCCACGGGGCGCTGCATATGCTCCTGTTTGGTGTTGATTTTGTGCACCATTAGGTCTATTTGCTGACCTACAGAAGTAATGTGAGGTAATATAAGACACTGCCCTGGTTTATTAGGCGTAAACTCCCGTCTTTAACAAGAGCTGCTAAACAAACTGCCTCCAAGTGTCACTCAGGGACTCTTAATCGGAAAAGACACGTTAAGTAAATATAGTTTTATGGGCTTTTAATCATGTTGTAATGGTGTTGCCTCATTGTTGGCTATTCCAAATTTGTATTTTGAGTGATTTGAGCATGTTTATGTAATCTAGCATTGCAAGGAAATTTCATCTAACCTCTATCTCTGCCCACTGCTGTAATTATTAAAAGAAGAGTCCAGGTCAGGCTTGTGGAGTTCATAATCTCAATTACAATTATCTGTTACAGCAAACATTGAAACATAAAACTTTTAAATTGTATTGTTACATCCTAAACCTCCAAGCAACATATACCATATACATTTAACAAATAAGAGAAGCAATATAGCAGCAGTCCTGTCTTAGCGCTTATTGGTGTTTTAGTAGCTCATTAGCCTTGAGCTAATAAACAATATTGATTTAAGACAGACCTGTTTATTTGGGACCTTTTTCTAAATCAACAAAATAAAATATAAAATGTCAGAAATAATGTCACTATGCATCTTGGAACATGTAGTACCAATAATCAACTCTGAGTAGTTTATACTTGTACTTGTGCAACACAGGACAAACTGAAAAAGTACTCATAACTGTTACACAACCACAATTATGTTGGGGTACATGGGAGGTGCACATAGAGAAGTATAAAGAAGGGTACTGAGGGTTTGTGACATCGCCCATAGCGTTCAGCTCCCGTCAAATGAAGCTCATGATGCTAACAATTATAAGAGTGAATTTGGAGCCAGGTACATACTAGGAACAGAAATGTATATAGCAGAAAAACACGAGAATCATGTAGAGAGATTTTAAGACCAAAATGACGAGGCTGGGTGACAATTTTTCAATGTTAAGTCAAAGGGAAACAGAGTTCATAGAGCCGGAAGCGCCCCATGAACACGGTCCACAGTCCATTGATATGCATAATAGAGGAACTTGGGTAAAACTAATGATATAACATGCTAAGAACTGGTCCTGGTGAAAAGACATTGAGTAACATTGAAATTTCATCATCATTATTTGTCCCTAAAGCAAAACACAGCCAAACTACCACCCCGGCTGTTGAAAACCAAAGCAACCCCGTTTTAATTTTAGTTTTCAGTTATTCTTTTTGCAGCAAAGCCTGAGCTACTAGATATTGCTGTGTTCATCTGGCCTATGCCACTGCGGCCAAAGTAATCAGCTTCATATCTTCTAACATGGTGCTTTTCCCCAGCTCTCCCCCTGCCCCTCCTTCCTCCAGCCTGGAAACCCCACAGATCGGTCCCTATCGGCATGGCAACACATGGCAACCTCAGCAAGCTCATTTATATCTAATGATAGTCATCCTCCACACCAGCACCCACTCAGGAAAATCCGACACAATATTACATTTAGAACAAGCAGGTGGGCAGTGGATTCACTTCACTGTCCAATGCAACAAATATGAATCTCATATATTTGATTTTATTCACTGATATAAACACAAGCATGTCTACTGTATTAAAAGTTACAGTTTAATGGTCCTATATTGTGCAAAATTGGCACCTGGGACCTCCTCAAAAACATACCTGGAGTTATGTTTCATTTCATTCACATGTTTTATTTATTGTAAGTCTGTCTATATCTCCAAATCTCAAAATGCTCTTTTCTACCTTGTGATGTCATCTAACTCTGATCTAGTTTTCAAGTTAACAGTTACCTTTTACATTTTGTTCAGCAGAGACTTGCAATTTTGGGGCTGAAATTATCCAAGTGATTCTAGTGAAGGATAGAGCTTAAAACGTATTACCACGTGACACCACAAAGTGGAACAGGGTGTCTTCTGTTAAGAGAGAAAAGGAAATCCTAAATATGCAGGGTTTGAGTGTAAAATGTGTGAATAAAACAAAACACAGGTATGTTTTTGATAAGAAAACAACAGTATAACATTGATCAGAGAATAGTGTAATATGGGCATGGGTATTATTATGCACATAAATAGTACACTAATGCACAATTCATATCATAACAATCAGATCATTGTCAGTCATTTACAAATGCTTGAAGACTGAAGAAAGTAATTCAGCCTATAAGTCATTTTTCTAGGTTTTCAGGGTCTAATGACTTGGAAAATTGAAAATGACAGTAACACTATGAGGCTGGAGATTTGTTATTATTTGAAGATTGCACAATTATTTTTGCTGGAGGAAAGGATAGCTTAAAATTACAACAGTTTGTCTAAAGTTGGACCACCGTTTAACCTGTGGGCAGAGATCTAACCATTATTTGTGTATTCTTTTATCTAATAACCCCAGTGACAGCCATGCTTTCACTCTCCCTCCATTCATAAACATAAAGGGTATGCCTCGAACTACAACTCCTCTCTTATTTCTCCAAGGGCCTCCACATAATACAGTGTTGGCCCAAATGAAATGGGACCTTTTGGAGTGTCAGAGCTGTCAGAGCAGAGAGAGGAGAGTGGGGCGAGTTACAATCTCAGGTTGTGCCGCAGTTTCCTGATAACAGCTAATTGAAGGCTGGTTTTCAGTGAGACAAGTTTCAAGCTGATGGGACTACAATGAACTGACAGGTGAACTGACATGTCCATCCATTAAGAGAATATAGGAAACGGGAATGGTGTTGTGATCAAGGCCTTACAATATCTAATTTGCAAAACCTCACAAAATGTCAAACTCAGAAGAAATGTCACAATAATGTTAAGGTCTTCCGGGTATTCAACAGTCAGATAATTGACTAATAAAAAAAAAAAATATATATATATATATATATATATATACATATATATATATATATATATATATATATATATATATATATATACATATATATATATATATATATTAAATGGTCATTTCAATCTTTTTGGCTTTGCCTTTGTACTTCTTTATGTAGAGAAAAATAAAACAACATGTTTAAGGACAAAGGCTTGTTTTGTTGTATATTAATTCAATTAAAGGTGCAGCTGCATCTTTTCTGGAGACCAGAGAAGTTTCACATTATCAAAATAGACACATCAGACATGCAGCTAATCAATTATGTGTGTTTTATTGCTTAAAACTGTCTTAAAACATTCTTACTGTGAGCAGGGTCACCTTTTCACAGACCTGACCTGTGACTTGGTGTAGCTTGGCGGTGTCTTCTGCTTATCTCTACAGTATCAGAAAAGTTTAATGCTGTACTGTGGCAATAGGCAATAAAATCTCGATGGAGAAAAGCAGGAGGGGGAACCTCTATCACAGCATTAGCATTAGGGGATTGCATACATTTGTTCTACTGAGCCCTGTTTTCTTCTGTTGTGCAGCCCAAGTGAAAATGTACCTCTTTGTCTGCTTCTGAAGGAGAGAACAGAGAGTTGACAGCTGTGTTTTCATCATTCTTTCATTGATTTCAGGCCATGACAAAGAAATGGTTTCCATCAGCAGCAGTAAGGACGAACAAAGAGTTTTGAGCTTCGGCGGCATCCACACAGATAAATGTCTGACTGAAGGCTGTTCTAGCGGCTACAAGATCGTAATGAACTGGTCCCTCATACTGCCATACACAGCGCCATGCACAGCGCCATGCACAACGCCATGCACAACGCCATACACAGCACCACACACAGCACCATACACAGCACCATACACAGTGCCATACACACAGCACCACACACAGCGCCATACACAGCGCCATACACAGCGCTAGGGTTGGGCAATATGGGGGAAAAAAATCAAGTTTTTTTTCCCCCATAATGACCAATCTCGATTTCAGGCATAAAGAATGTCAGGATCACTATAGTTTTTATTTTGTGAAATGTTGTGGAACGTACAGCATATTAAGCCTAAATGTATATGCGTGTTACTGTTAGTGACAAAAACACGTGTATGCGCACTACTGTTATCAACAGAAACACATGCAATGTCTGTGCGCTAATTAGGTCTTAAGTTTCACTCATAAATGGTGGTTTCCATAACTTCAATTATAATAAGATGCAAAAGAGGAGAGAAAGAGGAGAAATGGTGAGGAGCTGGATCAAAAAGGGAGCGAGCGAGAGAGCCCAGATGGTACTGCACACACAGAGACAGATGTACACAGAGACAAACGTACACAGAGATAAACGTACACAGAGACAGACGTACACAGAGACAAACATACACAGAGACAGACATACAGAGACAGGCATACACAGAGACAGACATACACAGAGGCAAACGTACACAGAGGCAGACGTACACAGAGACAGACATAGACAGAGGCAGACGTACACAGAGGCAGACGTACACAGAGGCAGACGTACACAGAGGCAGATGTACATAGGGACAGATGTACACAGAGGCAGACGTACACAGAGACAGACGTACACAGAGACAAACGTACACAGAGGCAGACATACATAGAGACAAAAGTACACAGAGACAGACGTACACAGAGACAGACATACACAGAGGCAGACGTACACAGAGGCAGACGTACAGAGGCAGACGTACACAGAGGCAGATGTACATAGAGACAGATGTACATAGAGACAGACGTACACAGAGGCAGACGTACACAGAGACAGACGTACACAGAGGCAGACGTACACAGAGGCAGACGTACACAGAGACAAACGTACACAGAGGCAGACATACATAGACAAAAGTACACAGAGACAGACGTACACAGAGACAGACATACACAGAGGCAGACGTACACAGAGGCAGACGTACACAGAGGCAGACGTACACAGAGGCAGACGTACACAGAGACAGACGTACACAGAGACAGAAGTGCACAGAGGCAGACGTACATAGAGACAAACGTACACAGAGGCAGACATACATAGAGACAAACGTACACAGAGACAGACGTACACAAAGACAGACGTACATAGAGGCAGATGTACACAGAGACAGACGTGCATAGAGACAGAGGGAGAGAGAGACTGGACTTTTAGACAAATTGTGCAGATTTAAACTAAAACTTGTGAACATGTGAGGAGACACAAAAAGACGCGCTGTGGCTCGGGCTGCTTGTTCGCTAAACAAGAGCATAAATCGTCATCAGCACCACGTGCTCTTACTGCCACATGATTGGCTATAAACCTCTTGATTAAAATGCACGTCTTACCATCAAGATCGACCAAAGTAAAGATCGCACTCCATCAATCTTTTGATTTTTGGCACAGCCCCATACACAGCACCATACATAGTTCCATACACACCGCCATATACACCACTTTACACAGCCCCATACACACCGTCATACACACTGTCTGATGGCACAGCCCCGTCTCTGCAGCATCACTCAGGGCACTGTGTCTGGGCCAACAGCGTCTCTGCAGCTCATGGGACTGACTCAGAAATGAGAAAGTGGGTTACAAAGGATGTCAAAAGAAAAACTGAAGCTGCAATTTGAGTTGGTGCAATTGTCAAAACACAGAGGGTGCAATTATTTCATAGAATGCCCTCTGCAAACAACAAAATATATTTTTTTTAATAGAAACAATCTCCCAGTCAGTCCCCGTAGTGTAGACCTTTCCAAACATGTTCTGAGTTGTTCACAGTGTACACTCAAATAGAATCTAACTGCGATCACAATCCATGGCCATTTATAATTGTCCATTAAAACCATTCCAGTTGGAACTGTACGAAATGAAGCGGCATATCAATCTAAACAGGGGAAGTGTCTTGCCAAATGACACAAAGGCGCATGCAGTTGAGTAGGCCTGTTGCAATAACAAATTTTGAAGCACAAGAAATACTGAGCAATAAGTGATAATGTTGAAATAATTTTATGCCACTGATTTTTACTTTCAGATTAGAATAAAGCAGGATAATCCCACCAAACCATTTTAAATAGATAAATCAATATGGTAATTATTGGGACAGGCCTACGTGGCTAAGCACGTTTACAACTGTCAACCTTTTAGTTAAATGGCTGACTATCACACCTAACATAGCGAAAAGAATATACAATTTTAGTTCTATAGTATTGTTACAATTATACCAAGTCATGTATTTCAGGACACAGTCAAACTGATTTTACTGTAAATAAAAATGAGTTTAATTTGTTTTAGTAAAAAGTAGGTACATAAAAAAGTCTGCAGAAATGTGAAAACTATTGTTAGGTCCTTTGCACAGCTTGAATGCACACAGATACTATCTACATTAACATAACAATTTGTCAAATTTAAGAGGATTGATTATGTTTATCTTTTAATCCCTTAATGGAGCCCTGAATCAGGCAAGAGCTACACAACACCACTCCCTGGGTTTTCTGTCAATATCAATCATAAACATTTTTCAGCCCAACAGTGAACCAGCAAAATTAGCTTTTAATATTATAGCATCACCCCGGCGTGCTTCCATAAATGAGGAGACAGCCATTACTGTTATACCAACCGAGGAGAGAGAGAGGGTGGCGCTTTTAGTCTGAAAATTACCAACCACATCATTAAAACGGTGGCTCTGGCTCCAGCACAGAAATCAAATTAAATAAAAATATGAATAACCTCTGACCGCTGTATCCTTATTAGTGCTGCATGCTTTTCCCTCCACAACTATTTTAGCATCATATCATGTGAAGAGCTGGGAGCCAAATTCTGCTTAATGATTCAAAACATATCCATCTAAATTAGCCACTGTATCAGGACAAAAGCACGAGGTAAATTATGCTACACTTTCTCTGACATAACCTATTACAATCTAAGTTAATGATCCATGCATTACAGATGGTAAATAGGCATGCTCTGTCGTTGATTGCTTAATTAAAAATGAATTTGGGCGTAACAAGATTATTTTCAGCCTTTTGATTGCACAAAGTTGGCCTCACAATAAATCAGCACTGACAACTGGAGGAGAAAGTCTGCAAATTGTTATGATTGCCATTGCTTTCCGAAATTCAAACTAAAGTTGTGGTACTAGACTTTATCTTTGGAAATTTGTAAAAAAAAAAATAAAATAAATAAAAATAATTAAATTCTCAAGAGTACATTGCAATAGTAGAGCCAAAATCAGAGCAATGTGCCAAAGGGTTTGTAATAGCTAGTATAGATATATTTAAAACCCTTATTTTGCAGGTTGAAAATGGGGTTAATGCAGCTTTAATATCATACTTGTGTTGTGCGGTTTGAAGAAATTGTAATGCTGCCCAAAAACTGCCACAAAATTAACTTGTACAGGCAATAACCTTTGACAGACAAAACCACTTAATGGTTTAAATGACAAAGATTCCTACACCAAAATCAGGACTGACTGTAGTTCTTGGGTTCAAAACGAGACCAAAGTGCGCTGTCTGCATTTAATTATAAATCAGGAAATGCGCCGTTAGCATGGTAGTTGGAGTTGGCAATACTGTGACAACGAAACTCAGCTTTGGCCTCTGAAAGTTGTGAAAAATGCATGTAAACTCAACACAATGACTAGTTAGGATGGTAATTCTGTTTTTCACATTTTTAAAATCAGGTATTGCACCTTTAAAGGGCCCATTTAAAACTTCTCTGGTCTGTTATAATGTAGGTTTCTCATCAAAAACATACATGGAGTTGAGCTTTGTTTCATTTACACATGTTCAAAACACAAACCCTGGATATTTACGCTGAATTCAAACACTCCTTCCACCTTCTGATGTCATGTAGTAATACAGAAACTTGAACTAAAGGTAAAAAGACAGCTGCTAACTTGAAAACTACCACTATTTTACATCACAAAGTGGAACAGAGCACTTTGAGCTTTGGAGATGTCGACAGACTTACAACAAAGGATTACTTAAGCATGTATGAATGAACCACAACACTACTCCAGTTATGTTTTTGATGAGGTAACAACATTATAACATGGCTTGATGCTCACTAGAGTCACTTCTGTGTAATACAGGACCTTTAAGACAACTTATTATCAGCAGTGTCCACATACCCGTCCAGAGGGGTCTACACAGTGGGTGATGGCAAAGCCTCAGATGTCTTTATGTCAGTGGTCCGAGCGATCCGTCAGGCTGCGGAGGTCTGTAAAATGGCCTCCGTACCACCTCAGTGCCTGATGGATGGAGCCTGTCCGTGCACTGCCAACCTCTTTTATCTGCTGAGCCAAGCCAATCCCTCTGGGTCGGCCTATAATCAGCCCCAGCCTTTGTGATGGCTGACAGGAGCTGGGAGCGCGCGTGGACCTACTCATGCTTAACGTCACGCCAGAAATTGTTTGTGGAATATATAGCCCGTGCATGTGACGAGTTTTTGAAAAATTACATGTCGCGGATCATGTTCAGCCCTATTTTTCACCTTTTTCACTTGATAGATAGGCTTTTTGACAGGTTTTATTGCTTATTTAACCTTGATCAGGACAGCGCCACTAGACTACGGGGGAGGGGGGGGGCTGTGTGAAATGTAATAGTGTGTGTGGGGGAGATTGTAGGAATGAGATGGCATGAACTTAAGCCATTTTTAATATCCTTGTGAAATTGGATCAAATTATAGCCTGCTTCAGAGCTGAGTACTTTCAGAATATCCACAATCTAAGTGAAAATGAAGTTAGACGTGAAAAGTGAGGAAAGTGCTACTAAGTCTGCTTTGAAATCTGAATAAATATTTTTCTTTTGTATGTGTATTCTATTATTTAGTTGTGTTTTTGTCACTTGTTGATTTCGATATCAAGGAATATTTGATTTCCATTTTGCAGTGATGTGCGGTAAGGTTTACAGCTGTGAGGCAAAGTGCAGTAGGTTCATGAGATGTTGATGTGCTCTAAGCTGCTTTTTTATACAAACACACACAAATCACTTTAACTAATAAAACATTCAGTCTTAATTTTGTTTACACACAAAAATGGAAGAAAGAAAAGAAGTATATAAATATGTAAATAACAGATTGGGGTCTTGAACTTAAAACTGTAGAAACTTAAACTAGTGAGCTAAACTCCACAGTGTAGTAGGTGGACTTGGTTGAGAGTAAATAACATTAAATATAAAATATATAAAGTATTTATTTAGTCACTGAGCAGTTCTTTATTCCCAAAAGGAATGGTGAAGCGCTGCCTCACCTGCCTTCTGTGACTACACGTTGTTGTGATTTTGATGCCACAACGATAAAAGAAACAGAATATATTTTCCAGTTTGAGTGTTTAGTTTTGATACTAGTTTTAGCATTGATCAGCATCTGTGTATTGATACTTTTGACAGTCCTATAATCAGTGCACCTCTAGATTAATATTTCACATGTTAGCATTTGAAAATAGAGGCCGGCCAATATATCAGGCCAATATTTGTTTTTTTTAGCGTATTGGCCGCCACCCCTATCAGTTGATCTATTTCAAAAAGCTGTGATTTTTGTACACTTTTTGGGGAGCCATAGATGCATACATACCATATTTTCCGGACTATAAGCCGCTCCTTTTTTCCCAGGCTTTAAACCATGCGGCTTTTAGAACGGAGCGGCTATTCTGTGGATTTTTCCTCCACCGCTAGGGGCGCTCTAACCGGAATTTAAAAAACAAGATAAATGGAAAATTAATGCAAAGAAGAATACGCTACTTTTTATTTAGCAGATATAACATGCATGACAAATTACTAACTGGCAATTACTTTCAAATCCTCACCCCTTCATGAAAAGCACACGAAGGAGTTTGTATGATGCAAGTTTTAAGTTGAAGGCATCGATCTTGCTCCAGGAAGGAAACCGCTGTCGAGCCCTGCACCCGCGGGACCCACGGGACCCACGGGACCAACACAAAACAGCACGGCGCGGGACCATGGATGTATAATAAGAGCATTCTGAAAGAACATTCTGAAAGCTTATTGCGGGCGTGGGCAGGAGTGCGACCACACAACACAGGAGCGCGACCTACTGAAAACAGCGGCAGCGGGCGGGAGCGGGACTGAAAATTGTGTCCCGCGCAGACCTCTATCATGCTGCTGCACGTAAGCTCGGCGTCAGTTTCAGCGGAGATGATTAAAGTGACTTGTGGTTTCACTGCACAGGAGAAATGAAGGCAATCAATTACCGGTTATTTTCTGTTTTTGACCTCGTTTTAATCAGCACAGTTGCTGCCGTGTTAAAAGGCACTGTTCGGAAACAATCTGTTCAGGTACATAAATGTACATTCACAGTACAAAATCGTTCTGTATGTGCAGTAAATATCTAATTTTCAGCGGCTTATAGCCCGGTTGCGGCTTGTATAACTTTTTTCTTATTTTTTTTTTTTAAATAGAGTGGATGCGGCTTATATACCGGTGCGCTCTATAGTCCGGAAAATACGGTACATAAAAAACTCCATAAAGTTTTTAAGAGTGAAGAGTTTGGCTCAGTGAAATGGTCGCACTTAACCCCCCAAGTCCATCCCAGTCCCTGCTGACCCTCTGCTCTTGTAGGCCTGTAGCTTTTCTATAGTCTAATAAACCCTTATGTGAGCACAAATGCCTTTCATAAAATGTGCTGCTTCAACAGCTTCATCACTGGATTCAGCAAATGTCACATGGGCAACTTTCCCTGGCACTGGCTCAAAGTCACATAAAATGGTCAATAAAACTTTACATTGCCCATGAAATTTATTTGTTATGAATGCACTAACACGACATCAGTGGGACAATGGCGAAAACTCATGGATAAAGGAAGTCCACATATACACAGGCTGGGGAGTGGTTACTATGGTGACACAATGCACACATTAGTAAACACAGAGAAAAAAGCTTTAAGATAGTCTGAAAAAATACTAAATAATTTAAAGAACTAAATTTCAAGTGCCTGTGATCAATACGAGCATTCATAATTTTGTTTAGGCGTTTTATTTAAAGCCAAAAACATCAAAGCCGGATAAAGTGGAAGAAGATGGATGGATGGATGAATGGATGGAACATGAAAGTGATGAATTGACTAACTGGCTAATTTCATTTATGTATATATTCAATATTTTACCAGGAGTCCATTGAGAACCTATGTAGCATGTTAGCTTCTGACTGTAATTCTATGTGTGAGAGACTTTAGCACACAAATAATCTCCCCTGTTCTATTTCCAACTAAGTCAGTGTTTTCTGGTCAGATTGTGTTCAAATAAAGCTCAGTTTAAGTAACTTGAGCAACAGAGCTTCTCACAGAGTAATGCTTTCAGCTGCAAAGTATCATAGTTTCTTTTATTCATTTGGACTGTGGTAAAGAAAATGTTTCTATCTTGCTATTGTTCAGTTGCAAGTAATAGCTCACAAATACCATGGAAAAACATTTGATTAGGTTTATTAGGTCTTCTGCTAAAGTGTAAGTGAAAAAAAAAACATTCTTGTGGTGAGTGAGGCCACCTCTTCAGAGATCAGAACTATAACGCAGTAAGAGATATAGTGAAATGCTGTACTGTGGAGCATTCCAGGCAGAGCAATAGCATCTTATTGAAGACAAGGATATGGCAGACCTCCCACCAGAAAAGTTGCATAGTGCCACTTTAATTGGTGCAGTATCATAGAATCAATATATAAATGTAACCATCAAGAGGCTTAAAACGTCCCATTCTTTATTCAAATATTAGATCCAAACACATTCTAAACTCTATGTACACATTATTTTCCATCTTCTCCAACTGACCTTTAGCACAATTACGATAAAGCATTAATTAGCCACAGAAGAGTTAAGACAGCTGTTAACTTGGGCAATCTCCTCCAGCAGGCCTCGTGAAAAATACAACCCTCACACTTGAACAGCCTGGACAATAGATCATAAGAGGCATCAATAAATAATTACATTTAAATGTCTCTTAATGAGTGGACTTTGCTGACTGGGCTGATGTTTATGGCCTGAGATGAAAGTGCACGCAGAAGGCATCTATAATAGACAGTGTCATAAAAAGACTGGTCTGGTAATGGGTCTCCGAGCAGATAACAGCACCCTCAATTACACACTGACGACATGCTACAGCTCTATACCAACACACACCGACCTCTCAGCCTCAGCACGGCAGCCATACTTTTATTAGACATCATAACTTTTAATGCTTTGGGTATTGGGGGTGGATCAGCTAGATGTTGAAAACATGGAAAACAATGGGATTATTAAAAGTTGTGTGTTGAACTTTCATGGGGGTTAATGGTTTTTTTTTCTACAGCTGTGGACTCACAGCAGTTCAAGGAAGTATTTAAAGACTTGTTCAGGTCTTCCACACAGTACTTCTCAGCTTCAGTAACATTAAATGGGATATAAAAGGGATATTATTATAAAATAAACTTTTATGAGCTTCTAACTGTGTTATAATGGGTTTTCCGACATCATTAGCTATACTCCGAGTTGTATTTTGAGGGATTCATACAGTAATGCTATTATCTTGCATCTGTTTTCACCTACCCCCTATGGCCTAATGGCACTATCAGCTTATTGCATTGCTATGTATATTAAGATGTTATAGATAAATATTCCAGTTTATAATGAACAAAATGTAAGCTAAGGATCAATATGTTATGATTTTACATATTTAAATACACAAATATAACCAAATACTCAGTCTGTTGCATTTATCTTGAAATATATTGTGTTTCATTTTTACATGTGTCCCACAGAACACCTAAAAAACCTGGCTACACATCAGCTTTGTACAACTGCCTCAAAAAAGAGCATTTTACCCCCTGTGGTGTACATGTAGAAAGACGGTAGGAGGTAGTTAAGTCACTCCTGTAGGACTAGTCTGTGTCTGTCTATAAGCCTGGCTCCTTCATTATTCATCACAGTGTGTTTGGGTGTTAGACCGAGACACTGGGGCCTGTGAGGCCTCTGAAGTGACAATCCTGTTACAACACATGAAAGAGGTGTGGCAGCGTTTCACAGCGTGGGTTTTCTATATCCAGACACAGGTACAATAAAGTGAGAGGAAAAGTGACATAGCTGGTGAGTGTTTTGATAGTATTTCTGCATACAGAGACTTGCAGTATATCATCTTACCCAATAGTGACATCAGCCAAGGGTCTCTGGTGGCAACAGATGACAAGCAGAAGGTCCCAAAGTACACATAAACACACCTCATAATTTCTTCTTCTAACATTATGGATATTTGTCATCATCAATAATGCAGGCGCAGTTCTGGGACTCTCTGATTACCAAACACAAGTGTACTAGAGAAGGGTGGGGAGTACAAACAAACACGAGGCTATTAAATGTGAACTTTTGTAATTTTAAAACAAATACAGTTCCATTAGAGTGGTGTATATGTAATGTCATGTCTTTTACGATTTGAGATTTATGGGTTAATGTATGTATAGTAGGTTATAGTAGGTTACCATGTATACCCTTGGGCGTACTCCCACTGTACATGTATAGTGTAAATGAATATGCAAATGCATGTTTGGTCTACTACTATAGGAAGAAGATATGATAAATAACAAGGGAAAGGATGTAAGATTCATAGTAAATTAAACAAATGTATCATCGCTAGTAGTAAACTGCAGAGACTGTACGTGATAAAAGACAAATACGAGTGTCCATTGTAAACAAATAAATATTCTGTGTTGTGGTATTTATAATATACTGTATGTATACCAGCTAAGGATGCACAATCTGGCTTTTTCAGTTCAGATAGTGATGTTGATACTTTCGCTTTAAGTACCTGCCAATACCCAATATCAATAGATACCAGGCCAGACAGCAATGGTGTAGGGTTAAGTATTACCCACATGTGTTTTGTAAGTGATATTTAAAATTTAAAGATTTAAACTACAGAACAGCTTTGAAAAAACACAAGTTCAATAATACAATGGGTTTTGAGCCATCATCAACCAGTAAAGTGTCACCAGTTTATAGATCAAAATGAGATTAAACCTACATGTTGGAACCAATATCTGATCCAACATAATTATAGTGTTATGAAGTGCAATGTGTCATTTGTTAAGAGTTTCATTTGTTAGAGATCCTTTCTTGTTTCTTTAAAATGTGAACTTTGAACAGAATTCTATTATTTAAAAGTAAATTGCAAATCTATTAGCAATCATGTTTGTCTGTAAAAACCCCAGCTGGTCGCTTTGTGTTGCATTTTTTGTATGAAAAGCGTTCTTTAAAAAAAATTGATTGATGGCTGATTGATTATTTTTACTCAACTGTTCAGCCCGAATAGAGATACAGTACACTGCAGCAGTAAAAGAAAATGAAACGAAACCACACTTGTAGCTGGTAATAAAAGTGTCCACAGGCGACTGGCTCATAACAGAGCGAATGGCAAATTACAGAATCACTTTGTATAAATGAAAATGAGTGAGATAATATCCTCCACCAATACTGATTATGTGAATATGAAAGCTCTACAAAGCAATGATGATTATTGCATTGTCTCAATTCTTTTGCAAGAAAATTACATTGAGCCAAAAACCATTGTAAAAACAGTGTCATGCAACAGGAGGATTACTCACTTTGAATTGCCACAGGCCGTCGGCACATATTGATTTTCGCTGTTTGTCTATCGAATTCAGGAGCATCTGTCACCTACGATGTTCAATGTTTAAAAGAGAAACCAAAAGCGTTTAGCAGAGGAAGCAAGTAAAGCACGACGTCAAGCCTTGTTTAAGTACATGGCTTTAATAGTGGAATTTCCTTTTAATTCTGCGTGTATCGAGCCAAACACACATTAAAAGTGAAAACATCTCGAACTGGCCTCATCAGTACTCCGTGCGCAAGTGCGGAGATATTGATTTGAGCCCAGGAGCAGCACTCAGCGGTCATTTGCAGTGATGAGGGAAGACAATCACGGCCAAATCGTCTCTGGCATTCATTAGGAGACCAACAGTTGAGAGAGTCTATTGAAACTTAATCAAGAACTGATGTCGAGTTGTTATTAGGTATTCCCACTGGGTTGGTTAGGTCACTCAAAGATCTTTACCCACAAAGACTCACACAGATTACAATGACTATTAGTATAAAAAATGACCATTGTAGAATCGTGTCATACTTAGCCTAGAAGTGCTTTACATGTACTTGTCTCAACGGATATGACAGTGTTGTGTAACTAGCGAATATGCTTTTCACCGTCTTGTCATTTGCATAATCATTGCATACTTGTACCCCAGATGCCCTCTCAGACATTTACTTTCAATACCCACGTTTGAGAGTAAGTGCAAGTTGCAAAATACTCTTCTCTAAATGGTTGTTTTTTCATTATGACCAATGTTGGTAGTTTAATTTTTCTGACAACATGCTGTGGATGTGTCATTAGACGAGTCCTCATCAGGATGTGCACATATGTGACTGGAGACTTTGGAAACTCAAAGCTCAAATATAAATCTACAATCTATATCTTAACAAATAATAATTGTAGTGGTTGTGCAGTTATAATGAACACAAAATCAATACTCAGAAACTATGATAAAAATAGATACTAATGTAAACAAGTACTGACAAAAACATGTAGGACAATGTTGATCTTTTGTGGATAGTTTTTGATTGTGCTTGATCTATCTCAGAACTAGTTGAGAACCACATTAACACAACTATTTTTTGTTCTGAAAATTTAATTCTAATGGATAAAAAGATGTTCTAAATCATAATTGTGCTATCTAAATTGGAATTGAGCTTCAAGTCATTTCCACGGTGTATCCAAAGTGAGTTTTAATATTATAACAAAACCTATATTAAAGGTCTTATGTTACTCAAAACAAGACTCTTGTGAGCTTTAAGCCATGTTATAATGTTATTGCCTCACCAAAAAGCATATCTGCAGCACAGTGCATTTCCAAATGGCTTCACGTGTGTTTTATGCTTGAGAGAATTGCTCAGCCTAAATATGCAGGGTTTGTGTGTTAAGCATGTGTGAAGGAAACAAAACACAACTCCGGGTATGTTTGTGATGAGGAAACAACATTATAACATAGATCAGAAAATGACATAATATGGGTCCGTTAAGTTGTATATTTTTCTTCTGCTTACACACACCCTTCTTGCAAGTTTTAGGAAATGAATGTGTCAACACAACACTATGAATCATGGTTTGTACTTGGTATAATGTAACTCAACTTTGTCTGAGCACATGTGGGGGCGAGCTTATTAATAATACAGGCCTCCCTCTCTCTGCTCCAGTGCCTGTGCTGATAATAGTAATAAAGCCGCTCTTCTATTGTGGCGAGCTAACCAGGAGAACCACAAGAGCGGTGAGAGTGCCTGGTACATTAGCTGAAGATGGCCGCCCATAAATCAAACAGTCATTGGGAGCATTGTTGGCATGGGGTGGTCCCACTGGAGACACGGGCCGTATGGTGAGGCTACAGGCGTCGAGTACACCCCTTTCCCATTGCTGAGGTTCTCCAGGGCAGCTTTTAATCGCCACAAATGGGCCCCGATAACAACCAGACATATATCATGCTCTGTCCGATAGTTACGGCCTCCTCCAGGTTTACGAGGAGGAGATGTCAGGTTCCTGGCATAATTGGGCCTTCTATGGGGTTTTATGAGGCTGTTTACTGTGCCCGGAGTACACACACAGGTCTTCACCAAGGCCTGCCGAGGTTGATTTGTTGATGTAGTTTGAATTTGTGCAGAAAATGTGTAATAATATAAGGTACTTTGGTTATGACCGTGACTGATGTGCTAAAAGATAAGGTAGAGAATTTAAGCTCTGTCTAATGCTATGAAATATAATATAAATATTTTAAATCATTGAAAATATAATATAAATAACTTGACTGAATTAATAAAGTAAATGCATTACAGTTTCCTTAAGAATCTATTTGGATGTTATTGTATGGAGTTCAGAATTTGAAATTGTGGCTGGTTGTAACTAGGAATGCATCAGTCTAGTACTGGTATTGGATATCGTGCCGGAAAAAATACAATAACAAATATCAATTCAGCCAATATAGTGATTGGATATGTAAATTGATGTGATAAGACTTTTTACTCGTCAGCTTATTTGCTTGATGAATAAAGAATAGCTACAGAACACATTTTGAGCAGTTTAATTTTAGTTTTGTGTTAAAGACATAAATGTTGTTTTAAGTCTCTGCTCTGGTTGATATTGGGTATCAGCAGATACTTAAAGCTATAATATCAGAATCTTGCTATCAGAACTTAAAAAGCTGGATTGGTGCAACCCTTGTTGTAACCGTAGGACAGTAAGTCCATTTAAATTTTTTTGATTGTGTACATGTATTTACTTTTCAATGTAATGATGATATTGCAGGGCTCTACAGTGCGCCCATTTCACTCGCATTTGCGAGTAAATATTTCGTCGTGCGAACGAGGAAAATAAAACAGTCGCACCAGTGCGAGTGCTTCTGCAGCCACAATAAGGAGAACTGCGCACAGACGTAACGTGACAAGTTAAACGTTCTAAATGTATCAAACATTAGGGGCGCACTCACACTAGGGCTTCAGAATCGTGCCCAAGCCTGGATCGCCCTAAAGCGCCGCACGCTTTCCCAGCGCGAGCGCTGACCCCAGCGTACAAGCTCCGCATGTGGCCGATATCACTCATACAAACAAACTCCGCTTCAAACCACACCCACGCCCCCTTCAACGAGGAGCGCCCGCAGCAGGACCCACACCTGTCCCACCACTCAGTAAACGCCCCACCCCGCTGGACTTCCTTCTCAGCTAAAGCGAGAGCTTTGTCTTGGTCTTGTCTCGGCGCATTTGGACTCGGTCTTATCACGGACTCAAGGTCTGAATACTGAGTGTGATCATATTTCATTACGGCCGCTGCAATAAACTTGTACCGGTGTGCGGGACCACGTCTCTCTGCGGCCTGTGCACTGGAGCCCGCAGACACTGTGCGGCCCGTCAGCACAGACTCCGCAGCGCGCGGCTTGTCCACAGCGCGCACCCTTGTGTACCAACGTGCGTCACAGGGCAGGTATCCCACCTATCCTTCCGCCTCACGTCAAATACGCCAATACTAATTTTCTGTCCGTGTCCGCACAGAGCAGACCCACAGCACAGAGCAGGCGATATGTGGGCTGAAGTTTGCCTAAGAAAATGCCAAATAACTCTGTCACAATGTGCGTTTAGTTTGGTAAATGTGCAGAGGCTAAATACCACTGTAAAACCAGTAAGAGAATCTAACTTCACCTAGGAATTTGAAAATACAGGTTTAAAAATCTTACCTATGTTTTTCACTTTGAAGCAGTTTTGTGTAAAGTGCCAGTGGAAGTTCTCTTAAAGAAGAGGTTCTTAAACTGTGGGTGAGGGTCCAAAAAGGGCCACAGAGTGTTTCAGTCCAGTACAGTTTGTTTGGCTTATTTTTAGTCTAAATATTAATCAGATAAAATTAAGATATATTTATAAAAACACTGCGATCATGCAGGAAAAGTACAGTCATAATAATTCTTTTGTTTTTTGTATTAAATTAATTCAAATAAGTTGGTGTGCGCAAGTTCTGCACTGTAATAATCGTTGGAAATGAAAACCTATTTGTGCCCCCATTTTTTTTCTGTGCTCCTAAAATTTTTAACTTAGGGGCACATGTGCTCCTGAAAAAAAAAGTTAGCGTAGAGCCCTGTATTGTGGCATCCAGACAACTTCTCCTGTCCATATTTGTCACCTTTTGTGTTTCTTGGAATAGAAAGCTTACTATAGTGTCAAAAGCAGTCATTTTTAGTTTGTACTCTATTGTTCAGGATTTTTATGTGAGCTCATTAAAGACCATTATTAATAGTCCAATGTGCGAAGAAAATTACAACACATCTTTTGTGCCAAATGAGCTGCTGCAAAGTCGTTGATGCTGTTACTTTGATGTTTATAAAGCATGGGGATGATGGTAGAGACAACGTGCTTTTAAGTCTCACAAGAATGAAGCCATTACCTAAAAATGTTTATCTCATTACTCTTACAAATTATGGTATGACAGAAGGCATCAGAGCTCAGAAGAAATCCTCTTTAGTTTTGAATACAGTGAGTTTACTTGCATTAAATCATCACAATGTAGGGACTCAAACAACTAAAACTTTTCTTTTTGTATCTGTGAGCTGGAGGTGAGATGGACCATGGCTTCTGAATGACGATCTGTGAATGCAGGCTAATCTGATCTTTTGGTAGTTTTTTTTATTGACCAACAAACCGTTTTGTTAAGTCCTGTGAGACAAATCCACCTGTCAATCACACCCTGAGCTCAGGAAGACTCAACAGACTCACAAAAGTACTCAAGTATTGGAGAAGCGTATATTCTGGATCCCAGGTAGGGTCTGAATGAGTCTAGACCAGAACTAAACCAGGTCCATGAAAGAACTCACCATTAGACTAAACATCATCATCAAAAACTCCCTGCCCTGAACAACTGTGAATAAACAGTTACACATGGTCACATTTTATATAGCGCTTTTCCATTTTCAAGGCACTTAAAGCCTTGTCTTGACAACATTCATCTGTGAGAGTTGGAATCGCACTGCCAACCTGTGGGTCAGTTGACAACACACTCTACCAACCCAGCTACGGTCACCCCCTAAATGAAAATATAGGAGTGGAATTTGTTCTAAAATGAAGTATTGGACCATTAGCAGGTTCGTAGTAAAGCATATGTGAGCTACTGTAGTATATGTTGTGACGTAAACCTGGATGAGTCATATTACTGAGGGAAGAAAAATCTGAGCTGTCCTCAAAGTGCAGGAGAATATCTTTAAAATGTGGTATATGGAACAAAAACAATATTAAAAGAACATATTCACTTATCTACGAGCCTTACATGATTGTTTTTCATCAGTTATCACCAGTGTACCATGTGTGATGATTCTGCAGCAAGATCCAATTTGCACTTGACACAATAAAATGTAACCTTGTAGAATAGATTGATTGGGCCCGTAACAGAGCCTACACATACAACAGCCTCTACAGAACATTACACAAGACACAAATAAAACAGGATGACAGGTTAATGTAGTCCACATGTCCTTTTAACAGGATATGACACTTGAGTCAGCCATGACCTGAAGAGGGTTCTAAGGGTTTTGGCTCACATCCGGGAGAGTAAACATATTGACAGTATCCTTAAAGTAATTCACTAAGAAGACTTAAAAACAATTTTAGAAAGGCAAAATAACAAAACACTAAATGAAATAGACCAATATTAGCCTACATGTTATCATAAAACTATCCTCAATAAGAATGTAGTGACAGCAATATAGAGCTGCATAATGATTAAATGGAATAATCGTGAGTTTACTAATTACATAAATAATCATTAATCACTACTTTTAATAATTGGTTATCAGAAGTATAAACAAATTGTAACATATGCCATTTTCAATAAAAATAGATTTTACTGTGTGTTATTAAACCAAAAGTTAACAAAATAACACGAGATTTTTTTTTTCATAAAAAAAATCTCAATTGGTAAATATTTTTTTCTAGTTTTTTAGCTTTTTTAACTGGTGAAATTTTACTTTCAATCATTTCCAAGCTTCATGAGCCCTAGTTGCAACCCTAGACCACAACTTATTATGCTGCTGTCCCTGTGCAGTACCTATAGCACTTAAAAAAAATAAAAATAAAAAATGTGTTTTGTTTTTTAACTTCTTCAGTAAAGTGTGTATTGTGTATTGTTCAATCTCAGGCTGCAAAACCTGAACAGTTGCTATACACAATGTGCACTTACTGCCATCTGCTGGAACCATCACACCATTACATCACAATCTCCCAAATCTACCACTACAAATATAAACCTCAATCTAAACGGGAAACACATGGCACAGAGGCAGTGTGCTGTGAATGTGGGCTGCTGTGGTGAGGCCAGAACATGCACCACTGAGATCAGATGGAGGGAGAGGTTTCTTTTGGCACAAAAGCTGGAGGTCTGTAAGCAACACCAGTGATCCAAGAATCTCCACCGCCTGCTGCCCTGTGGTCCAGCAGCTCATGCTAAGCACCACACGCAGTTAGCCAAAGATATGTATCTGTGCTATGTACCATGTGCTATTCTGAAAAAGCCAATTAGAAGAAAATTAAGCTGCAAAATTGTAACACACATGGAACTTGTGTGACGCAGCATTGTGGGTGGGAAATTAAAAGTGCAGTTTCCACTTTTCCAGTGGGAGGTCTGCCACTGTGGAGATCTTAATGCTTTGCCTAGAATGTTCCAACAATGGTTCTGTATTTATTCAATAACAGGTGTTATTATTTCTCCAAAAAGCATTTAAAAAACATACCTCACTGTGAGCAGGGTTACATCCGGACTTGTAAATTGGCCTGGATGTGTCCTGTTTGTTTACATACTGTGGTAACATTCCAGGCAAGGCAATAATATTCCCATGGAGACAAGGAGGTGGTGTGCCCTCAACCAAAAAAAGTTATATATGCACCTTTAAGTTAATAGAAGTAATTACTACTACAACTACAATACTACTACTAAAGTTAAATTATTGTTTTGGCATAACTTTACTGGCAGTAAAGTTATAATAATCAAACCAATATTCAAACCAGAGCACATAAGTGCAGGCTGTGCCCATAATAAAATAATTGGTAGTAAAACACCACAATAAATCAGATTTTCCTCAAACACATTAAGGTGTTTATTAAAGGCATCCATCACTGCCAAAATCCAACAGCAACAATTAGATTAAGTCATTATTAGAATCAAGTCATCTTACTTGCTGGAAGCCACCTCTCTCAACCCACACAAGAGTAATAAAGGAAGAATAGATGGTTGAGGTGATTTAATAAGGCCACGTGTTATGATTTAAGAGCAATATTTAGAGGATTAAACACACAGGCACAGTATAAGGCAGGGGTCACAAGCATTTTTTCTCCAGTGAGCTACTTTTACAAAACTAAAATGCCAGAGGGCTACCTATTTTAGCAGTCGCAAAATTTTTTTGTAAATATAAGACTCTCAGCAAGCCATCGACACAGAACAGTTAGATGCCTATAAAACAGAAACCATTATCCATTTATCAGTGCATTAAGTTGAAGTTTAAGTTGGAATGAAAATGAAACATTTACAGTGATAATTAATCAAATTTTACTTTTTCAGCACAATACACAGAATTCAGAAATCCCTTGGCGAGCTACACTGAGGTGGGGTGGAGAGCTACTGGCAGCTCCCGAGCTACAGGTTGGAGACCTCTGGTATAAGCATAGACCGTATATATGTCTTTTATACAGTCTATGAGTATAAGGCATTTCAAATGCTCTTGTTTTTGTGCCATCGATATTAAAGAGAGGGTACGGTGCAAAAATCAACTTTTTGGAGCCATCTGCCATGTTCCCTCATCAAAACATGCCTGAAGTGGTTTATTTACAGTTATCCCCAGGCTCTATTTGAACCCTCCTCATGAATAGCGGTACAATTCTGTTCAATGCTCGGCCCTCAAGCCTACGTCACACATGCTTCCATACAGCAATCTTCCATAAATATACAAAAGCAGTATACAACAACACACTACAACTTCACAAACCTGACACCATGTACAGTAGTTTCATTAGCATAATGCTCACTGACTGTAATGCGATTGCACTCTAAAGGGGGAGTGATTAGCACAGAGAGCAAAGGGAGGAGGGATTCAGAGTGTCAAAAGTGAAACTTATTAAACATGATATGGTGTTTCTCTGTGAATATAGCACTTTCGAAACAATAATATGATTATCTAAATACATTATTTGATAGTAATTAAGACCCCACAGAAGAGTAATACCGTCTCTTTAATTTCATAAAGAGGATTGTGTTACATCATGTATTGGACAATAGGTTTGCAAGATATAAGAAAAATATGTGATATTCCCTAACTAGTTTTACTACTTGCAATAACTATATTGCTGTCATATCTCAAATACTTTTGGACAAAATATGATCAGTTAAACAGTTAAGTTAAACCAAGATGAAAACAAGACTAGTCATTTCAAAACTCTAAACACATCTCTGTTGTTTCATTGATTTGCTGTCGTGTTATTATGATAGTTTAGCCATAGCTAAAATCGCTGTGCTTTTTGATATTGTTTTGTTGTTGTTTGTATATGTTGTGCAGTTCTACTTTACTCTGAGCTTTATTTCTTAGAATCCGCAAAGCTTTCCTCTTATAATCTAGGCCACCACAGAAGTCCAGTCCCGCTCATTAGCCTCATTATGTTATCTGATGCATTGTGTGTTACAGGTATGAGAGCACAAACCCGACTGTCTGCACAGCTGACTACAGGATTCAATGTTATTCCCTGAAAACAGCTGCACTTTTAGCCACATGTTTATCAGATGGACAGGGTCAGTAGGTCCAGCAGAGTTCACACAGTGACCAGGAGCCACTGTAAAGATGGGAACAGAGGGGGCGACCTGGTACAGATCTGACCACAATGACTCAGATGGTGAATCAGGCTTAACACAAGGACTTTTCTCATAACATGGTCCGGAAAAATAACAGTGTGTTTAAGGTAGACTAGGCTACGCTGACAGAACGTTTCTGTACTTTTAAATCCAACATCAACATAGCAATGTAGATTTAGCCCTTTGTAACATTACAATAGTGTGTTAGTTAGTAGTGGAAAAAATATTGCAAAATTACTGACATTTCAAAAGCTTTAAAACACTGAAATCATTACAGTCGTATCATACAGGTAGCACATAGGGTGGCACTGGAGATCTGATTATTGGCATGTGTTTACATCTACATCAGAAATAAGGTAAGACTTACATATTGGATGTATCAGAATGCAATCAGAACATTCACATCACATTTATATCTATACACGTCATTTTAACTACAGAAAACAGGTAATGGTCAGATTATTAGTGTATATGTGATCATAGCCACAGACTGTGGAGGCTCTGCAGATGCTAAAGAGAGAATGAAGATGAGATTTTCATATTTCAACTAACAATAACTTCAAAGACAGTCAGTTATATCATCAGCCATATTCTTATTTTTCATTTTCTCTTTCATGTTGTGGGCACAAATGTTATACCATATCACACTTTCTATAGCTGTTGGTCCATTTATCTTTACAAATATGAGCTGTCCAGTGTAGTGTCATTACCTGCTCTTCTTCACAGCAGAGCAGATGTAGCAGATGCCGGCCTCCCTCTCTCAGGTGAACCCCACAGAGCTCATGGACACATTCATTTATCACAGACCTAACCTAGAGGACACCTCACACTGTCCACACACTAATGACCTCACAGCAGCCCCCCAGCCCCCAGCCCAGCCCCTGACCAGCCTCCTCACTGCTCTGTGAACTCTAAACTGAGGTTCAACTCAGCTGCACATGTGGAAAGAACCTACAGCCCCGGAAGCTCTGTCTGATCTTATAGGATCTGATGGACTTTGCAGGTCAGCTTCTGAAAAATACTGTACAGTGAACCAAAGTTACATACATTTAGAGTTTAGTGACAATACTAACATTTCAAACTTGATTTCAATACTAAAGAACAAACTTGATACTCAATACCATTTCAAAACCACAATGACAATTTTAAAAATCTTGTTTTAAAAAATACACATCATGATTTTCAATACAAAATAATAGTACTTTATTTATGCTACTAAAGCATAAATCCATTTTTCTTGTCAGTACTTGTTGAAATTTCAACACTAGTTTTAGTATCAATAAGTATCTGATTTTTTATACTTTTGATATACATTTAGATAGATTAGAGAAATTAACTGGAATAAGCCAGTTTGACTGCACTGTTCCTCAATAGTGAGGGTGGGCAATATTGACAAAAATTTAATTTCTGGGGGGAATATCCTAGTGACTATGGCAATCCATCAGAAATGTGCTAAACCGTAAATGTTGCTGAAGTATTGCTATAGTAAATTAACTAAAATAACACCTTTTATTACAGAAAGATCACTTTATGGCCTTATTTGCAAATTACACGGCAAATTAATTTAATTCTTGCAGGTTCTGGCAGTTATACTTAAGTTTGTACTGCAATATTCTAATTTTACTATCGCTACGCAATTTAGCAGTCGTAAAAAAGTAGTCCATAAAACTATACTGACTTTATAGTTGGGCTCCCATTGGCATTGCCAGCTCTTTACAATTGTCTAGGAAGACTGGAACTTTTTTCCCTCAACTTGTGCTTGCACTAATTCAGCATTTCTTCAAACCACCCTGAACCCTTTCACCCCTTGATTGCTCTTTTAGGGCAAATGTGAACGTGCACATTGTCATATATAAAATAACCCAATGTTTGTTGTTTTTTTTTATCAATAAACAGTGTACAGTGAGTATTGTCAGCTCTGGTTCTTTCTCAGTCTCAAACTGTATGAGGAGAACGGTACTATTTAGCTAATTCCTCGCAGTGTGGAATTAGCTGTCTGGAAGTACACAGCAAATAAGTAGAATATGTAGTAATCAGTAGTAGACTTTAAAACAAAAACGTATGAATAAACTGTTGTAATGATTCTAATATTTTAATCATACTGTCTGTATGAAATGATACTGTCTAAGTCAAATTGTATTTGTTGTTAGTTGACTGTAATAGGGATGTAACAATATCCAAATCTCACAGTATGATATTTTCACAATATATGAAAATTGTCCAGCATCCACTGGGAACAGGTCTGACTTGCTGCCGGCAAATGCAAACACAGCTCCTGCTCCAAGGCCATGGTTCTCAACTGGAGAAAGGTGGATTGGCCTCTCCGGGTGGGTGGGGAGCCCCTGCCTCAAGTGGAGGAGTTAAAGTATCTTGTTCACAACTGAGGGGAGGGCGTAGCGTGAGATTGACAGGCGGACCGGTGCAGCGTCGGCAGTGATGCGGCCGCTGTATTGGACCGTTGTGGTGAAGAAGGAGCTGAGCTGTGCGGCAAAGCTCTCGATTTACCTCAATCTAGGTTCCTACCCTCACCTATGGTCATGAGCTCTGGGTAATGACCGAAAGGATGAGATCAGATACAAGCGGCCGAAATGAGCTTCCTCCGCAGAGTGGCTCGGTGCACTCTTAGAGATAGGGTGAGGAGCTCGGTCACACGGGAGGAGCTTGAAGTAGAGTCACTGCTCCTCCACATCAGGAAGAGCAGCTGAGGGGAGGGCATCTGTTCCCGATACCTCCTCAGGTGTTGTTCTTGGCATGTCCCACCGGAAGGAGACCCCAGGGAAGACCCAGAATATGCAGGAAGGACTATGTCTCTCAGCTGGCAGGGGAACACTTCGGGATCCCCTCGGAGGAGCTGGAAGAAGTGTCTGGGGTGAAAGAAGTCTGGGAGTCCCTGCTTAGACTGCTGCCCCCGCAACCTGGCCCGGGATAAGTGGAAGGAAATGGATGGATGGATGGATGGATGAAAATTGTGAAAAAACACAAATTGTGGATATTCTACTTTTTCCTTTTGAAATGCCTTGACAAGTCTTCAGTGGGAATCAGGACTGTGATATTTCGAAGAATCAAGACTCAAAAGTGCTTAATAACAATTAGTTTATTGTGTAGTCTGCACTGGACTGAAGCAAAAGATCATGGCCTATGTAGTTCTCCATTTTATAATAATTAATATTAGTGAAAAACCTTGCAATTATTATTGTGAGAGGTTTGACAATATGATATATAATATTTTGGTTATTGTTACATCCCCATTATGCACTGCAGCTAATGTTATGTGATTTTATTACATTTTAATGGACCACAGGAAAACTAGTGAAACTAATGGGGTTCCAAATAAATAAATACAATTTCAAAACCCAACACCATAACATGTGTGCTGGCAGTCTCATGCAAATTGTAAAAATGCCATGCCCCTCTTGCTGTTACTGGAACATGTAATCATTCTCCCATATTTATTTAATCAAATTGGGTGGTACTGTTTTGCCAAACACAACTCACTTTTCAAATTAGCACCAAAAGCACAAATATCTAAATGGCTCATCTGAACGTGGAGCAGCACCTGTGCCTCATTTCCTTTTCCAGTCTCCAGTCCAAGTTTGAACCCAAACCTTTCACTGCGTTGGGACAGATCCAAACAGTTTTTCCCCTGCCGAACACGGTGGTCCTTCACACCTAGTGCCTAAAGCCACAAAAGAAGTAAACACATGAACTCAAACAGCACTAAATAACACGCCAACATGCTTCTACAAATAAGCA
The DNA here is from genome assembly GCA_030686955.1 of Odontamblyopus rebecca. NCBI lineage: Eukaryota > Metazoa > Chordata > Actinopteri > Gobiiformes > Gobiidae > Odontamblyopus > Odontamblyopus rebecca. The sequence continues at coordinate 24,962,865 of CM060659.1, forward strand.
GCGCAAGGAGGAGAGAGAAACATTTTGAGTGCTGCTAAAGAGGCAAATTAACGTCGTATGTGATGTAGATTAATGTTAGCGAAGGTTAGGGTTAGAGGAATAATAGAGAGGACAGGAAATGGGCGAGGCTCGAGGCACAAACTGTAGTTCAGTAGTGGTCTTAGGCAATGTTTAAGTGGAGAAAAGGGAACAGGATATGCCACATGAGAACTACACAGTAAAGTGATTTAAAAGGGCCCATATTACACTATTTTCTGAGCTATGTTATGATGTTGTTTCCTCCTCAAAAACATACCTGGAGTTGTGTTTTGTTTCATTCACACATATTTAACACACAAACCCTACATATTTAGGCTGAGGTCTTCTCTCAAACTGAAAACACTCCTCTCCACTGTGTTTTTAACCTCCACACATCTTCACTATTACCAATGTCTACTGAACTAAAGTAAAAGGTAGTTGTTAACATGAAAATTACCACTACATGACATCACAAGGTAAAATAGACCATTTTAAGCTTGGGAGGCTTACTCAGACATGTTTTGAGGAGATAAATACATTCTAAAATGGCTTAAAGCTCACAAGAATCAATTTTTGTGTTATATAGGACCATTAAACACAATTATCTGCGCCAGAATTTAAACCATGGTTATTTTTTTAAATTTACAGTCAAACATCTAAACATCGTAAAATGATTATGATTTCCCAAATAGTTGTGATTTAGATTTATTTTTGTTTCTCCATAATTGAGTAGCCATAATGTTTACTTGAAACAATGATGCCTCACTGTATCCAAAGTCAATGTTGCGTGGATAAAGTTTATGTTTACCAATTTGCATCTCTATGGCGACTAAAGCATTTCCTACATGAGTCCAGCGAGACACTAGTTAGTGGAAAAGCCCAAAATGATGACACAACGCGATTCTGTCCAAACACAATCTGCTTTATTTCCAACTCAAGTCCTTTTGGAACACCAGCGCTGCCCAGACGCTGCGACTGCTCCACATCTGCTTTGTTTGCAGCCACACGACCGACTTGAATTGGTTTTATTTTTCCAACCACCCGATGGAGACAATATACTCTTGTGTCGACTTTGGAAAAATTTAATCAGCCAACACCAAAAACATAAATCTTTTGAGTGATCTCTCCTTGTCGTCTTTTGTTATGGGAGCAAACAGACAGCCGTGCTTTGGGGAGCCACCTGTCATGGACCGTCGGGTGTTGATGGTACTGATATCTGAGCTGTACACCTTTCACACTTTCTCTTGTTTTTTTCTCTCTCCCTTTGAGTTTCTTCAAGCGAATACAACTGTAAAAAGGGGTACTTGAGTTTGACACAGGAGTGGACAGGCCTGAGAGGCTCTGGGCCAGAGAAGTCAGAGCCAAAATACGGGCCATTTTAACAGCTTTTATGATGCAAGAGTTGCAGTTCGAGGCGTTTTATTTTGAAACTTTTGCTGATTCTTGAATATGAAATTTAACAATTTTGGCTTTTGACTACATTATCCATCCATCTGGTTCTCTGTATCCCCAAAAATGATTAAGCTCTATTGTATTCCTCTCATTTCTCGTATAAACTATTGCATTTACAGTTGGTCTCAAGCAAAAAAGACACCATTAACACCACTAAAATATTTGTATAATCAGGCAACAAAAGTGCTAGACAAGAAACCACTAAAGCATCATTGTCAAACTCTTACAAAATATAAACTGTTAAACTTTGAGAATTTGATTGTGTGTGATGTGCGATTAATACAAAACATTTTTAAAACAATGCTGCCGTTTCACCATTTAAGAGCTTTGTCCAGCTTCATTCTGAACAGACCACTAGAACATCCAGGTCCACAAGTCACAGTGACAGACTCCCCAGACGTAGCTCAGCCTTTGCACAAACAGCCTTCTCATACAAGGGCATCAAAGAGTGGAACAAGCTCCCATACAGGCTGAAACTCTCCTCCGACCTCAGGGACTTCTCTTATAATGTTAGGAAAGTCCTTTTAGAGAGTCAGCACTGTCAACACTGATTTGGATTTGCATGTAATAAATTGTAATGAAGGCTTATTTGGTAAAACCTGATTTGAGTCATTTTAAATGTGGAAATGTCAACTGGGAGGTTTTTGAATGAAAGAATAGAAGAGTGCATGGTTAGATGGTAAATGGATGGATACTTAAATGTATTTTAATAGTTTGTTAATCTGCCCGGGGACCGCAAATGGAAACTAGCTTTAGCTAAATCTGGTGTAAAGCACATGGCTTCCCTGTTAAAATAAACTAAAAATTCAACTAACTTAACACCACAGTGTGTAGCAAAGAAGCAGACAAGAATAAAAGCATGAATTTTTATTTTAGTTGTGTCTATCGCACTAAAAAACTTGGAAGATGGGCTCGTATCTCCACTCTGATTTGGCCTAGAGGAGGGCCCTCTCCTGCTGCTGCTTATTTGGCTATAATGTGCCAATCCACACTATAGCAAAAAACATCTATGTCCATGGCAAATGATCCAAGATATGGTTTTAACTTTTGATTTCCATAGAAACATGCAGGTGACATGCCACCTTCAGAAAGTTACATCCTGTACCTTTAACATAGCAGTCAACTGAGCAGTTTTAGTTTGATCAAGAGTGAGTAGCCAAAATCTCTCAAATGTACAACTGAATAATCTTGGCTGCAAACTACAAGCTGTGTGCATCCGTCTAGTTCTTCATAAACACTTGGGCAAATTATAAAAAGCAAATGAACCGTGTTGGGTTTTGAGTGGAAATTTTATGAGTCTTATATTTAGTTTCTATTTTCAACACAGAAAAAACAAGCTATTTCACTGATATAAAACTTTGTAAGACAAGGGTGGATTCAGTTGGTTAGATCTGGATTGCAAAACCTCAGCACTCAGTGTAAATCTGTAGACTTTTATGCAGCCTGACAGACATGCACAGTAGTTTTGAGTTGTAACATGCTCTAGCAAGAACAAATATATCGACCATAACAAAACAGAAATGTAATGTGGCAATAAAAACACATGGTGCATCACTAAAAACAACACTGCCACACATGGCCACAATAACTACTGTGGGCAGTTATAATGCAAAGGTCGAGGTTTGGCACAGAAATAGTCAGATAAAACAATGGTATCTTTGGACAAAAACAGAAGTTAAAAGCACTAAAGAGGAGGCATTATGCAAAAGTTTTTTTTTTACTTTGTACTATATTATATAATGTTGTCCCCTCATCAGAAACATGCCTGAGCAATCTCTCCCAGGTCTTATTCAAACCCTCCTCACAATTAGCTCAAAGATTCAGTCCAATGCTCAGCCCACAAGCCTAAGTAATCCATGCTCCTACATTCTTCTTCATAAATACACAAAAACATGAGACAAAACTGTACACACTACACAGTACACACAATCTTGACAAACCTGATGTGAAGTGCAGCAGTTTGCACCTCCGATTGTCTTGTGATAGCGCTCTGGAGGTGGAGAGACTTAAATGGGAGCAAAGGGAGGGGACACCGAGAGTGTAAAAAACTAAAAAAAAACTCATTCAACATGTTAATATGCTGTTTTTGGTGAAGCAATACAAGGTAATCTAGTCATTTAACTGTGTGTTAGCAGTCAGTATCTCACAGAAGTAAACCACACCCTCTTTAAATTAAATTAAAAGATTTGGAACAATGTGCACTTCACCAAGGGATAGTTAGTGCTTTTTATCACAACTGTATTTTAATTTTCTATAAAAGTAAAAGTAGCACAGTCTGTTCTAAAATGTAAAGTGGATTGTTGCTTTTATTATAGTAACACACAAGCTTTAGGACCAGTTCAATACTAATACTGCCAATACCATAGTCACTTCTAAATTGTAATTTGTCTGAGCATTCGTCAAAGTAATTTAATAAGTTTATTCCTTTATTATTCCAAACCAGTAAACCAGCTCTCTCAAGTATTGGAAAATCCATTTAGGAATGAAAACACGAAGAGAAAACCATTATGGACACATTAGAGAACGGAGATGAAAATAGATGTTGTGTTGGTGCCCAGCATTGGCAAAGCACTTTTCCACATAAATCAAAAGAACAGCTGTAGCGCTCACAGCACGCTGCAGCCAATCAGAAGCCGGCTTTACAAGACCATTACCACTATTCAACCAAGTCCGCTCCACCACATAAACACACACACAGTAGAAAAATTACTCTGCAACCTTGGTTTGGACTCTGAAGATTGGACTCTCATGACAATCCAGGTTAACAAAACAAGTTATTACCAACATTTCCAGCAATTTTCACAGGTCAGTCTTGTTTTTCCCCCATCAAACAAAGCTTGCAACTATACCGTCAAAAACATAGCAACAATGAGGTGGTCACTAAGAGCAACAGACAAAACATTCCAGTTGCAATGTGCAAATTAGGGGTGGTAAAAAAAAATATTTCCTCGTATTGAGCAATCCCAATTTTTGTCCAATCAGCTCCCACTCTGCCCAGTTCCTGCCCCAGCTCTTCTCCAGCCACACTCGGCTTCTCATCATCTCACCGTCCCCTTCACTTTCCTCATCCTGTCATCGTACCCCCTACTCTCCTCGGCCTCACCTCATCACATCTCCTAAGCGTCATCTAAATGGCCTCGCCCTCCATCGTAATGTGTTCTGCCAAAGCAAACTTTTCATAGAATTTATGACAAAATTCTCCTCCAAAATTAATTTTCTGACAGAGGATTTGCTTAAGACCTTTCATTTCATCTTACATTTCATCTCAATTCATCTCAATTCAAATTTGATGAGTTGAATTGCACACTAATCCAAATACTATAATATATGTTTTTTTTTATTTTTTATCTTACTTCCACTAATTAGATATAACATGTCACCTACAGTACATATCAATACTCCCACCTGCATAAATGAGCTTCCCAAACTAGCTCTGATCAGGCTCACCTATTTTCTTTCTTCTTACTTAACATGAATACTAAATTGCAACATGTATCAAATAATATATAAATGAGATGGTGCCACTTGTTTATTTGCTGTTACTAGAACCCTTTAATCACTGTTGCACATAAGCTGGCCGTGCATAACTGTGTGTAAGCTACCTTTAGCCTGGGGTTACATAGAAGTAGCTAAATCCCAGTGTCAACATTTACTTAGAGGACTGAGAGCCGGTGGGGAGTAGAAGCAGCAGGTGGAGTAGCAGTGGAGTCTCATTGAAAAACTGATATCAGTCACACAAGAATCAGAGTGGCTTATGTAGGACTATAAAAATGAAAGAGGGAGAACCTATAATACTAAGGACAAGTCTTCTGTAAAAAAAAAAAAAAAAAAGAGCACACACTGGACATAAACTGAGCAACTGTGCAAAGCTGAAATGCAGAGAGATGAGTACTTACATTTGCCCCGGTCCCATTCACTGCCCATGATGCTTGTAACCTATTTGACTCATCAGTTGTCCTGGTGTGACCCTGTGTAACAACAATATGTAGTCTATGAGTTAAAATCATGCTTATATTATACTAACATTTGTAGTTCAAGTCTAAACCCAACTTCTAAAGCCTAACGGTGGAGCACAGGAATGGCAAAGTGTGAAACGTAGACAATGAATGAAAACTAAACCAGAGGTACGCTCTAAAGCAAGGGTCTCCAACCATTTTTCTCCAGTGAGCTACTTTTACAAAACCAAAAATACTAGAGAGCTACTCATTTTAGTGGTCAAAGAAATGAAGTATAAATAAGGGCCGCAGCGAATCTTGGATCACTTTAAAATGACTTTAGATGACTATAAAACATAAACCAGCACAAAGTTAGGCATCCAAATGATACTTTTACGAAGGTAACAGGTATTTAATTCATCAAATGTTAGTTATTCAGCACAATACGTAGGCCTAGAATTCAGAAATCTCTTGGGAGCTTCTTGGAAGGAGGTAAAGAGCTGCAGGTTGGAGACTTCTGCTCTAAAGATTTCCTGCTGGTTTATAGTGAGACTATGGTGGCACACGCTAAACTCCATCTTGCATTTCTTCACTTACGTGTGTTATATTGCTCAAAAACACCTAGCAAAACACTAGCATGTCGCCTCTCCACAGATCAGAGCTGTGATTTGGCCTTGTCATGTCACCTGCTTGTCTTCGTGGAGATATATGTTTATCTGTACTGTGGAACATTCAAGGTAAAGCAAAAACATCTACATAGAGACAAACAGATGGCAAAGTTAGCCTGCACAGTGCACCTTTAATGAAGTAAATGAGAGGAAATGAAAACGTACCTGATATAATCCCAGAACCTGTTGCATGATGGCGTGCACATGCAGGGCGTACTGGTGTAGTCTCCTCTGGTACTTGGTCCGAGCTAGTTTGGCCTCAGTCTGGGCTGTGGTTGCCCGGGCCATCAGCCACTGCTCCCTGCGCTCCCACCCGAGCCTCGCCATGCGCCAGTCGTGCTCCAGCGCCGCGCTCCGGTCCTGCAGCTCGTCCGCCAAAGCTCGCAGAGCCTCCACACAGCTGTGCTCCTCCGGGCGCTCGGCACACAGCAGCAGCCCGCATCCTTCCCCACACAGAAGTTCACTGCAGTCTTCAGGGCCGAACCGTGGATCCATATTCCAGAGGACAAAACAGATGGAGTTTATTTTAGCGCGAGGAAAAGTGCATGCTTTGGAGAAGAGGTTAAAAGCTTGCGACCAAGTTTGTTGACAAGTCCCGTGCAATGACTCCGGGCACATGAGAGTGAGAGAAAAGTTTTGCGGGACAATAAAAAACTACGCCCTCTCCGGACATGGAAGGAATGACCACTAGACAGAACCTCATGTAGGGATGCCAAAAAAGCGTCATAATTATTAAAGTATATAGTAAATAAAATATTGACATTGATCTTTAATTATACACATACATTATGTCCTTTAATGTCACTTAAACTGAATTGGATTGTTATTGGTAAGTTTATGTTCTGTAGCTGGAGTCTAATTATTTGTAATGCTAAAACACTCCAGCAGAGGTCGTCAACAGGATAGACTCTTACCAATTCAAATAGAGAATAGAGATTTTTCTTAGGGAAAAAATAGCTTTTCGTTGGTACTTTTTATACACAAAGAAGAGACCATACGTTCAGTGGACTATTAATAATATGTATATGTATATCTATGTGTAAGCATATTGAGTAGTATACCTCTTTCTGTAGACCTAACAAATTCTGTAAACTTTGTTGAAATTTGTCCATCTCCCCACTTGAGTCACAAGTAACTTTTACCAGCTTCCTTTGTACATCAATAAAACAAAAGGGAGAGCTTATATGTCAGAGTTTTTGTAAACACCGCTACACCACAGACAGTAACCTTACCCCAGTTCTGTGCCCCTCTTTTTGAGGTGTCCTGCCTGATCTCCGGTTGGTCCTGCTCCTCCTGACACATGACATATAACAGACCCCTGACACAGAGGCTCACATTTCACCTTTCTCTCAGATCAGCCCTGGCCCTGCTCACTGCTCTAACAGGGCTCTTACACAAGTGTGTTTTGTGTTGTCTGCACCATCACAGAGAAGGTGTCCATTTACAAAGACTGTATAGAGCAATCTGTGCACACCTGCCTGCACCCATGGGAGACACTCATCAGGGAGAATATGACGTCTGTATAAATATGTGTGATTGTGGTTGGTCTTGCAAAATGGGCTTGAATTGAGTATTGTTGTTCTACTTCTCGTACACCTTCAGTAGTCTTTTATGCAGAAAATATATCAAGCTTCATGTTGTTACGGTTCTCAAATTACGTCGTTTTAGTTGAAGGTAATCTTTGAAAACAGTGGAGTGATCTGTTTTTCATCTTTAGAAACTTAATATTTGGACAGAAGTAGAACAGCTGTTTCTGCTTAAAATAAAAGCACTAAGCTCACCTGTGTGTAGTGAAAGAAAGGCTGTACACCATAATACCTTAATACCTTAATATTCTTTACTGGCATCATTAGGTGTGTTATTTAATCAGATTTCTGTTGAATTAGACATATTCACTATTCAATATTTCATCTAGAGGAGATCACAATAATAATAATCACACATTTTCTTTTTTCAGTTCAATTAAGATAAAAAAATTAGTGAAGCTTTAAAGGGCTGTAAGTGAACATTTCTTTCCTCATAATTAAAAGGCCCATATATATTATAATATTGTTTCCTCATCACAAACATACCCGGACTTGTGTTTTATTTCATTCACACATGTTTAACACACAAACCCTGAATATTTAGGTTGAGTTTTTTTCTGAAATTAGTTTTTTTCTTGTGATGTCATGTGGTAATACAGGAGGTGTTTCAGCTTTGGAAGTGTCAATCTACTGAACTAAAGGTAAAGGAAAGCTTCAACTTGAAAACTTGCGTGGAACAGAGCATTTTGAGCTTTGGAGATGTAGACAGACTAATAATGCAGAATTACTCAAACATATGTGAATAAAACACAACTCCAGGTATGTTTTTGAGGCAGTAACAACATTATAATGTGGATTAAAGCTCATAAGAGTCAATTTTGTGCAATATAGGACCTTTAAAGTAAACTTTTTGCTTTTCAGTTGTTTCCGTTGAGTCCTGTTGAGTCATGTTATTTCACTTTTATAAAAGTTCCAGAGGTAAGCAAATTTGTGGCTATCCACAAACTGGGTCAGTTAAAGCCAAAAGTTGTATGGTTTGCAAAAGGAACATAATGTCCCCACCACTACCTGGCCACTGTATATGACATCACATTCAACACAAGGCTCAAAACCACCATCATTTCATGACCAGAGGCTCGCACACAAATGAAGAACACATGTAATAGTTAACTACACCTTTATTGTACCTTTTCCAGTCTTATCCCTCACCGATTTCTTCTCTTTACCACATAATGCTGTCTCCAATCCCAGCCATAGCGTTAGAATTGGACTCACTTCCTCTAACCTCTGCATCTGGTTTTCCCCTCACAGAAGATGTCTCTTTGAGCTAATGCACAGTAGGTTCAAGTCTATAGAGTTTCTGCTGTAAAGGGATGTCACTCCACACAAGAGATGTTCCTGCTCCTCTGACGGCTGCTTGGGGAATGACAGTTGGAGAGAGTAATGGACCATTTTATCCAGTCTCATGCATGTTAGAAATTCAGAACCACGGCTGTGTCAAGGCATTCATGCATTTGGCAACTGATTTCAAAATGATCGCTTGCATGGAGGAAAACTGGGGAAAGCACTCTGCGGTGGCTTTTGTTATCAACACGGAGAGACACGCGACCAGTCAAATGTAGAAATGAATTTGAAACGCAGCATTATTTTTCTTAAAGGTGCATTGTGTAACTTTTCTGGTGGAGGGCCCGTCAAACACTTTTCCCTGTGGAGATAATATTGCTTTGACTGGAATGTTTCACAGTATGGTATTAAACCTTTCGATCTTCATGAAGACCAAACCAGACCAAGTTACAGGTAAGATCTGTGGAGAGGCGACTCCACTCACAGTCAGAATACAGTTTTTTCAAGGTATTTTTGAGCTATAAAACCATCTGTAATTGGATAAATGTTAGGTTGAGCTGTTTAATGTCATACTGAGAAACCTTCCACGCAAAACAACGGCATGTCCATAGAAACAACCAGGTGACGGACAACCAATCAAAAAGTTACATGGCAACTTTTCTGGTGGTGGGTCCGCTACCTTCTTATGTCCATAGAGATGTTACTTCTTTGCTCTGACCATATCTCCATCCTGATGCACAAGACAAGCAGGAGGCGTACCTTCCACTAGAAATGTTACGCAGTGCACTTTAAACCACCATGTGTCACGTGACAAAGCAATATAATATCTGTTATGGTAAACATCTTATAAACTGGGAACAAATCTGGTTAGAATGAATCTAAAATGATAACTTGCATTGAATGAGCTTACACAAATGGCTTTGCTCACAGAAGCTCACATCAAATCAAATGTACAAGATTGCTGTTGAAAGAGCTAGGCAAGTTGTTTTGATACAAATATAAAGTTGCCACAGAATAAGCGGACATTGCACAATAGCTTTCAGGGCATGGGCATCCCAATGATACTTCCTAAATAGTGGTTCTCTCACACCGAAAATGGAAATGATATGAACGTGTTTTGTAATAAACATATGTCATAAAAGGGCAACATTCATGAGGAGCACCAGTTGGTACAGCTGAGGGCCGGACCATACAGTCAAAGCACCACTTAAAGGTGCACTGTGTACCTTTTTGGGTAGAGGGTTACCTGCTTGTCTCCATGGAGATGGATTTGTCTCAAATGTTTCACAGTGCGGCATTAAGCTTAACCATCTAACTTTCATTTGATGATGGGTGCTTTTATTGCTCAAAGAACATGCACACCTACAGTCAGTGAGCCATCCCCACCACAGAGCTAAAGATGAAGCTACCCCTGCACGGTATCTCGGTATCTCCTACTTGTTTCCATGGAGATAGTTAAGTTTAAAACCACACTGTGAAATATTTCAAACAAAGCAATTACACTGTCATGAAGACAAAAATGTAGGCGGACCCTACACCAGAAAAAGTTACATAATGCAGATTTAATGTTGAAGAAGTGTTTCAGTAAAAGAGTCGTGTTTAGCAGCTTACATAGTTTTCAGTGTCAAATGCCTAATGCCTTTAATTTCCTTTATACACCTGAATCTGCTGTATGAGCTTAAAGATACACTATGTAACTTTTCTGGCCAAAGACCCACCCACTACGCTTGTGTCCATCAAAATGTTATTGTTTTGCCTGGAATATTCTTCTCGACTGTGCTAAACGTGTTTATCTCCATGGGGGCAATCAAGTTACATGTCAGATCTGTGGAGAGGTGACTCTACTCAAAAATGTGTGCTTTCCAAGTATTATATGAGCAATAAAAATACTCGTTATTGAATAAATGTAAGACAGACATGTATAATACCCTAATATGGAACATTTCAGGCAGAGCAATAACATTCCCATGTGAGAAAAGTTACATAGTTCAACTCTGAATACCAGAAAACACACTATCCTATAATATGAACTCAAGTTATACATTTAGAGATTTTACTATTAGAAGAAGCAGACGTTATACTGTTACATAACCAAAATAATACAAACCTCTTGACCATATTGTGTATTCGTTCTAGGTATTGTCATTTACTTTGACGGTATGGCTATGACCCGGTGCCTCATTACTGAAGTGAACGTGTGAGAGTGCCACTGAAAAAAACATACAAATTTACAAAGTCATCCACTTATCCTTCACAGCTCCTTGGTTTGCCCGTACAGTGGAATGCAGAGAAAAGGTCTCTTTGAATACACAAAAACCTTCAGTCAGGGTTCATCCAGGAACAAGCCAGTGTGAAAGATAAGTGCATCCATTGATATAAGGCATATTTAAAGTCGACTCCCTCCTCCAGAGATATTAAATAATGTTCCGTATCTGTGTCTTTTGCACACTTGAGAGAGGGCAGGAGAGTTGGTATAGGTGACGTCCTGTTTACAAGGTAGAACCAGCAGAGTGTATGGAGGTCCCTTAGTCCCTTGGAAGGCGTCGACCATAAAGAGTGTCCTTCACGGAGAGCTGAGTCCAGAGATGCTGCTACATTCAGAGGGTCAGACAGAGCACAGCCACCAGGGGCAGGAGGAGGGAGGAGTAGAGAGACCACAGGGACATGGCACCTCCGCCTACAGACACAAAAGCAAGTGTGTTATTGTTAAAAAAATATGGATTATTAACAGTTTCAGCTGGATGCATTCATGACATCAGAGTTCATTCATAGACAGTAAAGTAGCACCTTTTAACTTTTGTTTATGATATAGTTTAAAAATTGTTGGGACAGTCTAAAGGAGAAATATAACTATTAGTATAAAAAATTACTGGTACTATTATAACTGATATACCACAATTCTCATTCCCATTTTATGATTATAGCTATTATAGCTATACTTCCAACCATTGATCGATATGGATTTTCTTCATGCCCGATGCCAACTTTTGAGAATTCAAAGAAGCCAATTGGCTAATAAGCTTTTCCAATATTATTTGGACTGATAAGTGTGACCAATTTAGATAATTTTCTCCAAATTATGTAATTTTAAATGACTCCAACTAACTGACATTGCACTGTTCTATACAACAATAGTATAAAGAGAAAAAATATTATCTATGGTGATATTTTTGGACATTCATAACCCAGCTATACTACACACCTGTAAGGGAGCAGTGTAACGCAATGGTCATTCCTAACAACATACCTACCTAAGATGGAGATTGCAACTATCTGTCTATTTTAAATCATAATCCCATATCCAATATCTGCTTCAATTTCAATCTTCTACCCTTACATAAATCACACTGCACTCCATTAGAAAGATGTAGAGCTGATATGCTGGAAATCACCCAAAATGCCACCCATTTGTCAGTGTCTTGCATTCACAGTCTCTCCTGGTTTATATTCTCTGTGAAATCAAGCTGTCAGGTGGGTCTGCACTGAGTGATAAGACCAAACCACACACACCCCACGTATACAGGGTTTCCTCTACATCAAGATCAATTACAGAGGCTTAAAGATCCCCCCAGCTGCTCGCTCTAACTGTCACTCTCCCTGCACAGCGAAGGATGGGACCAGTCAGCAGCCTATCAAAGCTTTAGTCACGCATGGTAAAGCCTCAGCTCTCAGTCCTATACTGCAGGAACATGAAACCTGAAGAGGCAGCCATTGGGGACCACAGTTATCTGATAATAATACTGAAGCAGGATTTCAACTTATGATTTATGTGTTAGAGGTATACGTATGAGTCAATGTGATTATGTAAAATATACCGTACATACTGTAGGTGGGACAGTGATACATTAGAAAATTTGCTCCAACTATAAATATATAATGTTTAACTGTCTATTTTGGGTCTTCCTCTAGGCATCCTGTCTGCAGTTTGACCTCAAGAATCATCTATCAGTATACTGACTCATCACATATTATCTCATATTTCCTTATCTCTCTCATTGTCTCAATGTGGCACCATTAAAGGCCCCATATTACGCTATTTTCTGATCTATGTTATAACGTTGTTTCCATCACAAACATATCTGGAGTTGTGTTTTGTTTCAATCACACATTTAACATACAAACTCTGCATATTTAGGCTGAAGTCGTCTCTCAAACTCTTCCATACACCTTCACTAGAATCATTATAATATTACATTAATAATTTCAGCCCTGGAATTGCCAATATCTACTGAACTAAAAGTAATAGGCAGCTGTTAATTTGAAAACTACCGCTACAAGACTTCACAAGGTAGAACAGAGAATTTTGATCTTTGGAGATGTAGACAGACAAATAATAAAGGGTTATTGAAATATGTGTGAATGAAACAAAACACAACACCAGATATGTTTTTGAGGAGGTAACATTATAACATGGCTTAAATATTGCAAGATTCAGTTTTGCATAATGCAGGACCTGTAAATGAACTATTTCAAAAACATCTAATATGTAGCGTAGATAAGAAATAAGAAGATTGTTTTAGTAAGTGATAAAAATGCATACTTAGGATTTCGATTTGTCCCACGGGTCCATCTCCTCCTTCTGAGTGCGCTCGGACCTCCACCACATACTTCCCATCGGTGAACACTGGCAGGTCGATGTAGAGCTTGTTGGTCGTGAAAAGAGACCCTGTGGAGTGGCCCATTTTTCTATATAGCACCTACAAGAACCAAGACAGAACATATGTTTGACCATGAGAAAATTATGACGTGACTTCTATATATCAAAAGAAAGAAAATGTACTTACTCTGTATTCATTCACTGGAGCTTCATTTTCCTGAGGTCTCACACCCTCCCAGGAAATGTTAACCTTCCCCCTGTTAAACTTCTTGGTGACTTTAGGGGCTTGTTTAGGAGCTGGAAAAGGGACAACAGTTGGAGGAAACTTTTACTATTGGACTGGCTATCAGTAGGATGTGTTTTGATAGGCACATTTACATGGTTTGGTGTTTATTAATGTGCAACGCTCCTTTTCAAGCAAATAGAATAAAACAGTGAGAGCAAAAACCTTTTGCTAACAGTCTTACGTGATTTTTTGGTGTGGATCTGCAGGGGGTCACTTGGTGGTCCGTGTCCTGCTGAGTTGTACCCTCGTATTTCTATAAAGTAGTGTGAGTCTGGTTTGAGCCCGTCCAACCTTGTGTGGTTCTCCTTATGAGATACGACCACTTCATGTTCTCGCTCCTCTGGGTCTCTGTGAGTGCGCCAGAACCTCACCTACCACAGACCACATCAGTTAGAGCCCATACAATAACATTACATAACATTTCATAACATTTTAGTTGGTATTTTTTTAGTATTCCTCACCCGGTATCCATCTATAGTGCTCTGATTGAGAGGCAACCACCAGAAAATGGCTGTGGAGGCAGACAAAGCTTTGCCGCTTATTATTTGTGGAGCTTTTGACGGAACTGGAAAACAGAGAAAACAAAACTGAGTGTTATATTTACAGAGCCACCACTTTCTACAGTCTGTTTGTCTGTTTACAATCTCTCTACTGACATTTATTACTATATTTGAAGACTCAAGCAACAACTCCACACTACCTCACTTCTCAAATACCAAGAGCTCTTTTAGTGAAAAAAGACCAGTAGAAAAGCTTCCAAAGGTAGTAATCTCAACAATGTTTTTGCTACTGAAATGCTTCAACTGCAATTCTAGCTTCTCAAACCAGTACCTTCACAATGAAAATGGCAAAAAAAAAAAAAGATGCCTTGACACAGCCGTGGTCCAGATGATTAACAGATGAAACCCTTTCTACCATGGAAGACTCTGGGACAAATGAGAGATTGCACCAACTACTTGATATTTTGAGATAAATGATTCACATAAATAAAATAATAATTAAGATCCAGATAAATATGTCAGATCAGATTCCTCATTCAACACCTTCAGACCCCAAACAGAACTGAAACATGTTTTACAGTTACCATTAATCCAAGCATGATGATATATTTCAACACGATCATGCTCACACTACCAGCCTAGTATCACTAAAGCACAAAGCAGCAGTGTGCAGTCTGTGCCCAGCAGGAGACAAAAACGATAAAACCATTGACACTGAAAGGGCAGGATCTTGTCAGGATGTTACCATGGCAACGGGGTATCAGGGTGCACCATCACGCCCGGTTTCGCCTGTGGTTATCTCAACTGTCTGTCAGTGCAAGTTAATAACTAAGCTAAATACTCTGCATCCTTGGGCAAATTATCAGCTCCCTGGTTCATGCTACATAGATCAGGATAATCCTTGTGAATGAGGGAAGAGGAGGAGGAGGAGAGGAGGATGGCTTCACTTTCAAGAGGCATTGCAGTTCCACACTATACTTGAAAATAGGTCTCAAAGCATGGAAAGCCCTGTAGTGATAAGTAGCTGACAATGATATAGTGTTAACATAAGAACGCAGGTTAAGCTTTGGCTTGATTTTACAGGACGATAAGGGTATCTTCCCCTTAGTGCCTGTACGTAGAGAAACTGTGAAGTGGAAACAAATGCTTATGTGGAATAATCAAAGCTACAAATATCTACCTCAGCTACAGTACAGCATTACATCACTACCACTTTACTATCTAGCCTGTAAAATGTATCATAGCTTGTTTTCTGGGCAAATCTAACTTGAAAAAATAGGTCAAAATAAAAGTTTATGTGGTGCAAATGAGTTCATCTCTCCAAAAAGTATTTAAAGGTGCACTCTGTAACGTTTCTGGTGGGGGTCAGCCTCCTGTTTGTCTCCTTGGTGATGTTTATTTTGTCTGGAATGTTCTATAAATATAGGAATACAGTTATATGCATTGCCTAATATTGGGTACTTTTGCCATGACTTTTTTCTGAAGGTAGCGGACCCTCCAAAAACTCCACAGTGCAATTTTAATCTAATCGGTAACAAATATTGCAGAAAAGCTCAGGTTGTCAGTTTCTAAACCATACATTATATATAGAAGGGTCTAGTTGACTGATGATAGTAAACTTTAAATAGGCTCCGATTACTCACTGTCTTGTGCAGAGTAGATGCTCGCCGTGGTGCTGTAGGGACCTTCTCCTTTGCTGTTGAATGCTTTGACTTTGACCTGAAACTCTGTCATTGGAGGGATAGTGGAATCTTTGTGAACGTAGCGCTTCGCCTGGGGATTAGCCACTGTCACGTATCTCCACTCATAAGTGTTCTTCTTTTTGAAGGCCAAGATGTAACCAAAGTTTGGTCCAAAGTAGTACTGGGGCTCCACGGGCTGAGGAGAAGTCAAGGAGAGATAATCAGTTTCTGAAATTATGAGAACTAACTTAAAATTAGAATTATACAAAAAACATGAATCCATATGTATGATGTATGGTCTTAGACTTTGTTTCTACCCAGTTTACTCTTCCTTTAGGGCCAAAATTTAATAGGTGGTGTGAAAAACTGGGTTAGACCTCTACCAGCATGTTCTGAAATTCATGGAATTCTTGTATTAATATTAATTTATCTGTTTATATTTCAGTCTTAGATGATTCATTGTTTACAATGTGCACTCAGATTAACATATCGCAAATCATGATTGTAATTTTGTAGTTTTTCAATGATAATGACAGTAAAATCTTGAATCTTGCATCAATACTTCTCCCTAGTCTCTATATACTCATTTGTTGTTGAGATCTGCAGCCCTATGCAAAATCACTAAGTGTAAGAAAAGTTAATGCCGTCGCCCATAGAAAATTTCCGAGTAAGGTGTATAACCAAGCATAATGGATCGGAAAGATTGTCTAAATAGGCTTTATCACAGTAGATTTCCAGTTTGTGAGTACTAGATTTCAGGCCTCATTTCTCCTGCTACCTGTGCGATGCTGTCTGCATTAGACATGACTAACCTCTTCCCAGAAGCTCACATCTCATCCAAGAGGAGGTAATGTGAACTTAAGAGAGCATCCATAATGCATTGGCGCAGAAACGTGACGGATAATGATTCAGAAGCAGTCATCGATTTTTGTGAGGAGTGAGCCTTCACTAAATACGACATCATCAAAGATACATGATTTCCTACAGGCAGCACAGTGGAGTACACAAAATATTACAAAAGTGTGGTAGCATTGGTCTGCATTGCAACAAGCTGTTTGACTGTAACTGAAAAACCCATGGGAGGTCCAGTTTTAACCAGATTGTATTTGAGGGATGTTTGATCTCACAGACATGTGTAATTTATGTAACTTGTATAGATTGTCATAGAAATATTTACAGCATTATACACAAAGAAACAGGGACTAAACCAGCACTAAGCCCGAGAGTTGCTGATTGTTGCCGGCTAAACATATTAAAGGTCCATGTTCAAAAGATGTTCCCTTATCAAAAACATATCTGGAGTTGTATGTTGTGTTATGTTTCATTCACACGTTAATAATCCTTTATTATTATTATTATTAGTCTGTCCACATCTCCAAATGTTTTGCCCCAACTTGTAATGTCATGAAGTGTAGTTTACCTTTTACCTTAGTTCAGCAGAGATCGGTAATTCCAGGGCTGAATTTATCCAAACTATTTTAATGAAGGTGTACAGAGTTTAAAAACAGAGTGGAGCACTTCCTGTATTGAAGAACACAGCCTAAATATGCAGGATTTGTGTGTTAAACGTGTGAATGAAACAAAACACAACTCCAGCTATGTTTGTGATGAAGAAAATAGCGCAATAAGGACTTTTTAACGTGATATTCCGGAGTTAAATATCTTACCTAGGCAAAGCAAGGCAAGGCAAGTTTATTATTTATTAGTTATTTGTACAGCACAAGAAATACATTAAAATCAAAACACAAACAAATCAAAACATAAATAAACATCATAAAAATACCTAGTCTCCTTTAAAAGTTGTATTGAATATGCTTTGATTTATACATTGCACATCCTTACCGATCTATCCTCACTTACCTTCCACGTGATGATGAGTTCCCCATTGGTCCCTCCACCTCCTGTGACATTTGATGGTGCCACCACAGGAACTGCAAGGAGACAGAGGGGAACATGGTCAAAACGCACAGATGATGCCAAACCCACAATGACTTTGCCTAACTCTTGCCTCTGGCACCACGGCACTTCTCCTCATCACACACAATATCGGTATCCTACAGCGAGCCAAGTCCAACACCTCCTGCTCTATACTTCTGCCCTGTCACCACTGGAAACTTTAAAGTGATTTGTGTTTTCTTAAACTCACTATCACTTGCTAATTATTATCCGTTATTGTAAGTCTGTTATTCTGATATGTGAACTTTAGTATTAGCTTTCATATAAGTGTATGTTTAGAGCAGGATTATGTGGTTGGTTTGGCAGTGTCCTGGCTTGGTTGAGATGACAGCGGTCAGTGGGATCATGGTTTCTGGTTTTGTACTTTTCAACAGAAATACAAAAGTTTAAATGCATCACCACGCATGAAACACAAACTCAAATGACCTTTTCCAATGGTGAAACATAACCATATTTTTAGGTTACATTAATTTTTTCTGGTTAGCAACAAATCTAAAGGTTTTTTTTTGGTTGGGGGTCCATCACCTGCTTGTTTATGGATATGGATATGTCACAGATCTGCCTGGAATGTTCCACAGTGTGACATTAAACAACTCTACCTTACATTTATTCAATTACAGGTGGTTTTATAGCTCAAAAATACCAGTAACTTAGCCTGGTTTGGTTTCCATGAAGATAGGAAGGTTTAATGCCATACTGTGAAATATTCCAGACAAGGCAATAACATTTTCACAGAGAAAAGTATTTGACGGATCGTCCACTAGAAAAGTAAGACAATGCACCTTTAACCTTAATCATTTGCTATTTGGCATATACAGACTCTAAAACATGTACCACAAGTAGCTGCATTATTAAATCGAAATGGGATTAAACAAAAATAATATACTCTTTGTGATTTAACACTTAATATAAAATATACAAAAAAGTAACTAATCAATAAAAAAAAGAAAAAAAGTGACTTGTCCGCTACTAAAATGAGTCTTTTCTAAGCTTTCTTAAAATGAAGTTTATGGTTAAATAATTGTGGTTGCCAGGCGGGCTCTTCTTGGTTACAGACTTTGGCAGATTTCTTACACGACTCTGACGTCTTGTCCCTGGGTGAGGGGATGCTGGGTTCTCCTGTTCCCAGCGTGTTGGTGGCGATCACTCTGAACTCGTAGTCTGTCCACGGAAACAGATCCACCACTGACGCCGACTCGGAATTCCCCTCCACAATCGCAGGAGCTAAAGACACAATTTCACATTTTATACTTGCGATTACAAGATTTATTTTGGCATTAGGCGCACTAGCTAACCCACTATTTTTATATGTAGAATACTTTGTTAGTTTGTGGCTTTGCCTTAATAGTTACTCTGCCTCAAACTTAGCATTAGCATTGAGACACAAACATCTCTTTTTCTATACCCAGAAGTGTCCTCCACTGAAATATTCATTTTATTTGTGTACTTTTTAACATGCTGTCAGTTATAGCCACCCACGACTTGCTGTCCAATACTTTATCTTTAAATATTTGTTCATTTTAGCAGAATTTAGCTACACAATTGGACAGGAAATAGTGACGCTGACAGTGTTGTTGCCAAATGCTGCAGTGCACAGAGTTATTGTACTTTTACCAACATTTTTAAACCTGTACTTGAGCATATGTAACATGTAACTCCTAATATTCCCATTGCACAATTGTCTCACTGCTGTATCCGCTTCTTTCTGTGTAAACACTCAGAATGTCACTGCATCGCCTGCTCTGATTGGCCAGAGCTCTGAGGATCTGTGGATTTAAAATAGGCTGTGACTACAAAAAATGAGTTGTGTTTTTTTTCAATGCAAAAGCTAGACAAACAGATTCTCGCAGATTTTTGTGACTTCTCGTTTTCCCTGGTACTAGTAATTATAACTTTATTTTAGCCATGCAACAAAGTACACGTTTGCCAAAGTACACGTTTTCAGTGCTCTTTCCACCACTACTATTACCATACATATAAAACACCTTCTTACATGTGGAGGCGTTCTTCCAGTCTTTGGAGTAGGGGTCCTTGTACTGTATGGTGTATCTGGATATAGGACTGTGATTGTCTGCTCCTTTGCTCCACTGCAGAGTCACACTTTTCTCTGTTTTGTTCATCACTCGCACTCCTCCAGGGGCTCCCGGGGCACCTGCGAATGGGCGGATGTCACATGTGAGTTTAAATTGGTGTTCAGTTAAAAACAACAGGAGACCAAACTGTTACAGCTTAGATATGTGGAGAGACAACTCAGAATGCCTGTTTTTCTACGTATTTTTGAGCAGTAAAACCACCTGTAATCTAATAAAGGTAAGGCAAAGCTGTTTAATGTCATACTCTGGAACATTCCAGGTGGAGCAATGACATCCATAAAAAGAAGTAGGTGATGGACCCTCCACCAGAAAGGTTACACAGTGCACCTATAAGAAGTACCAAAAGCACAAGAGATATAATTTCAATGCCCCTTTATTTTTATTTTTTTCATTGATTCCTCTTTGTCAACCATAGAATATCAAGCTCTTGGGCAAATAAAACATAATAATGAAGCTATAATATTCATACTTTGTTAAATCCATAATTCTGGGAACAATCAAGGTAAAAACGACAAATATAAATGCATTGTTTTTTTTTTCAAAATTGTAATAGACCTTTTATAAGCATTCTTTCTAGACCTTTTTTTATAACCCTGCATCTGATTTTTAGTGATATTTACCCAGAAATCGAGACGGCATTTCAAATCTAGTTTTCCTCTGTGCATAGTTTGTTAAAACTTATAATTAGTGTAGATCAGACATCAGAGGCCAAACCTACGGAGGCTTCACAGAGAGTTCAGCCATTTCTTTGGACTCCAAAAAGTTCAGAAACAGCTTCACTTTTAATTGGGGGAAATTTCAGTCAGTCATTTTGTATCAAAACCTAAATTATAGCACAGCCATACTAATACCATTTCAATGCAGTGTTTTCCTTTTGATTCTTCTGTTACCTCATAAAAAACGCCTAATAGAAAAAACAGACTTCAACTGGCTGTCTCAGAAATCAGAGTGGATTGACTTTTTCCAAGAGCCTAGACGGATGAGATGATTATACAGGCAAAGCAGGCTGTTCCTAAAGCTTATCCTCAACTTGAGAGAGGAAAGAACTGGTAATAAAAAGACAGATATTTCATCCTCACTGACATGACAAATCCACACACTTTGTTGAACATTCGGATTTCATAACTATTTTCAAGTAATCAAAGTCTATCCATTTAACTTCTATTCAATGGTTGCCACAACACAACTCCCAGTTAATGACCTCACTAACTACCAGTGGTGGATAATACTAACAAAAATGAGTGATTTCAATATTGTTCCTGGCTTATCCCGAAGCCAATTTTTATTATGGCAGAACTTCAAATCTGTCCTAAAATGTGCCTGTAAATGTCTTGGTTGAGGTTTAAGAATATGCAGAACTACAGAAGAACAATGTTGCAAGTTTCTTATATAAATTTTTTTATGCTCAATCATGTACCAGTTTATAATAACTACACCTTAAAGCACAGTATGTAACTTTCTGGCGGTCACTTACATGATTCCATTCTAAATAGAACGTTAGCATCTCCACAAACATAAGTCATGTTTGTGGAGATGCTAACCAAAGCCAAAAAAACACAAAAAAAAA
Organism: Odontamblyopus rebecca; assembly: GCA_030686955.1. Classification (NCBI taxonomy): domain Eukaryota; kingdom Metazoa; phylum Chordata; class Actinopteri; order Gobiiformes; family Gobiidae; genus Odontamblyopus; species Odontamblyopus rebecca. Next base: position 24,984,489 of record CM060659.1, read on the forward strand.
ACAATATAAAACAAAACAATGCCTTTATTTTACTCTATTTTTTGGGTTTTGCACATCTCAAAAAAACAATTATAAAACTAGTCAATACATTTTTGATAAATCTCTCACCTCTACACACGTGGAAAGATTTTTGATGACTAAAGACTAGTGCAGTAAAGATACACATGTCATCGCCAATGCAGTCATCTGAATTACGTTTTCTTCCTGTTCTTCAGTTTTAAATACCTGTCTCTCATGTCTCCTGCCTTGAGATTGTCCATTAGCAGGAAGTATGTTTGGGTGACACTTAAGGACACACCCCATAGGCTGTAATGCTATCTGTCAACAAGTGCTTTGAGACCAGAACTGAGGAGGTAGGGCATCCAGGCCACAGCAGGGGTCAGCGCAGACACATCCAGAGAGCGGTCTTGAGTTCCTGTGTGAAGAGGGCCTTTGTGTGCTGATAACAGTGGACAGGATTCATTAGTATAGGGGAATACTGTAAGGCAAGCTCGCTCTCATCGGGAAGTACAGTGAATCATCCAAGTGTTGAAATACAGTCATTGACACAAAGCTCACTGCGGAAGTGTGGAGATGTGGGTTTTTAGAGCACGTCAAGTAAGGACTCAAACTAATGGACAGATACAGGTAATATACAGGGGAGGAAGATGAGGACCCTGTGTTCATGGTTGGTTTGTACTTCAAAGTGATAAAGTGGGAAGTACTCTTACAGTATATAAATTGACGTTATTGGTGTCCCTCTTAGGACTTACTGTAATGGCTCATAATAAATGAAGGTGAGGTGCATATGTGTACACTGGTGCCGCACCGGCCCCTTGACTCGTAATTATGCAGTGCACATTCCACCACACGGCGCTATTGTCTGGAAAAGTATCAAGCCACCTGCAACCAAAGACCATTTTCTATTTATGGGGAAATTATAGCTAGTCTTGTCTGGAATGTTTCAGTGTATGGCATTAAACCTTTCTATCATTATGGAGACCAAACCAGGTCATGTTATCCTGTTTAATGTCATGCTGTGGAACATTCCAGAGTAATGACAAATTCACAGAAACAAGAAGGTGACGAACCCCCCAAAACCGTAGTTACCTTTTAGGTTCAAGAAAAAGAGTAAAAAGAGTAATTTTCACCATAATTAGTTTTGTATGGGCTGATTCTTTTGCTTGGTGATAAGATTTACATTTCGCTCAATAAAATCAAATGACTGCACTTACATCACTTATCTCACAATCTCTTTGAACACACAGCTGCTACAAAGCAATTTTGAATGAGTTGCCTGGGTACATATTTAGATATGGAAATCTCATTTACAAATAAAGACGATGCCAAATCAAATTTAACACATTGGAAATATAATACAAAACAACAGCTGCTTGTGCTTAAGGCACAAGTCTAAGTCCTTCAGCCAGTACAAAAGCATGTGCTGTGACTAAACAGTGTGCGCCTGAGTTAGAATCCCATATAGATCAGCCTAAATACTGTAAAATGAATCATCTGAATTTGAAAACTAAAATAATAATAAAATAAAAATAAAATAAAATAAAACAAAATTAATAAAATGGCTGATCTTTTTTTTTTTTTTAAAGTGCATTTTATGAATTGCACTGATACTGTTTGCACTGATATAAATGTGATTTCATAGTTACTTGACAATAAATGACAATAAATCCTTGAATCAGAATCTGTTCTGATTGTTTTGACATGCGTCTCACCTCGCACAAGCAGGTGGGCAGAGGCGGTCACATTGTCCACAGGAGTCTGAGCAGTGCAGCTGTAGTTCCCAGCATGCTTCAGCTGAATGTTTCTGATGAGAAGCTCTCCATTAGAGCTGCCATTCTGTGGAAAACAACACACACTATGTATTCATTTGTACATGTGTTTGTGAAAATGATTATCGTTGGCATTGTTTTAGATTTAGACTGATGGAACAGACAAATACTGTTTTGAAAGAGAGGGAGAAGTAAAATCTGATTAAAATAATACATACATTGATGATCACTGGTTACTCACTTTGGTGTTAAATGAGAAGCAGTTGTAGTACCTGAAGGATTAGTCATATCTATCTTAAAGGTCTTATATTTTTGTGAGCTTTAAGCTTTGTTATAATGTTGCCTCCTGTCCTCAACGTCAATGTCCTCAAAACACAAAATACCTGAAATTGTGTTTTGTTTCATTCATGTTTGAGTGAGGCTGCATTATACCTTACCTTGTGATGTCAAGCAGTGGTAGTTTTCAAGTTACCTCTTGGTCAGTAAAGATTTGTTTTTCCGATTATTCAGATGAGTCTAGTAAATGTGAGTGGAGTTTAAAAACACAGTGGAGCACATCCTGTTTTACACATGATGTCAAAGTGGAACAGAGTGTTTTCTGTTTGTGAGCCGAACTATGGAGGGTTATGAGTGAATGAAACAAAACACAACTCCAGGTATGTTTCTGATGAGGAAACAACATTATAGCATACAGTAGATTTAGTGTAACATGGGCCCTTGTCAAAATATTTCATAGATTTGGGGGGACATTGATGACATCTGTTGCTGTTATATTATTGTTCTCAGTCAAACCACAAACAGTTCGAAGTAAGGTTACGCTGACTCGAGTGAAGAGTTATGTTTTGCTTGCCCCACGGAATCTGAATTAGGAGGAAATTGGCCCTGTTTTATGAGCGGAAAAATGATTGTCCCACAATCGAAAATAGTACACCATTAATCACAGTCATAATGTGATGTTTGGCCAATGAGCCGATTGATAAACGAGAACCGCTAACCAGAGCGTAGACTGGCCAGAGAAGAGAGGAGCAGAGCAGGTCATGTCAACAGTAATGGATGTGAGCGCAGACTGCTATTAAAGGATACAGTACAAGTGAGTGGGAACAGATATAGCTTTAAGAAATACATTCACTTCAATGTTACACACTTTATCACATCACTGGACTGTGAGTTTAATATATACAAAACATTTTTTAAGCAAGAATGGATCACAGATATCAGAACAGTACTTGAGAACAGTAGTTATGTTTAGATGCATGTCAAATGTCATGTAAGCATTTACTGTCCACCTGATGGGAGAATTGTGATTTATTTATGACACATTTATGTTCACACCTGTCTGCTCTCTCATGTGATAAAATAGCGGATAAAGAATTCTTGTTTAGTCTCACCAGGGGGCGCTCATAATGCAGGCTGTCCCTGTGGAGGTCGATCACCTGCCCCTCCAGAGCCCAGATAAAGGTGATGTCCAGGGAGGGGTCATGTGACGCTGCACACTGCATGTAGGCATCTACTCCCACATTCACATCTGTGTTAGCTGGAGCCAGGGTGATCTTTGTGGCATCTGAGCACATAACATACATGGAAATAAATCATAGGAGAAATGTAAGGGTTTAGCTAAAGTTTGTCCTGTTACAAGGACATACATTCACAGTAATCACTCATGTCCAGTAGAGGGCAGAAAAGAGCTGCACTGAAAATGGATCCAGTCAAAGGAATGGGTGGAGATGTTCAAGATTATGGTTTTGTCATTGAGCTGTTCCTAGTTTCCAGTGTTTGAATGTTTGGGACCCAGTGTAAAATCATATTATCACCACAAACACATATTAATATAAAATATTTGATAAAAGACTATTAACCCAAGTAACTACTAAATACTGTATTATCATTAATTAAAACGAGTGGTTTTGGTTGCAGCTGGAATGACAGAAGGACAAAACCCATTTGAAATCATATAAACAACACTGTGTTGTTAAGCACTGGATACATATAACTGGCATCAGACACTGCACAGATAAATATATAATATATATAAGAGATTTAGAAGTAGACTTCAGCTCACACACACTAATGATCTGTGGAGCTCCTTTGGTGTCTGTTTGTAGCTGCAGTAAATCAGCTCTGTGTCTAATAACTGTAAAATATTGATGAAAAATTATTTAGTGCCCATGAATTATTAATCCAAGTAAAACTAGACCCATAAAGCATTGCTCTACCTTTGTATCCAAAACAAAATACGTATTATCTTTAAATTATACATTATATATATATATATATATATATATATATATATATATATATATATCTATATATATATATATATATATATATATATATATATATATATATATATATATATATATATATATATATATATATATATATATATATATATATATATATAAATTATACAAAGCTGTTCTGTAGTTAACATGAGGGATAAATAACCGCTACGTAACACATCTGATCTTGGTATCGTATTGGGTATCAGCACATACTCAAAGCCATATACTGAAATCGTATCAGAACTGAAAAAACTGGATCAGTGCATCCCTGAACATATATAAACTTTTTTTTTTCATTTTGACCAACAGCTTCTTGAATAACCTGCAGCACTCTCTTTTTTCTATTAGTTTTAGTATAGAAATAGCTTTACAAACACTTGAGCACTGGAAGAATTTCTTGACTGACAGCACCAAAGGGATTCTGCAAAGTGCACTGTGTTATTATTTAACATGTTGTATTTTTTGTTAAACTTACCTGTAACTAGGAGGGACCCAGTGCTGTTGGCTTTACCCCGGTCATTTTCGGCAAAGCAGGTGTATCTCCCCTCATCTGCCCGTGTGACGTTGAGTATTTCCAGGCTCCCGTCCTCCCATATGAAAACCCTGCAGAAAAATGAACTCCTCATACAGTGAACTGCAGATCCAAAAGATATCAAATATTAAGCAGTGAGTGGGGGTCAAAAGTGCAGCCTGTGTAATTCACTGGATATGAGAATGACGAAAGAAATGTGTGAAAGTCTCAGCTCCCCAGTGCTGGATTACTGTGTAAAACTGTGATATGTGTGTAGGTGGAGAATATTTTCTAAGGCACGTGAAAAGATTCTGCAAGAAAATTAAAGTACTTCCCCTATATTTATTTATGCATCAGTACATTTTGTATATGATTGTACAGAATAGTTGTCAGACAATAGATTTAATAGTGCTGGAGAAATATTTATTATACAGTGTAACACAACTCTAACCTGAGTAAAAGCCACTCTTCCCACCGTAAAGTAAGATAAAAGCTTTAGGCTGGCAATAGGTTCTTCACGTTTACATCACAAACCAGGAAGACGGTTGGAAAGATGCAATTACAACTTCCAACAGGAGGTACTTTTTGCAGTAGTTTTACCTATTACTACTGCAAATAGAATACTGCCCACCAAAAGTTGTAATTGCATCTTTCCAGATATCTTCCTGGGTTGTGACGCCACGTGAATAGAGCCTATATGATTTGAACATTTGTGTTTCTCATGCCATTTTTCCACATTTTTTCAGGTCTAAAATACTTACATCATCAGTATAAATGAGATGTTACTTAAGCCCTATTCACACGGGATTAGTTTTACCTGTGGACCTTTGGTGATTTGTAATAATTGCGGAGAATGTCTGAGATCTTAATCCCGTGCGAATGCGCCATGTCTTAAAGTAAAAAGTCCGCCGCAAATTACCTACTATATTTCACCAAACACAGACGTCCGGTGATAATACTAGTCCCGTGTGAATCTGTGTGTAAGTGTTTGTTGTTGTAATTGCATGACTTTTCTGTCTACTCCTTCTATTTCCGCGGTCTTTTCTCTATATATTGCGCGCATTTTATATCGCTTTTCGTGCCTTTTATATCTCTTTCCGTCTTGAGTAATGGAGGCTGCGGTAGAAATTTTGATTAGCAGTTTTGAGCTTTTTAGGGGCAAATTATAATACAGCCTCATAGCCTCTACATGGAAACTGATCCACAAAAAGGGAAATTCTCGCAGGATGTTGACCTGGATGACATGTGTAGCCGCATGCAGTAAGGAATTATTATTATTATTATTATTATTATTATTATTATTATTATTATTATTATTATTATTATTATTATTAGCATACTTTATAAATGTACTTTATTTTCCGTGCGAATGCGCTGCGAGTAACGCAGAAGTGGAGCGGTAATTTGCAAATTACCAGACATCCCCAGGTTATACTTATCCCGTGCGAATAGGGCTTTAGACTGTCTATGTAACATCTAATTTATTCATATGTAATAATATTGGTTGTTTAGTGCCTTAGTGGTAATTTGAGTAGGTCTATAATATATTACACTTTATTCCTATTAGATTAAAAATATTCAAAAACGCAAACGCAAAAACGTCTGTAATTGATATTTGAATAATTAGTACTACTGTCCATCTATTTTATAGATGTTTTATGTATAGTTAGTATCTACCCTTCAGTTTATCATTAGATCTTTTATTTTCTAAGAGGAAATATGTGTGAACTCCAGTGAACTCAACGAGATGTTACACTACACTAAACTGAACAGGAACGCCTTCAATTCCATTTCCTTGCATAATACTTGACCCACTTCCTCCACACTCAAAGATCCTCCCAGTGTCTGGCTGTGGTGAGTGTGGGGGGAGAGGGCGGGCCATGTAGGGGATCCCAGAGATTAGTCTTGTTTTGTCAGCAAGGAGCACAAGGAGGGGGTAGTTCAGACACACGCAGTTTATTGGATAAGATTAAAGTTTGGTCTAATGTTAACCATAAGGAATGTAGATCTTAAAACAGGAAAAACACTGATGGCATATGGAGGGGATTAGCAAAGTGAAAACGTAATCTAATCCCACCAAATCTCAAATAAGTGAGAAGATTTTGAAGAAACAGATTCACAGAGACAGATATTCTTTAGGTTACTTTGGTTGTTTTCAGTGCAATAAAGCATCTTAATGGATTGCAGTCATCAATCACACTGCTCTGGTAAACCCATGGCTTAAACCTGACTGACCCGACCTTGATTCCTGTTAAAGACCTGTTAAGGTGAGGCATACATCTCCATAAATCCTGCAGATTTATACAGATACATGGTGACTCCTCACCTGGTGGAGTTGTAAAGCAGCTCAGTATCTTTGCTCCAGGAGATGGTGGGCTCAGGGGCAGCTCTGGGTCGACACTCAATCACCACACGCCCGTTCCTCGCAGCCAGTACCCTCCTCACGGGGCTGTGCTCAAACGTGGGTGCACAGGCTGAGAAAGCAACGTGTTAGAAAACAGGAGCAAGACAGTGAGCAGGGACATGCTCATTCCACATATGATTACATTACAAATAAAATAGCATTTATGATTATACTTTACTGACATTTGTTTTACATCATCATAAAAATGAATCACTATGGATTTTATGCTCTTATATTCACAATTTGATCAAGACAATATCCATAATATCTCGGTTTGGTGGTATGCACGTTGCACATGCACGTTGCACATTGCACATCTTTATTTTTACACAAACAAATGTCATGAACACTCTGATAGTGAGAGCAGTTATTTTAAAGGTGCACTATGTAACTTTTCTGGTAGAGAGTCCACCACAATGTCTCCATTGATAAGTTATTGTTTTGATTACAATGTTCCACAGCATGTCTTTAAACCAATCAATCTCCATGGAGACAAGCATACAGAAACCACCAGGCCAAGTTACAATATCAGATTTGTGAAGAGGTGACCTTCTCACAGTTAGCATGCATATATTTCAAGCAAAAAGCATCTATATTTAAATAAATAATTATTAGATATGATTAATGTCATATTCTGGAACATTCAGGCATAACAATAACATCTTTCTGGAAATTGGCAGGTGGCAGACTCACTTTTCAGAAAATTTACATAGTGCACCTTTAATATATTTTTGTGAATATTGTGTATTCCTTGAGTAAAGTTGTTGTCCTCAAAAGAAGAATCTGCATTGTAGTGTTACTAGAGCTGAGATTAGTGAGGCAATACACTCACAGCAGGCGGACTCAAGCACTACTTTATCACAAAATGTTATTATAACACTTGGTCAAACTGGCTCCATATCTCTGTGACTGAGCTGTAAAATGACCTTTCTATACACTGGGGTGTGACTCACCAAACACACGCAGCTCTGCATTGGCGTAGATGACCCCATGGTGGTTCTCAGCCACGCACTGGTACATCCCCCCTTCTTCAAACGTCAACTCACTAAACGCCATGTCTCTCCTCCCAAACTGTAGGCACAAGAACATCACCTGGGATTACAGCTCCACCAATTAGAAGTGCTGACATCTACCCAAATGAACGCAACAATTAGCGAGTCTGGGAGATTAAATGTGAAATGTATAATGATGTATTTAGCATAAGTCAAACAGAGCACGAGTCTATTGTCATTATAGCTGCTCTCTTGGGTATTCCCTGTTACTATAGGAAGCTACACAATGGAAACTGGCTCCCACTCAATAACAACAGGTACTATTTCCTGACACAGTACTCACAGTGCCAGCATCCTGTCAGCAGTGTAGCACAACAGTATATAAAGCTGCTGATTGCTGCCTAATTCTGTACCGCAGAAGCAAGAATGTGACAATAGAGATTTATGGATTGGGAAAAATTACCGGTTGTCCATTTTTGAGCCATCGAATGTGGGGTTTGGGTTTGCCGCTGGCTACGCAAGACATGGAGTGTTCACTGCCAAGGCCTTTTTCTGTGCTGTAGATGTGCTCCACCCACTGAGGGACGGCTGAGGCAAAAACAGTGTGATATCAGTGTAAATACATTGTGTTATTTTCCACAGATCATTAAAGATATCCAAAGTAGTAATGAGAATCAGTAACTTAGATATAAGATCAAGCATAAAATTATAACCATCTGTCAAACATTATGAGTATTGTTACTGATAATATTTGACAGCCTGCCTCCCCTCACTATCGTACCTTCGTTGGACTAATATAAACTTATTTTTTCACAGTATGTAAGTTACACTTATTTATAGATTGTTGTTCACAGAGATCAGATCACCAGGTGCTTTACAGAATTAATTTTAAAAAAGCTAAAACATTATCAAATGCAATACAAAAACACCAACATTTAGAAAAAACAAATAAAACACAGATGGCAATTAAAACAGGTCAGTGAGGAAAGGCAAGTCTGTGCAGATGAGTATTTAAATTCATTTCAAAAGACTCAAGTGATCTTGCTGTTCTAAAATCCAGGGGAGTGTGTTCCAAAATTGAGGTACAACAGATTCTGATGCTCGGTCACCTTTGTTTTGAGACTATGACCCAGCACATGCCCATGGAGAAAGTCAGACAGGTAACTTGGGGCCTGCCTATGAAGAGCTTTTGAAATTGATCCTGTACTGAACAGCCTTATTGTAGACAGCATGGTTCATTTACAAAAGGGTGTATGGGCATTATCTTGTTTAGATGCATTATGTCAGTGGTATCAAATCTTTTTGCAGTATTTTCTGAATTATGACTGACCTACTTTTTAGGCATTAACATAATATTCATCCACTGTTGCCATGACAAAGAAATGCTGCTATACCTGTCCATGGGTTTCAGAATGATGCAAAATAAAGACCATTACCAGAGCAGTTAAAATGTAAGTCTAAATATTAGGACTGTAGTCCTTCAGTCATTTTGGTTAATGGTGTCTTTTACAGCAGAAAGGAGAAGTTAATGAGTGTGTTAGCTTAAGATTTGGGGTTTATTTTTTGGTATTTATTTGTTTAAAGCCATCTTAAATTTCACTAGTTTAACCTATCATTATATGAACATATGTGCAGTTTTATTGTTGTGAGTGCACTTGGGTCAGACACACAGAGAAAATATTTTTGACGACTATAGTCCATCAAAATGTTATACCATTTGGATGGTAAAAGGTCCTAAAATGTCACCTTTAAGGAAGCTGAAACCTCAAATTACAAAATGTTTCCTGTTACCTTCGACAGACAGCCTGGCAGAATGGTGGTCCTTCCCTTTGGAGTTGATTGCCTCACACTCGTATCTGCCAGCGTCCTCGATCTGTATGTTATTGAGATGCAAGTGAGCCCCGGCCATGCGCACCTCATGACCTGCCGGCAGGGGTCCATCTAACTTCTTCCAGCGGATTTCAGGGACAGGGCTGTGAAGGACGGTGAGAAACATAAGAAGAGGAGGAGGGAAGAGAGATGAGTTATATGCAAAACAAAACAAAACCTAATTCAAGAAAGACTTAACAAGCATGCAACATTTTGTACACATAATTGGACAGTTGTTTTAAAATTACAGTACAGCTTGTCATAGTGGTATTCAGGAAATTAGTTCTAGCTCAGTTCTTTTAACATGTTTTTTAATCAATACACGCATTTGTTTTTGTACTGGGTTTCAGCCCATTACAAAAATGATATTTATTTTATGTGCAGCATACTTTATTCATAATGAATATTATATATAATATATCATATTATATTTTTGAAAATGGAGCTATGCTATTTCATTATAAAAGGGCCTGTCAAGTTAATTGCAAGGTTGCATTAATAACTTAATGCTAAACTATGACTCATTACAGATGCAAACAAAGAACTAAAGTGTTTCATTCTGCTGTTTATTTATTGTAGCTCACGATTCTTTAATAATATTGTAGATTTAGAATAGTTTTGGGGTTACTGCATCAGTGGCATAAATTAGTTTCAATATTGTTATTATTATTGTCTGTATTTACTTCAGGAATATATCAAACTTCAAAATGTGTTATCATGGCAGGCCTACATAAGAAGCTAATTATTTACTGTGGAGTCGAGTCAAAAGTCAGTCAAACTTACTTCCCCAAAGCAAAGCATTCCAAGGTGATATTTTGTCCCACCATCGCTGTGGTGTCAAGAAATTTCACTTTGAGATCAGCTGGATATTTCCTGATGGGACCTGCAACAAAACCAGTCTATTATTATTTAAACCCACATGTATAACTGATGAAATGACTGCATTATCTGTAAAGGTCAGAAAAGAGAGTGAAAAGCAAGAGATGGGCTACTAACGCTCAGCTATGGGCACCAGGGGAATATAGTTGGAGAAGACGCTCTTTGAAATGGACGGGCTTGAAGCTATACAGGAGTAGTTGCCCATGTCCGACCCGTCCACTTTGGAGATGTAAAGGTTGCCTGTTATCTGGGAGACAAAACGCCTCTTGTCCAGTGGAATGAAGGTGGGGAACTCATTGAGGATCCATCGGAATGACAGCTTGGCTAAAGAGAATATAAGAGAGAGAGAGAGAAAGAGAGAAAACAAATAAAACAAAAGCTGTCCATCAAAAAGCTCAGAGAGATACAGTGCAGGGGGTGATGCAGTCTGAACAATGCAAAACCAAAATAGCACAATTACTGTGAGATATGCGGGCGTTGTTATTCAAGCATCTATTGACCTTTAACATTGTAATTTCTGTCTGTGAGATATTAGTAATGTTTGATTGGCCTATTCGCTTTGGATGATAATGTTATAATACATTTAATTCACTGCGCAAGTTAAAGCTACAATATAGAAGTCAAAAACATGTTGTTTAGATGTTTTTATTGCACTGAAAAACATGAGTCATTAATCTGAGCAGGCTTGCATCTCCACAAACCTGACTCTTATTTGGCTATAAACTTCCAAAGTATGATGAAACCTATCTGTGTTCCGAAGTATGGTGTTAGCTTTCTATTTCCATGGACTCAAGTAGGTGATGTTGCACCCTCAGAAAGTTACATAGTGTACTTTGTAACTGTATTTGGATTTCTGGTTTGTTCAAATAGAACCACACAGAATGAAGTAGGCCTAGACTTTGCAGTAAAGGCTAATGTTAGATTAGACATTAGGGTTACCATATATCACAATCAAATTGAAAAATTGAAAAAAAAATAAATAAAAATACAATACTGCAAACTGCAAAGAACAAAATGTCCTGTTTTGTTTTGTTTAAAACACTGTTCTGCAGTTTAGACCTCTACAAAGCATCTGAAAAGTTGTTTAGCCGTTCATGTTTCAGTCGTCTCTCAATGCTCCTGGCCATCTTTTTAAATGTGAACTTGACCAGACTTCTTCTATTAAAGCATAAATTGCAAATCTAAACGCAAATGATATCTTGTGAAAATGGTTCAACCCTATTACACATCTTGGAAAACATCATTACTCAATTATGAGCAGCGATACTTCTTTCCATTATATTGTCTATAAAACAGCCCATATAAATCCTGCCTAAATGATAAGAATGTGATAGTCAAGTCATTACTCTATACCGCTGAGAACACATGAAGGACAACTCTGAGACAACGGGGGATATGGCTTTAGCTCATTTCATTATTAGTCTAAATGAGATCAGAGAAGCCCCTCTGCAGACTGCCTGTGTGCTAAAGAGGTTAGTGCTCTGAGCTCTGATAACTACTGCCTTTCACAAAAGAGAGGCTTATATCGTCACAGTGAGCACTAAGATCCTTTTTACAAGTGTAGGGATGTCTGGATCATTTGGTTTATCAATAATTATGGTTATTTAGGGAAGAGATAGGAAGTACTCAATTACATATACAGTACTTTCTGAAGAATTTGTATTTTCTGAATAGTTTTCACACACCATACTTTATTCTCTAGTAATATATCTTACAGTGTAACAGTACTCTTAAAGAGTAAAGATTTTGGTTACTCTTCCCACCATGAGTAGGTCTAGAATTGATAAAAGCTTCAGTTACAACATTGTGTTTTTTGCACCGGGCCTTCAGATATAGGATTTGGAATGGGGCTCTATAAGATTATGTCAATGAAAGTAAATTATTGAATTGAATTTGAATTACTATATCGATTTATCATTCAATATATGAAAGGTGGAACAATATATTTTGGGACTCAGCTTTTATCATGTGTACACCTTTCAAGAGTGGGGAGATTTTTGTAATTTTTATGTAATAACATCAGATTTGAGCTTTAGATAGCAGAATAAATCACGATGGCTAATTATTGGTTTATTCTGCAATATATTTGTTGCAGCCTTTTAATGATATGGTATATTCAAAAAGTCATTTACTGGGATTATCCTGCTTTGTGTCAGTGGCATAAAGTAGTTTCAGTATTATCCATTATCACAATAAATAAATAAAATATCAGGCAAATAACAGGCATTCTGACTGTGAGTTGGGTCGCCTCTCCACAGATGAGACCTGTAACTTGGTCTGGTCTTCCACACTGCAATAACATCTCCATTAAAAAAAGCATTTGATGGACCCTCTCCCCGAAAAGTTACACAATACACCTTAGTATTGCATTATTGTTTGGCCACAGTGTCAATAATTGTGATTAATTGTACAACTATGATGCTTCCTTTCATAATACACACAAAGATTTGATATTGTGTCATTCCTTTACTGTAGCTATCACACATTGCTTATATATGGTGCATCCCTATATGAGGGAAGTATGTGTTTTTAACAGTCAGGTCTTTAAAAAAGAGTAAAAAAGACAGAATCAGAACAAAGCTCTTATTGAAAAATCTACTCCCATTTTGCAGTCTGAGGGGGTTGTCTACGATCACGGGCTGTTCGTCAGTGACATGTACCTGGATAATGTGGAGGAGGGGCACACAGCAGCACAGCGCCCTGGCCCTCTTTCACATACACAGACTCCCTCGCCTCTGATGAGAAGAAATCCAGATCTGAAAAACACAAAACAAAATGCTGTCTGTCAAGAGCTACTTGAAAATGCACCACAGTAGAACTTTAAAGACTCAAATGTAGTGATCTTGATAAGAATTGTAAACATTTTTGGTCAACAAAACTAACTCAATTTGCTATATTTCATGGTCATTTAAAAAAAAAAAATGCTTAAAGCCGGGACAATTCAAAACCTAAGAAGAAGAAGAAAAAAATACTTGTACTTTTAAGTAGAGTTCAAAAATGTAGGAGTAGAAAGTACAGATACCTGCTCTTGAATGTCATCATGTGAAAGTAAAAATATCCCCTGTAAAATGTAGTAAGTACTAGCTGAGTAGCTCAAAAATGTACTCAAATCCAGTACTTTTACTTTTGTACTTCATTACTTTCAACTACTTTTTATACTGTACTACCAGCCTCTACACTATACACCTAGATACACTTTGGTTATACTTACACAGTTGAGTTATGTATTTCGGCACGGATAGGGTAATTTTAATTGACTCCTGCTTCTAGAGCTTTTGCGTCACTTCACATCTTAAAATCCCATTAAACTTTTCATGGATTAAAGGTGTAAAGATCAGATACATTTGAACATTTTAATATATTAAACAGGAGAGGCTATATATTATGAGATCATCCCCTGCCCTTTCCTCACCACTTAAGATTTGTCCTGCTTGTCCTTTCCAATATCAGCTCACTTAATATGCACACGACTACATATAACTGTCCCTCTCCTCCATTTTATGACCTACACACAGTGCACATGAGGTCCACTTACATCCAAACTGGACAGAGGCGGTGCGACTGAGCACTGAGCCGTACTTGTTGGATGCCAGACAGGAGTACTGCCCCACATGCCTGTTCTTGGTGGGATAGCTGATGACCAAGTTACCCCCGGCTAAACTGTAGTGGTCGCCCTGTTCATTCAAGTTGATTTCCTCTCCGTCAAACATCCACCTGCAAAGATTATGTCAAATGTCAACTTTATTTCTTGAAAAAATAGCAAAAGAATGTTGAATTCTGCTATTTGTTTTTTTTAGGAGCAATAAGTTTTACATCTAAGTAGCTTGTCCAGTTATGACTGTGTAAAGAAAACAGTATGCTACAGGAGCTAGATGAAGTGTTAAAGGCCCTATATTGTGAGCTTTAAGTCATGTTATAATGTTATTATCTCCTCAAAAACATACTTGTGTTGTGTTTTGTTTCATTGGCACATGTTTGATTAATTCTTTATTATTAGTCTGTCTACATCTTCAAAGCTCAAACTGCTCTGTTCCACTTTGTAATGTCATGAAGTGGTATTTTTCAAGTTAACAGCTACTATTAACCTTTGTTTGGTGGAGACTGGAAATTCCAGGGCTGAAATTATCCAAATGATTCTAGTGAAGATGTATGGTGTTTAAAAAGAGTGGAGCAATTCCTGTATTACCAAATGGCATCACAAGGTCGAGCAGAGTGTTTTGTTTTTGAGAACTCAGCTTAAATATGCAGAGTTTGTGTGTTAAATGTGTGTGAATGAACCAAAATACAACTCCAGGTATGTTTGTGATGAGGAAACAATATAACATACGGTAGATCAGAAAACAGTGGGCTATTTAAGGTCATGAACAACTATGCAAAACAATACTTGAGTGACAGTTCACCCCTTAGGTTAGTTTAATGGATTAAGAAATACTCCTTATAACTAATATTCCTTCCTGTAAAAAAAAAAAAAAGGGAATTACGTTGTAATTAGCAATTCTCTTCAGACAGACATTTAAGCCTGTCCCTTACCAGAGCTGTGACAGAACTGAAAACTTGGATGGATGGTAAAATGTATTCATTAAAAAAAAACAAAAAACAAAAAACAAAAAAAACATACATAACATAACAACATGGTAATAATTAAAAGTTTAAAGATGTATTGTGTAACTTTCTGGTGGAGGGTCTGTCCAATACTTTTCTTCTTGGAGATGTTATCGCTTTGTCTGGAATGTTTCACAGTATGGCATTACACTTTTCTATCTTCATGGAGACTAGCAACGGTATCAGTTTCATTACCGTCATGTAAAAAATCTGCAGCGCATAAGGACCTAATATAATATTAGGCAGCATGTTGACTTTAGGCCGAATGATGGGACAGACAGCAAATGTTGACGGAGCTACGACCCAGCATCAAGTCAGCGATCCCACCACAGTCACTTTGGACACGGGGCACAGCGCGGACTTTCTCCCCTTCGCTCTCTTTCCTCTTCAAACATCATTATGCACGGAGATATCGATCCACATGCAGCGAGTAAGAAGAAATAAAACATGACTGATGCTTCGTGTGTGATGTTGGGCCAAAAAGTTTGCAATAGGTGCAGGTGACAAAATAATTCTTCATTAGTCACCGTATACCCCAGTAAAATTCTGAGAAGGTTTAACGGTATCAAAATTTGAATACCGCCCAACCCTAATAAACATACATTTTGAAATCCAGAATTCAACCTTCTTTTGCTATGGATCCTACCTGTATGACTGAGGGATTAAGCAGACATCTTGAAAAATTACTTAGAACGTTGCTTCATCCACATTTGGACACCTTCAAATTATAATGAATAGATGTTTAAATTAGTAAATGCAAGAATTAGCATAAGGTTAGAGATGGTCAGAGCTAATTTGTGTCCACTCTGACTCTGATGTTTCATTCACTGACAGTAAAGAAGATGCAGGCTGACATAATTAGCATATATTTGCATGTATATTGAAATGGGTTGTCCAAAACATTTAAGTAAGCCAATAAATAAGACAGAGTGACAAGGTGCAGTTGGGCGAATTTGGCCGCTTAGATGAATGTTCGATGATAAACTGGTAAAATATTGGTTAACTTATAACTAAATCGTATATAGTTTAGTTAAAGGGCCTATATTTAGCAAAATTGACTCTTGTGTGCTTAAGGCCATCATATTGCCTCATCACAATCATACCTGGAGTTGTTTCATTCACACATGTTCCTTTATTAATAGTCTTTCTACATCTACAAGCTCAAAATGCTCTGTTCCACCTTGTCTTGTCATGAAGAGGCAGTAAAACAGCTCCTTTTACCTTTAGTTCAGATTATCGACTCCAGGGCTGAAATCATCCAAATGATTCAATGATCTGACATCATAAGGTGGAACCGAGTATTTTCTGTTTGAGAGAAGAACTCAAGATTTGTGTGCTAAAAATGTGTGACTGAAACCAAACACAATTCTAGGTATGTTTTGATGGAGAAACATTAGAACATAGATCAGAAAATAGTATAATCTGGGCCCTTTAATTATGACTGCAAAGATAGCAGAAGAAGCTTTAAAACTCCCCAAGGGCAAACTTGTAAAGTTGTTAAATGTTAACAGAATATACTGTACATATATGAACTTTGTTAAATGGATCTTACTATTAAGGGACTCATAAAATATGGAATACTAAAAACACTTTCAATTTAAGACTGTTTGGTTTGCCATCTGATAAAATGGTCCATCTAATAAGTTTTAATGCCATACTGAGGAACATTTTGGGAAAAGTATTACAATTTCTATGGAGCCAAGTAGGGGCCTGACCACCCCATCAGAAAAGTTGCTTGCATCCAGTGATACTGTGAATATTTTACATTGTATATCACTTTATCACAGTGGACTAGTTATCTTAAAAAATATTGATTTTCTGCTCTTCTTCTCAACCAGTGGGACCAGAAATTCCACTTACTCCATTGGTAGATATAAAAAGACATATTAAACTCTATTGGACTTACAATAAAAAAAAATCTAAAATTGTAGATAAATTCAAATGGACTCAAGGACAATATACCAAATACAAACCACTTTGAACTCCTCATAATATAATTGCAAAAACAGATAAGTGCCATTTGTAAAAGTCATCTGAGGCTCGTAGTTTACTCTTAGTATAGTAATAGTTTCAAAAGTCAAATCTATTTGACTGCAAACACATTATTATTTCATCCCTTCTTGGTAAAATCTAGTATACCTTATTGTCACTGATAATAAAGAAGATGATAAAAAGAAAAAATGTATTAAAACTACTGAACTCCTATAGCTCTCATATATAAAGCCAATGGTAAACAGGGCTCAGAGACAGACTGTGGGTGTGGACAGGGTCAATGAGGGTGAATAGGGACATATGTTACTTGTATGTGGCAGGTGGATCAGCTTTGGCGCGACAGGTCATGGTGATTTTGGCTTCGGGCGCCTCCTCCGGGTAGATGGTGTCCACCGGCTGCTCCTCAAACACTGGTCCATAACCCGCTGTCTCATCTGCTGAAGAACACACAAACAAATGAGGCAGGATATGAAGACAGAATCAAGGTCAGAATCAGAATGAGGTATTAGAGATGAGCTGTTCGCCTGGTGGTTCTGGGGCAGGCCCATCAAATACACTGACAGCTGAGTTCACATGGTACATACTGTACGTCGAGTGGAAGAAGATCATTGATTTAACTGTGGGAAGTCTCAAAGAAAACAAGTTTATAAAAATGAGTCTTCTGAGTAAAAATAATAGAAACATTATGGGTACAAGTTTGTTTTTGTATCATACTGAAATTGAAAAAGCGGACAGCACTATGTAGTAGTAGTATAAGTATTTGTATTTTTAACTTGTGTATTGTAGAAGATGCAGTTGAAGTTCTTTTTTTATCACTGTAAAGCGCTTTAAGTTGCATTTTTTTGTATGAAAAGCGCTCTATAAATAAAGTTTGATTGATTGATACTAAATGTACTATGGTAATAGTTTAGCCATTTTATCATTTTTGATGCTACAAAAATAGGTTTGATAAGTTAGACACAATTTTTAAAAAAAAACCTCTTAGTTAGATAAAATGTTGTTTTCAACACAAAATAATCTAGATGGATTTAAAATTATAGTGTGGTCTTATACCAGATCTGATATCACATATTGTCTAAAAAACTGGACTAAGGGAGTGTGACATTACCCATAGTGCTCAGCTCCACAAATGAACCTTCATTTGTGGAGCTGAGCACTATGGATAATGAGGCTGTTATAGAAACTAATTTGGAGCCCAGTTCCATATTAGGAATAGCAATTTATTAGCTGACAAAATAGCTAAATAAAAACACTATGGATCGTGTAAAGTGGGTTAATACCATAAACTGTATAAAAGAAGTGGACTAAGTGAGCGTGACGTCACCCATAGCGTTTAGCGCCGCTCAAATAAGGCTCGCGATGTTAACGGTTACTGGACCGAATCTGGAGCCAGGCTCTATGTTATGAACAGAGTTTTTTTTGGTGGAGAAAATAGCGAAAAAAAATCAGGATCATGCAGAGCGGGTTCATACGAACATTTTAAGACCAAAACGACGAGGCTTAGTGCAACAGGTACAGAGAGACGAGCGATCAGATCTCAATGTAAGTCAATGGGAAAAAGGGAGAGAAGGAGCCGGAAGAGCCTCCTGGCGCACTTCCTATTTGGCACGCAGCGGCTAACGGGATAGCTTAGTCCACTCATATATACGGTCTATGGTTAA
Organism: Odontamblyopus rebecca; assembly: GCA_030686955.1. Taxonomy (NCBI): domain Eukaryota; kingdom Metazoa; phylum Chordata; class Actinopteri; order Gobiiformes; family Gobiidae; genus Odontamblyopus; species Odontamblyopus rebecca. The sequence goes on from CM060659.1 coordinate 25,003,450, forward strand.
TACGCACATCTTGAGATGAAAATGACCAGGCTTACTCCAGCAGTTACAAAGAGAGTAGTGACAGTTTTTCAATACAAAGTGAATTAGAGCCAGAGTTGATGGAGCCGAAGCGCCCCCATGTTCATTTTCTATTTGGACGCGACGGCTGGTGGGTTAGCTTAGCTATGTCCATTTATTTATATAGTCTGATATGCATAAAAATCATTTTTAAGTTCAGGAAAAGCCAAATTTCGTTATATTAAGCGACCATCTTTTTTACCATTCGATCCTCTCTCCCTTCAACAGGCCTTTGTTCAGACTGGTCTCTGCTCTTCTGTCATGTCAAACCTGGCACACTATCAGACAACAGTAATGTAGAGTGTAGAATCTGGTGGTGATATGTGAGAGTACAACTGTGCTGGGTTGATGGTGTCTTCCAGTACTTTCTATTATTATTTATACTTAATACATGAAATTTTCATAGAAAAATATATTCTACTAATGTGCAAACCTTGAAATGATAATGTAATAAGAGACATGCCTTTTATTTGAATGCTGATAGTGCTATCTAATGTAATTCCTTCATCTATAAATACTAAATATCTATGAGGCGCAGTCCTGACTGTGTAATGAATCCATATTGCAACATCACAGTAATTATTATGGGATGTTTTCTAGAGTGCATTGGTGAGAATCCTTTTGTCAGAGCAGAATACAAATGTTCACTGATGTAGCATAATTTATTGACCTTGCAAATAAATCCCCAGAGAGCGAAAAAATCCATCTCTTACACTATCAATGCACACACACAAATTAGCCTCAATTACTCAATAAAAAATAGAGATGAGGAAAAATCATGAATAAGACATTAAGACAATGCCAGGGTTATGAATAAGCAATGAGCGCCTCCAAATTCTGATTATTTTTTACGAGATAAAAAAGATCAAAATCTGTCTTTTTGTTTTTCTTGAGTCGTTGTTATTCCATGTGCTTGTGATGTCCAGATGTCTGCCCAGCTGACACCTCCACAGAGAGAAACAAGGTGTTTTAGACAGTAATATCCGACCCTATTCAGCACCTATACTCAGGTCTATACTGGTGCTTAGGATTCACTCAAGCTGAAAATGTCATATCGACCAACAGTGCACAACCTTTACAAAAGAGTCAGGAGTAAAAAGCTGGTGTAGGCTAACATAAATGATCACTTGAAATAAAACAGTTCTGTGAGTGAATAATAGGCATAACATTGTAGTACTGACTGATGTGAATGCTCTGTCATGATGCTTTTCATGTTAAAAAGTGAAAAACAAAGCTAGTTCACTCCATGAATGTTATTGCTTTGACTGGAATGTTCCATAATATACATAAAATCTATCTATCACAAGGAAGGCAAGCAGGTTACCGCACTATGCTACATTACAATTCAGATCTGTGGAGAGTCGCCCCTATTCACAGAAGGAATTATGGTATTTTTGAACAGCAGAAACACACTTAATGACTAAAAGCTGAATATGTTGAATATGTTTAATACCATCCAAGTATAATACCATCCTCCATGGAGACAAGTAGGCAGCAGACCCTCCACCAGAAAGTTGCACAATGCATCTTTAAAGTTTGCGGCAGTCTCAACTTATTCCTCTTTCAATTTAATAACCACAGCCATCTTCTTCTACTGAACGTTCACACTTCACTGTGATTGGCTGAATCCATCTGTCACTCACTTAGAGCACAAGGACACTGACCAATAGGAGGCGTGGATGGGAACCTGTGCTCTGATAACAAAACGAATCTTAATATTGTTATAAGGTAAATCTTATTAACTTATTAATAAAAGACCCCAAAGGATTACTTGCTCAATGTTATCATAATATTCATCTAAAAGACACTTTATATTACACTTGAATTGAATATCACTCTTTGTGAGAAGCACCAATAAAGATGGTGGGCGACAGACCCCCCTCTGCAGAGGCAGAGCACAGCTGTCTCACACGCCATGGAAATCCCAAGGACTCACAATTACATCGGCTGAGTGAGAATTAAACAGGAGTGTGAATGGGGTTTGTGGAACAGATGAGAGAGCACCATATTAACAGAGAAACCTGTACAGGGAGCAAAGGAAAAGGACTACACAATATTGTGAATTACTAGAGCTCCTTATATGGAGGTGTTATGGAAAGCGCAAATCTAAAACCAAATACTGACACAAAAAAAAAAGGTGCACTATGTGACTAATCTGATGAAGGGTCCACCATCTGTTATTGCTTCAAATATTCCACAATATTCCTGATATGCCGCAACCTGGCCAAGATACAAGTTAGAAATATGAAGAGGCGATACTACTCACAAATGTATGTTTTTATTTTTTGAGCAATAAAAATATCTGTTAATGAATAAGTGCAAGATAAATAACTTTGTCCCTGTCTCAATACTTACTACATACTACACACATCAGTCAAGTGTGTATTTTCTGAAAGTGCAGAAGAGCAGTGAGGTGGTAAAATGTAGAATCAGCGAGCAGTGTAAAAATTAGCAGTGTTGTTAAAGTGCAGCTAAATTCATCATAGTCAAGTTATAGCACGGCTCAGTTTTCATTTGCTAAAAGGGTCAGGGTTACATTTATGTGAGTAACATATCAAAAATATACAGCACCATCTACGCAAACTGATTTAGAACAGACATACCTTGAAAGTGACAAACTGAATCAAGAGCTGCTGTTCAGTTTTACAGTTAATCTGTAGTCCTATACTTTTGGGGTCACTATTTATCGTTTGTACATTTTATTTGCACTACTGGGAAATATGTGGTTCTTTTTTGGCTAAATGATAAGATTTAAGCCATAAAAGCCATGAATTAGTAACATCTATGCCTCATTACAGATGCAACCTAAGTACTAAAGTGTTTCATTTTGCTATTTATTTATAGCAACTTAAGATTTTTTTGCGATATTGTACATTTAGAATAGTTTCGATTGTTTAAATATGCTTTTAGGTTATTGCGTCATTGGCATAAATTAACAGTAATATTATTGTTTATCTTCTATATTTACTTCATCATGCTCTGAAATTTGCTATCGTGACAGGCCTATAATCTTGCATATACTGTACAGAGCACCAGCGCCTGCCTTTAAGTGTTTAACATGCACATATTAAGTATAAATGTGATAAATGTGTTAGAATCTCCCGTGTTGGTGTGTTACAGCTCAAACCACAGTGAGGAAACAGAGCTGGTGGTGGTGGAATAGTGTCTAGTTAAAGTGGCGTGTGACAGATGGTGCAGAGAAGTGCTAGAGCGGACCACATATAAGACCCACAGCCTGGAGACTCCGAGGCCAGTCTGTCCGATTCACTTCTCTCCCCTCACCATCCATCTCCAGCTCTCTGTATACATTTGACAACGCCTCTTAGATCTTTCATGCTTCAACTGTACACGACATACAGCAGTGAGTAAAGCAGGGGACGGGAGAACAGTTTCCAGGATATGACCTTCTTAGTGGTCAGACTTCATCAAACAGTCAGCAGGGGGAGATGGATTAGATTTAAAATGCCACAATTGCTTTAGAAGTCTGTTATCCTTCCCAGCATCTGCAATACAAACTAGTTAAAGGATATTGATCTGATGAGTCTCTGGTATATATGTTTTAAAGGAAATAACTGGTAATTCAATATACAGTAGGTCGAATGTGCGTGCTAACTGAATACATTTATTTTATATCTATTCAGCATTTTTATTCCCAGAATGACTTTTGAGCTGGTATGACTTTTCAGTTCCATTTATTATAAGTTGACTGTCATATAATATCACAGATGAGTGGTTCTGAAAGTGTAGTCCAGTGACTACTTCTGGTACATGAGGTCCTCTTCTGTATTAGTTCTGCTTTAGAGTAAATTTTCTTTATGTCTTTGTCCTCATATAGTAGGTTTACATTATGGTTTAGTTAAATTTAGACCAGTTTAAACCATATAATTGTATGGTTCTATTATAGCCCTGGTTTAGTTGTGGTGGTATTCAAAGTGCAAATATTTTCTGTAGAGAGTTTAAGGACTTGATTCCTAGGAAAGGGTTATTTTTATGATGATTAAAGCAACATATTTTGAAATTAAGGCACAAATAGTCGCTTGTAAGCTTGATCAAGAGCATAAGGTCACACATTTTAATGCTCTGAAACTACAAAACCATAACATAATTTCTCTAGGCTTACTGTATGTGAAAGTTTGCAGTCTGTATGAATGTAAACAAGAGAGATGCTGTAATAATTATAGACTGCTGTGTCATGGGGTCCCTCTGAGATTTATTGTGTTGCAATGTCATCAAATCCCAAAAGCACTCTTTCCACTGTCCTCTCACATGTGTTGTTTTGCCTCAGCAGTCAGTAGTACATGAAGAACACAGCACATTTGGTGTCCTCTGTGCATCTGTGTGTGACTAATATCGAGCCTAAACCCTGGAGCTATGCAGAGATGTATGTGACCAACCAAAAGCCCCTGGGAAAACCTCCAACTTTGTCCTTTAATTAGAGATTGGAAACAGTATCCAATTATAATTCAGTTATTCTGCTTTAACGTGAGTCCAGACATGATGGAAAATAGATTTTAACAGTGCATGAGTGCCAGCTGTATACTTCTATTTGACAATGCTTTCTCTGTGCGGCTAAATTATATATTGTGTGACTAACAATCAATCAAATCTGTTCTTCTTATGTACAAATGCATTTGACTGTATAGCAAAAGCTGTTTAAAGATGTGCCTAATCTTGTGCGCTAAAACTATTTAGCATTGGCTGAATCAGGCAAAACTCAGTCACTTCACGGTTGTATTGTTTGGAAACACGCTGCATTGCTAAATTAAATCCCTAAAGCTAAACCAGGACCATATGTTAAATATTACACTGCCAGAACTACTATATAACTGACTAAAAAGTGCACTAACTTTTTGGGTAAAGGATCAGCTACTTGTTTGTATCCATGTAGATGTTATAGCTTTGCCTGGAATGTTCCACAGCGTGACATTAAGCTCATCCATCATGCGTTTAACCAGCTACAGTTACTATGTGTAGCATATATGATCAGTGACTATTTTCCTTTCCTGTATTACTACATGAGTTGCAGTATATCTCCTACCTCCTCCTACCCCACTGTAGAAGTTTGGGGGTTATTATTGTTCTTTAAGCTCGTAGGCTTGGGCAGCTCGCCATCGGGTCGGATCATGGAGTGGATAGATGGATGAGTGGATGGATGGAAGATGGAAATGGATGGAAATGGAACCTGACCAGTTCCCTCTTTGTTTTCATACACACAATGATGACACTGTCGTATTTGGACAAGGGCAGAGGCACCTGAATAGTAGCTCCTTACCAGCGTCAGCACACACACACACACACACACACACACACACACTACATGGAGCGCGCCATCTTAAAAGGAAGTAAACTCGCGGAGGTCATGTGGGAATTCCCGCAAGAATGCTAGTACTGCGATATTTCAGCAAAACTGCTTAGAGAAAATGACCCGGATTACATATGTGTTACATGCTTTTATTACTAAAACACCTTAAAAAACTATAAGCAGTCTGGTCACCCCACAGAGCTAACTTCACTTGCATCGCCTACTTGTCTATGACAATGGAAGTTTAATGTCCTGCTGTGGAATATTTAGGCCAAACAATCACAGTTGGTGGACAGAAAAATATAGTATTTTTTCTGGTGTTTTCTGGTTGTTTCCATGAAGATGAAAAATACCTGGCATGTTGCACCTTTAGGATATCTTTGAAGGTAATTTTTAAAAAAAAGTAAAAAACACTTTTGTCCAGATTTTGTCCTTGAAGTTGTTGAAAAGATAATGTGAGGCAGGTGGCGTACATTAAGAGCACAATAATGACCATTATGCTGTGCCTGATCGGTTCATAAATTTTGTCAGTCTCTAAAGACAGATAAAATCAACATTAACTTTTATTACCATCCTCCATCTGTCCAATTTTAGTATCATCATTGTTTAGCTAATCCGAATAGCCAAAACCAGAGAAAAAGAAGATGGCAAATGCTAATAACTCGCACTGAATGACAAAAGTGGCATGAGTGACTCCCCTCTCACTGGTGATGCTGTGAAAATTGCAACATACTGAACGCACAGCTTCTCAAGTTGTTCCCAAGCAACAAATCAGCAAGCATCCTTTTTCCAATTTACCCCTCGCTGATTCCAGTGCGCTTTTTTATACACGCGATGGAGCCAATCTAGGCCAGATAGAGAGCGTGAACTGTACATTTGGGAAGTGAGTCGTTTTTCATATTTTTCACAATAGGCTTTAGTTAAGTTTGGGATCTGGATCAGCATAATTTTGTCATTATAGATAATTTGATACTGTACAAATATTCAATTATAAAACCTGGTCATATCCTAGTCAAACACATCTGTCCTCATTCACTTAGTTAAGCACTGATGTTAGATATGAAGAGGAGGAGATCCAGAAATAGCAACAGAGAATAGAATCGTGACCTCGAGAATCTAATTAATTATTTCTGCCCTTTTGTTAAAATGGGGCCCATCTGTTACTGTCAGTCATTTAACCAGCCCTAGAACAGGAGCTTAATGTAGAGACATGTTCAAGATAAATTGCTAAAATACAATGGAATAAGTAATGACCATGTTCAAGTACAGATTTTCATGATTCTGTAACTTTGATTTAAAGGTGCACTATGTAACTTTTTGGTTAGGGGACCGTCACCTGCTTGTTTCTATGGATATGTCATTGCTCTGCTTCAAATGTTCCACAATATGACTTTAAACAGATCTACCATACATGTATTCAATTACAGGTGGTTTCATTGCTTAAAAACACCTAGGAAAACAGGTACTGTGACTGTGAGTGGGGTCACCTCTCCACAGATCTGATCTCTAACTTGGCTTGGTTTGGTCTCCATGATGACGAAAAGGTTTAATGCGATACTGTGAAACATTCCAGACAAAGCAATAACATCTCAATGGAGAAAAACAATTGACGGACCCGCCACCAGAAAAGTTACCTTTAATTTGGTGGGATAAAACCTGTTGTAAATATAAATGATAGTTTTACACCAATCAAGAAGAAATTTGTGAAGAAAACTTGAAAAATATGTTGAAAATTACAGGAAGTAGAGAGTTAAAGGAAGAGTTCGGAACTGTAATAAAACTAACCTTGCATCACATGAATCATCACATGTCGAGGGACTATTTTCTCATATATCAGTCCGCCGATGCCAAGATTTCTATCAGGAAGTACAACTCGCTGCTGCTGTTCAGACATAAATCCTTCAAATGCAAGGTTGGTTTTACTCAACCCAGACATTCATAATAGTTTTGTCTCTGGTGCACTGTGGAGTGAGTAAGACTGTTTTTAGTGGCAGGTTAACTATGGCCATTGACATGCACTAGCCTAGCACCAGCAACCTCTCCAAATACAAGGATTGGATGGAATTATTCATCTCCAACACTGGCTCACTAGGAAATGAGGCCCTATGTCCAAACTTCTGAACTCTCCCCTTAAACAACATACAATAACATACTAAAACATACTAATGGCATCACACTAAACAGAATTATATTCAAAAGGTGTTTTCTTATATTTGTATTTGTTAGATAATAATGTCTGTGAACAGTAGAGGAGTTTTGTTAGAGAACAGTTATGGAATTCCCTAGTATGATAACACAATTTTTAACCAGGAAGTAAAATTTTAAGCCTAAAAATGCCCAAATTGGGAAAACAAGTGGGAATGTTTTTGATCTTAACTGTGTTTTAATAAAATGAGTAGTGCATCCTGTCATATGCACTACAGAAGTTTGTATAATGCACAGTCAAATGTAAGATTATAAGATTATATGAATAACAATTACATTCATTGTGAGCTGGGGGTTAGGTGTATTCTCTTACCTTCATAGAAATCCTCCCCTTGTGTCGAGGCACCTGCAATTTGAACAAATCATAGCAATGTATTAGATTACGGTTGTGGGGGCATTCAATACACTGTGATTTTTATTAACAACAAAAGTACCTTTAACAAAATGGAGACCAATGAATACCAAGCCAATCTATAGACGACCAATGTTATTTCAATGGTATTTTCATCACAAATGTTTGTAAGTAAACTATGTCACTTTTCTGGAGGAGGGTCTGTCATCTGTTTGTCTCCACACAATGTTAATGCTTTGCCTAGAATGTCCCATAGTCCCATTTTACACTATTTTCTGATCTATGTTCTAATGTTGTGTCCTTATCACAAACATACCTGGAATTGAGTTGTTGTTTCATTCACACATGTTTGACACACAAGCCATGCATATTTAGGCTGAGTTCTTCTCTGAAATGAAAAACACTCTGTTCCACCTTGTGATGTCATGTGGTAATACAGGAATTGCTCCACTGTGTTTTTAAACTCCATACACCTTCACTATAATCATTTAAATAATTTCAGTCTTGGAATTGCCCATCTCTACTGAACAAAAAGTAAAAATTAAAAAATTAAAAAAGCAGCTAACTTGAAAACTACTCCATTGTGACATCACAAGGTGGAACAGGGCATTTTGAGCTTTCACATTTATTTAATTGTAGTCTTTTTATTTCTCCAAAAAAGGTAGGAGGTAGCAAGGTTGCCTCTCCATAGATCTGACCTGTAACTTGGTTTTGGAGCATCAAATAAATAACTTGTTCAACTCAAAGCATTGTTTGTTTCAGTGGAAAAACAAACTATATGGAAGCCACATGAGAGCGGGCTGCAGACAGGAGCTCCATGTGGGATGTAAGATTTTTGGACAGGTCATTTTCAGGTCTGCTCTTTTCTGTCAACTGCACTCTGTTTCCACCACAGCGCACTGCTCCAACACCACACAAAGAAATCTATCCTGCAACCTCAAACCCATTAAAATGTAACTGCCAGTGTGCAACACATCTAAAAAACGCCTGCCTTCTCATCATGATGACTGCCTGTCTACAGCTTCATAATAGATTTAATAGCACACTGTCAGTTCAATCAGCAAGGATGTGGTTTTGCAACATCAAGTTTTGACAGGTGATAGTTGAATCATCATACATTTTTCTTCAAGTTTTTTCTTAAAGGAGACATTAATCAACTATACAGTTTTTAAAAGGTACTACAATCACAAATAACACATACAGGTTTTTCTCATTCTCAGTATATGGACTGACCATCCCTCATGTGTTCAGAACTGCCAGAATTCACTCAGAAGCTGCTCTGATTGGCTTCGTATGCGGGGGTTAAGGCAGTGAGGATTCAGATCAGTCCTTTTAGGTTTCAACACTGAAACTGGCAACTCCAATGAGAGACACATGAAAGGCTCATTCTGCTCTCTGAATCAAGGCTAGAAATAACAAGTGAATGATTGACAATGCAAAAATGTTTGTAAACTTGGTCAACTTTTAAAATATTCACTTAAAACTCATCATCTTGGCCCCCAAGATGCTAAATAATGAACACATGTTCTGTACTGATTCAAATTATCTCTTGATCATCTCTACATATTTGACAATAAAACAAGGCACAGTCATAATAATTTATCCAGCCCAAAGAGTGAAAAAGTACAAGTACTGCAGATGTGTTGTTATGGCGACCCTCACCGTGCATGGAGAAGCAGAAGAGCAGGAGGGGGAGGGGCAGGCCCAGGTGAGTCATAGTGTTGTACTGAGGACCACCAGGGGGTTACAGCCGGACCCTGTGTTCAAGCCACATGAGCAGCACTGAAGGCCGATCCTGAAGAGAAAAGGAGACAGAATTCTTTAAAACCAGAGTTCAAACAAGGCCACATGCACATTAGAATCCCCCGCCTGATGTATTTTTAGTCATCATAAATAACAAGAACGTCACAAATTCATTGCACCGCATTGAACAGAAAAACACAAAATGTTAAACATACAAGGATGGTCATATTAAGGGACAAATACTTATAGTAGTTACATACTTTCAAATAGGCAATCAGTTTTCCCCATGTTTCAGTTTCACCCAACAAATACAAAATGTCAAAAACAGAGCACCTCGGGCCACTTGCATATAATCAGATAGGTAAATTAAGGTAACTTTATTTAAATAGCACTTTTCACAGACACAGGTCCCCAAAGATGCTTTACAGAGCATGATTAACAGAGCATTTTTCATTCATATGCAGATACATAAAGAAGAATGCGATGGTGGAGGGTAGACCACTTGCTGGCCTCTGTAGAAATGTTATTGCTTTGAACCAATTGTTCCTCTTTTTTATTGCTCAAAAATACCTTGAAAAACTTGAATTCTTATTGTGAGCAGCTCGCCTCTCCACCGATCTGACCATAACTTGATCTGGTTGTCTCTGTGGCTATAGATCAGTACAGAAGCATAATGGAGCCTTATAAGCAATAACATCTCCATGGAGACAAGCACATGGTGTAGCCCCCACCAGTGACACACTGCGTGACTTGTGATAGAGGTGCTTGAACTATAATTATCTAATTCAGGACTGAGACATTTGAATTGTGAGAAAGTATTAGCTGGTTGGTTAGTCTTCTGTTTGTTTTAGGGCTGAAACGATTCATCAAGTTAATCAATTAGAAAAATGCATCTATTTTTTTTTTTTTTTGCCTCGATGCTTCATTTTATTTTCATACGCTCAGCAATGGCCGGAACCTTCTGTGGTAGAGGTAAAGTTTCCGCACGACCACTACACTTCACTGTACACAAAACAGCACGGCGCCCATGGATGTATAATAAAAGTGCACCCCTCATCTCCTCCCATACACTGCGCACACTGTGCGTGGATCGTGTCTTGTCATGTACACTGCGTCGACCGCGCTTCCTCCTGTGCGCCTCTAAACCAGAACTAACACCAGGACTAAAACCAGGTCTAAACCAGGTCTAAACCAGGTTTAAACCAGGACTAATCCAGGTCTAAAACCAAACAAGAATTTGCAGGAGTTGGTTGCTACATTCATGTAGTTTTAAAAATCATGACAATATCAAGTAATCCAAAGTATTCAGATTACATTACTCACTTTAAGTAATTTAATGGATTACGTTACAAACTACATTTTGAGGTCTGTAATCTGTAATCTGGTAAATCAACCTTAAGTCAAGGTAAGTCAACCTTAGCCCAGCGATAATTACGTTTTTCATGTCCAAAACACGTGTATCTATCAATGCACGTGGTGTGTACTTAACATGTGCAAAGTAGACGCGACAAACAATTACTTGATTATTCGAACAAAATAATTGACAGAATAATCGATTACTGTAATAATCGATAGCTGCAGCCCTAGTTTGTTTCCTCCATGTTGCCTCACTATTTTTACTGGTGAGATGATGCACAGAGCACAGATTTGGTTTTGTCACCTCCCACTCACAAACTCCAGCAAGCAGCATGTCTCCTTCTAATAGCCTGATCATACACAGCACTGTCCATGATAACGATTTGAATAAACGCTGTAAAATATCAGACAGGATCATGCACAGGCCCATGTCTGAGTGCTCACTGATACTGATCAGACAAATAGATTTATTGTAAAACTCAGGAAAACAGATGTAAAATCAAAACACAAATCTATAAGAACCAACTATGCCTAAAAACACACTTAAAGTGCCCTGCAGGTGATGTCATCAACAATCCCTGGGGAGGTGAAGCTACAGAAAGCACTGCTCTGTTAGAAGCTGTTTCTGAAGTTTGGCTTAATCTGATCTTTTTTTAAAAACACAATCTGACCAGAAAGAGCTGGAACTACAACAGGTGAGATGAAGTGTAATGCTAAACAAGTCTCTCACACATGTACAATTACTGTTCAAGCTAGCTAGCAGTTTTTCAGTTATCCTGTCACTTTTTTTGTTGAAAACACCTAAACAGGACCACGGACGCTCATATTCATATCACAGGCTTTACATCCATCCGTTTGTATTTTTTTAGATTGTATTAAAACATTTTGGCAGTTTTAACTGATGTGTGCATTGTGTCACCATGGTAACTGCTGAACATTCTACCATTAAGATACATGTAGAACACTCCCAGTGTATTGCCACTGGATGGATCACAATGCACTCAAATCCCCATAGTCTCAAACTGAGCTGGAGGGCAGGTTAGAGTCCTATGGTGGAAGTGTCAGCTTTGCAGATGTTTTTGGACGTGGTTTATGGTCAATATCTCTGAAATTACTGGACCTATTCACGTGAAACAAAAACTGTCACACACTTCAATATCTTCTCTGTCAGTAAAAAAGCCATAGGTATGTCTCATGGAGTTATACAGACCTAATATCCCCCATCGAAAACTATTATAACATGACATTTAAGAATGTGACAGCTTCCTATTGTATTGTCTCGCTGTTTTATTGGATTAATATGTCTGGATCTGTCTCTTGATCATTATCTCTCTAAGATGTTGGTGATGACATTAAATCTGATGAGTTGCATCAGAAACAGGATCCTTTTAGAGTAGCTTTCTGGCCACACAAATATATCCAATTATCTCTCACCAAAATAGCCACAGGGGGAAAAAATCTAGTCAGATTTTTATTTCTGATGTATAGAGTCATGCATCATTCATTTAATCAAGTCTGGTTCAGAGAAAGAAAGAAATTTAATGTACAAAACAACAGTGCTGAGAGAAGATCCTACTAAACTACTATTTTTTACCAGATCCACACTAAATTCATGTATTTGAATATAGATTTCCATTGTAAATGTATAAAAATTACTTATTTATTTTGCCACTACTAACAAAGACCAAACAATTTTCTCCCATAACATATTCTCCAGATATTAATGGTCCAAATTAGTGTTGTCATGATGCACATTTCAAACTAGACCTCAATACCCAGGAAGAGAACAGCACAGTGATGCCACATTAACAGTCAAGAATATTATTTTTGTCATTTCTCAACGCAAAAACATGTTTCTTTTCCATTACATTAGGTACAACTTTGTCCCATTTCATACAATTTCTACAGTATCAATACTTGCTTAAATTATCTAGTTTTCTGTGATCCATGTAGGATTTGGCAGCATCCCAAAGTCATTTTGGTATGACTGAAAAAACCTGTGGCTTCCTAGTGTGATGTGCAGCTATCAATAGGACATGCCAACAACTTCATCACACTTTGTTGTTTACAGCAATGTCAGCTCCCAGCTCAGTTTTCTAACATGAAAATCAGCACACTTGTTTCTTTTATGAAGTCATTTTAAATCAGTATTGTGATTTAAAATGTCCAAACGATAACATAATGATCCACGGCTGTCATAGATGACATATAGCAGACACAAGCATAACATGTCTTCTTTAAGTATCTATTAGTATCTGGGTATCAATATTTCTGGACAACTCTAGTCCGCATAGAGAAGCTGTGGAGTTCTTGCAGATTGTTATAAATAACCGCAGTCCTATGGAGAGCTGCATGGTGCCACAGCCTAACTCACTCTCTCTTCTCCAAATGATTACGTCCAGTCCCACAGTATCCCCATGTTGACTGTTGGCTGGATTACTGGTCCTAATCTGCAGCTAAAGACCGCTTCTACTGCAGATTGTAACTATATCTTTGTAAACCGGCGTCTCCAATCTGCCATGTTCAGCTGAATGATAGGATTCTACTTTTCTGCCATCCTCATATGTCATGGTGTGATACAGGTAATAAAGGAGACAGCTCCGTACACCACCCATGGAGATGACAGAGGGTGTGTTGAATTTTAAATATGTCATGGTAGAAACAGACTAGTCTGCAAATGTGCCTGAATAGTGGGGTAAAACTTTGAAAAGCAAATAAAAACTGAATGCAACAATAAAAATATCCACAAAGAAAAATGCCTGATGTTGTAACATGCCAACGCAGGTTATGAGTGACTAAGTTGGTCAGCGGTTCAATTCTTTAATGTCAAGTGAAGTCATGTATGTTGTTGTCTAATTGAATGTTTAATGCTTGCAGTAGCTGTAGGACAACCGATTAAATTTATCTTGTTCTGTCCTAATTCAAATAAATACATAAATAAACAAAAATACTAATTATCCCAAAATATGAATTGGTAATGAACTTTTTCAACACTGCTATTCTGCATTGTCAGCTCCATACAATAAATCACAAAAGATTCTGCACTGGGTAAACACATGAATCAACATAACAGGCAGTAATATCATAGAAAATGGCATATACTGCACTCATAGTATCATATGATTTATGGTCTGTATAATAATATATTAACTGTGAAAGCTTGTGTTTTCAGTTAAAGAGCAACGGGCACTAAATTGACCTAATGCAAATCGATTTAAACTGCATCTCATGGCTCATTTGGCTTCAAAGTTGAACACTAACTGCTATAATGTATTATTGAGATAGGACTGGGCAATATGGGAAATAATCAATCATGAGTTTTCTTCTTATAATGGTTCATCCTGATTTTCAATTTGATTCTAATGTATTCAAACATTAAAATTGCATCGATTATTAATTTTCTGAACATAAACAATACAGACTTTTTGTGATGCTTTTACAGGCTTTTACTGACAGAAGGTTGGCTGTGTAGACTTTTCAATAAAAAACACTAAAATCTGATCATTGATGATTAGAGAGGACTTAATCTCAGTCTCAATTAAAATGTGTTTAATTGCGCAGACCTTGTGTCAGATTATAAACTAATATATACTTACGTGACATAACCTCTATTTTACTATATGTTTATATCTGTTGTTAAGTCATTCATGTATTGAGACCTTGACTGTAAAAGTCACTTGGCACCAGTAAAAACGGATATCTGATTTATAGTTTCTATCACAACCTCCGTCACACAAAAACTAGAAGGATTTCATTCACTTATCTAGCCAGAGTTGTCCCCTGGAGGTTAAAAGGGTCATAATAAAAAGCCAAAATGACAGAAATGACCACATAAATCCCAGAATCAGCTCCTCCTCCCCCCGCGGCGTCATAAAAAATGTGGATTTCTTGCAATGAGGTAGAGAATTCAGATGGGAGTGAGATTGAAATTCAGTAAAGCAAAGGTAAAAAGAGGGGGGAGCAGAATTTGTGAACGTGAGTGGTAATAGCGTTGACGTCTTCTGTGCCTGTGATTTATGGGGCAGACAAAATGGCCTTCTCTGAGCCCTGTCACATCTCAGCCCATGTGATTTACCGTGATGACTGGAGCACTCTGGTCACGCGTGCGCCGCCCTCCACACACAGGAAAAGCATTAATACTGATCAGGGGAACATAGTGCCTTCAGCTCAATGGGAGCTTGAATGGTCTTTATGGTACAGCAAGCCCGTAACTGTTCTTAATGGGTGTAAATGGAGGGACGTTTTTTTCCACTATATCCTGTTGCACTATTGGGATTCTTGTGTGTATGTGTAAGTTGCAAAATGAATAAAATCGCCTGGAAAATTAGATGTTGTGAATATCTGAATGTATATGTTTTTGACTCAGTTGATTCAAATTCGACGACCAAGATGAAAGAACTAGAAACAGGTTGAACTAGCATCTCCTAGATCCAATTCTTCACTTTTTCACTTTTTTAAAATAAAATCTGACACAAAAACTTTTAAATAAGGGATTTTTTTTAGGATTTATCTCAGCCACCGTTACAATACAGTATGGACCAGACAGCTGGAAGCTAAAGTAGCCAGTTGTGAAATCATGGCACCTCTACAAGCATATATATAAAATGGCAGGATGATACAGTGCTATACAAAAGTCCTGCACCACTGCCAACAAAACAGCTGCTAGAAGAATGAAGTGTTCTAGTTCACTGTCAATGGCATCTAAAAATTATAATAAAACTGTTCCTTCTATATGGGAAACCTCACATAGGCACAGAAACTAGGGGTATCCGATCAAATCCTACATCGACCTGCTAAAAATGTATGTTGGTGTCTTATCCAGAAAGAGCTCACAGTGTGTAAAGAGAACAGAGGCGACTAGAGAGAAAGGCATCGGGCTTGCCTACGGGCATCCTAAATCAGTCCAGCACTTTTGTTGGACCACAGCTGCAGTTTTGGAGATGCTCTGACCAGAACCATTTTACTCAAGTCTTATGTTTTCCCTCTCCCATCTTTTTAATACAAGAAGTGTCTAGCCAACCCTTAAAGGAGAACTGTGTAACTTTTCTGGAGAGGATCTGCATGATGTTTGTCTACATAGATGTTAAAGGGATAGTTGTTGTTTTTTTTTGTTTTTTTTACATGAATCTGGTCGGCAACGCACAGTAACATGAACGGAGAGAAAATAGCGCCAAACGATTATGAGGTCTGATTTTTCGTGGACAGCAGTTTTGTGATGCAAATGTATCACTCTTTTGAACACATATTGTTTTGAGAAGAAAAACGCTTTATTTTCATGACCACAGCCAACTTGCCGGACTACTTTCGTTAGCACCAAAACCAGGCAGGAACTCACTGGATGCTGTCGGGAGGTAAGTCAGTGTTGATGCACGAAACTACTGACGGGGATGCCATACAGATTCATGTCAAAAAACCCAAACTATCCCTTTAAATATGTTATTTATTGCTCAAAAACAATTTAAAAACATCCATTCTTACTGTGAGTTGGGTCGCCTCTTCACAAATCTAACCTGTAATCTACCTTGCGAGTCTCTGTGGATATTCTTACGTTTATGGCCTTACTGTGGAATAGAGGTAAGATCGGGCCTAAAAAATCCAGCCCGACCCGACCCAACCCGCGAGTATTAAAACCCGACCCGAGCCCGACCAATTAACTTGATTTGCAGGCCCGAGCCCGAAGCAAACCCGAAATTTCATGCGGACCTGCGGAGGGGAAGATTATTAAGAGGGCGTCGTTCACGTGCGCAGAGCATGCGCTGGCTCTGTGGCTCCTGTTACAGGAGCCACTCTGGCTCTGGCTCATGCTCTGCGCACGAATTTAACTGTTTATTTATTTTTAAAAAGTCAGCGAGAGAGAAGCCCGGCCCGACCCGACCCGAAGCAATGATTGACATTTTAGGCCCGACCCGACTTTCGGGTCGGCTCGGGCTTAAGATCTTACCTCTACTGTGGAACATTCTAGGCACATCTCCAGGGAGACAGGCATGAAAAGCAGAAAAGTTACACAGTGCACCTTTACCTACATACGTTTTGGCTCTGAGCCTTATGGCCTTTATTTGCTATAGACACTTTGTTACCCCTCTCTCAGAGAATTGTACCTCTTTGTTTGGAAGTGGCCAGGCTCTCCGAAGACAGGAAAACCATTAATACTGATTAGAAGAACAGGGTGCCTTTCAGTGAATAGCAGCTCTCATGGCTTTTACGGTGCAACAATCGTGTAACAGTTCCTAATGGGAGAAGATGGGCTGGGCCTGTTCACTGTGTCCTGCTGCACTCTTATGGGCTCCTTGTTGTCTGGGCTTAATCTCCTAAATGCATCTATTAGGATCATTAATGATTGATGATGCATGTAACTGCTGTGGTAATAAAGAAAGGGACAGTCTTGGACATGGAGCTTTGTGTAAGATAAAATGGCAGAATGGAGGACCCCAGGTGTGTGTGCTGGCACCAAATATATTGTTATTACAGAATAAAATAAAAGGTGTTTGCATCTAGTTTCATTGTAGTTCTCTATGAGGCCCCCCGCAGCACACAAACTGCTCCTTTCAAAAGGGTTGCTAGGATACAGGCCAGCGAAGGGATAAAATCTGTAGTGTTTTCTGCAGCTGTATAGTCCAAAATCATTGTGCCTGTGTTTCGAATGAGTGCACAATTTTCCACTGTTTTAAATTGTGTCATGGTAAAATACTGTGGTAAAATTCTGCTTTGTTTAGTACTAGTGCAGTGTGAGTCAAGACATCTGCTTATCTGTTCTGTATTTTATTAGAAAACACTCACAAAAATCAGGTTTACAAATGTTACAAATGTTAAATGCATAATGTTACTCTATGAATACTGTAACATTCATGGTAAAAGTACTTTTTTGGGTGTTCATTGTTGTGTAGTGCAATAAAAATAGCTGCAAACACTTCGTAGTAGTATTTTTGGTAGCACTTGGCAGTAGTAGCAATTACCTCAGCAATTCTGTATATGCTATAAGTGTACACAAATATCACATTTCCACAAGCATGCTATGTCTTTATTTCTATTTCAATAGCTGGCTACTTTTATTACTTACAGTTACGATATGCATGTTAACTATATAGTTTTCTCTGTTTCAACTAAAACAGCAGGGACATTTGTCTTGTGAATGCTGGGGTCTTTATTGCTCTGTGTCACACCTCTAAGTCTGCACCAGCTGACACCGCGAGCCACACAGAGAATCAATACTGTCTGCCTCATCTTAAATTATCAACGCACCAGGTCTACCACAAGCTGCAAATGAAGACAAGTCTGCTAATATCACCCTGACCATCTGATTACAGCAAAGGACAAAACATCTGCATGTATTACACTGCAGGGAACATGCTCGAGTCAGCCTGAGGATCACCTGATCGTGTTCCAGTCGGTTAGTTTTGCAGTAGTTTACAATGCCAGACAATGTACCAACACAATACCTTACCAGCCACAACACCAGCCCTGTCATGATAATTACTCTATAGACTCATCATTCAGAAGGTGAAAGCTGGAACAATATTTTTGGGGTCAATATTTACAGTGTGTTTTCTTTGCACTTTTGTTATTTTTTGGCGATATGATAAGATTTAAGCTGTAAACAGTTGAATTAAGAACTTCTATGACTAATTACAAATGCATTCTGATGTTTATTTACTGCAGCTCAAGATTTTTGATATTTCTATTGATTTAGAAAAGGTTTTGTGGTTTAAATCTGCTCTTGAATTATTGTGTTAGTGGCATAAGTTAGTTTTAATATTATCATTTATCGTCTATATTTACTTTACAGCAATATATATCAAACTTTAAATTCTGTACTCATGACAGGTCTATACATTACAGTTGCAAATGAATAGTATGATGTAGATGGTTGGGCCGTAACAGTAGGTTAAAGGTATTCATAATGCCCAGAGGAAAATGTGTACTCTGCATTTGACCCATTTTTCGATGCCGCTGGGGCAATGGTCAGGAGCAGTAGATGTGGCAGCCATGATGCCACACCCAGGGGACAAATCTCCAAATCTTGAACCAGCTTTGCTCAGGACTATCATCACTGGAGGGTTTTGCTTATTATATTGTCTAAAAAATAGGGCAGAGCTTTTTGGTCTTTGTTGGGAAAAATAGTGATAGAAATTAATTAAAGGGCCCATATTACTCTTTTAATATTACTATTACTATTTTCTGATCTCTGTTCTAAAGTTATTTGCTCATCATACCTGGAGTTGTATTTCAGTCACACATGTTTAACACACAAACCCTGCATTTTTCTTGAGTTCTCTCATATGGAAAATGCTCTGTTCCACCTTGTGATGTCATGTAGCTATACAGGAAGTGCTCCACTGTGTTTTAAACTCCATACACCTTTACTAGAATCATTTGAATCATTCCCAGTCTCTACTAACTTGACAAATACATTGTCATGACATCACAAGGTGCAACAGAGCATTTTGAGCCTTGGAGGTGTAGACATACTAATAATAAAAGATTATTCAAACATGTGTGAATGAAACAAAACACAACTCCAGGTATGTTCATGAGGAGGTAACAACATTCTAATTTGGCTAAAAGCTCACAAGAGTCAATTTTGCATAATTTAGGACCTTTAATAGTGAATACCAGTATAAGTACAGTAAATGTTTTCCACTTTCTAACAAAGACCCCACTGACCCGGATCTCCCACTAGCCCTTATCCTCTATCAGCTGACTGGGGCAACTGTTGGCTTTCATGTCACATTACGGGTCAGACTGAGGAGCTTAGTCACTGGTGGTTCTGGTGTTCAGAGAGTGGTCGGCTCCAGCTCTTTTCCTGGCAGACGTCCAAATCACACTCATCAAGATCTGCCACATCAAGCTCCCCCAGGCCTCTAGGGCAGACAGGAAGCACAGATACAGACAAGATGATGTCTCCTCCAGGTTCATAGACAGGCCGCACAGGCTGATTTACAGTGTCATGTGAGACAAGCCGTGGATAATACATGTTTGAAGTCACATGCACTGAAATCGCCATGGAACAAGCGTGATAGTGATAAAAGGTAAACTTAGAATGCTTCACAATTGTTCTGGTTTGGTCCTGGTTAGAACCCAGTTTATTTCCAATGTTGATTTGGTTTGGTCATGTTGGAATTGCCAATCTCTACTGGACTAAAGACAAAGGGAGCTGTTGAATGGGTTTATCTCTTCACAGATCTGACCTATAACTTGGCCTAATTGAAAAGTGCAATAACATCTCCATGGAGGCAAGCAAGTGGCACCTTTAAAAATAATAATTATAATTCACCCTACAGATTCACTTGGTAGCACAGCTGTCTTAGTGATACATTTTCAAGATGGCTCTCAATATATCTTTTTAATTGTCATTTTATATTGGTATTAACATTGATTTTTCTTTGTGCCATGCATAAAAGATGTGAGTTATTGATTATCATTCCTCATTGAGCTCATCTTTAGATGTGGCTTTGGCCCAGGATGTGCAGACATCAGTGGACAAACACAGGTCCATGTCTCCCTGAAGACAACACAACAATCAAATTAAACAGGAAACGGAGACTTGAACAGTCAGATCTTATTGTGCAACAGATAAAGCAATAAAAGAAACCATTCAGGTCTAGACTGCTAGTGTTTCAAAACTATAATGCATTTTATTATTATAAATCAAACTATTTGGAAAGAGGGAGGTTAAATAACTTTTTGGAGAGGTCTACAACCAAGCAGCCTTCAGATTTCATACATTGAATGATTAAAAGTGTGAATTGTTTAAGCTCAAGAAATTGATATTGAAAGCTTTTTAATAAAATTGAAAATCTGAGAAAAAGTATGAATATTTTGCACATATCTCACTATTAGAATGTATC
Organism: Odontamblyopus rebecca; assembly: GCA_030686955.1. NCBI lineage: Eukaryota > Metazoa > Chordata > Actinopteri > Gobiiformes > Gobiidae > Odontamblyopus > Odontamblyopus rebecca. Next base: position 25,024,310 of record CM060659.1, read on the forward strand.
CACCAAAAATGACCAATACAGACTCCATAGCAATATTGTGGCAATGTTGTGGAGATGTTGTGGAGATGTTGTGGCAATATTGTGGCAATATTGTGGCAATGTTGTGGAGATGTTGTGGAGATGTTGCAGTAATGTTGTGGCGATGTTGCAGTGATATTGTGGCAATGTCGTGCTTTGGCTACTTTTGTTCTGTAAGAATAATATGACATGATGTAATTCAGCTGCAGTGGTCATGTTTCATTCACTGTGTCACAGCCTCTCTCTCTCTCTCTGTGTATGTGTCTCTCTCTCTGTCTCTCTCTCTTGCAGATTTGTGCCTTTAGCCCCATAGAAGCATCCATGCTAATGTAAGCTATTTATCGCTAACCCACATGCAGTCAACACAATAAACCCCCAGCTCCACTGAGACCACCACCTCAGCTGACCCCAATGTCAATGACACTATTCATTTACTCCAAACATAATTAGACACTGTTAGAATATTTTTTTCATTATAAAGGCAATTTTTTAGTTATAAAGGCAATTTCCTAACCACAACCACAACATATATTTTCACAGTATTTGCAACTATTGTCTGGACTCTATATGACATGTAAAAACACAAAATAGAAAAAGATAATAAACTACTTCTTATGATCTAAACATACGCTTTATTTGTCATATAATATCTATAAGCTTTCAGCAAGTATAGAAAATAATCATTAGTCTCCAATGATTCTCTGACTGATATATGCCATGGAAAAGGAATACAAATAAAAAATATTTACTGAAATATGTTCGATAAATATAATGACCTTAGTAATTGACTCTCTCCATATGTGTCCAATAAAGATAGCAGCTAATAGTGTCACATGACAGCCAGACGAGCTGCAGCTAATGCACATGATGGGGCCCTTTCACTAACGCACACTGTAAATAACTATTATTACTGTGTGACAGGCTGACACTCGAGGAGGGGCGAGGAGAGGAGACACAAGAGAGGACAGGAGAGAGGACAGCAGAGAGGACAGGAGACATGTGCAAGGTATGGTAGACCAGTTTACAGAAGTACAACAAAACTACTCTTGTGAAACCCTTTGCCATCATCCCAACTTGGATTAAAGAAAATAAAATGATCAGAAATAGTTATAAACAGCTAACATATTGCTGTTACAAAGCTACAAAAACAAAAATAAAGAAAGAAAGATGCCAACACCACATACTCCTGTTATCTCTGCTGTCTGCCGATAATAACATTTTGAAATCCAAAGCAAGGGCAACATACTTATGTTAAGTTAAAGTAAGGCTCACAAATTCACTTTTTACCTTTGTGCAAAATCTATTTAGCTGGGATAATGTATGCATGGTTTTATAAACATACAGACTGCCATATTTTTTCCCTGTTTTGACTCATCAGCCTGTTCAAAAAGTCAATTCTGATTCACTGAGGACAAACTGGGAATGACACATACATGGGCACACATGGGTGCATGGAGAAACTTAGAAAAAACATTGGCTCAAAATACAATATCTGACCAATACCAACATCTGTGAACCCGCTCCAATGTCTGATTCCTGCCTACCTTGCTTACAGAACATCATTTATCTCCCTGGTAACACAACAGGGACTCACTCCTCTTTGTCGCCCTGTCTTCTGCCAAGTGCCCTAAATATTCCAGCACCTTTGTCTGCCATGCTTCTGGTTGGAAGCCCTCTCCCGAAGGTGCAAAGAGGAGGGAGAGGGGAGATGATGGGCTAATTCCCTCCAGTGGTACAAGGACCCATGCAAATGAGAGACACCCCCTGTGGTGAAGAGGAGCCCCGCACGGAGGCTGGGTTTAATCTTTTAAGCTTTCCCATCCCACTTGCATGCAAAATCAAGACAGAAACCAAAATACATGCACACACTACTATTTTAGAGGATTCCCCCTTTCTGTCTATCCTGACTGACCTTAGTGATTAAAAGACTGGATGACAACCAGACAAATCAGCAGCTCTGTAGTCAGTGTTGAGAAGAATACTGAATATCTGCATTAAAATGTGTGTATCAGAGAAATTAAAACTGATATCACAGCATCAATAAAACTCTGGGGGTAGGGTAGAGGGAATGCATTATACAAAGACACAGCAAGCATGGAGTTCAGAGTTAGTTTACAACATGTAACAAGTGCTCTTTTAATGAATATTTAAAAGTCCCACATTACTCTATTCTTTGATCTCTGTTCTAATGTTATTTCCTCATTAAAAACATACCTGGAGTTGTGCTTCATTCACACATTTAACACGCAAACCCTCCATATTTTAGACTGAGCTCTTCTCTCAAATGGAAAATACTCTGTTCCACCTTGTGATGTCATGTGGTAATACAGGAAATGTCCTAACATGGATTAAAGATTCAGTTCGTATAATAAAGGTGCTTTAATGCAAGTTTTTGTTCTTTTTGGTATATAGAGACTAGGGTAATGTTTCATCAGATATGATTATGATCACATGCTTCTCCTGCTGCTCTAACTAAAATCACTAAATAGTCAGACAGTTCCTGAATAAATAGTGAATAATTCAGCTGCTGTGTCCTCTCAGTTTGGTGCAGTGGTGGCATCAAATTTAGGGAGTGTCGACAACCCCCCATGGTTACACACATTTACACGTCTATTATGAGAACATGAAAAGACAGAGTTTGTGTTTGCTAACAAATCTAACTACACAAATATTCTTCTACAGGTACAACACAAAAGTAATTAAAAATGTTAGTTGTATTCTGTCTATTTGCTTTAGAATGGACAACAAAATGTCAATAATAGAAATCATCATAGAGATATGGATATGCAGGGTAGCAGAGTGGTTAGCACTCCTGTCTCAAATATTCGCTCTACAGTCTGTCTGATTAGTCTTAAAGGTGCACTATGTAACTTTTCGGTTGGAGGTCCATCACGTTCTTGTTTCTCTGCATCGAATATTTCACAATATGTGAAACATTCTACTCAGGAAATAACGATGGCGTAGTCAGAAGGATATTTTTTGATGTTTTAAGGAATAATTATGTTCCCAAAAGGAAAAGTTTGAAGAGTGCTTCCATGTAAAAGTCCAGGTCCAGACTGACTGAGGGAGGGTGTGTGGCCCTCTTTTATACCCCAAGGCTCCTCCCCCAAACCAATTAACACTTTAATATGGGTTTCTATCTCTAAACCCAAGTTAATTATTCCAACATAAATATAGAAAAATATAGAAAAAACATATTAAACAACATGGCCATGTCCCTGCACCTGTAAAAGAACTGGGAAAAATAAGATTAATATTTTATTGCCAGGAAAGATATGTTGTAGTGACGTCACAGTAATGTCTGTTTGACAGTGGGGCTTGCGAGCGGGAGCTGGATACTGGTTGAAGTTGGTTGGAGGACGAAGTTATGGATATGGATGATTCAACAACGGACTTGTGTGCACCCAAGAATACTGCGGTGGTGATGGACAGTAACTATAGCGGGAAATGGAGTGGGAACCGGCGCAGAATGAATGAATCCAGGTAAGTAGTGAGCGTGGGCTTTTAAGGCATGCCTAGGCTAGCGCGGGCTTCAACGGGGCTACACCGTCACACCATCCGCCTCCTCCCCAAGGCTGACAAAGCCTTGGTAACCTGAAGACATAATCTGCAACCAAGTTGGACTTTCCAGACATGTGTCGAATCACAAACATGAATGGCTGCAATAAAAGGTAACAGCGGGTCAATCGACTGTTGTGATCCTTCATCAAGTTGATCCATGTGAGGGCTCGATCGCCTGTCTTCAGAGCAAACTCTTTCCCGAGCAGGTAGTATTTGAGCTATCCAGCGCCCACTTAATGGCCAGACCTTCTTTCTCGACGACCGAGTATCTGGACTCTCTAGGCAGAAGCTTGTGGCTTAGGTTCAAGATGGGCTGCTCGGCTCTGGACTCCCCCTGGGCAAGGACTACTCCCAAACCCACCTCAGATGCATCGACCTGAACAAGGAAGAGGCGGCGTAGCGCAGGAGGTAAACAGAGAAGAGTTTTTAGTGTATTGAAGGACTTTTCACATTCTTCAGTCCAGGTCACTGGGTTTTTCTGTTGTTTTGTCGTTAAAGCTGTGAGTGGGGCTGCAATGATGTCAAATTGAGAGACAAACCTCCGATACCATCCCGCCAGGCCCAGGAATGATGGCACATCCTTCTTGGTTTGCGGACGAGGGCACTTTTGGATAGCTTCAACTTTATCCAATTGCAGTCGCACCTCAGTTGGTAGCCCAGTATCTGGGCTACCAACTGAGGGGCGCACTCTCACTTGATGGGCGCACTCACACTTGGCCACATTCAGTGTAAGCCCTGCCGCTTGAATCTTCTCCAGGACTGCTTTCAGGTGCTGGACGTGCTGCTCCCAGGTCTCACTAAAGATCACCACATTGTCCAGGTAGGCAGCACTGAACTCCTCACAGCCTAGAAGCACCCTGTCCATGAGACTCTGGAAGGTTGCTGGGGCGCCGTGCAAGCCGAAAGGCAGAACGGTAAACTGCTGGTGTTCTGAAGGCTGTATAGGGTTGGCTGGAAGCCTCCAGTGGCACTTGCCAGTAGCCTTTGCACAGGTCCAGCGTGATGATGTAGGCAGCAGATCCAATGCAATCCAGAAGGTTATCAACCCTTGGCATAGGATAGGCATCAAACTCTGAGAGGGAGGTGAGTTTACGAAACTATACAAATGCGCAAGGACCTGTCCTTAACCATGATGACCCCCCGACATGAGACATTGCCAGAAACATCAGTCACATTTTCATTACATTCTGCTACATGCAAAAGGTCCAACAGTACAGGTAAGTCAGTTCCAAGGACAAGAGTGACAGGTAAGTTCTCCACCACAGCAACAGTAATCAGATATGGTTGACCATCAATTATCACAGTCACTTTGGCTTTAGTTGGTTGGAGGACGAAGTTATGGATATGGATGATTCGACAGCGGACTTGTGTGCACCCAAGACTACTGCGGTGGTGACGGACGGTAAATATAGGAACGGAACGGAGTGGTCAGACGGGGAGCGGGAAATGGAGCGGGAAGCAGCGCAGAATGAATGAATCCAGGTAAGTAGCGAGCGCGGGCTTTTAAGGCGTGCATAGGCTAGCGCGGGCTTCGACCACATGGCTACACTGTCAATATATTATTTTTTAATTTGTTGCATTTACCACCATGTCAGTTCTCTAAAATCTGAAGTATTACAAATGACAGAATCTCCATTAGATTGTGAGTAATTAAATAGACCTATACAGTAAACACTGTTTAATAATGTTTCCCCCGTTGTGCATATATACATATATAGTATTCTGTAATATGGGCAATCTAATCTCATATTTTTACAGTACGAAACTGTAGAAAAGGGTTAATGTGTCCTAAACTATTGCATAAGATCTTAATGGTGTCAAAGTTTGATGTAGGCTGTCTATCTTACATAAGTGATTACACAAAATAAAGGGATTAAGCTGAACAAGTGTTGAGAGGAGAGGAACTGAGAGCAGATTTTAGGACAAATGCAAGTCACTGCTCTTCTCATGCAACGAAATGTGCACTTAACCTTTGTGTGATTCAAGCTAATGGGGCTGAGCCAGAGCTAACACAGAGATATTGTCTAATGGCCCCTGTCAGCAAAATATTATTAAGTCCTCACTGAGAGTATTGGCTCAAGGTTAGACCTTACTTCATGAGCAAAAGTACTACACAATAGTATATCATTATTATATAGTGTGACCCTTATGTCATGTGTCTGTGCACTGTATCTCTTTATCCCATCTCTTCTACATAACCTAGATATACAATATACATTACATTTACTAAATTTAATTGTATTTTACCTGCCACTTTAAAACACTTTTTTTTAGTTAAACATCATGTGAGATGGCTTGTATCACCCCAAAGCTGACTTGTCCTGCTGGTTTGCATGGAAATTTTGTTCTTGTAGCTATAATATTCTACAGTATGATATAAAACTGTGTAGAATCCTGGAAAGTATAATTAATTTCCAAAGTGTAAGTGACGTGCCATCTTCAGAAAGTTACACCATGATGCTTAATTATTTTATCTAAGTATTTTTATTTTATTACAATTATTTTTCCACTCTTTGTTATTATATTGCAATGTATAAGAAACTATGTGGGAGTAATTTCAGTTGTGTAAAAATAAAGTTTGTCTAAGTCTAAATAGTATCAATTAGTGACACTGGCTGTTACTGCTATAGTCACTTGTACTAATACTAATACTTCTACTACTACACAAGGCTGTGGGTTCACTGAGTTTCTCCATGGTACACAGGTCCAGGACACCGTGGCTGTTTAGCGTGATCCTGGCTTCACTGCACCAGCACTCTCCTCCACAGTACACAGGTCTGACTCAGCAGCAGCAGGATCCAGCGCTGACCGTAATAAAGGGGGATCATTTCCTGCCTTGTGGCCTGTTTTACAAAGGTGCAGCACAGTCATAGTGTTTCAAAATACAACCTGCACAGATCCACAAGAACACAGCAGGAGCACAAGAGAAAGCAGGCAGATGGTCAGAATACTACCAGGTACCAAGAACACACTAAGGCAACATTATAATAAAGCAGCACTGATGTGGTTTGCTGTAAGGAAAGCTGCAAAACCTTAGTAACCAGATATGACTGTGGTGATACTGTGCAAATACATTCATGGACTTCAGCTTCCTGGTTATAAGAGATATTTAAGGACTTTTGCTAATTCAAAAGATTTAACATTTCATTGTGAACTGGTAATTGCCATGGGAACAGTGTTAGATCACTTTGAAATCCTATGATCAGTAGATAGATAATACTATACAATCTTGTACCGATAAAAGACTATGGGCACTACTTCTGTATTAACCAGTAACTAGCATAAAATAGTGGTCTTAAATAATGATATTTTACATAATCAGATAGCCTGCTATTAAGCCTCATTTAAGCCCCAAGTCAACTCTACTTGCCCCACACAGTCTGTTTGGTTTCCATTCTTTAGAATCTGGCCCACTGTCCACAAAATGATATCAGTAGGAATCAGTATTCTGTTTAATACCCATTTAACCTGGTTAAGACCTTGGCTTCCCTAATCCTAAAAGTTAGCTGCTATCAATTAAGATGGATATTTGTTCCATGTATTGTCATCGGTCATTGTACTACCTCTAGTACTAGTACTACCACTGTACTATGAATATAATATAATAATATAAAGTCATAAAGGTTTAATATATGGAACAATTTCACTTAGTAGGGCAAGCAGAAATAAGTTATACATGATTTGATCTTGTTGAAATGTTGACTTGTAAATATTGCATAAAAACTGTCCATCCGTCTCTCCTTCTAATAAATCATACAGCATCCTTGTCTGTCCCTGATTCATTATTCATTTAGTCAATTATAGTATGTGGCAGAAAATGATAGTCCTCCTCATTGGCTGTGAGTCTTTGATATGGAGAAGTTGTGTTAAATTTGAGGCTGGTGATTGTAACAAATGTGGTGCTGGAAAAAAGTGGCGTCTGCTCCCTGTGGCCACATCACAAGTGCAGGGGCATGTCAGTGGAATAATGAGGACACATGAAAGAGACACACAAATACATATTCAGTCACACTGTCTGAAGGCTGCATCTGTGGAGATGTATGCACATTCGCTTTGTTGGTTTAAAATTTCTGTTCTGGCTTAAAGAACAAAATGTTGCCACATCCTGTACAAATTAGATCATATTAGTTCACTTGGATATTAGACTAGCAAAGGTTTCATATATAGCCACGTAGAGGAACTAAATCAGGAAAAACCTAAAATGTAGAGTGCATGAGAGTGAACCCGCATTGCATTAGGGCTGGGAATCATCAAATCGGGTAATATGTCAACTGTATTGCATTGCGAGTTTCCTTCCACTAAACAGGCAACAAAATTGTAGTGCAGTCACAAAAGAAACTGCTAAGATACCACAAAATACTTCTATCACAATATATTGATATGCCAGTATTTCTGCACACCCCTACTTTGTAATGTCTACAGAATACTAGTAAAAGAAAATTATGATACAAAAACTAGGCATTATGGCACTAACAGCTCTAAACACTAGCGTAATGCATTTAAATTAACTTAATATTGTTTTATTTAATTACAAAAATGTGTTTACCAGAAATATAATGTTTTTTTTTTTCTTCAAAATATGTGCACTCTGTCCAACCCTAACACAATGGATCACATATATTACTCTGATCTTTGTAGGACAAAAGTGACACAGAACTCTACAGGTTATATTTATATATACTATATTATAGGAGTGATCAGTTGATTGTAATTGTTGCTATAACTGAGCAGCCAGAAAGTATGTAAACAAAAAACATGCAAACATTTCTTCACACTAATCTCATTTCAATACCTCATTTCATTTCCTCTTAAGTGGATGTAAATTGCTTGTAATCACCCCTAATAAACCTTTCTTCCAAAGCCCTTTATTGGGGCATCTTGCGAGAAACCAGAATAGACTTAGATAAAGAGTCCGACTGGGCCTAACCTGTGCTCGGCCTTTGTCTGCATGTTAATATGAGGAGCACCAGTGAATACAGACACCTTCTAACATTTCTCCATGCTCTTATTGCAGCAAACGGTTTTGTGTGTTTTAGGACAAGTCATTGGGGAGACAGGGGAGGGGGAGCTCCAATATTAGGTTACTTTGATAAAGCAGGTACTATCTTTATGTGGGCTGGGAGAAGAAATTGGATATAAAGTACCCTTTAGAATATTAGAAATGGTAGAAATCTGTGTTACTGAAGATTGCAAAAGCAATTTTCTTTGACATAAGTGTTCTTAGAGGTTATATGTTGCTGAAAAGTTGAAATTATATATGATTGTATACAATTGCCTTATACATCATAGAAGCTTTATAGAAGCTTAGAAGCTTTAACCTCAGGACTGGTTACATCATACAAGCTTTACAGGCTTGTTGAACACTCTCAGAGTGCTACACTAAAGTAATTTTCAATCACTCCATGCTCAATGGTGGTAAGACACTGAAGAAGAAACGCAAGCCTGCAAATCTGCGCCATTGGCTCCTTAAATCCCCACCAATCATTCAGGCTCACACCACTTACATACTAGGATGGAAGTGTCTAGAGATGCTCTGATCCAGATTTTTCTGTACCGATACCGATGTCAATACTATGGCTTGGCTTTAAGTATACGCCCATACTTGATATCAACCGATACTTGATATCAACCGATACTAGGGCAGAGACTGAAAATATGACTTATTTCCTTTACACACAAACACCATAAGGTAAAAAAATATCCAAATGTGTTTTGTAACTATAGAACAACTATAGAAAAATACAAATTTACTAATAACCCTCTTATTACACCATTTTTTTCCCCGTGCGGGAATTGATCCTTCAACCTCTGGGACGGTGTTCGAATTGACAGTTTACAATACATTTTATTAAATACTATTTGTTATTGGAAAAAGGCATTTTTAGTTGTTTTTGTATTCAAGGGCGTGTCATATTTTGCATCCCAGCTGTAATCACAATCTGTCCTAAAAATATTATTTATCTCTCGATTTTTAAGTCCAAATTGCAGTCAAGTAAAAAACACTGGCAGCATGCAATAATCCCGTCATTACATGAATTAGTTTCTATTTTAAACCCATTTTTAAATAATTAATTCAACAACAAATAATCCCACAATCACACTGCTAATCACTTCATCTCTGATACATTCTGGTCAGTTCTGCACAGCCAGACTTCATTGTCAAAAATAAGGGACAGCGCAGTTATTAAACCAACGTGTGAAAAGGACATTTCTTAGAGGCTACAACAAATCAACTGGAAACTGCTACTCTGTGAAGCAATGTAGCACACTTCATATGTAATAACCATGCTAAAGGGAGGATGTAAGAAAGACTTGTTTATGGTTTCTAGTGTTCAAATGTTTCCTGGACACGTAGAGTAAATGTCTCTTGGCCTAGTATGAATAAATCACTACATGCAATCCAAGCTACATGTGAGTACAGTCAATATGAATAATTGAACAACAGCTGTTTTGATGGGTCGGATCTATGTAAGAAATGCTCAACCTTGAATGTAAACACAGCAAGGAACAGAAAGACTTACATAAGACTTGAAGATTTGTTGCTTCAGTGAACAATAACATGGAAATGCTATGAAATGCATGAAACGATTTTGACCCTTGACAATACTGATTTTGATACCACAATGATAATTAAAAACATGTAGGACGTCATTGTCAACATTAAATCGTAGTACTACTCTTTAATATTACCATGTGGCCCTATCTGTGTAATCCCTCAGTCATGCAGGGCCTATACTAGTCTATGTGATCTTATACCTGTTCTGATACAGCTCAAGATCATTTCTAAACCTGATGAGGAAAGGTTTATTACTGTATCATTACTTGTTAAAGTGAGTATCCAGTTTTGATATGAGTATTAGAATCTGATATTAGATACTTTGACAACCATGAGATTTAGTAACTATTTCAACTGTGATTCCTATTTGATTTTGATTCATTGTGGAGCCCACATTAATCTTAATGATCCACCACATTTTCAGCTGAATGTTAATAGGAGTCAACTTTAAACAATGTTTTCAAAAATAGAATAAATATGTCCTTACTATCTCAGCTACTACAAAAAAACAAGAACACTATCAGAGGTCACGAGGTCTTCCCAGAGCAGCGAGCAGATTCTCTGAGACCACCTCCAGCGGTGAGTCCTATCCAAGTCCACACATGTGCCCCTGCTATCAGTGAACATGGCTAACCCAGCGGCAGTAGGTCTGCATATACGCAATAACCAGCCTGTAGTGTAGTCACCGTCATGCAAACAGAGCTACACAAGGATCAGTGTCTCTCAGTGTTAAAGTCCACCCCCAGATAAAGCGCTTGTCTGTTAGTTCTGGGTAGCAACTACAGTCATGGCACGCTGCTCCACTCACCTGAGGGGCTCTACAATGGCACAAAGATATACACACATAAACATATACACACCAGCACTAAACACACTCCAACACACTACCAGCAACATTGAGCTGTCAAATCAGAGCTAACAGAAGATACCAGAGGAGGAGAAGCAGGGATCTAGTTTGACTGATTATATCTTGGTGCAGTCTTAACTGTACCTTGGACTCTTAACTATTCTATTTCCATCCATCCATTTTCTTCCACTTTATCTGGGGCTGGGCCGCGGGGGCAGCACTCTGAGCAGGGAGGCCCAGACTTCACTCTCCACACACACTTCCCCTAGCTCTTCTGCGGGTATCCCTAGGCGTTCCCAAGCCAGTCGAGAGACATAGTAGCGGCTCTGCTCCGAGCTCCTCCCGTGTGACTGAGCTCTGTGGAAGAAACTCATTTTGACCGCTTGTATTCATGGTTTTGTCCTTTCAGTCATTACTCAAACCTCATGACAATAAGTGAGTGTAGGAACAACAGACCCTCACGGTATGCTTGGGCCTGCCAGGTCTTTCCAGGTTCCTTCTCTGCCAGTGGATCTAACTCACAACCAAGTGGTGATCGGTTGACAGCTCTGCCCCTCTTCACCAGAGTATCCAAGACACACAGCCGGAGGTCAGGTGACATGACAACAAAGTCGATCATGGACCTCCGGCCTAAGGTGTCCTGGCATTGATGGACCCCCTTGTGCTTGAGCATGGTGTTCGTTATGGACAAACTGTGACTAGCACAGAAGTCCAATAACAAAACACCACTCGGGTTCAGATCAGGGAGGCCATTCTTTCTGATCACCCTTCTCTAGGTGTCACTGTCGTTGCCCACGTGGCCGTTAAAGTCCTCCAGTAGAACAACGGAGTCTCCGATTGGTGCACTGTCTAGTACCCCTCGTAGGGAAGCCGCATACTCTGCACTGGTGTTCAGCCCACAGGCCGACACCACAGTGAGAGACCTGTCCCCGACCCAAAGGTCTCTTGGCCTATACTTCAAATACTTCTGTTTTTATGGTGAAGTTTACAAGTTTTTGATTTCTGTACCCTCTTGTTCACTGAGGTGAACTTTACCATGGGACTATAAGCAAACCCACACCAGCCCACCACTGGTTCCTGCAGGCAATGCCAGAGAAATGGATGATCCCACCCTCCTCGAAGAGTTGGGTATAGGGTATTGAGCTGTGCACAGAGGTGAGCGTGACTATATCTAGCCGGTGCCTCTCAACCTCCCACACAAGCTCACCCACCATAGTGACGTTCCATGTCGCCACAGCCAGATGCTGTGTCTGTGGACCAGGTCGCTGAGACACCCATCCCCAACTGCCACCCGGTCGTCTGCGCACCCAACCCCTATGAGCCCCTCCATCACAAGAGGGTGGACTCTGGGGGCTGAGCCTGGGCCGGGCCCTATGGGCAAAGGGCCAGCCACCAGGCGCTCACAATTGAGCTCCAACCCAAGGTCTGGGTGGTGCCCCAGCTGCACCATACCGGATGACGTCATGGTCCTCGATTGTGTTCTATTTCCAACAATCATAATTCTAACAACAACTGCAATCTTGTTATAGGGTTGTCAAAAGAATCTATACCTAAATGTTAATCGATACAAAGTAGATCTATTAAAATCCTCTTACTTAAAGCGATTAGGAAAAGTCCTGCAACGTCATGACAGATAATATAAAATCAAATTAGTTGAAATATCACAACAGCAGAACAAGTCAGTAACTTTTGTTAAATCCAGTTGAGAGAAAAGCACAGACATCGTTCCTGTCCACAAATACACTTCTACACATTTTACACTAACAAAATAGTCTCTATTCAAACCATACTACTGCTCTGTGATTCGTCTGAACCTCTGGTTAATCAGGCAATATCACAACAGCGAGAGCCAGGCCAGATGGATTTTCAGGAGTTTGTGAGAATTCATAATGCTGGCCAGGTTACAGACTACATGACTTTAAACTAAAATACAAACAGACACTGAATAGACATACTAAATGTCTATGTCATATTAAAGTAAATTATTTTCCATTATTATTATTATTATTATTATTATTATTATTATTATTATTATTATTATTATTATTATTATTATTATTATTATTATTATTATTATTATTATTATTATCATTAGTATTAGTATTATTAGTATTAGTATTATTAGTATTAGTATTATTATGAAAAAACTACTAAAATGTGCGTGCTTTTGTGTAATTAAAATAAGCATGTAGCACATTCAGAAATCCTTAAAAATAAAATATAGTTTTTCACAGATTCTTAGATCTTCATTGTTGTAGATCAACAGCACACTGCACTCCCCTAAAGGAAAAAGAGGTGGTTTCAATTCAAGCCAAATTACAGGCTTTGGCAGAAACACTGTTGTTTAGACAATAGCAGAGCAGAAGCAGCAAGACAAATCTTTACGTGGATATGGAGCTGCAGAGACAGGACCACAACATAAACAGAGGTATAGTAAAAGCTACAGGAGGCTGGGCACAAGACAGTGTGAGTCTGACTCCTCCTCAGTGGGGTATAAAGATCACAGGTGCACTGGGAGAGCAGGCACCAGCTATACTGTCACACTTAAACAGCAGCGAGAGACTTTTGAGAGACAAAGGCCTTTTATTACATTACATTACATTAAGGCGTGTGTGTCTTTTAAATATGTTCAAGAGCAATATCTTACATTATTGTGAAAATATGAAATGTCATATAGAAAAAGGAATTTAATATTTTGTCTAAATTAAATAAAATACCTATTTTTGTGTAGAAATATCACTGTATACCCTTATTTGGAAAGACCTTCACAATATTACTGATAATTTGATAATCCACCCTCTACTACTAGTTGATGTTATTTTGGAGAAAACTCTCATTTTAATTATTACGACATTCAAAATGGAAAGTTGTGAGGGTCTGATTCCAGTAGGCCCCCATTACAGCCCGAGTGTATTGATCCTCGCAATAGAAAAGTCATCAAGGCAAACATAATACGGCTTCCAGTCACTGAATTTCCCCCATCCTCTGCTGGCCCCCTGGGAGACTCTCACTCCCCTGCGGTCCAAAAATCCTATTAGCAAAAAGATGATTTGATTGGCAGAAGGGAATTACAGAGTCCAGTTGGAGTTATGAGGTGTTGATGGAATAGAGACATGAGAGCAGTGACAGGCAGTTAAGAGTTGGGACAATTTTGGATTACTAAAACAAAATTATTAGAATTGGAAAGACTTTCCCAATTTTCTGGCATTTTGGCAATTATGGTCACAATATAACATTTTCTTAATGGGATTATTTATTTATGATTATTGACAATTATTGAGAGCATGGCCCAACAACAGTGAAACCCTTCATTCAAGTGTATTTACCTTAAATAGATTACCACTAGTCTGTGACCATGAAACTTTATGAAGTCAGTGTTTCTGAACAACGTTTATGTGACAGCCAAAAAACACTATGGCACTATGTAACTTTTCTGCTTGTATACATGCTAATGTTACTGTTTTGCCTGGAATGTCCCACCATATCTTTAAACACATGTATAGGAGCATGCAGGTTGTCTTGCTACAGACTAGACCTGTAACTTGGCCTGATGTGTCCATGGAGACAGAGAAGTTTAACCCCGTACTGTGGAACATTTCAGAGAAAGCATTAAAATATGCTTGAAGAAAGAGAAAAAGAGGTGGTCGACCTCCACCAGAAAAGTTGTGAAGTTTACCTTTAATTTTGCTTTGTTTGATTATAGATAGAGTTGAAATTACTTATTTTTGCTTTGAAAATGCTCTTACTTTTATGTTTTTTATTATTATATTGTGACCTAAATAATCCTGATTATCGATTAACCCAATAATCTTGACATAATTGCATTGCTTGGAGGCAATTCGAGTCCTACATATGTGGCCCATCCTTGACATGGGTCGTCAAATCTGGGTCAAATGAGCAGCCAAGTGACTGATATGTGTCACCATGTACAAAGCTGCTCTTTTCACCACTGGACAAACAATCCTGTCTGCCCCACAGCATTTTCCATCCAACAATGACCAATGCAATCATGAATAGAAATTCAAATCATTTGTTCACTTAAAGCAATGCTCCTCTATATGTGACAATGCTCTTATATATGTGACAGAGTGAGCTTGGACCCATTCGAGTAAGGGTCAGTGAGTTGTTTCCAGTCTTCTCCCCATGTTGCATCTTGAAGGGGCAGTGAAGGGGGGAGGGAGAGAGTGAGGGATGGAAGGAGGATGGAAGGAGGGAGGAGAGATGGGTGGGTGGGTCACTAAATAGGGCGATTTTCATGCTCACTGAACAGAATGCATACAATGTAAAGCAGGCGCCAAGATGCAATGAGACAAGAGGAAAATATGTCAAGAAAACAACTTTAAAGGCCAGGATTAATAGTAAAAGCACAGTAGATTAGAATAAAAAAACTAGTGATCAATTTATTTTATGACCAGAAAATAGTAGAGATTTAAGTGATCATATTATTATTCCAGGTTCTTGGACAATAAAAAAGCTTTATAGATGGTGACAGCACGCAGGTGTCCCATGTTGAGACTAATAGCTGCTTTTCCAATATATTTGTAATGAGGAAAAAACTGTTTTGTTCAACTCGATGGACAAAATTGGTCACTGCCACTTAAATGCCACACTGTAGTACTGTAGAATATTTCAGGCAAAGCAAAAAAAAAAAAAACTCTCCATGGAGACAATTATCAGTTATACATCCTCCATCAGAAACAATTAACCATATTAACTGGTAACAAGGCAGATCATTGAAAAAGGTCCAGTTCCTTCTAAAATTTTCAACATCCCAACTATAATGTAGAGAAGGTTTCCTCAATGATCAAAAAACATAAAGTCCCAGTGTTTCAAGCCAATACCGTCAATTGAAAATGGCTTCTGGATATTAGTCTTTGTCACAAAATCAGATCACCACAGATGAAACCTTTCCTACATTTAATCACACCTGGATCAATGAAGCTCTACACCACAACTATAATTCATACTGCCCTGTGAGCATTATACTGTATATAGACCTACTAATTAAGCTCTTCACGTGATATTCCTGGTCTAACGTCACACCCACGCACAGAACCCCAGACAGACCAACCAGCAGTGGCCAAAATCTGTCACCTTCTGGCCACTCCAGCCTTAAGACACAAGCTCCTCTTCCCACTGGAAAAGTAGGCCTGACAGCTAATTAGCAAACAGGGTCAGTACGAAAAGCCAAGTCCTGCTTTGTGTGTGTGTGTGTGTGTGTGTGTGTGTGAGAAACGTGACACTGCACCTCTGGCCTTGTCTCTGCTCTGTTTCCTGGTGTAAGCAGGTAGCCAATAAAAATCAACTGGATCTATTTCAATGTCTGTGTTAATACAAAACATTGTCGGACATTCCTGTATCAGCAAAATGACCACACCCATTACACAATATGAGAAAAATATGCAAATATCCGATTATGAAGAAATTGTACATGCACATGTCTTATTCTTATTTACTTGTTCTTATTTACTAATCATACAGTACTGGTAATGTAAGTCGGCATAAATAGTGAAAATTTTCAGTTCAGTCAGGTGATATCAAGTATTGGCAGGTATTTAATGTGACATCAGTATCGAATAAAAAAAAAACTCCATTTGTGCACTATGTAACATTTATGGTGGAGTGTCCAGGAATGAGTTGCCTGGAATGTTCCACAATATAGCATTAGCCAAGCCAATATTACCATATCATTATTTTGGCAATATAATGTGCAGCCCAAACTTCCATATATCCAGGCTTGGCATATGCTCTGTCATATTCTCTGAGCCAACTTTGACTGTTTGAACAACCTGCAGGATCCAATACTCAAAGTCTTCAGAGTTATTAGAAAACCTCCATGGGGCACATTTGAGACAGTTTCACTCTTTACTTTCTCTTCACAGGATTTCCACCAAACTAAATTGAAACCATAAAATCGCCTGCTCTATTACTTATTCAAGGATTTCAAATGCCTGTCTCCAGAGGGGCTATGTGGGAATGTGTGTCGAGCTAAAGAGCCCACTCAAATTGACACCAAAATGTAAGTCGCAGGTCAAACAGTGTGTGGGGGGAATTAACTGGCAAGAGCTGCTGAAAAGAAGAATATGCCAAACATGTACCAAGGCTTTAAAGAAAATGGTTTAGTTAGCATCGACATTTACAGGATGCTCATGATTTTATAAAAAATGCAAATACAATGCAAATTTTTCAGACCATTTCCAAAAACTCAAACTGTCTTCATTTACCTGAGTGGATATTTGACACACTGTGTGGTGGTGATGGAAGGGGGTAAAGCCAAAGGAGAGCCATGTAACTAGGGTTGCAACTAATGATTATTTTGGTAGTCAATTGTGAATGTTTTGTTTCTACTGTAAATTGATAGTTTCATAAATATATTGTTGCCAGATAAAAGAAAAAAAATGAAAAATGAATGCTTCTAGATTGAGAATCTTAATACCAAAAGATTTAAAAAATGCATCTGTCTTTGGTATATAAAAGGTCTTTCTGCATGTGTTTTAGAGTCTAGTCCAGTTAATATTTATTATTATCAAGATACAATCGCCATTCTAGCCATGATTATTCTCATTAGTTATTGCACACCTACATACATCCTATGTAGGTGAGACTATTCATTGATTTCAGCTTCATAACATTTTGAGGATTTTACTCCCATTCAAAAGATATAATTGTGTTTAATCACCACAACAACGCTTCAAATTTGTCATCATTCTGAAATCCATGGATATACTTCACTGAGAAGATCAGACTTCCTTATTGAACATTAACCTATAAACGTCCTGACTACATGTTTCTTTGGTAGGAGTTGGTGCAGTCTGCACCCATCACACTCCTGCTCTGAAGTAAACAATACAAAGCATGCTCTGTTAATCTCTTAACTGTCCTACTGTATGGGACCGAGCCAAAGCTTTAAAGCGCCTCCATGCATATTCATGTTCCCATCAGGAAGTCTCTCCCTGCTCCTTGTGTCTCGGCAGGCTCTAAAGACAAACTCAATGGGTGCATTTGTGTGGAAAATAATATTGGCAGTTTTGGCACTTGAGGACTGCTTTCTTGAAAAGCACTAGTGTTCAAACAAACAGGGTCCAGGCTATAGCGCCTGGGACGTGCAAATAAATTAACACATGTAAACACATTAGCAGGGCCACTGTTGGTCTCTTGGGCAGCTCTTTAATAAAGATTCAGCTTTTGGTTTGCTTTTCAATATTTAGTAAATGGATAATCACAGTACAATTGGGTAAAGCTGCTGCCTAATACAATAAACAATATTGGGGGCCTTTGAAAAATATATGTATAAATTTGTAAGAGCTTTTGTAAATTTAAAAAATCAATAAAAGGTAGAACTCAGTGCACTATATGTAACTTTTCTGATGGAGGGTCTGCCACCTACTCACTCACAGTAGGAGGAAGTTTACACCTGTAAAAACACCTGTAACCGAATAAACTCAAGATAAGTTTAGTGTCAACATGGAATATTCCAGGCAATCACATCTCAGAGGAGACTAGCAGGTGGCACGCCCTCCATTGGAAAAGTTACATAGTGCACCTTTACAAATATTTTTAATGTAAGAAATATCACCAAATAAAGTGTAAAAAACACAGCAGTGACGATGGACCAAAGACCTGACTCATCCCCCGCTCTTCAGCCAAGTCTCTCCATGTGATCACAGCTCCGACCACAGAACAGGTGTCCACTTACACAACAGCGAGAGGACTGAAATATGGTTCTACATCTCACCATGAAATATAAAAACTAGAAGACATGATAAGCAAGCAAAGAAAACACACCACTTTTATTCTTTCTTATTGTTCTGTCTTTTCAGTGGTTGTGTGGGAGCTGTGTGGCATTCAGGAACAAGATTATCGGTTGGATAAATCAAGCCAAGCTTCCCAGTCTTTCTCTGCAGTCATGAATCACTTTGTTATAAGCCCATTTGCACTGGTGATAAGGAAACAGATCACAACAAGAACAGCGTCCACACTCACATTGGGAATGTCAAAGCACTTTTTAGTGTGGTGCTTATTCTCAGAAGAAACAAAACAATTTTCAGAAGAATTTTCATAATTATCAACACCAAACAATAGTGAAAGCCATTTCTCCTTTCAAATTGTCCAGTAGATTACTGCTCCTCTAATTTGTGACCAGTTTTATGAAATTAAACATTCGGAATAATAACAGTAAAGGGGACATATTATGCAAAGTCAACTCTTATGAGCTTTTAACCATGTTATAAAAGTGTTCCCTCATCATTAGTTCATCATTAGTCAAGTTTAATTGATTCACACATGTTTGAGTAGTCCTGCATTATTATTGTCCTGCATTTGAGGTTTGAATGCTAAGAAAATGTCATGTTTACACCTACCCCTTATCCCCACCCACAACCTTGTACTAGTTGAGAAAACATCTTAACGTGACATAAAAACAGACAAAAAGGCACATTAGATAACAGTTTTTTTTAGAAGACAGACATGCATTAAAATTACCCTACTTTTCTGCTTCTAAAGTTCTTCTAACAAGTGTTATTTATTTATTTTTCTCTCTCTCTCATGACCCAAATAATGGCAAATATTGGTTAATCTAATAAACTTGATATCTCTAGCTCAGACTGGGGCAGAGTGCAGGAGCAGAGCCATACGAGGCAAAGAGACGCCTAATATAATATGCTCCTAACACATGTTTTTACTTGACTGCCCCACAGCTCCGACTAAGGCACAGTCACCTACTTTCTGCTGCAGAGGGAAAATCACACCAATGAGCGCTTCATTTAGCAGCACTTTGTCTCTGGGTAAAATGATATAAGATCTAAACATAGCCATTTCTGAATCTGTCCTACATCTGCTGTAACCTCTGTGTAAACGCTGTCAGTCAAGGTTAATAATAGGAGTTCGCTCAGCATCTCAACAAGAAATAAGTGGGTTTAATGCTCAGGCCAAGAGAGTGGATGTCAACATGCTAAGTCTAGGTACAGTAGCTGCATACCATATTCCCAACATGAATATATACCAATGCACATATGCTTGTCCAATTAATACTTTTTTTTCATAATGATGAAAATTCAGTCATTTTCATATTGTCAGTGATCAGCAGTGAGAGTCAGTCAGAATATGTGGTTTGCAGCAAGGTTCACATTTTGGAGGAAGAAATTTGGACTTTTTTTGTGTTGATCTTGATGTCAGATTGGATGTCTGTATTATTATTGTTCATGGATGGAAGGAAATAATACTGAAAACAAAATACATTTCTATTTGTTTTCAAGAATACAAACTTAAATCATTTTATATATAATGTCAAAATGAGGAAAAACTTTATGAATAAATACTTTTTAGTGATCTAATCTAATGCAGTAACCTAAATCAGGGGTGTGCAAAAATATCAAAATATTGTGATGCTAAATTTGGTGATGCAGTATCGTTATCGTGGGCTACTGTATGCTTATTTAGTGTAAAGAGACTTGTATATGAAATACACCTGACATATTCACTCTTTTGGTGATTAAAACAGTGTATTTCATATTCACTTTGCACAGGTATTGGTTTAACAAAGAAATTTGGTACTTAAAAATAGCAATACATCACAGAGAATCATGTGCATTATATATTGATTATTGTATATATCCCCATTGTAATAATATCATATCATGAGCCATGTATCGTGTATTGTATCGAATTGTGGGGGACAAATTTAGGATCATGAATGGAACTCAAACACACTAGTTAATAACACATTTATACAAGTGATATGGACAGTAAACAAATAACCGGTATAACAGAATTACCACTGTGTATCTTTTCTTCATATCAACTATTAGGATGGAAAAGCACATGTGAATACAACAAATACAATTACATGACAAACTAGAAATTATATGAGGCTATCAGACGCAGCCTAACACAACAGTTACAAGTTTGAGATGATTACAGCTTTAGGTTATTGCATTAAAATGAGTATTCTCGGTCACAAGACAGTCGGAATATATGAATATAGTGAGAAGTAAGCAAAAACAGTGCAGATTTTGAAAGACAGCTCTGAGGTCACATGGTTTGTCCTATTGTCCTCTGGTACAAGGGAATTAAGAGCAGTACAACCCTCCTCTATATCTCCACCATTGTGCCTAAATAGTGCCCTTAAGTCTGTCTATGGCGTGTGTGTGGAGCTGTGGGAAAGAGATAAGAGATGTGTTGTTGGGGACTGCAAAAAAAAGAAAAAAAAAATCAGTTATGGTCCCATGTCCCAGTCCGGTTCACCTCTGGATGCCCTTTCCTTACTTATGGCCATTAGACCTTAACATGAATAATGCACCAACGTCAGCAGCCATCACAGTGACACAGAGTAAATAAACTGTACCAGGCCAGAGTGTCTCCATGTGTCACTGGGACATTTCACAAGACACAAGATTTGAATTAATTTACGGTTTTGTATTTATAGCAGCAGCAGAATCATTAAATTATATTTTTGTAATCAGCAGCTAATTATGCAGGGATCACACCCACCACCTTCTTAGACCCTGACACTGCTCCCAATGTGCATAAATATTGTGCAAATCTTATACCATTAAATGTTTAGATGTTTTACAAAAAAAACATCTATATTTCAGAGATTCTTCTTGTCTTCTGGTGAGTGCTACTTGCTTGTCTGTTTGCTTTCTCTGGAATGTTCTACAGTGTAACATGAACGATGTATCTATCTCCATGGAGACAAGCCAGTGATGCCATCAGGTCAAGTTACAGGTCAGACCTGTGGAGATGGTCTTTCTGACACTAAAGAATGCATGTTTTAAGGGATTTTTTCTGCAGCAAGAATGCCTGTAATTGAATGAATGTAAGATTAATGCCATACTCTGAAACATTCCAGGCAAACCAGTAACAACTCCTGGAAACAAGCAGGTGGAGTTGCACCACCTTTATATAATTATAGCTCAGGTTATGTTTTTCTCAAGGGAAAATATTAACTCATATTTTGAGTCCAGCAGTGAACATATTTAACCTCCCACAGTCTAGACAGTGTTTGATGAGAAGAGAGGGGGTCACACGCCTCGTCATCCTGTTATAGTTAATTTTATAATAAAGATCTTGGTTTACAACACTTTAATTAGGCTCCTGGTGTTTTCATTCTAGCCTTTCTTCTCACAATGCCGAGCTCTGACTCACCATAATTAAAAGAGAGATTGCAACTGCTAATATTGCACGTGTTACTCTGAATAGAGACAATGTTATCAGCTCTGTTATCCCCAGGCAGTTTGCTGTTGCCATGTGCAGGCAAACTGTGAGAATAGCATGAATTAGCAGATTGCAACAGAAGAAGGGGCAAAAATCTGGTGCGTAATTAGAGCACAGGCCTCATGCATAAGTCAGCAATGCTCCCAGACTGCACGCTTCATAGCCACAATCATAATATGCCAAAACAAACACAACAATTTAGGTTCAGGGACGTTTAGGGGAAGTTTGCTGGATGATAATGTAATTGTCAATGTGCCTTGGGCTCCTGGTGAAATGTGATCCAGGTGGTATAACATCAGGTATGCCATGTTTAAAGCCAACCTACTATGTAAAATCTACTTTTCAGCACCTTTAGCCATGTTGTAGCTGTTTCTCCTTTTCATTTTCCCTTTTGTATTTTGAGTGATTTCTTATTTTGAAGACCCCATATTTCTAATCAACCCCTGTTTTCACCACCACCAGCACCAGCACCTCAACTGCTACTTACTTTGTCCTCCAACTTTAATTGGTATTAATTGGCAGCATTGCGTCATTTTGGTAAAAATGAAAAGCTAGCACGATGTGCACCTACCCATAGAAGATGCATAGAAGATGTGCACCTATCCATAGAAGATTTTCTTTAAAGGTTGGATTTTTTTCGAGTTCTGGCAACATGGAGAGCTGAGAATGTAAAGGAGTATGTTATTATTTAATACATTTTACAGGTCAGATCTGTGGAGAGGAGATCCCGCTCACAGTAGTCACATGCAGTCATTTTAGCACATTAGATGAATAAGATGAATAAGTGTTATAATACTATACTGTGGAACATTTGAGGCAAAACAATGGAGACAAACAGGTTGGGGACCCTCCATCAGAAAAGTTACATCTTTAACTGATCACAAATAATCTACAATCATTGTCAGGGCATTTTATAACATAACTCTTTTATTACATCCCTACTGTATATTATCTACAACAGCTACATTTGATTCTCTTTATAAACTCATCAACTGCACACAATGGAAACCTAGGGAGATCAAGCAGAGCCAAGTTTGCCCACCGAATGCTAATGCTGCCCTATATCAGCGAGCCAAGCCTTTTAGCCAAATGTCTAGGAGGCTAACCAAGGGAACACACACAGACACGCACACATAGGAGAGCCCAGAGGCAACCCAGAGTCCAAAAAGCCTTTCTTTCTGGTTACACTGATCTAAAGAATGAAGAGGCAGCTCCAAATGTATTGTATATTCAGTTTCTCATTACGTCCCACGCCTCTGTCTGCGGACATCACTTCCTAATGGGTTTTTACCTTAAGAGGGACAACAGTGCATTTTGATCAAGTGTTGGATCAATACAGACAGGTTGAAGTCATAAAAGGAAGCATTAGCCTTCTCTGCGAAAGACAACAACGGCTTTGCACTTTTCAATCAGTGCATAATGGATATTTGTGTATACAGGAAGTTTCAGATTACCAGAGGAAGCCATGAGTTTAAACTGATATAAGTACTTTTAAGTGACATTTTATAATAAATGCACCTTAATTAATCTTAATAAAGCATGAAGAAAGACTTAAATCATAATGAACATATTGTTTAGATTCAAGCTTTGCAACTACATAATTAATACACCAAACATAACTCCTAGCTCTTAATTAAGTAGTTACTAAGCCTGAATCATTCTTAATATAATTGTTCATTATGAATTGAAGCCTTTTTTATGCTTTATTAAGGCTATAAATAGTGTAGTAATTATAAAGTGTTGCCTAGCTTTGAAGACTTCATTTGTTGTTTTTGTTGTTTTTTATCTATGGTGAATAATTCATTCAATGATGAGTACTTTTACTACAAGTAATATTATTTTGAAGTAACATAATAGTGAGGATTCATACCAAGGAGAGTGCTTTCTGACTGGGTAATCATCTTGTGAAGTGAAGAACTAGACTGAAGAATAAATCAGCTTTACGTTATCAGTGAGGTTATATTTAATTTGAACATGTCTACCTCATATCTGGGGATGCTTACAAGTCACATTTATGGAATTAAAAATCTTACATACAATCTTACATTATTTACGACTACTCTATACCCACCAGGAAAGATCCACTTTAGGTTTAATCAAGCAATCTAATCTCACATATATTTGAAGAAAGAAAATCTAATTCCGGTAAGACAGTAAGAGCATTTCCAAAACAAGATTGATAAAAGTTGAGAGAAACCTGATAACCTTGGCTGGCATATGGGTGGCCTGCAGGTAAACAAAGAGTAGATTGAATAACAGCCACAGCAATAGCACTTGCCCAAGCCCCTAGTGCTATGTTTCCCATCTCTGCCAAGCATAATGGGATTTCTTGGGGTTTAAATGCACTTCACTCAGTCTGTGGAGCCAATAGCAAGCTAAACTATTGATCCACAAACAATTTAGCCATCCAGCTGTCTAGGGAGAGGGAAGGGGGACGGTCCTAAATGTATAATGAGGCGGGGGCTCGTCAGTATTCACAGCATGTGGTAGTAGACTCTCCCTTCTCCTCTCAGGCTATAGCCATGCACTCACAGGTCAGAGAGTGGAGCTAGACACACATCAAGGACGATTCTGATACGTCCAGGAAGGTCCTTGACCTTTCACCTTAATCTAGCAGCAGGTGGAGGTTTACAGCTGGCCAACACCACATTAGGAAATCATAAATAAGACATCTTTGAGCCTTGGGTTAGTCTGACAGACTGCATGTGTTTGGAGCCTTCAGTGGAGGAAGTGCCAATGCAAACTGAATACTGAAGAAGTGACATTCAAAGAGCATCTGGGTAATGTTAAAAACCTGGTAAGAAAAACGCACAGGCCAATAAATGGTAAATAAAAGGTCACATTTTTATAAAGTGCCTTTTTACCTTCAAGGCACTCAAAGTGCTTTACATCCAGGAACCACTCAACCATTCACACACATGCATACACAAGTGTGCAGAGACACTAGGGGCCAAGGGGTTAAGTGTGTAACTCAAGAATAAATAGAGGAGGGGTATATTCCAGCACATTTACCTCAGAAATGTTTTAATAGATTCTTAATACAATTGTAACTCCAGTATATTTTAGATACCATACTTTTATTCCCTTTTACAGTGTAAAAGTGCTCTCACATGAGTAAAAGTTTTGGTTAATCTCCCGATTGTGAGTAAGTCTACAAGTGACCAAATTTTGATATTGACAGTATTACGGGATTTTAACATCTGTGGTTCTTAAATTTCAAATGAAATGTTATGTTTGTAGACAGTTACTCAACACTTACTTCAGTATTATTGTTTTTGAATTAATGGCAGTGGTACTTACTTGAGTACAATTTTTGTTACTCTGCCCCCCTCTGCTCACAAGCAATATAATAATAAGTAGAAGTAACATACAAGCTTTCCGAATTTGCATGTTAAGCAGGACAGGTAAGTAATTTATAAGATCAAAGCAAACAATTGACTGTGCATTCTAATCCAGCACTGATTTAGTTTATAACAATAAAATGGGGCAAAGATAGGAATAAACATATCTAAAACCTAAATAAAACAGCATGGCTCCAAATTTATATTAAGCATGAAAATAAAAGCCCCCTCCCCATCACAATAATCCCACAATCCACCTGTAGTACCTGCCCCCAGTCTGAGAACTACTGCCCTAATCGCCTGTAGCAGAAGTTGTGTTCTGAACACGCTCAGAGCGCCATAGCAACAGGCCCAGCTCATTGGCCCCAGGAGTGAGTCGGCCCCAAAGAGGAGGACTCCAGCACCTAATTGGACAGATCCCTGCTGCCCTGCCTTTAGTCAGGCTGTGGAGATTATACAGAAGAGACACAGCGTACAGTAATCTCCACTGCTCCTATGATAAATACATTAAACAGGATTACAGTCTCAACAGTGCAGCCCGTTGTGGATATGGAAATTATATTATACTGGCAGTGGATGCAAAAACAAACTTAAGAAAAAATTAAGCTTCCTCTGTTACTACGCAGGTGTGCCTTTATCCAGGGAGTCTGTGCACAAATAGTTTAATTTGATCAAAAATGTCCATATATGTCCATATAGCACTGTTAAAGAAGACTTATTATACTTTTTTGGTACATTGGAAATCAGGATTTTACATTTTGTTAATTTGATGCTGCAATATTGATCTAAAATACTGCAATAATAGAAAAGGGAATTGACACGCCCTACATTTTCTGGACACCCAATCTTTAAATTTAGAACAGGACTACTCAAAAGTGCATGAATCAACCATAGCAGTAGAATAGGCTAATGATGAAGGAAAATTACTATAACATAGTAACAAGATCAAAGCACTAGATATTGCATAAAATGACACTAGTCACAGCAATTTACAAGCCAATGTGCCAGTCCCAAGTCAGGATAGATACAGAGGGTTGCTACGAGCAGGAATGATGAGCAAAAGAATCAGTTTCACAAAAACTAATGAGCTATGGTCTAAAGAAGTCAGAACTGAACATAACCCATACAGACTTTGTGCTAGACCCAAACTAGTATAAACAGAAAGAACTGCGTCAAGCCTGAAGGTTTTTTCTTACAATGTTATAAAAGTCATTGAAGAGGGTCAGCACTGTCAGGAATGATTTTAATGTTTTTAAATGAAAGAGAGGGACAACGTAGGGTAAATGAGGGCATATTTGGATTTACTGTATTTTAATTGTTTTTGCTAACCTGCCTAGGGACTGCAGATGGAAAATAGTTGTAGCTAAATCTGGTGTAAAGGTCTTCTTTTATGAAATGAATAGGTGTTTTACATTTGGTCTCTGTTATAGATAGATAGATGAATGAATAAATACTTTATTGATCCCACAGGAAAGTCAAATTTCTCCAGCTGCAACAATGAAACAAACATAATAACATAGCAGTCCATCCTCTTGTTTTCATCAAGAAATCAGCGATGCATTGAACAAATGTATGGTATATGGGACAAACCTCTTTCAGAGTCTGTCTGTGGAGCAGGACAGGCTGTCTCCAAAGGTGCTAATCTAAAACCAAATATACTGACATGCAAGGTTGTGTTTTTAAGAATACTGCAAGAAAAAAAGTTCCTTCGATCAACAGAACATCAAAAAACATGAACTGAAATCCTCGGCTGTCGCCGATTACATAAATAGCCTGTAATGTGAGCCTGTGCCTCCTGTGTGCAGCCCTGTAAACATTATATAAGTCTGTGAAGCTCCACAAACAGATGGCACTGGGCTCCCAGGTGAGAAGTGTGTCCACTGTCAGAGTGAGACGTTAGCGCACTGAAATGTTACACAATCACAATGGAGGAAATCGGACTCTCCAGCCCTGCTTCAATTAAGAGAGATTCAAGAGGCTAAGAGAACAACTTCATTACACAAACTGCACTCTGAACTTGTTGACCGTGTTTCTACAGCCTTTGTCATCATTAAACACCTCTGCAGGCTGATGTGTCATCATTATATACAAGGCTTTTCTAATGGATTGCATGTGTCCCACGGCGGCACGGTGGCTGAGTGGCAACACTCAGGCCTCACAGCAAGAAGGTTTGATCCCCGGGTCGCCCGGGCCTTTCTGTGTGGAGTTTGCATGTTCCTCCCCGTGTCTGGATGGGTTTCCTCCGGGTACTCCGGTTTCCCATCAACCTAAAACATGCCCGCACCCCTATGAACTAACATCAAGGACCATAATGTCCACCCTCCTGTGGGTTCACCACCTGCAGAGGGGTTCATAGGGGGGGTCAGGTGCTATGAGGATTGGGCAGCAAGCTGCCCCCGCGACCCAGCCGGATTAAGCGGGAGAAGATGGATGGATGGATGCGTGTGTCCATTTAAACTAGGGATGGGCATTATGAAAAAAAAAATCTTAATTTAGATAAATCACAATTGTTAATTATTGTAATTTAACACACACATTGGGTTTAGACCACTATTCATTGACAATTAAAAATGACTGAATCTTGAATCTGAAGTACAGATGTACGTTGTTTTGGTTTGATCAGCACTGGTTTCCAGAGCTGAGCAAAAAGGATTATCAACAGTTTGTTGAAAATAAACATAGCAAGAATTCATCCTGCTGGGCAGGATGCAACTTATTTTCTACAATATTAAAATGTCCAACTTTTCAGTATTTATTCAGATGATTATTAGTGTTGGTAGTAGTTTAAGTACCAGTTAGTATTTGGATTAAAACATTTTTGACAACCTGAGAACTGAGAATTTACTAATTTACATTTAATATATCCAATTTAACAACAGTGACTCAAACTATTTGTTTAGTTCCCAAATTGGCGTATATTGATGGTATGCTATCATCATTATGGACCACTTTAGGGTGTTTTTTTGTTTGTTTTTTTGTACAATGGGTACAAAAAAAAAAAAACATCCTAAAGTGGAGAAGTGAAAATATAATTAAAGAAGGAATAAGAAACAATACTTTTATAATGTGAATGAATACACAAATACAGAAAGCTTATAGCGGTTAAAGGGTAAAGCTTTGTAATGCTCCTTTAATGAGTCTCCAAATCTCCAAAGATCAACTCTGATTATGGTCTAAAAATAGGCTCATCTCAAATTGAAAGGAAAAAAGATGCAGTTTTATGACCTAATTTTAAATAAAACTCATCTATGTAAAAATAGGTTAAATACAGAGGTGAAAACTGTATACCACACAACCATCTATAAATGATCTTAAAAGTCACTCCATGTGTTTCAAAAGATAATAATATTTTGCTTTAAATTGTTAATTGCAGGAAAACTCCTGCTAAATCAAGTTGATGATTTACCTGAGGTCCCTGTTTATAAAATCTGAGTTACTTAAAAAACAAGTGAAGGGAATCACTATAATGTTATAATAGAAAAGTTGTATGTAAATGTCCCGTGGCAGTGAGTCTACATGCAGCAACAGCAGCAGAAGACAGCACCTCAGTGACATTGATCAATGTCACTTCCTCTATGAGTGGCAGAGTGAGATACAGGCCATTTCCCCACACTAGCTGCCTGTCCGGAGCACATTATCTTAATGGAAACAGCACTAATCTCTTTTTGAAGAAAGCATCTCTTTGGCAGATCGACTAAAGTGATGCTCTTCGAAAGCATGGCACTTTATCAAGCACGAAATCAGGCCGATAACAACAAAACAAATGGATCAGGTCATCTGCTGTGGGAATCAAATGTGTTGTGGTTGCTATAAAATGAATTGAAGGGATTTTTATGTATCAAGATCAGGCTATTTCATGACAAAAAAGTGACAGAATAAAGCTTTATCCACTATGTCTTCATGTTAAAAATAGTATAAAGGACAAACATGATCAGAAGTGAGTTTTATCTCTTAATATTTGCATCAACGCTAATCTTCTGTAATAGTCACAGCAGTTGAGATAATGTGAAAATGGCAATGGCTGCACGATTGTACAGGGTTAATATTATAATGCATATTAAATTCACCATGCAAATATACTTTCATATGTGGAATGACAGTAAAGACATAACTCGCCTCCAACTGAAACGCCTCAAGCTACTATTTGAAATCATCAGATCCAAGTGGCCCCAGAAATAGAACATCGGGCCAGCACCCTGTTCGGCTGAGAAAAATGAGTGATTGCTGGAAGAAAAAAACACACATAGGAAAGATATAACAATATAACTTTTCAGGAGGAGGGTCTATCACGTGCTTGTCTCCATGGAGATATTATTGCTTTGCGTGGAATGTTCCATGGTATGACTTTAAACCTATCCAGCTAACATTTATTCATAATGAGTGTTTCTATTGCTCGAAACTACAATAATTCTCTCTGTTCTGTGAACAGATTTGCCTCTCCACAGATCTGACCTGAAATATAGACTATAGTTGTCTCCCTTGAGATAGATAGGTTTAATCTATACTGTGGAACATTCTAGATAAAGCAGTAACATTTCCATGGAGACAACCAGGTGACCTATTCCAGAAAAGTTGAGCGCTAAGATATATTATGGGCATATGTTATAGAGATATCAGGCACAATTTCATGCCTACTGACAGAGGAAAACTGCAGTTCTTTGGAGATGCCTCTAGTCTGCAGTAATAGTATCCACTGAAAGTGGTTAGAAAGGATTACAATAACAACAACAAAAACTATTTATTCAAGAAATGCTATTTAGGTTTAGATTGCAATTTCAGAATCCACTGTGCTTTGAACAGAATTTGATGTGATAAAAGGGCGGTAGGAGTAAGAAAAATATCAATAACAAGAAAGACACAAAATATTTCCACCACTTGCTTGACTCCATGGAGATTACTTACATGGACTTTTTACTACTGCAAGTATATACAGTGAAAAACATGCATTTTTACTATGAGTGGGTTTGCCTCACCCCAGATCTGACCTGTAAACTGGCTTTCCTATCTCCATATCAATGCATTTAATACCATGCTGTGGAATATTCGAAACACCGCAATAACACCGCCTTTGACAGAAGCTGGTGGCAGACCCTCCACCAGAAAAGTTACCTAGTCCATCTTTAATTTAGATCATTTCTCATTATACTGTATGTGTGCCACCAACAAGTGTGTCCCAAATGCGCCCGCCACTAATAACATCCTATTAAAATGTTGCCTTATCTGTGCATAATACAGTCAGGTCACATGTTAGAGACAGAATGGAGAGCTCCACTGAGGAGAATCAATAGCCTTCCATAGTGCTAACTGTGGACTCATGTAAGACAGGACTAAGGCTCTATCTCCTGCTCAGGCCCGAACACATACGATCTTTCTCTATAAGTTAACACACACACAAGCACACGTCATGTCTCCGCTCCACTTCCCAACGTACCATCAGTCCAACTCACTATTGATCCATGGAAAAACGCTGAGCAATCTCCAGACTGAAAGACGCATTTGTGCATCGTCTAGCACACTTATGAATGCTGCTGTTTATGAGTAAGTGTAGGCTATTCTTTTCACATTGTATTCACCAGAGATGGGCAGTACATACTCAGCCACATTTACTTAACTTGTTAGTAAAATTGTACTTTTGAGTAGAATTCTGATTTCTGACACCACTCTTTTACTCTTACTAGAGCAATATTTTGTTTCAAGTAACAGTACTCTGACTTGAGTAAATGTCTATACAAGTCACAAAACATTTATTTGAACATTTGTGTATCTTGCACCTAAAATGTCAGTGCTTATTTCACATTTTTGGGTGGAGGGTTCCCACCTCCCTGTCTACTTGGAGATTATATTGCTTTGCCTAGAATGTTTAGCAATATGGCATAAATGAATATAAAATTTCAGTGCTGAAAAATATCTTGAAAATGTTCATTACTTCAATTATCATGTTTTGCCTCTCTGCAGAACATACCTGTAATCTATTGGTATCAACCTGCTTGTCTCCACGGAGATTAATTCCGTACTGGGGATCATTCCAAGGAAAACTTTAACATCTCCATAGCCACAGGCATGAAGCATAACCTCCTCCAGAAAAGTTACAATGTGCACCTTTAATATCTAATTACTGACTAATTTGCTGCACCACTACTTTGTACTTGTGTTATTATTTTGAAGTCATTGTCTACAATCCCCACCCCTCCTGATAACAATGACAATACAGAAATCCCCTGCAGCTTGAATGACACTTTGTTCATAGTGACGCACTGAACATTGCTTAACAAACTGTTTCAACTGCAGGGAAAATGCCACTGCTGCCAATCAGTTTAAGGGCTCCAAAAAAATCACACGCTCTATCGAACATCTCCTGTCCGCCTATAATGCATTTGAGATGCTGGCCAAGACCATGGGCTACCAAGGGCTGCAGAGGGCATTGCAAAGCTGATGTCATCTGCTAAAAGGACTGGAGAGTTAACCTTTAATCTTGGCTGGCTCAAGTCCAGATCTACGAGCAGCTACTTACTTCTGTAGATTAAGTTTGGCCATTTAAAATTACACTGATATAATGTCTAGTATATGGCCAATAGGATACACTTGATACTCTAATTCATTATAGTATTCAGTCAAAGGTATTTTCAGCTCCTTTTTTATATTGTTGCTAAGGTCACCTCAGATTAAAATGTCCAAATACAAAAGTTGAATATCCAAAAAAAGGTCAGTGAGGCAAAAAATATTTGAAAATATAATAATATATCATTGATAATAAGGCACTACAGTTTTTTTTTTAAGGTGAATGTAACTTCACTTGAAGAATGTCCTCCATCTCCATGGAGATGGTATTGCTTTGCCTCATATGTTCCACAGTTTGGCATTAAACTTGGAAACCAGAGGCACCACCAGGCTACTAACTACCAGGTCAGATTTGAAGAGAGGCTTACAGAAACAATGGATGTTTTTCAAGGTAAAACCTGCAATTAAAATGGAAGAGAAATGTTTAATGTCACTGTGGAACATTTCAGGAAAAGCAATACCACCTCAGACAAGCAGATGGTACATACCCCACCAGAAGAGCTACACTTGGTGTACCTTTAAGTAAAGAGGTCATCCAGAATTGCACTGTGCTTTGCCTTTTTACAGCCATAGTCCCCCCATGATGCAATAGTAAATGGTCACATTTTGTATAGCGCTTCTGCACTTTGAAGACACGCAAAGGGCTTTACATCAAAGAACCACACACACACACCAGTGTATGCAGACACTGTGGAAGTGATGAGTTAAGTGTCTTGCCCAAGGACCAAGAAATGTATTGATCTCTGTGGGACTGTCTGTCGCACCACCAAGCTGTGGGCCAGTGGACTGAGCGCTCTACAGATTATGTTATTATGAACCACCAAACTTCAGATCAGTGAACAAACTCTACCAACTGTTGCCTCGATCACATTTATATCAAGAAATGCCCACTTGACAAACTCCTGCACATCTGCGTTGATACAAAAAAAGAGATATTTTCGTATCAATATATTCCCAAAACAAAGGAAGATTTGAATCCTTATCCACACGTTTTTTACAATCAGAAAACTGGGGCATACCTATAGGCCTACTGATCCCTTAGAGTGAAGAGAAGGTGAACCTGTCCATCTCAATCCACGGCGGAGGCGGATGACTGAGGCTTCAAAACAACAATGTGGACGCCCTGACAGTGACACTAATGAACACTGATGCTCAGTTCAAAAGCGCAACGCAGGACAGAATAAATGTTACATAAAGGACTCAAATATAACACCAACAAAAATGAAAAAAAAAAAATTGCAGTTTTATGGTGAGGGCTGGCGCGTCGCGAGTGTTTGGGTGCATCCAGTAGATTAGCCTACTTCTGAGGGCAGTGTAAAGTCAGTCACCTAGCATTAACAGGAGGCTGTGTCCTCAGGGTGCTCACCGGGTGGACAGCGAGAATGCATTAGCAGCAGTCAAGCTTACACAATTCATAAAGTGCTCCATATGACAGCCAGCCCACCCAGGAATCCCACAAACTCAATTTAGATCCAGGCAAAAACATAGAAATCACACCCAGAAATCAAAACATAAGTGCATCCAGAATAAAATCTCAGCCAAATCAAAGCATGGATCACAGCTGGAGTCTACAGAGAGAAACAATTTGAAAAATAAAAATTGTGGATTTCAGCTTCCTACAATATGCAACATTTTGAGGACTTTCCCCCCATTCAAACGCTATAGCAGGCTATTTAGTTTTAAATTTAAGTTAATGGCTATGGCACCATTACTTATTCCTAATAAATAATGGAAAATGTTATCAGAAACCAGCAAATGTAGCAGTGTAGTGCACCAATCAATAATTCTTTGTCCAAGTACGCCAGAAAAAAACACCGTTATAAAGTATTTTGGGAGACCTCAAACGTCACATGTCTCAGCAGCGGCTCCTCCAGTGTGATGAGTCAGGACGCGCCCATGACACCTTCACAGTCTCCTATCCTACACCTGACAGCCCGACAACACTACATCACTGCACGAAAGGCTATTACAAACCCATAACGTGTTCTCCTGGTGACATAGTGAAACTCTCCATCACCACACACCAGGACGTGCGTCTTGGTCCACATCAAAACTGTTTACTGAATCGAAAGCTTGTAATGTCATTTTTGGAGAATACATCGGTATGTGCAGCTCAGACAGTGCTGCAGACTGTTTCCACATGCGAGGTTCATTCCAGACTAAATGAAACGAAAATGCAATACTTTCAAACGTGGATGCTGAAACGCGCAGAGCATCGTCCATAGGTGACATCTGCTCCGTCAGTGCATCGTGTTTTGGAAGACGGTGAGCGGAGGATCGTGTAACAGCATGACTCAATAAATCACAACCTACGTGCACGTTTCCCGTTTCGAACCTCTTCTAAATTATTTCTCCGGCGCGTAAACTCTTATTTTCGCAATGCAGGAGGTTGCACAAGGCTCGTTTTATCCGCGCATCCCACTCCTCGCCGCTGTAAACAACCTCAGATCCTCAGCTGTCAGAACGCGCTGGCCGGCTCCCTGCGCCTCGCACCTGCACTCCATCCTCACATTCATTCATTTATCCAAACCAAGCCGTGCTCCTACCTCGTGATGTGCCTCGGCGTGCCCTTCGCGTCGCTGGGGTCGGACCTGCTCAGTGCTTCATCACCGGGCGCGCACTCAGGCTCAGCAGCGGCGAGGAAGGGACTGGCGGAGCACCGTGTCGTCCCCGTGGTCTGGAGGAAGCCTTATTATGACAGTCAACTGTGGGGGCGCTAGACCGGACCTGCGCTCTTGCCTCCTCTCTCTATTCATTCAGGACAGTCTGAAAGGGTGGCCTGCCAAAGTGTTACCCAGCTCCCTCCAGAGACACGGTCTAACAGGATGACCTAGCACAATTTAAACCGGTCTATAGAGAAACACTGCACTGCCACTGCATCAGGACGGGCTCAAACGTCCTATATAACGCAAACTTGACTCTTGTGAGCTCTAAGTCATGGTATAATGTTGTCACGCCATGAAAAACATACCTGGAGTTGTGTTTTATTTCATTCACGCATGTCTGAGTAATATTTTATTATTAGTTTGTCTATGTCTCCAATGCTCAAAATGCTCTGTTCCACCTTGTGATGTCATGTAGTGGTAGTTTTCAAGTTAACAGCTCCTTTAACCTTTAGTTTGGTCAATTGTCAGTTCCAAGTCTGAAATCATCCAAATGATTCTCGTGAAGGTGTATGCAGTTTAAAAAGACAGAGCAGTTCCTGTATTACCACATGACATCACAAGGTGGAACAGAGTGTTTTCAGTTTCAGAGAAGATCACAAAATAGCCTTATATTGGCCTTTTAAATTCTGCATGAATTTAAGATGAGATATTACAGGTGAATGCTGAACTTGGAGATATCAATTGGAAAGTTCTTCTGTAGTTTATTTAAAACCTCCCAAAAAAAGTTATGTTTTTCATCATGTAATGTTTAAGGCATTTCACCAAAATACGATGATGATTACATTGCTTGAAATTTCTATGTAGCCTATTCATTTCAGAGTTATATGTTTTTGTTTGTTTCTTGTTGCTTTTGCTTAATATTTGTTCAAATTCTGATACAGATACAAATCCACTTTCACTCACATACTCAGACTAGTGCATGGTCCATCCACATCAAAACTAACATGACAAAACTTGAGAAAGAAAAAAAAGCACAATGTGGTCATGAAATAAACCTGATTGCACAGCTCTGACCAAGTTTGGCCAAGAGTGGTGACCGGAATGGCTTCCTAATATAGCATACAGAGAGCAACAATCTGGAAGCCAGGCTACGTGGCAAGGCTGGAAAAAAAGAATCAATAGGGGAAAAAAGCAATAAAAAGTTAAACCATTGTTTATTTTTTTCCTTCCTGTTTGCGTTAACAAAACAGGGATTATGAATAGAACTGTTGTGGGGT
Organism: Odontamblyopus rebecca; assembly: GCA_030686955.1. NCBI lineage: Eukaryota > Metazoa > Chordata > Actinopteri > Gobiiformes > Gobiidae > Odontamblyopus > Odontamblyopus rebecca. The sequence continues at coordinate 25,060,288 of CM060659.1, forward strand.
TGTTTTGGTTTTTGGCAGTGAACAATATGAAAATCCCATGGCAGACTTACTCTATTTCGTCCATTGTATAACATCATTTCCAGAGTGCAGTGATGCATAAGAGGTTATCTCTATCACCGTAAAGACCTTTTTCAGTCTTTTTCAGAGTTTTTGGGGTCAAACTGTAAAGATGTGCAGCTATTGTGCCCCTATGGCAATTTCAGTAGGTCTGCTATAATGGGCCTGCATTTGTTGTATGTGACTGTATTATAAACACTGCCAATAAGTCAATTAATCACTGCTGGAGTGTGAGAAACCATATTATTTGTACATGTGTCTGTTTTGACACTTGCATTCACTTGGAGTCTTAAGTTATTTCACAAATCCAATATTCAGACTACATTTCTTCCTGGTACCATGGAAACATTATTGTATTTTACTATTGACTCATCTGTCACCTTTGCCCAGATCAGGCTGCTCTATTTAGGCTACTGCAGGAAAGTTGTGTATATATAGTACTTAGACTTAGACTAGATCTGGGCTATTTACAAGATACACTGTGTTAAAGGTTCCATATTACTTTGTTCTGATCCATCTTATAATAAATCTAGAGTTGTGTTTTATTTCAACATGTGTGAATGAAACAAAACACAACTGCTGGTATGTTTTTGATGAGAAACAATATTATAACATTGATTATTGCTCACAAGAGTCCATTTTGCATCATATCGGACCTTTAATATTCTCCTTCATTGACTCATACAGGTCTTACTTTGCCAGTCACCATTTCTTTACTTTATTGCATTCAACCACTTTTCTCATGCAAGTCAAAGTTACTTTAGACATGTATTTTGATACATACACATCAGCATATGCATACATTTTTAGAGCCACCCAGGAAACGCTGGAGGGACTATGTCTTTTGGCTGACCTGAGAACGCCTTGGGATCCTGCTAGATGAATTGGAGGAAGTGTCTGGGTTGAGGGAAGTCTGGGAGTCCCTGGTTAAACTGCTGCCCCCGTGACCTGATCCTGGACAAGTGGAAGAAAATAGGTGGATGCATTATGTTGTGACAATTCTGCATTTCACATTTCTGGTTCTTAGTTTTAGACTTCACATCACTGCATTCTTTGAGCATCTTAAATTTGCACCAGTAGAACATTATGCCGAATGTGAACCGGCGTTTGTTTCATGTGCCCTGTATCAAAAGGCCACCATGCTAATTACACTGCCTTTGCCATGTGTCATTCCAAACATGAGACGAGATCATCCCTGGGGATTATTCAAATCTTGGATGTAAACAGTGCAGGGCAAATCATAATCTGGTGGTTGCAGTAGTACATAAATAATGCAGCACTCTTTGAAAAAGAGTCTGCTGGAATTAATTGAAAGACTTAACCCTGTTTGGATGAATTCAGAGGGAGGTATCAAACAATGTTTTATTCTTCAAAAGTAACTTTTGAAAATATGACTAAAGCCCAATGGTAAAATACTTTCCTTCCTTAGAGAAAAAATTAGAAAGGCTCATTTGAGAATTAATAAGCAGAGTTTATGAATCCTGTTTAGTGGTACACATTAAAGGTTCTATATTACGCAAAATTGACTCTTGTGAGCTTTATGCCATGTTATAATTCTGTAAGACCGTCAAAACAGACCTGGGGTTGTGTTTTATTTCACATGTTTGAGTAACTCTTTATTATTAGTCTGCATCTCCAAAGATCAAAATATTGTATTCCACCATAAACCTGTAGTTTTCAAGTCAACAACTACTTTTTACTTTTAGTCCCGCAGAACTCTGCAATTTCAGTGCTGATATTGTCCAATATTACCAGATGACATCACAAGGTGGAACATGTTTTCTGTTTTGAGAGAAGAACTCAGCCTAAATTTGTTAGATGGGTTTGTGTGTTAAACATGTGTGAATGAAACAAAACACAACTCCAGGTACAATTTTCTGTTGAAGAAACAACATTATAGCATAGTAGATCAGACAATAGGGTAATATGGGACCTTTAAGATTCACACCTAATTAATAATGTTTGTGAAAATGTTGAATTTCAAATCTTGTATAGTGTATAGTTATAAATGATTAAATGACAAATCTATGCCAAATCTGTTCTCTTTCATTTTACAAGATACACCAACAGCTCACTATAGTTTTTAGCAACATTAGTAGAAGTAGAAGTATTAGTAGAAGAAACTTTTAGGTAGTTAATCAGTACTTCTACTAATTATTTTTCAACTTTTATTTAAATGTGATCTCTAAACATGACCACATCGACCTTGTTTTCTTCCACAGTTTTGGCCCAGACGTGCACACACAGAGATCACTGGAGATTGAACGAAAGCTAAGAGGAAGAGCAAACACCCTGCTGTCTGCTGGTGAAAGCTGCCGTGCCCTCTGCTAAGGATAAGGTTAAGGGGGTGGGGGGGTAAGTATGATTTAGCCCCAGTCATCATCTCCACTGGGGCTCATAACCACCCCCCAGCTCCCCACCCATACCCACCCATGTCTTAATACGCACAGGATAGGGCCAAGAAAGGGGAGAGGGTCCTATAATCCTGCTCTGGGGGGAGGGGCTTGCTTGATACAGTCTTAATTCCATATCAAAGTACTCTCCATATAAAGCGTGTTACCAGACATCCTGCCTCAGCAATACAAGTAAATTGTATGAGATCTCAATTTTAGAGTGTGTATTTTCAAAGCAAATGGATTTCATGTTGCGAGAAGCATGGCGAGAGTCTGGATATAAGTGCCATATGGAAATGTCACAGAATAATCATAAACAATTATCTGCTCCAGCTTTGAGCGCACCAGAGAAGGCCAAATTTACATAAAAAACACAAAAGAGCCTAGCACTTAGAAGTAGCAGACGCCCTACAGCTACGCATAGGCCACGCTAAAAAATAAAATTAAATAAAAAACGTCCACATTTCACATAGAGAGTAGTAGATTGCACCCTGTATGCCCTATATGCAAATGATCGGACTTGGAAAAACTGTAAGGATTTTTCTTCAGTTATTGATTGCAGACTGAGAAGACAAAGACTATAGACTAGATTTTTACAGGCAAAAGTAGTAAATCAAGGGGTTGTGGAAGAGGTAAGACAAGATAATGGATGCTGAGGCAGACATGCGGCTGACTGGAGGATGAATCCTCCGAGAATTGGATGAGAAATATAAAAGGGAGGGGGAAGGGGTGGGGTTCACAAGGGTAAACCGGGCAGCTGCTTGGGTGGTAGTAATGATTACCTATAACAACAGAGAAAAGCGGCGAGTGAACGGAGGCTGCATCAGTGAGGGAGGCTTGGTAAAAGAGGGCTGGTAAAAAAAAGGTGTGGGAGAATGATTAGGTATTGATTCGTTAATTAATTTGATTCATTACTCAGCCTGTTGCACGCTTGGCAGGGTCTCAGCACGGTCACAAGAGGGCAGTAGAGACAAGGGGGAAAAGTTGTCAGATCTAAGCAATGAGGTGATTTATAAAGGAAAGTCAGAGAAGACTATTGATCATATGACTAATCCACCTGCAAGATGAGATAGTGATGTTTGATGTGCACAGGATTAAAAACAGATTTTGCATGATCAGATTACGTTCTATGAAAAAAAAAATAGAGGAAAAGTAAGCATACCTAATGGCAAAGCATTTTGGGATAAATGTTAAGAATATTATGCTATTTTCAGATCTGTGTCATAATGTTTCCTCATCGAAAACATACCAGGAGTTGTTTGGTGTCAATAAAGAAAAACAAGCATGATATAGGACCTTTAAGGCTCCAACATTTTAAAAGTAATAGACTGTTTAATTTCACCAAAATACTACGCGACTAGGAAATATTTACCTAGTAATACTGATGTTGTCTTGTATGAAGTAGATGACTTGAGCTTTACAAAAATGCATTAGATTTGTTTCAAGAGTCATTTCAAGCAACCCCCTAAAATTATTAAGGACTAAAAAGTAACGCTGAATTTACTTTTTCACTTGACCTGTATTTGCCCTGGATCAAAAATAGTGGGAGGATTTGAGTTTGACAAGAGACAAAATGTGATAGTCGGATCAGAGCCCTTCCATAGTTGTTCGGGCTGTAGGCAGGTGGCTACATTGCTTGCAGGTGGTTGCAATGTTATGACAGATCCATGTATTTCTCCAAACAGAACCCTACTCTCTGACTCCATTTCTGTGTAATAATGAACCAGATGGCAAGCAGCTCATGTGCTATGCCCTGACAATGTGACTGTAATGGAGAGGGAAGTGCCACAAGTGAGAGCCATAGACTGCAGCCCAACTGCTGTGCTTCCCCCTGTACTGAAGTCGACAGGAGAGGCAGGTGTGCCGGCTGCCTTCACAAACTGGGCCATTTCAGTAGACTGTTTATAATGATGTAACAAGAAAACATGGTGAGAGTATATTTCTGCAGTTCAATCTTCAGCCGAATCTTTTATTTTAATAGGCCATGTTCAGGATGTAGAATTTGAGGATGTCATGATTTCAGATGCAGAGAAAAGACACGTAAAACTCAATGAGATTCACGGTTTTTGAAGAGTGAATCCACGAATGCTGAACATTATAAGTTGGTTGGAAATGGCTTCACTTGACATATTCATCTTATGGGTTAAAGTTCTTTCAGTTTTTGTTTAATGTGGCATTTTGAGGCACTTCGTCCTAATTTGCCCCTTGGTTTCTCAATTTTCTCAAGTTTAGATTAGCCCTGAAACAGACCTATTTTATCTGTAGTAACGGTACCTTGAAATCAAACGGCTTTTACTTAAAAAAAAAAAGTAAATAATTTTAAAAAGTCAGAGAAACAAATCAAAACAGATGTTCATCATTCACTTTATTTCCAGATGCTTGACATTTGGATGCTCTGCTCTAAAAAGTGAAACTTAAAATAGAAACTTAAAAATATCTGTTAGTACAAATATAATTCATAAATACAAAACCATTGGCAAAACTCACAATTGCTTTTGGCAGTAAACCAGGACCGTTGTAAAACCAATGCAAACCAATATTACTACATTATATCATGTTGAAATACACCAAAACAAAGAAGATGTGACAAGCAAATCAAAATATGGTCATGAAATTACAATACACCGTCTATGTGCACAGGCAATCAAAAATAATATATATTCTCTAAAAGTAGTCTATATTTAATACAATCCTATGCACAAGTTAAACCATGACATGCACATTAACAGCTTCCTCCCTGTACACTCTATTAGATATTTACACATTTTCAACCAAAAAGAACTTGATGCAAGTTAAGACAAAATAAATCTTGATTCCAACCAAAGGCTTTCAAGCTTTGTTAGTTTAAAAAAGTACAAGGAGCACACAGAAACAAACATACAGTACATTCACTGCAATAGTACAATCGCAGTCCATATTTTCAATGAAGATTCAAAATGCACCACACAGCTTAACTCTTAGCTCTGGTCTGACGTCAAGTTCTGAAGGCAGCGAGATGGAGAGAGATGAGGAGTATATGAATAATTCTTCTTCCAATAGGCTAGAGGGCAGGAGTTATGTAAGTCTTATGTAAGATTTACTGTTTTTACTTAAGAAATATCCAAATTTATGATCCACAAATGTTGAACATTATTATTTGTTTTGTCATCTGTTCTACAAATTTGCCATATCAAAGTCTTTGGGTTAAATGATGGCACCACTTTGTAAAGCCATGGTGAAAAAAAACAAACTTTTTTAATGTAAATTGACAGAGAAGACATTGGACTTGGCATCAGTTTTAGTTTCATTACTTAGATATTAACCAAATCTGTAAACCTAACAGCAAATTCCACCATAGTATTCTGCCCTGTCCTCCAGCTCAGTTTTAAATTTGGGGATTTGAGTATCTTGTGATGTCAGGTGAACCCAACATAAACAGTCTTAACCTCTGTTCACCACTGAATGTCCAGGAAAAGGCACTACCTCTGGAGGGCGACCTGTGGCCTGCGGTTCTACCTCAGTGTTTACCAAACTCTCCCCCAGGCTAACAGGCCAAAAGCAGGGTCAAGCAAAACAATGAGAACCATGTGCCAATCCACTCTGAGCTCAAATGAAACACAGTGAAGAAAATGTGAAGAAGTTATCCATTGTGGGGTGCGATGGGTTCTGCTCCTCTTGGTCACGCAGTTCATATATTTATATATATATGCATTTAAATATATTTACACTGTACATGATCGGCTTCATCATGTACTTGTACTAACAAACAATATTAAATATACAGTCCTGTACAATTGTGAAATACATGGGGATATACATGTTATACTCTGATTACTACTCAAACATAGTATAATGATTTTTTTCTGTAACCAAAACAAATATAGATCAGACAAGCACTGCATAGTCAGTCCACAGATTGTGAGAATGGTGAAAGTTTAGATTCAGTATTGGATATTGAATTAAGGTGGCAAGTAATCCACGCATTGTTAGACCTACTTTTACCACTAATCCTACCCAAGGTACCCAAGGTATGAACAAATGTTATAAGCCAAACCAAATGTGTTTTTAAGTGCGGCACTGATGGCGTGCATGCAAAAACAGACAGCTGTGGGACAATGAGCTTGTCCAGTCAGTGCAGAGTCCACTAGAAACGTGTTTGTAGAGCATAGTCAGCTACACAAAAGAGTTCAATGAGTTCATGGCCTTAACAGGGGAGGGTGCCTCTGAACTCTCTGGACCGTCGGGATTGTCCCTGCTGCCACTCTTTCCACTATACTGGCCGATAAAGGAGCCGTCCTCGTTGAACTGTCCGTCTCCTCCTTCCCCGTAGTCTACTAAACTGTCATCACTGTCTTCTCTCTTAACTGTCCCGTTAGAAGGCGAGCGGCTCCCCTTTAGCGGTTTATGGTCCTCATTGTCACTGGAGGAGAAAACCACATGCAGGCGTTACAGTGAGATGGTGTGACAGATGCAAGCACAAACATTAGTGAGCACTTTTGTAGATGGAGCATTAGGTTTACCACAACCTACCAATAGAACTGTAGGATGTGGTAACTTTTGTAAAATAATTTTGCAGTAACGATTCAATGTACGTCTTTGTATTAAATTCATAATGCCCCATGTTGAAAAGTGTTGAATGATTTGTTGGTTTCAATCAAGCAACAGGGGAATAAATCTCAAGCAACAGACCCCTTTCAAATTCCCCCTGAAACCAAGTATGAAGTGGTACAGAGCCGCTACGCCCAAACGGTAATGAAGAACTGAAAATCCAAGGCAATGGTGTGAAGTTATCTTGAAAAGCAACATATCCACCAAAGCAAGCATGGCTGTAATTACACATTGGCAAAATGCAAAAAAATCTGCTAACACTAGAACACTTTGAATTAGTGCTGAACAAACATGAGTTTGAACACTGATGAGATAGGACCACAAAGCCTTCATTATGTAAATGTGTGCGTACACAGTTAAACCCAAAATAATTCACATCTTAGACCAAGATATTGACTCAAAGAGCAACAAGAAAGTGATTAATCTTGAAATGGGACCAAATAAATCAACATCCCAAAAATGTAACAAATACACGTACATAAAATGATACCCTTGTGTAAACAGGTTTTTAAGTTAAGTTTGGCCAAGATAGACATATTTTGGGTTTGTCTGAGAAGATACAAATCACTGTAAAAGCGTGTACACAATGAAGGCAGTGGGACCACATGTTTTCTCCACAGTGACCGGGCTCGTCTTCACCCCTCCAAAACCTTACCTTTCCTGAGAACGCCTGGATCCCACACTCACTCTGAGGAGTGCACTCTGTATACAGTGAAGTGGATTATCATTCATTTTGGGGCAATACACTTAAAGCTACAGTAGAGTAGTATGTCCCTACTGTATGATTCTGAGCTCTGTGTAGTGGCCATAGAGTATTGTAACTTCACAAAGGCACTATATTATTGGTACAGTTTGCCTTGTGATTTAGTGTCTTCAGTCCTGTTTATAGATTTAAAAATAGATGCATTGAGTCCCTATAGAAATGCCGCATTATGGCCTTAATGGATGAAAAACATATCCTCCACTCAGTAATGATTGTTTTCTTAAAACATGCTGACAGCTTCTTTATAGAGACACAAGCATCCAGCAGCAGTTTCCATTAAACACATTATTGCCTAAAGCAAAGTTCAAACCATGCATATCACACTATATATTTCGATATGTATCTGTATTATAATATTAATAAAACAGATTTATGTAGAGATAATACAAAATTAATACAAATATAAAATCAATAACATCTTATAAACAGACTTATAAAAAAAATATTCAAAAATGCCAGGTCTACACAGGTAAAGTGCTTACTCATTTGCGTGCGATTGAAGCAGCAGCCTACAAGAAGGATGCTACTGGCAAGCAGAGGTGGGCCTCATAGTTAGCAGGAATGGTTCATTAAACTGTAATTATGATCACAAGGCAGTTAAAATGTCACTAGATGTGAATAGAGAGCTTTCTTACAGCTGGAATGCAGAACATAGGCATAGGCTTGTTGCAAATGGAATAGCTTATATACTGTCCTGAACATTGTTAAAGGCAAAACCCAAAATCTGAAAAATCCTGCTTCTCAAATCACATCCACAATGTCGTCACAAACAATTTCTTACAAACTTGCGCCATTCAGGATGTTCCAAAACAAAACCTTGTGCTTTTAACGCGGCTGAAAGTTCAGACGTAATTTATTTCCATAATAAAGGTCCTCGATGAGTAGTTTTTATTTGAAAACAAGATGGCCAACATGTCCCAGCAGGTCAATGGTCATTAGGCTCTGGGGGCTCCAGAGATGACAGATGTTTGTCTCACCTGTATTCACCAAAAGTACAGTCCTCTTCTTTCATGGGCTGGAACTCTGGGTCTGTGTGCGCGTCCTCCTTTTCTTTCACTGATGAGAGGGCAGGGAAACCAATTAAATATACTAATACTATATAAGTATATACTCCTATATTAACAAGACAGCAATGAGATTTTTGAGTTAAAAAATATTGCCAAACCACATTTTCTACATGAGAATGGGCAACAATACATGGGTTGGCTAGAAAACATTTTAATTCATCCATCCATCCATCTTCTCCCGCTTAATCCGGCTGGGTCGCGGGGGCAGCGTGCTGCCCAATACTCATAGCACCTGACCCCCCCTATGAACCCCTCTGCAGGTGGTGAGCCCACAGGAGGGTGGACAACATGGTCCTTGATGTTAGTTCATAGGGGTGCAGGCATGTTTTGGGTTGATGGGGGAAACCGGAGTACCCGGAGGAAACCCATCCAGACACGGGGAGGAACATGCAAACTCCACACAGAAAGGCCCGGGCGACCCGGGGATCGAACCCGCAACCTTCTTGCTGTGAGGCCTGAGTGTTGCCACTCAGCCACCGTGCCGCCATTCTAATTCATCAACATTAATGTATGTTAGTTTTGCTTAAAGCTTCATATGTAACTTTTGGTGAAGGGAATGTCACTAGCTCGTCTCCATGGAGATGTGATTGCTTTGCCAGGAAGTATAGAGAAAAACTTTGATGCCTGTATTGGCAAGGTGATGCCACTAGGACAAATTGCAAATTATAGGTCAGATCTGTGGAGAGGTGACCTCACTTACACCAAGAAAACAAACATTTTCTGTGTTTTCTTTTTTTTTTTTTTTTTTCAAATTAAAACACCTGTACATCATGCTGTGGAAAACGGCAATAACATCTACAGATAAAATAACATAAATTAGAATATCATGAAAAAGTTCTGTGCCATGATGAGTCTATATAATATAAATATTTATACTTTCATAAAGTTAAATTTTTTTTAGATGGTCTGTAATATCACAAGAGGCAGATCCTACTTCAGAAAAGTTACATAATGCACAAGATATGTTACTGAATTCCCATGCAAGGTTGTGAGTTGTAGTTTCTTTGTAGAAAACTGAACAGAAAAGAAAGCTATACTCATGTCTACAAACTGTGTGGTCTTATCTGTGACTTATGTTATTGATGGGTCTACTCTAATACCACACCAAACCTTGGCTAATGTGCATATGGAAAGCCACAAGCATACAAAACAATAACAACAAGTCAAATGTGTGGGTGTGTGCAGCTGCTCACCGGGGTATTTGCCTCCTTTATTCCTCTGGATGAAGCAGATAATGAGCAGGATCAGGATAAGGAGGGCGATGGCGCACATGAGACCAATGAACCAGCCCTGAGTGGCAATATCCACCTGTCGACTCGCAACCGCTGGAGACAGAAATACATTTTTAGAACAGGAGGTCCATTTCTTTTAGGGAGAGACAGTGATTGTTACAACAAAAACATAGAACAGTACAATATGTTTTGAGCTTTAGTACAATTTCACTGTTACATGAGTGGATCAAGTTTGCACAGTTAGAAAAGAAAGTGGTTGGAGTTAAATTTGGGAAGGAACAAGAAGTAATTACAAGACAGAACGTGAAACTTATTACTCTTTAGAGGACTGCACAAAATGTCTCAAGTTTTAAGAAATCAGCAAGAAATCAGAAATCAGTTATTAAACAAAACTGCAAAGCGACAAAACTCATACAGTCTTGATTTTGACTTCTGATTAGCGCTGGAATTACCCAAATTACTTCCTTTGTAAATTGTGAATATTAAAATTTGATAAAAAAAATGGGACAAATGCCCTCTGAAATTGTGCTGCCCTTAAACACACACTCACACAAAGCCAAGGAATATACTGTAATACGTGTTAGCATGGTAGTTATGCAGAAGTCATGTTATTATATAGACGTGTGTACTCTTGATAATACTGATTGAAAGTGACGCCTACTTCTACCCATGCTTTCACTACAGTGCATGCCTCTCTTACAACAACAAAAAAACAACCACATCGACAACACTGTTACACCCCACTCGCCAACATGGTCTACAGCCAACAAGGTACACAGTTTGCCCCGGACTGAACCTCACCTGGCACGGAGACCAAGAGCTCCTGGGAGTGCTGGGGGGGCAGATCAGGTGTGCTGCTGGCCACCAAACGCACCCAGTAGGAGACCCCCGCCTTTAAGCCCCTCACCACAAAGTTCTGAGAGCCATTCACCAGCTCTCTGCGCCACTCCTCACCTTCGGCTGCAGTGGGGATGGTCATACAGAGAGGTGCAATCAGGGACTGTTTTAGGTGTACGGGCCAGGGGATCATGGTACATTGTTTTCTTTTTTTTTAAGTGAATATGACAGATGAGACTATTCATTTCGTAAATACATACTTAAAAAGATGCACTGCGTAACATTTCCAGAGGAGGGTCCACCACGTTTCCATAAAGACGTTATTGCTTTGTCTAGTATGTTTCACACTCAGATTAAGCCTATCTAGTGACATTGCAATTTAGATCTGTGAAGAGTCGCCCCTATTCACAGAGAGAATTATTACATTTTTGAGCAATAGAAACACCCGTAATGAATAAATGTTCGATGGAAAAGTCCAAATCCAGTAAAAATCCAGACAAAGTACAAACATCTCCATGGAGACAAGCAGATGGCCGACCCTCCATGTGAAAAGATGTGCAGTGCACTTTTCACAAACTACTGAGAAGCCTGCCTGGATTTTTTATTTTGGTGAAGTTAATAAATGTATTTCTTGGTTGGACACTGGCAGCAGATATGACATATGGTAACAAAGGTATTTCCATAACTGTTACCAAGCAACAACAACACTAAAGTTAGCAAGGGCCAGAGCCTGTCCAAATCTCACACTAGTAAATAAATGGCAGCACATTATAGTTTTAAATGAGGGTTTAAAGTGCCAGAAATTGCCAGTAAATTGTCTTGGTCTTTGGAATTTTCAGTGTTGACGACTGAAATCTCAGCACTACTTACTGAATTTTTTTTTACTTTTCTTCTCAATTTTACAATTTTTCACACACTACCACTTAAAACTATTTACTTTATAACTATGTAAAACTACGATGAATATATTTATCACAAGTACTATCCCAAGTAATAATTACAAAAAACATGAAAACCTGTCATATACACTTTAAGTTTGCCGGACTAAAATGACAAGTTCAAATATTTAAATATTTAGTAATCCAATCAAACATAAAATTAATAGATATAATACTGATTAACACTGATTTGAATGTAATTTATTGACATATGACTGTATATTTAAGAGGTGATGTTGAATCTATGAGAGGTAAAGGGAGATAAAAGGGACTCACTAATGATACTGTTTGATTAGCATGTGCTCTAATTCACAGCGGCCTATGATTTCCTAAATGAATTCATTAAACAGTAGGTGTAAGAGAGCCATACTACTATAATACAATATTTTCCCTCTGCAGGTGGATAAAAACGAGGAAGAGCACTTCAGACAAAATTAATTGGCATAACGGGAATGTTTGTGCTACTGCGCGATGCTTATCTACACGAGTTTGACTTCGAGAGTCTGTCCTGGGAAATTCAGCTGCATCTCTCATCGATAGCACAATTGTAATTAGCAAAGCAATCACAGACTCACTGGTTTATCACATCTGGGCCCATGTTGGCAAGAACAAGCAGGACTGTGACTGCCAATATTTCTATTTACCTGCAGAGGGCAATTATGGAGTAGGGGTCTCTTGCCACCTATGTGCAGCAGTCCAGAAGAAGTACGGGGTGCTTACTGTCTTCCATTTTGTATTCTACATATATGTCTTTCTCCGGGCCCGAGTACTCCCAACTGATCAGGACTCCATCATCTGCAATCGTCGAGCTAACATTCCCAAAATCCTCGCTCACAGGGGGCGCTATACACAAGGGAGAAAAGACAGCCAGAATGATTGCTCTGCTGGTCAAATGAGAGTATGGATATGATTGGTTCTATGAATACACTACATGCACCAACAGACAGAGATCAGACATAACATTATTTCCACTTTCTAATGTATTAATACAACTGGAATGCACTGACCTGTCACCAATTAATGATAATTTATGATTTACAGTATGTAGTGCTCTTCAAAACACCCCAAGTGCTTTATATTACATTATGTGATATATTACATTATTCGTTCGCTCCATATTCTTTAAGGGGAAAAGCTACTATTGTGGCCACAGCTACCCCAGACCAACAAAAGCAGTGTTTCTAATCAGCGCCATCGCCACCTCCCAATACCAACACTCACGCACACACCACATTTGTACTAAGCAACTTGTGGGTGAAGTGTTTTGCCTCAGGACACAACAACACTTTCCACTGGTAGAGCCACTGCTGTTCCTCTTAGGCAGCTGGTATTCCAAGCAGTAACCAGGTATGGCATTGTTTAGCTTCTGAGGTACAAGTAGATCAGGCTTTGGCAAGCTAACATGGCAAAAATAAAAGTCAGTTTTGCTATGGTATGGTTTGGTATGGTTTGTATCTGCTCAATCTTTAGGACAAAATAATCACTTACAAAGCCCAGTTTGAATTGTTTGAATCCTTCACTTCACCTGTCAGTGATCTTAATGTTATGCCTTATCAGTTCTGTCTAGATAACTACCAAACCCAGCATAATCAGTACCCTGATGGTTTGGTTGGCGTGGATACGGTTGTGCATTGGGATGAGAGGTTTGGGTGTCCCCTGTGAACAACATGAAAATGGGTAAAGACCACACCACGCACAAGACGCACAAAGTCAATTTACACAGTGCAACATAGTTCATTGGCATGCCATACAGATCCGCTCCGAGCCACAGATCAGCAGGCACCATGACAAAAATATAAAAATATATCAACCAATGCAAAACGGATCACAACCACCAAAGGCAAAAGAAACGCTGCTGAGCACTTTGAGAAGTCGTCCAGTTTTATCAGCAAACATTAAAGAGGCACATGTCACACAGCATCTTTATCTATGGGGCTTTGAACTTTCCAAAGCTCTGAACTCAACAGAAGGCTACTCAATATGTCAGAGGCGCCAGGGAAATTGTTTCAAAATGAATAATGTACACACAGAGTTATGGACGCTTTATGGAGTGCTGACAAACATGCAGCATTGTAAAAAGACTGGTACCTGTCCCCAAATGTAAGTCAAGCTGAGATAGCAAAGCTGGTTGAAGGAGAACGATAGAAAGATAAAGAGAGAGGTCATATTTTAGACAGAATCAATACAGGATAGCAAACACCTTAGTGGACCAGTGCAAAAGGATCACACTCATGGTAGAAATGTTTACTTTTAGGAATACAATTGTCAATACTGTGAAAAGGCTTATGACAGTACAGACTATATATAAGAAGATATATGTTTTTAAATCCAAGTAGTCTTGTCTTGCTATAACAGAGGTAGGTATTCTTGACACCACATAAACCTTTTGCACAGTACTCAACAATAAGACATCAATTAGCTGTGAGCATAGCATTACAGTAGCTTTTTAGATTTAATTAAAGATTCAAACATAACATATTCACAAAATCCTCCTTTCTTGCCTTCTTACCTTTATCCATGATGGTGACCGCTTCCTGAGAGATGGCAGGGCCCGGTCCCACCATTGTTTTTGCGTTCAAATAAAACTTGTAGCGCGTGCTGTACTTGAGGTTGAGCAAAATGACGGAGGTCTCATTGGGAGGTATGACCAGCTCCTCCAGCGGGCCCAGCTCATGGGTGTTATTGACTATGGTGATGGTAGGATGGGTGAAATGGCGGAGAACAAGTATGAACAGGATGGGGGCAAGTGGGGGTGGAGTTGGGAAGTTATAAGGGCAGATAAATAAAAGGTTTGAAGATTTTGAATAGGGTTTAGATGTTTTTAAATGGAAAAGTGAAAAATGATACAAGTGTGGGTGAGAATGGAGAAAGTGACAAAGTTGGTTTGTTAAATTGTGTTCAAAATTAGAATATGCTTGATAAATGCTATTAAATGACAGGATTAATTTTAACTTTATTAGAGCTAAATGGTATACAAGACACTAATAAAGACAGTGTATGTGTGATTTTATGCCCTATATAACGTAACTACGATAAAAATAGTACTGCCCGAAAGCCTTACCGGGTTGATACTTGAGAGTGTAGCCTGTGATTTGCCCATTGTGGCTGTGAGGAGGACTCCACTCAAGGGTCAGAGAGTCGACGTTAGAATCAGTGACGGCAAGAGAAGAGGGCGCATCAGGAACTAGAAAATAAAGAAAACCAAACAATCAGCAACTATTGATTACTATACAGTATTTAAAAAGAAATACACAAAATGCTATTTATTTTTTAACGTGTATGTACATATGTTTAATCTGCAGAAATAATTGAATACAAATGCACAAAATACACTTTCTTTTTAAATGAAATACCTAAACAATGTGAATATAAATTTTGAGCCCCATTGTAACTAACTGCCCAGTCATTTACAGTGTTTTGTACATGATTTATGTGTGTATGTGTCTTGTCCAAACATACAACCATAATCAAACAAAAAGTACCTCCTTCAGGGGTCTCAAACATCTGGATGGCGCTGGGTGGACCCTCCCCTTTGCCGTTGAAGGCTCGAATGTGGAGGGCATACCGGCTGAAGGGGTGCAGAGCGGGCAGTTTGCCGTGAGTATGGTTCCCCCTGAACGTGAGGACCTGCTTCTCTGTGTGGTGATGGCCGTGTTTGTGGAGCTCTCTCCAGTAGTACACCTGTTACAGATATTCATGGATTTAGCTCCCTGTTATAGGCAACATTTTGCTGACTTTTCACAATTCAAAAGATAAGTTTAGTTTTAATTGTTAACTGCTATGACAACAGTCCTCATTTTTCTTCATTCTGAAACCCATGGATAGTCTACTGTTAGGTGCTGAGGCTTTAAAGTGAGTAAAGCTTACTGATTGGGAACATACATATTAAAATAAATTGGAGTTAAATTATATTATTTACTGTCATGTCATACTTTACACCAATTTGATCTTTTAACTACTTATGCTGACTTCTGTTGATCTTTTTGTATAGTGCTTGGTCAAAATACTATAAAATAAAACCTCATCATTAGAACAACAAATTTAAAGCTGCACTATGTAACTTTTCATTAAGTTTGAATGACAGCTCACCCTGTAGCCCTGGAGATGTCCACGCAGTAGTCTCATAGGCACGGCATCCCAGTGCACTGCTGCCTGAGTGCTGCTGATCACCTGGACCTGAACGTTGTCTGGAGCAGCTAAAGGCACTGAGAGAAATAACAGAAGAATACAAGTTATGCAAACCATTCCTGCAGGGTTACGGTTCTGAAAGGTCCCAGGAGTCAGAACTACTCACAGTCTTCTCCTGAGTATCCGTGGGCGATGGCGGGAGGTGGTCCTGCGCCGTGGTCATTCACAGCCTGGACTTTCAGCTCGTACGGGGTGAAAGTAGGTGTCCCAGAGACCACAAACTTGGAAGCATTGTGAACAGTTGCAGCCATCCAGTCATTCTCCACTCCCTTCTGCCTCCAACTGACCCTATATTTGAGCCCAGGACCGTTTGCCTGGGTGGGTGTGAGTGGCTACAGAGGGAAAAGGTTAAAGTTTATGAATTGCATCCAGTAATAGTGAAGTTTAGAGCAGTGGTTCTATTTCTCTTGGACTTAGACAAACTTTATTGATCCACAAGGAAATTATTTGAAACAGAATATATAATAACAAAGAGCAAAATATAAATGTTAATATTAAGTTCAAGTAAGTAGAAAAATAACAAGACATGTGTCAAATAAGGCATAATTATAACAATATAAACAAATACAACTGTATATGGGCAAGTGAAAAATAAAAAAATACAGAAATATAGTAAATCTATCTCTCTATATGGTTGTAAGGAGAAAACAGTGCAAAGATTAAATAGTGATTGTTATGATAGAAGATTATCTTTACTTTATACTCCTTTAAAATAATATGTGGCTTTTCCAAGTACCACCAGAGCTAAACCCAGATAGACCATTTTATGTTTTTACCTTCCATGATATCACCAGATTGTCATGTTCAGTGCCTTGTCCATGAACATCAGTTGGATTTTCATCTGGAGCTGAAGAAAGACAGAACACAACATATTTTAGGAACAATATGACACCTGTACATAAATGCATATATAAAGTACTGTAGTAGTCCTTGTGTACCTGCAGGTTCAGTCTTGTACATGCGTGACGGGAGGCTGGGATGACTCAGCCCCACTCCATTCAGGGCCAAGACTCTGAAGATGTAGTGACCGTGTGGAGAGAGCTTCAGGTGAGCTGTGGTCTTAATCCCAGAGACCTCAGTCAGATTGTGCCAGTGGCCTTTGTGGTGCAGGGAGTCTTCGTACTGGATAATGAACTCTGGAGACAATGTGGTGATATTAATATAAATCAATAGGAGCACATTCAGTTCACTGCAGACTTACAGTTCAGTCAAACAGACATAACATGACAAAAATATGTTTTGTACAAAATGCTCTCAGTTTTAACATGTAATTAGGGTTATTATAATAAAAAAAAATATAGCACATTTTTCAGAAGCTGAAAATAAGGTGACACTGTATACAGTATTCAAATAAATCTGTGGACTGACACTGGTATTTGTGTATATTTATTATTTAGTTTAATACGTACTCTCAATAGGGCTGTTGTTTTCATTCCCAGGTGTCCACGTAAGATGGACACTCCTCTTCTTTGGGTCAGTCAGTTCAAGGTCGGTTGGAGGGTCAGGGTGCTCTGAAAGAGACAGTACAGCACAATGAGATAACATTTACACTGCAAATAATTACACAACTAAAGGAGTCATGCAGGGAAATGACAATGAAAATGACCCACAACATCTCAAAGCCTAACTGTTCACTTCAGTGTAGGCATAGAGGGCCCAGAGTGGGAAGAAATGCTGTATTATGTTGAAAGTTGGACTTTTCCTGAATAATTTTAGCACGGCCTGTATAAAAGACGATTAAGTGACCAGATGGTATTGTTAAAGAAACCATTAATATTTTGTACTAAAAATTACATAGTATTGTCTAAAAAGATAAACTAAATTTTGGCTCATTATTCAATATAAAGTTTGGAATATTAGTATTTTCACAAAACCATCTGTAAAAAGTAGTACTCATTAAAACTACTACAGCATATTAACTAGTTCTGCTGTAACTGTCAAATATCAAAATAAGACTAGCCGGACATTTATTTCTCTTCAAATAATGCTTTGGGAAATAGACTCAAACATGCAATGTTAATTACAAAAAATATATATATTAAAAACAAATACAGTTTTTTCTTGTATCCATGCAGGGACTGTATTATGTGTGTATAATTCAGGATGCTCCAGTTGAGCATGTTCCATAATCACTCAGCATGAGACAGACTCGCTGGAGAGGGTGAACTGAAGCTTACATTTGGATATTGATAATGACGATAATGTGAAAGACATGCTTTGAATGAAAATAATGCAAAACAACAAATGCTAAGCCGAAAAATTAATTAACAATTTATCTTTGCATTCATGTACACATCACAAACAGACAAAGCTCATTCAGACAATTTGGGCATAAAAAATAAAAAGACACTTGTTTGATCGTCATAAACAGAAAGCATCTTTGGATACAGCATGCGCCACATAGTCCAATACATCACAACAGCCAGAATGTGTTCAAGTTTACACTGGTTTACCATAGACGACAGGTGGAGTGGGCGTGGCCTCTGTCAGACAAGTGGGCAAGTACAGAAGTTATTGTCAGTTAGTCCTAAATGCTTTGGATATTTTGAGATATAAAACACTCAAGCTGTTTACAGAACTTTTCTTCGCCCATTACAAGGCCATGTTCAATAAGAGCTCAAGGTGTAATTGTATGAGTGCTTTTGAGGAAGACCACAGAGACAGTTAAAGAGAGAGACAGCTAAGGAGAGATAGTTACACCATTTGAGTGTCTTGTGAGAAAAGAAAATCCTACATACCAACAACTGTGAGCACTGCCCTGGCAGAGTCGTGGTCCAGGCTGGTGTTCATGATGCAGGTGTAGACTCCAGCATCATTGTCGTTTACGTCAGTGATGGTCAGGCTGTCTGAGTCCACAACCAGTCTGAAAGAAAAGAAAAGCAAAGCTAAAAGTTAGCACGCAGTGTCTAAGTACCATTGCTATTATTATTTATCTGTAAATTTTTTATTTTCAGACACAAAGGCTTTATTGGACACGGCAGATGGGAGAAAATGCGAAAGGGGAGAGTGGGGATAGATAAATTCAGCAAACCATCATGGCCAAGAGTTGAAGGTGGTCACATCAACAAGTGCAATGCCTTAAACTACCATCAGTATTATTTGTACTACTAGAACTAAATAAATTCCAGTTTAAGTACACATAAATGTAGTTAATATAATTAACTTTTTTTTTTAGTTAAGGAGCAGGACCACACCTCCACCACCCTCTCCGCCTCTCCAGCAAATCACAGCTCACTTCTACCACACCTGTTTCCCAGAAGCCTATTTGTAGCAGCCTATTCCAGCAACCCAGTTTGTCCTGAATAACTCGACCCCACCCTCCCAAACACTATCTGTTTGTCTTCTAGACATAAGACACCTACAAGGGTGGTCCTGTTCCTGCTGGGCCATGTGAAGATTGAGACTGAACCCCCCATCCTGAGTCTCAACCCAGCTACCTTCTATCTTTTGTTTAGTAAAGATGGGAAATTCCAGAGGTGAATTTATCCAAATGGCTGTAGTGATGGAGTCTAAAAACATAGTGGAGCACTTCCTGTATCACTACATGGCATCATAAGGTGCAACAGAACTCAGCCTTACTATGATCAGAAAATAGTGTACTAAGGCCCTTTAAAATAAGGTCAGTTCAATGAGAGATGCATCACCTGTCATCATCAGGAAGCTCATCATTGTCTTTGAGCCACGTCATGGTCGGGGTGAGGGTCGGATCGTGTTTGACTTTACACTCAAACAGTGCGGCTCTGCCCCGCTGCACCACTCTGTACTCAGGCTGTTTGAGGATTCGCGTGGGTTCTGAAGAGAAGGTCAAAAGGTCAAAAGTTTAAGAAAATTGTGTGTATATTGTATGTTGTTCTTGAGAAATGCAAATGCTTTTATAATGTAATATTTTGTGATTTTACTGTTTTGTATTGATTGTGCAGGCTGCTACCTTGGTCAAGTCTCTCTAAAATATAATTAAATCAAATTAAATGATAATGATTACCTTTAACCTCCAGATAGACGTGATTTTCCGAGATCCCAAGCATGTTTGTAGCCACACAGGTGTATTTGCCACTATATTTTGTCTGAACTCCTTGTATCTCCAAAGTGCCATTGTCGTGTACTTTGTAAGGGTCTGAATTGAGGATGCTGGCTCGAGTGTCTTTGAACCTGGGAGAAACAACACCTCTGAATGATCCTTACTTCACAAAAATAATTTCTTAAACATACTGTAGTAAATTAACTCACCATGTAATTTCAGGGATGGGCGAGCCAAAAGAACTGCAGTCTAGCAGGGCATGGTGGTTTCTGATGACTTGGTAAACCTGATGGGCTGGCGTCAGCACTCTGGGCGGCTCCGCTGTAGTGGACCAACATCAATTATTTCAATGTTATTACTATTGTTCAATCAATGCAAATGGGAAAGTATGCTTTAATGCAAGTAGAGGGAGCTAAAAATACTTACAGAGCACATTGACGAAGGCGTTGGAAAGGAGGTAGCCGTATTCATTAGAAACATTGCACTGATACACAGCTTTTGAGCCAGTCTGGACATTGGTGAAAATGATAGTGTCATCGTCCACTTTTCTGCTCATGTCGCTCGGTGAATCTGTTGAATCAAAATTACCATTAATCAATTATATTAAAGCAAAACCTTGTCATAAAATACATACATAATGCTGAACCTGATCATTTGTATTAGAGACTAGACCCTAACATTCCTGATATTTTAGCAAAAACCTTTCAGCTGCCTGCCATTTTTATGAAATACAACTGATTCTTCGCAGTGACATCGCACTGGGGGTGTTCTACATTTATCAGCAATAGTGGGATGTTTAGGAGTTGCCATGGTAATGCAATGCACACGAGCAAACACGTGATAAATGGTTTAAGATGGTCTGAAAACTCGTTCCAGCTAAATCAGTTCTTTCTGATCAAATTGTGTTTAAACAAAGCACAGATTAAAATATAATAAAGTCTCAGACAGAGTTTAGCCTACAGTTAGCATCACACCACCATGTTGATGACATCAGCTGCAAATTATCAGTTGGCCTATACACTGTTGTGGTGTCATCTGAAACACAGTAATTTAACAATAGTCTAAACACAGCAGTGCACTCACTCTCTATGGGGATGCCGTTCATGGCCCAGCTGATGGAGGGTTTGGGGGTGCCACTGGCCCGGCAGGTCAGAGCCCCATTCTCCCCCGGTGCCAGGATGAGGTTCTTGGGATCTCCGCTGATCCAGTACGGAGCAGCTGAGAACAAGAAGGAGCACACGGGTGAAGCATTAGTAAATCTACCGAGAGCCCTTTTAACATCTGTGCATGAATCAGCTATAAGGAAATCAGATGAAAACTAAGGATTTTTATTCCGTTTTAATTTATGTTGAAAAGTAGAGCTGGCTATCATGATTTTCCTTTAGCTAGATTTCAATTTTATCGATTAATGTATTTGTCTGTAAGCAGTTAATAAAGTCATCACTCCTCTTGAGAGTTCAAACTTCTCTGAGTGGCTAGAACCACCTGTCACTCACTCTGAACCTTACTCTGAAAGGCTGACCAATAGGAGGAGTGGATGGGAAAAAACAGAGATGATTCCTCCAGAAGTAACACATCGCCAGAGATGAGCTCATGATTTGAATTTTGTTTTGTCGTATTGTCCAGCAATGAAGTTTAAGAAAAGGCCACATATGAACACAGAAAAAACGTATTTAGTTGGGTATATGGATCCAGATAATAGTTTTGATTCAATTTTTAAAATGAACTAGACCATAAAATGAACTAGATCATTTTGACAGTTACCAATTGATCTTTACCATTATAAGACTTTGTTTGAGAAGTTTGAGTTCATAGTTGTAGATTTACACAGTAACACTATATAGCACTAAAATCACTATCCTTGAGCCTCACCTTTGACTGCTACATGAATGGTATGGTGCACTGAGCCGAGCGGGTTCCTGGCTTCACATCGGTATTCCCCGGCGTCTGCTTCAGACACATTCACGATACGCAGCGTTTTCTGGTAGTGCAGGAAGGAGATGCGCTCTCCTGGCAGCTCTCCGCTCACTTTGGTCCAGGAGATTTCGGGGGTTGGCCTGCGTTCACAATGAGAGAAGCACAGAGTCATTCATGTGATTAGGGCAGTGGAGCAGGTGGCCTCTTCAGTCACGGTGCGTTCTTGTACTCACAGGGCCTCAGCGATGCACTCCATCTCCAGCATCTGGCCCCTCAGCACCATCTTAGAGCTGGATGGTCCAGATGGGGTGAGGAAGGTTGGCCGTCGCTCATCCGCTGGCTTCTCTGCATTCACATACAGAGGTTCACCGTTATAGGCAATCTAAGTATCTCATTTCACTCATCTTGCTTCATTTTATTATGTGTAGAGATTTAATTAGGGCTGCAGGGCTCAGACAGAAAGCCATTTCATTTGAGACCACTATTGTCATATTTTATGGTAAGATGTAAATTTTTATAGTCCATGTGTGTTTTTATTACTTTGGTTTTAAGGGTGTTTGCTGTTAAATCATTTGCCCCTGGGGTGACAATAAAGATCAATATTAACATAGGCTCATAAAATAAAACCAATAAAGATGTGAGGCATATTTTGTTTGTGCTGTTAAGTAGCAAAAATCACTCAATTCAGTTTGGGCATGCAGTTTCTTATTTGTTTCCTACTAAAGTTACCAGATCAAATCATTTGTCATTTTTAATTTAGAAAATACCAGATTCTCACCATACCCCAAGGTAATCTGCAGTTCATGAAAAGTATAACAACTTTTTACATTAAGTGATGCACATTTTGAGGAGGACATCCAGGAATAAGATATTATCAATAAGTTAAACAAAACCAGCTGGACTTTTCTGAAGATGACATTTCCCTACCAGCCAACTATACAGGACCGCTACATCTAGTGAGAGTCATAATCACCAACACAAGCCCTGATGAAGCTGCCTCGTGTTGGTAGCGAAACATCGGCTTCAAAAACTAACTACAGTTGGTTTGATGATAAAAAAGGCATTATAAACAGAGATAATATAAAGTAGAGTATAAAATGAACAGAGACAAGATGAAAGAAGACATGAAACCCAAAGGCATACCACAAAACTAATTGAAGAAAAGTAGTGAGTTAAAAATATTTTGTAATGGAGCTGAATGCATAATAATGAACACATTATAAATAGAATAAATACATGCTTTTTCACCAAATTAGTTCCAGAGCTTAGTGAATCAACAAGAAGGGAAATTAATATTGCTCACTGACGGTTAGTTATTCAGGAGGAATTAGAGTCGAGGTTTTATAATTGGGATTTGAAGTTGGGATACACTGGTTAGTAAGGAAAGGTTAACAGCCACAGTGTAGGGGTAACCACCAGAGGGAGCCACATATGACCAGAATATAGCCCAATACCACCATGAAAACGTGGATAGCTGGTTGAAGAGGTTAGTGGGTGAGAGCTCCCATCTGGAGCTCTAGGTTCAATGGGTTAACACTAGGGGGCGCCAAAACTCACCACTAAATAAATCAGTGTCATTGTAAATAGCTGCCACTGTGTCATTGATTGCATCCACTGTAACACAACAGAAAAGCAAAACACACCACACATTTAAAACAGCAAACAAAACACAACTTAAAACAACTGAAAAAAATGGTGTTGTGAATTAAATTATAGATGAAAAGAATGCCAGATGGATTTGAATGAGAGCTTTCTTTGTTGATTGAGAGGACAGAACATTTTACAGAGCCATAAAAAGGACGCCTTCCATAGCAGATAACACACAGAACCCTGACAATATGTCTTTTCAGTGGAGTCAGGACCGCTGGCGGCTCCGCGGATGGACGAGGAGATAGGAAATACTGTTCTCCTCCTACGCAGCCATAACAACACATGCTGCACTGTGTAAAAGTTTGACTGAGGTGAGAAACATGCTGATAAGCAAGGGTGATGCTATGAATACTGAATTGTACTTCTTATTTTTGTGATAGAGTTGGGAAATGCAGTGTTATGAAGTAACAGTAATAGACATAGTTGGTACGGGCAAACTCTATGTTTGCATTCATTTCCAGTTCTGTGTGTGTGTGTGTGTGTGTGTGTGTGTGTGTGTGTGTGTGTGTATGTATGCATGTATGTATGTATGTATGTGTGTGTGTGTGTGCGTGTGTGTATGTATGTATGTATGTATGTATGTGTATATATATATATATATAAATTTTTTTTTGAATGAATGAAAACTTTGCATATCCATTTCTTGAAACCAGTGCACTGGAGAAGAGGGAGATGCTCAAGAAAAATACCACACACCGTCTTACTAATAAAATTCACAATTTGCAAGCAAGAATATGTGTAACAAATGTTAAACTGACTTAGGTGCTTTATTTGTCATACACACAAAAGTCGCAAGGATCAGATCAATGGTTAGTCCTGAAGTAGATACATATTATTTTAGTAATAGACCCATGTCAAATTAAGAATAGGGAAATTGTACGTCATTTACCACTGAATTTAAAGATCCTAATTTTAATCTAGGTCTGGACACTGTTTTGTGAAATACTTTTTTCTGACCATCTCCTGCAGCACAGTTTATTCATACAAACAGAACTTTTGCACAGTGCTGTTCAATTAGAAGCACAGCAGACAAAGCAAGCTATGAATAGTCTTCCTCTTTGTGGACTTACGGTTGAAGACTTGGACGGTGATGGGCTGTTTCTGTTGGATGGTTTGGGTGTGGGGGAAACGGGCGTAGCAGATGTAGTCGTTCCTGGAGTCGGCGCGAAGCACATTGGAGAAGTACAGGTCTCCGTTCAGAGACTGGGACACCCTCTGGCTCTGGGGCAGCCGCTGGAAGTCTACAACATACACAGAGAGCATTGGGAAGTCTGTAATAACAGGTTACAAACTAATCAATTTAGGCATAGTATTTTTTAAAAAGATAGAATACAATAATCATAGAAGTTGTTGAACAATTATAATATCCATACTCTTCAGTACTACTCTTCAGTTTCATTTTATAGAGCCATAGTTAAGTAAATACAAACAATTGATATACTTTGCAGAAAATTAACACATTAGGTCATTCTTTAAAAAAATAATCTTAAAGTTAGAACAAATGTGTGAACCAATTTCTTTAACGTAACCAAAATTTCATCACCCTTATACATGATCCTCCCAAACCTCAAAAAATCCTCTGACCTAATTCTTGAGATTAGGAATGTGACCCCATTATCTCAACATCTGAGAAATGACTACCTGACCAGAATATCTTTAACAGGAGATTTAAAGAGTCTTACTGTTATCCATCCAGAAAATAATGGGTGGAGGTAAACCAGCTGGAGGTCGGCACGGCAACACCAAAGACACGCCTTCCTGAACCACGATTGGTTTAATTGTCTCCTTTGACCACAAGGGTGATCCTGTAGACATACAAAAATACATGTGATTTGTGTCCAAGTATCATAATTTGACATTATATATGGGTCACTAATGGATAGCCACAGAAAGAACCAATAACGCAAAGTGAGATGAACGAAAAATAAACTGTTATTCACCAAACAAGATAAAATATGATATTACGATTGCCCATAGACTGCAAAAAATGTCCACCTTTTTTCTTACCTGTATGCACAAGTTCATATTACTTGACTTAACAATTACTAATTCATTGGTTGATTTTTTTTTTTTTTTTAACTTTCTATTGGTAATATTTTTTTAAGATCTATGACATGACTGCTGGCTTACTAAGCTTGAAATTGAATATACTTTTGTTCTTTCAATAAATGCAATGGGACTTGTCCTATTGGCAGATTTTTTTTTTTTTTGCCTTTAGGAATAATTTTAACAGTGTACAGTACTTGCCATAGCTGCTTTAATACAACATTCACAGGTCTACTTACTGGACTGTCGTACTACTATGTTGTGGGATACAGCGGTCCCGTGGTCATTGCGTGCTGTACATTGGTAGGTGCCCTCGTAGTGCTCCGCCTTCTCGTGGCTGATGTCCACGACCAGCGTCCCAGAGCGTGGCCTCATGTTCACGTTCGGGAACTGCTCAATGTCAAAGTGGGTCCCATCTCTCGTCCAGGAGAAGCTGACAAAGATACAAAGATTTGATAAAACAACGCCTTCACTAAATATAATTACACTGGAATTAATAGCACAAATTCTTCATTGTGACACCTGTTACTATGGTGCAGCATAGACATATCAATGTGTGAATTGGTGTAAAGAAGTATTTCTATGAAATGCTTTTTTGGTTCAAGCAAGTGGCAGTGGTGCTGAAGTATTTGTTACAACACTACAATTTCAAACTCAATTTTGATATCAAAGAATAGGCTTGATACTCAATACCACAGTGGTGAAAATAATATTTTTTAGACAATAGAATGCAGTTTTCAACACAAAATCAGAGCTGTTATTTCTATTTCTTATACCAATTCTGATATAGCTCAAGACCATTCTAAAACTATTGAGGAAATGTAAATTTTTTTTATGTTTTTATGTTCAGTATTGATACTTGCTCAAATTAGTATCTAGTTTCAATACCAGTTTTAGCTTTGGATTAGTGTTTCAGTATCAATTTTTGGCAACCCTATGCTGAAGCAAAATTGCTGAGGAAGTGAATACTGATTGGAAGATGCCAGAACACTGTTGTGTGTGGGTAAGGCCATTTGATGGAAAGACATTTTACAATATATTGGCGATGACAAGCTATAACCCAGCTGCATATATAGGACTGCCAATGCTGTTGTTCCCCCAGTGACAGAACTATAAATAAAGTGCATGTATAGGCCTGTACCTGGGATGTGGTTTTCCTTTGGCCTCACAGTGGATTATAATGTTCTCTCTCGGGTCGATGATGTAATCCTTAGGGGACTGGTGAGTTATGGTCGGTGGTTGCGACACTGAAGGCGATCAAAAACAGGGAGAGATTCAATCACAAGCTTAATGCATAACTAAGGCCTTTGCGTATGCCGTATTGACCACACAAGCAGCGGTCATGGCTAATAGCATGCAAACTCAGGCCTGTGCATCAGTGGTGGACAGCAGCAGCCACAAGGAAAAGCTCTCTGAACATGCGGCAGGTACATCAGACTTCACTGTAACGACACACAGCCTATAATGGATTCCTTTCTGAGCGGGGAAGATAACTAATGGGCCTTGACAAAGCAAATTCTATCAGGGCTCCATGCTGTTTATATTATTGCTGTATGGAAAACAGCCTCTCACAGCACGAAAGAAGCATTCAAACAAAAACAAGCCAATAAAGAAATTACACAGCATGCCGGGGCGACCACTGAAAAAAATCACACACATTTAAAACAAAACACTTGAAAATACACACAGGGAACGCTAAAACTATCTCTTAGCTTCACTGCAATTTTCCACTTACATCCTTGAAGAACTTTAGTGTTTGTTCCAAGAAAGAGCAACAACAAATAGTGACAGAAAACCAGACATTTCTGTGAAAATGTTGTAATATAGAAGTATTTTTCAGGAACATTAGCATGCATTTTGTGAAACAGTTGCAAAGACAATTGGTGAAACTTGACAGCAATTCACAGTATAAAAATAGAAGAACATGATATGCAAAAACTTCATTGTGTTTTGGTGATTTTAAAGGTGCAATATGTAATGTTTTGGAGGAGGTTCCACGACCTGGTTGTCTCCATGGATATATTGATTCTTTGCCTGTAATGTTCCACACTATGACATTAGAAGAGTAGCAGATTATGCCTCCAGGTCAAATCTGTGGAGAGGCGAGCCCACTCATAGCTCGCTTACTCACTTAAACTTAAAAATAAGTTATATGGGAATAAATGCAGTATATATAGTGGCATACAGTGATACTTTCCAGGCAAAGCATTAAAATCGCTATGGAGACAAACTAGTGTCACACTCCTGCACCATCGAAGTTACATAGTGCCACTTAAAGGTGGATTGTGTAACTTTTCTGGTGGAGGGTCCGTCAAATGCTTTTCTTCAGGGAGATGCTATTGCTTTATCTGGAATGTTTCCCAATATGGCATTAAACCTTAATATCTTCATGGAGACCAAACCAGACCAAGTTACAGGTCAGATCTGTGGAGAGGCAACCCTGCTCACAGTCAGAACGTCTGTTTTTCTAGGTATTTTTGAGCTATAAAACCATTAATAACTGAATAAATTTAAGGTAGAATTGTTTAATGCCATACTGTGGAACATTCCAAATGGAGCAGTGTCATATCTATAGAAACAAGCAGGTGACGGACCCCCAGCAGGAAAGTTACATAGTTCACCATTAAAGGTATTGAATATTAGGTGTATTTTCTAATTGCTCTAACTAGATATTATTCTTGCGTTTACCAAACATCTATCCTGAATGTTTCATGTTTACTAGTTGCTTTTGTTTTGGGTGATTTGCATCCTTACGGTCTAGTGGGACTTCCAGTGCAGTGGTGATCTGTCCCAGGACAAGCAGGAGCAGCATGGTGACCATCCTCCTCTCCATCGTCAGTGTGGGACACAATGGTCCTGCACCCAAAAAAAGCCGAGCCCCGTCTCCTCTCAGTCACATGCACATTCACACCTGTAGACAAGAGAACACATTAAGTTTAGGGTTGACTGACATGTCGCTTTTCTCAAACCATCCATCATAACAATAGTGTAGTGTGTTTGTAGTGTGTATAAGGGGGCAAGCACAGAGCTGATCGATGATAGTTGCCGTGCTCTGCAGTTAGCTGGAAGCCATCTTTTTGATCTAGAGCACTCCAGTGGGACGCGATCCATCCTACATGGACTCATTTTGCTCAGCTAATCACTGCCATGGCTGAGATACCATTAGGCCTCTCATCCAAATCGATGTTCACAAAATCACACAGGCACGGGACATTAGCACTCTTAACTTCATACGCTTGAGTGATAAGTTTAATAAAGTTGCAGCAATATAGCAACATTTTTCTATTTTTTCTTGCTTCTTAAAGTGCCCCACACGGGGGATGTTACAAGTTCAAGTTAGGTGACTATTTACAAGCTCAAACTGACTGATGACAGGCTAATGGGCCATTGATTAGTTGTTAATTAAGTAGGGATTTCCTTTTGGGACATTACATAATCTAATTAAACCTCCATCACAACAGATTTTTGAGTTTTCCCTAATTGTCCAGAATGATTCAGTTGCACATATAGAATGTAAACACAAAATATGAGATGGAAATGCTTAGTACATTTTTAACCATTGTTGATTTCTTTTAGGATATAGTATGTACTTTGGAGGGTAAAATTAGATTTTCAACCAGCGATTTCTTGAAAATATAGTTTGCAAGTACCTTCTGCAATGACAACAACAAGCTAAATACTCTAAAGATTCCACTAGGACCTAATCTGAAGCCTTCATAATCAAACATGTGATGTTAATGAATACAACCAATGCAAATGAGCTGACAATGTGTCTCTGTATTATTCTATTGTGCGGTATTAGTGCTTGTGGCTGTGGGCAGGTCTGGCCTGTAGATGGGACCTTGGGGAGTCAGGACCAGAGGCTAGAGAAGAGGCGCAGACAGGGCTGAGCCGGGACATCCTATGGGAGAACACTGATTTGTTGCAGCAGCAGCCCTAAAGTCATGATTCAATAGAGGCCCCGGAGCAGAGGCAGCAGGGGAGCAGACCAGGCTCCCAGTGCACCTCTCGGGGGAGAAAGGCCTGTATTCTGTATCCCGCAGCAGCCAATCACTCTGCTGTACACACCATCCACCAGAGCTGGCCTGGGATCTGACAGGGGAAGATCCATGGGGGCAATTTGATCAAGCTCATTTGTAGGCTGCAGGCGAAGGCGCAGGAACCATACGGAGCATCAAAGTGACAACAAGCGCTTAATAGCAACTTGATAAATGTTAAACGTTTACAATGCGTGATTGAAGCCAGTCATGTGACCTTGACTCAGTATTACAAAGAAAAGCATTTTACTATCAATCTGAAAAATTCAAACTACTGAGAAGACTGCTATTCGAGTGTTTAAAGCTATGGCAAGAAAATAATAGTTATGGAATTTAAATATCAAAATATTTGATCTTGTGAATGGAGAAATCATTCAATCAGGAAGGAATCATTTATCTAAACACCACAAAGAGAAAATCATACTTAATTTGAGTTCACCTTTACTGTCGTTGCACAAAACAAAGTAAAACCAGCGGTGTTTTTTCTGAACGAATAAAGAAGTGTGTAAACATGTGTGATCCAACAGAATGATCTCTGAACTTTTCTGATAGGGTCGGCCACTTGTTTGTCTCCATGAAGTTATTGCTTTGCCTTGAATTTTCCATATTAGGTTCTTAAACTTATCTAGCTTCATGGAGACATGCATTTGAAGCCACCTAGCAAAGTCACAGGTCAAATCTGTGGAGAGGTGACTCTGCTCACAGTAAGAATGCATGTTTGTCTATGTATTTAAAATGTAGATAAGTTTAATACTATACTGTCGAACATTCCAGACAAAGCAAGATGATGGGATGCTATTAGGAAAGTTACATAGTGCATCTTTAATGGAGAATATTTTACTCAGTAAATCTACTGTAAGCCCATGTCAAATAACCTCAGACTGTAACAAGTTTTTAAGTTTTATGCCAGTCCAATTATAATAAAATTGCAAACTGTCCTAATCATGATAAAGCCCAACCTGCCATAGCACAGTAAAGGCTAATAACAAAAGGAAAAATGGCGACAGCAAGTGAGAAAATGGTTCCATTATAAATTTTATGGTGACTCCCAGAGAAAAGCAGAGATTTGGATCTGGAGTAGAGCCAAGACTTCATCCAGGATTCATTTCCCAGTGTAATGAGGTGTTGCAGCCCAGCTCTGGCTGGTCAGCCCAGTTGTGTGTGGCTGTGTGTCATTGTGTGAGTGTGTGTTAGTGTGTCTGTTAGTATGTGTGCTATAATTATCCCGCCAAGCAGGACTGATACAGGGCCAACCTCCTGCAGTCTGTGACATAAGGGCCTCAGTGTAGACTCAAGTGTGGCTCTTAAGAGGAGGAAATGCAACTTAACATTCTGCCAAACGGTCATTAATGTAGAGTTCAAACTAAAATTATTCAGCTTTGACCAAATGTCAAACTAATGTGACTTTCAAATGGGACTGCTCTGTGTAAAAATGACTCAATGACATTGTGAAAAAACTTTTTTTTTAAATGGTTGTTTTCTGTTTTTCTTTTTAATCATTGTTTTTGCCATAGTTGCACTGGTCTTTGCTTCTCTGCCAAACTTTTTCAGTGCCGTATTGTTAAAAGTATGAGTAGCAATTAGACCTGGGTGACATGACATGAAATTACCATCTTTTTCATCATACTTACAAATTTTTTAATTTTTGTATTACAAAATGGTTTTCAGTGTTGATTTAATTAACATAATTAAGACACTTTTAAACTGTGCTATTTAACAAAGTCTGAACCTTGCTCCAAAAAAGTACTTTTACTGAGTATTGGCCGTAAACCTGTCACCAAAAAAACGCAAGCATATCATTTTACAATTAGTAATGACTCAATCTTGAACCCGTTTGATTAAAATTTGGTTAATCCTCTACCCCTACTACCTCTTGAACAATACTTTTACATTTGAGAAGCAAGACCAAAATCTCCTTCCAGGTTTTACACGGGTTATATGGCTGTACAGATGTAATCCAAGCACATCCATCAGTATTGTAAAACCTTCTGTGGATGTTGTGCTGAGCGAACAGAAAACGCCAGAGTCAATAACGCTCACGACTGAAGACTGCTGAGGCCAAGATAAAGACAGGCTTGTGTTTGGAGTCAACCACGCCAAAATCTGTCATGCCGATGCAATCTGCAGGAGACACAGGCGCTCCTTAACAGCTGACGGACCGAGGAGAGACACTTGCTCTTTCCATAAATGACTGCAATCTATCCTGCTGTTTTCACTGTAGCATTAGAGAGCACTGTGCAGGTTGGTAAGATATAACAAAATCTAGATCAAGTTTGAATACTTTCAAGATTTCTTTAGATTTTTCTTTTTAAAACAACCTTATGTTCATTTGACATGATTTATCCAGGCTTGGAAATGGTAATAATAACTACAATATGGATGAGCTTCAGATCGTGTATAGACTAGAAGCATTGATGGATTTCAGAATGACGAGACTCTAGGACCATGACCATAGTAATTAATAATGCAAAACATATATCTTTTGAATGGGAAAAGGTCTTCAAAATGTTGCATATAACAGGAAGCTGAAACCCATTGACATCGAGGACCAAAACCCACACAATAAATATTTAAACTCTTCATTATGCCACTTTTTTATTACTGATCCCTAGTGGTTGCATCGAATTTTGCCTTGTCACAGTGGTGCAGAATTCTTTCCATGTACCAAAATACAATCTAGTCACAAGTTGCTAACAAAAGTACTAATAAACCAATAAAATCACAAAAACTCCAGGTATATCTCATACTACGAACACCAACCTAATTAAATTAAGGAGGAAAAACAGGTAATTACTGTCTCTAGGGACATAGGACCACCTTGAGTCAGGAGTTTCCATTCACAGTTCATTTTATGTGTGAAGAAAGCCCTCTCTCTTTGTGTGGGAATTGCATTGAGCTGTCCAGCCTCTCATTGAGTATGCCTCTTCAATCCCTCCATTGTCATTTCCTGTGGTCAGCTACTTCAGGATCCCAAAACTAATTGGTTTTGTGCACATGTCACAGAAGTACACATGCAGTGAGTCACACATCCAGTCCAAAACATGCTCTAAAACAGGAGCTTAAAGAGAGAGTGAGGGGACGAACAAGTCTGAGCACAGATGGAGCTGACTGGGGCACCAGGACTCTGCAGTTAGAATGAATAGCAGTCTATAGGGAAACAAGAAAGATACAGATGGAAAAAGGAGTCGTAGCTATAGCACTAGTGCTGCTACAAGTACAGCGTATATACCTACTAAAACTACTTGTTAATACAGTGGCCTATATAAAGTGTGAACTACTGCTAGCAACTTCTGCTTCAACAAGGCAACAGCTGATACAACAACTAAGATGATTCCTGCAACTGCAACTATGGCTGGGAACTGATTTCATGTCTTATTAATATGATTATGATGGTATTAAATGAAAATATATTCTTTCTGCACATTTTTTTAACCCATTACACAACATTATTCTGCACTGTCCTGGTACGATACCCTCCCCCACATTGATCTTGACACAGCCCTACTTCTAATACATCCATCCATCCATCTTCTCCCGCTTAATCCAGCTGGGTCGCGGGGGCAGCTTGCTGCCCAATACTCATAGCACTTGACCCCCCCTTTGAACCCCTCTGCAGGTGGTGAGCCCACAGCAAAGCTAATACAACAAAGCTCCAATTTTTTTTCGAGGTCAGTCCTACTTTTACTCACCCAGACTTTTTAAGATAGTTTTACTTTCTTTAAACGAGTATGTAAGCATGTTTTAGAATGTTTACCCAAAATTACTCACAATTGACTCATCTCAAAGTCATATATAATACCATAAATGTTAACTTACTGAAGAAATCCCTGTACAGTTTGATATTTCCCACTCCAAGCACCCTAATTAACTGAGCTATTGATAGTCAATGTGATCTCAGGATTGTGGGTTTCAGCGTAGCCTTAATAAAGCAGCAGGGATCTTCACACATGGGTCAAAATGAGGCTACAGAGCCTATGCAGCTGGAAAGTAGGAAGTGAATGTTAAAAAAGTGTAATTTCTCTGAAGATGGTTAGAGACGGTATGAAATAAAAGCACATAACAGAAGCTTTATAGTGGTAATGATGCTGCAGACTGTGCCTCGTGTGAATTTTTACTTATGAGGTTTGAATTCAGAAAAGACTTTTGAATTTAGGTATTGGAAATATTAAACACGCTGTTGTTGTTTTTTTGTTTTTTTTTTGCGTTCCTAGAAATGTAAAACCCAACCAAACATTCTGAACCTTCTTTAAAGATGTGCTATGTAACTTTTCTGGTGGTGGATGCATCACTTGCTTGTGTCCACAATTGTTTTGCCTGGAATATTCTACTGTACGTTGCTAAATTTGGTATCTCCATGGGGGCATGCAGGTGGCACTATGAGACCAACTAACAGTTCAGATCTGTGGCGAGGCAAATCTACTCCCAGAGGCAATACATGTTTGCAAAGATGTAATAAAAACACCTGTGATTGAATAAATGCAAGATAGATATAATTCAATAACATAGAATTAATAACAAACATTGCAGGCAAAGCAATATCCATGAGGACAAGAAGCTGTTAGACCATTCACCAGAAAGTTACATAGAGCATCTTTAAAACAGCTAAAGTTACATTCTTTGTAAGAAAATAAAAGTCTCTGTGTGTATCCTACTGTATGTTGTGAATTTACTCTTTCACTGGCCCCTTCAATGGCCTCCCAGGATCACAATAGAAAAGCTACAGCCAGCGTCAGCAGCAGGCGTTTCACATAATCTGCTCATTAGCTTTTATAATTGGACGTATGCAAATAATTGGGGTGGTTAACATATGAATCGCGGTTCTGTTGTTCAGGGAGACACCAGAGCCTCAAAAAACATGCCACTGTCTTTTATCTTCCCTATATAATGTCACACAATGAACCATGAGCTGTAAATGTTTATGTCTAACCAAATTTGTAACATTTCAAAAGTTACACGCAGTTTGTGACACAAAAAAAGAGAGACTCCATTAGCTGGTCCTTAAGTACTGCTAGATATCATACTAATCAAACTAATAAACACATAAGTACGTTTTCATATAATAATATAATTAATAACTAACAAATGTATCGTTCAGTTGTTTTGATACCCCTCCCCAAACTTGTTTATGTCTTTTCCAAGCATCAAACTTATCACTAGGAAATGGTAAACAACTGTAAAAGGTGCACTGTGTAACTTCTGTGATAGAGGGTCTGCCATCAGCTTGTCTCCATAGAGATGTTACTGCTTTGCTTGGGATGTTCCACAGTATGGCATTAAACAAATATATTGTGTATTTGTTCAATTACAGATGTATTTATTTCATTATCACATGCATTATAACTATGAATGGGCCCACTTCTCCACAGATCTGTTACTTGGCTTTATGATGTTGCCTGCTTGTATCCACAGAGACAGAGAGAGTAGCTCAGCTCGTAAGAGCGTTTGTCCACTTGTTGGTGGTTGAAATCCCACTCTCGACTTAAACAGGATTGGCTGAGTGGTCAGATCCAGTGACCCAAACGTTGGCGGTGTGATTCCAGATCCCACAGATGAATGCTATTATTGTGTCCTTGGGCAAGACACTTAACACTCGTACACTGGTGTGAGTGGTTCCATGTTGTAAAGCACTTTGAGTGCCTTGAAGGTGGAAACGTGCTATATAAAAATGTCTCCATTTACAAGGAATCAAGCAGGTAGTGAATCCTCTACCAGATAGGTTGCACAGTGCACCTTTAACTTGTGCTTTATATGGGGGAAAAAAATGTTGAATGAGACTCCAAATCATTGGGTGGTATAATTGAAATATTCTAGTTAACTTATTTGGTATACAACCATTTCCATTGGCAACACTTTTTACATTTTTTTGAGCACAGAATGGTTCCACACCTCTTAACGCTAATTGACGTCTGCTACCAATACGACATGTCCTCCAATTTGTAAGCTCCTCCTCTTTGACAGGGCAGCGTCCATGTGCATTGAGGGGCCTTCAGATGTGGGCCAGAGGAGTGTGGGATTTGCCGGTCTCCTGTGCTCTGGGGGTAATGAGTGAAGAGGCCGCTCCTTAGCACACACACGGCATTTACAGACAGGACGGCGGCTTCAAGAGGAAATCCCCCTACAGACAACCTGAATCAGAGCGAAGCACTGTTTGCTTTCATCTCATCTTCAGCGCTAGTTAAATAAGGTTGGAGGTGTGAGCCGCATGCTAAAGCAGACCACTGTGAGCTTTCAGGTCCATTGCATAGTTCTTTTTAATAACATTTGGGTAGCAAATAGCAACGAGAGGGCCATTTCCACATCATTTAAATTACACTCGGGCTCGGTTTTCTAAATAGTATCAATTTTCCGTGACTAGTTTCTGCAGTATTGAAAACACACTTGAAAGTATGCACTTGTGTATTCACATTGGAAGAGAATAAGAGAACTTGCTATATTATTGTTTTCTTGCTTATTTTAAAAAGTGCACTAGGCTATGTACTTTTTCTGGTGGGGGTCCCCTTTGCCAAGAATGTGACAGTATGGCATTGAACTGATCTGTCCTGCAGTCGTTTTCTTTTTACACTTTTTTTAATCACTAAAAAGTACCATTCTTACTGTGAACAAACTTGCCTCTCCACAAATCAGACCTGAACAGCTCTTCTTGGAGATATATAATATATAATTTACCCCATACAGTGGTTTGGAATAACATCTCCGTGAAGACAAATGGGTGATTGTACCTAGACTATATTTATCAAGTGGGCCAAAACAGAGAAAGAATATACCATCATTATATATGGACATTTGTTATACCTTTCCTGTACCAGCCTGGTATATACCATATACATACAGTGATGAAAAATGAACAGGGACCTTCATGAAAACTTTAATTAAAATGGGCTCATGTGAAGCAGCTCTGGTCATAATGAGTGACTCTGGATCTGAACTTGACCTTTAGCTAAGCCTTTAGTTAAACCTCATGCACTTAAGGAACGTCTCCAATCTCACCAGAAAAGCCCATGGATGTATATTATAGACAGTTACTTTCGCCTCATTTGCATTTTGTTTGTGAGGTCCCCGGGTCACAGAGCGAATGGGCCTGGAGAGCACCCCTCCTACTGCATGAGTGTGTTGGCCAAGCCCATTCATATGCTGAGCAGAGGTTCATTATCAAGGCCAAACGCAGGCGAGCGGGAAAATACATGGCTTCCTGAATAACTAAAGGACTATTAAAATCCTCTACAAACATTACAACCTGCATTTGTATTCCACTACAACCTGTGAGAAAGGTTGAAAACATTAGGTATAAACACAGAGGATAGTACTTAAACTTGAATGTGTCTAAATATAGGAATACCAAATGCACCTCTCAAGAGCCTCACACAAAGAGCACTGTGTAACCATAGCAATGCCCTGGTGTACTGGAGTCTCAGTCCGGACCAAAAATGTCAAACCCTTTCAACAAACAGAGACATATGAAAAAGGGTAAAGCCAGGCCCATTTGCCATCTCATAAGCAATCTCTTAAGAGACAGAACGCCTGACATCTGCTCTGCCCCCAAAACCTCCCAGCATCCTTTGGGGCTCAACAATGGAGCTATGATTAGTGTCTCAGTATGCCTCCATGTCCAGACCGGATGGCTTACTCGACACATGAAGGACCTCTCACGATGAAGCCAATATGTGGAGTTGACTTTGAACTGAGAGAGCAACAATAAATGTCTATGGAAAAAGGTGGAGAGGAAGTGCCAATTTTGTTCTGCATCACTTTGAATATAACAGGTGGTGGATGGTGAACGGATACATTTGAAAATAGTCCCAAAGGTAAAGCCAGTGTTATACAATGTCCACATTGAGAAATAGCATTGGAATAGGAAAATGGACATGGTCGTCTTTGGAGGCAAATGCTTAAATTCAAGAATTCAGTATTGGACAAGTTTTAGGTGAACTGTGGAAACATTCACATGTTAAAACCTGTAGACTGTATAAAGAAGTGGACTAAGGGAGTGTGACATCATCCATAGAGTCCAACTCCAGCCAAATGAGGCTTGCTGAGGCTAGCTATAGAGGGGAATTTGGAAGCAGTTTCATATTAGGAATAGGAACTGATGTACGGACAAAATAGCAAAATGCAAACACCAGGATTGTGAGTGAGTTCATTTGAAATAATATGAACATTTTAAAATCAAATTGAGAAGCCTGACAGCAGCAATTACGAAGAGAGAGCAACGTTTTGCAATACAAAATGAACTGACGTCAGAGTCATTGGAGCTAGAACTGCTCCCATGTTCATTTATAATTTGGAACACGACCACTAGCTATGCCCATTTATATATACAGTCTATAGTTAAAATATACATTTCTTCCTTGGACTCTTCCAATTTCCATTCAAAAAGTACTTAAACCTAAACTCATCTGACTAAATGACACATGCCAGTAAGTCTAGATAAAAATCATATCCCTGCCTTGGTCCTCAATTTTGTCCTGCCTGTATTTCTCTTACACAATAGTCTGTTGGTTCAGCTGTAAAACTTAATGTTATGTACTAGATTGGTATCACTACTCCTGCATATGTGAGCATCCCATTGTCACAATCAACAACAATCCAACCAGCCCTTTCTAGAAACGCCCCTGTATTTTCCAGTAAATGGCCTATAGCATATTGAACTAAACTGTGCTGATGTAGCAGGCGGGCACGCAGCCAGAGATGGTCATTTAAAGCTATCAGTGCTTCTTTGTGTCATATAGTCCAGCAAAATCTGATAAACAAAGCCCATACAATGGAACAATCAGTGGTCCGCTCTGAGAAAGTGAGCAGGTGAGTCTTTGGTTTGTTACTGCGCATCACCTTTTTATCCACGGTAACAAAAGTCCACTTCAACCCACCTGCGAATGTCAAAGGTCAAATTCACAGTTTCCACTGAAGTCCACAATCAGAGCGTGTTGGAGTAGACCACAAGCCAGGATCCTCAATCAAAAAGAGCTTGAGGAGGGCTGTAGATCCTCCAATCCCCAGCATTGTATAACCAGGCTTCCCCCAGTATAGCCACCACTATGTCCAACACTGTAAGAGGAGGTGCTCATTATGGCCTGTCCAAGCTCCATCTTTGTCTCTTTTGTGGATGTGGTTGAAGAATACCCTGCTGTGCCAAAAGGAGGGAGAAAATGGAGAGAAAAAAAGCAAAATGGAAGAGAAGGTAATTAATTTGCAAGAGTGCACTGGAACGAGATGCACTAGACATATGTTGGGTGCTTGTGAGAAGAGTATTTATTCACATATGGAATAAAGCTGTCCATGTATTTCTCCAGGCGTGCAAAGCGGAAAAATAAGGAGATACTGCAGTTTAGATTTAAATCATCTTCTTCTAACAGTCATCTCTGAGCAGTGTATGTTATGTTCTCTCAGACTTTCCACTTGGGTCATTCATCCAGGAATGATTCAATGTAGAGAAAATTTCTCTTTCTTTGTTGCAATTTCAGAAGCCATTTTCAAATGATGGTACTAACTTGAAGCAATGGGGATGGAATGCTATAAATAGTTAAAATAAATTGCACTAAAATAGAGCAGATTAGATAGATACAAAGTAGAACAGAGGTTTTCATCTATATCAGAACTTCAAACCAACTTTGGGCAAACTTGGCAATTTTCTGGAAACTGAACTACTATTTTTTGTGTTGAAAATTTTCTAAAAGGCATTTTTAACATGTCTTTAACATCAATGTGTTATCGAAATTGGTATCAAGTATCAAGCATTTTCCTTTGTATAAAATTTGAGTTTGAAATTTGAGTATCGTATTGAGTAACTCTACATCCAGCTGCCACAGCCCAACAAGCCACAATGAAAAGCGGTTTCTTTGTCACTAGATGTACCATAGCAATACTAAACATTGCCACCCTAGGTAAATACATGGGGGGAAAACTCATACCAAAGTAAATCTATAAAACACAAAAAGGCCACTCCTAGAAGCAGCAACTTAAAAAGTGAGACAAATGTTCACTTTATTATAAAGCCAAGTCACTTTTGCAGCAGTTTTGTTTTTCCACTGTGTCACCTGTTGTGTCACGCCAGAACCATCCCCAAAGACATCTGTTTAACAGCCTGCCATTGGTTTTGTAAGGTATAGTGCTTATTGATGGATAGACGCACCATAGTACAATGTGTGTGAATGTCAGGCCAATCCATTACTAGATAAAGGGGCTCTATGTGGCAGTAACCCTCTCCAGCTCTCTCAGCCTCTCCTCGGCCCCATTCAGATACAGCAGGTGAATACAAATCATTTCCCCTCCACTGGCTCCCAAAAGGACTCACCATCCAATTTCAGACACACCGGACAGAGACAATAGCCCCTTTGAAAAGTGTGAGAAAATCAAATCACACACTTTTAAAAGTTGAAGAAAACAACACATGCAAAAGTTAACCCTTACAAATTTAAGGTTCACAGAAAGTTTGGTTTGGATGATAGATGTAGCTAGAACAAGTAGTTTATTCCAAATGGTTGGGAGTGTTTCATTCACTCAACTTTGCATGTAGTTGTTTGGCAGAAAAGACAAAGTTTACACAGCATTCTCTACATGGTTTTAAAAGCAATTCAGTCCAACAGTATATAAAATAAATCCAACCAAAACCAAAAGCATTTTTCACAGTTGCAAAATCATTGGCGTTAATCCAAACTTGGAACTAGCAAAAGATAATGGCAAGAAGAGCAAGTTAACCTTCCAAATGTGTCAAACAAAACAAAAACCTTTCAGATATCATATGTGATAGTCACGTTAGTCAGTTAAACAAACCTCATTTGATGTGACAGCTATGTTTTTTTTAAATCAAACTAAAGAAGACATTTAAAAAGAGAAGAGCCTTAAGCAAGTGATAATTCAATGTCTATTCTGCAAATCTCACTGTGAATTTAGCAATAAGCAAAAAATAAATACTAAAAAAGGTATGAAGAACCTTTAGCATTCTGTTTTGCACTGATCTTTTAAAAGAAACTGTACCAATAATTTTAAACCAAAAGGTGTGGGGGTTTTTATTGGCCCTTTGACAACAACTTTGCAAAGACCATATTGGTTGTCTTGAGTGTTTGGAGGGCATCCATTTTGGCCTGGACTTCTTCAGATCTTTTTTCTAAATCGCTCATTTGGCTCCATCTGAAATAATGGCTTTGATAAGAAGTGCTCCATCAGCCTTCATTTGTCAAACACTGAATCTGGAGGAAACACTAACAGCGTGCTCACACTTCCTCCCGCATCCTCCATCCTGTGCACGTGCTCCCATAATGCATCTTTCACATCTGCTGAGTATAAGGATAATGGTGAGGTGTATTGTGAGGAATTCTTTATCTGTATCAATGCTCTGAGGAGGAACAGGAAAGGTCGCTGCTCCAAGGACACGCTGCAGGGATAGACCAGTCATGTGACCAGTCATGTGACTAGCCTCCAGGGACAATGGCCAGAGATGTGCAGTGTGTAATGTTTGTGGACATACATCTGTATTCCCTCTACAACACGTTTCCAAAGGTATCAGGATTGAGACCAGATACTAAAATTTGCCTACTGATGGATTCTGTTTACAGACCATCTAGCTCCAACACCTACAACCAACCCAATTTAGTCTTGCTTTATGATTTAATAGAACCGATAAATTATGACCAAAAGATGTCAACTATTGTGTGTTATGATAAACTTGCAATACAGTGACTACATGTCTATCTAAACACATTTCTCTAAACACATCCAGAATACACAATTAAATACTTTACAAAAATGTGAGTCTTGTTACCAGTAAATCTCCCAGAGTTCAGATGGGAATGACTGACAGGTGGATTAGCCAATCAGGAATACACATGATCTGTCAGTCCATATAAAAAAAAATGTGGATGCTTACTAGAAAAAAGAAAAAGATAGGAAACAAAATATCACCAGGGTCTGAAAAACAAGAATTAAAAGACTAAACTGTCAATCTGAGAACTCTGAGAAACTTTGAGAAAATGTGATCTTGTTTGCATGTGTCCCTGAAAAAACAGCAACTGATTGCAGGGTCATGTTTGGTTCTGGCTCGAGATGTGTCGGAGGGTGTGGGGACCAGACTGTTATCCCTCTGTATAAAATACAGAGATATATATTATTTTATTTTGTCAGGCAAAATACACTATACAGCTTTTCCCAGGGGTTTCCAAACTTTTTTCGAGGGCCACATATTAAAACACAGACCAGTGTGAGGGTCAATCGAGGGTCATAGACTAGTGATCAAAACAGTGACCAATTCAAATCTGTGCATTTGTAACAGGTTTGAATGACCCACCAGATCTTTGTTCATGCTTAGCCCCTCAGAAAGACACACTAAATTTGCTTGATCAAGGGAGATTTCACACCCCTACTAATGTAATCGGTGACATTTTGAGAACTTTTGCCCATTTAAAGAGATATTTGGTTTTCATCATTCTGGATATAAGATTAAATAAATCAACATTGATTTTGTTTTGATTTGTACACAATGCCAGAGAGCAGAGAAGGTTGCTGTTAAAAAAACAACTGTTAAACAAATCATAAAATCAAGTATAATATGAAATATGGCAGGAGATGTGTGCCACTGTGTATGAAGATGAGTTTTGATTAGCCTTTTGTCAATGTGATGTTTCAGCATGTTAAACGGAAGAGCCCCAGGTGCACAAGAGACCATAAGAAGGGAATATTTTATCAGTGCATCCTGTTTTCTTCATTTATGTTTTATCATTATTTAATCTCGGTGACAGGAGGAAGTACTTATTGATGTTACTGTTCCTGTAGTGGCATGCCAGCAATCCACAGCTATGTGCATTTGTTCTATCATCAAGTCAACTGCAGGTGCAGACACAGTAATTGTGACAGAGGAAGTGTAATAGACACACCCTGAGATGCCTCGAAAGGTGTAATGAGGTGACACAAAAGGGAGTGTACAAAAGAGATACACTTGAGGTATTCAGTATACAGTAGTGAGTGAAGGGATTTTAAGGGTTTGAGCAAACAAGGTGCATTCAACTTGTAATAACAACAAGGAAGAATGA
The DNA here is from genome assembly GCA_030686955.1 of Odontamblyopus rebecca. Lineage (NCBI taxonomy): Eukaryota > Metazoa > Chordata > Actinopteri > Gobiiformes > Gobiidae > Odontamblyopus > Odontamblyopus rebecca. The sequence goes on from CM060659.1 coordinate 25,103,037, forward strand.
AAAGTAAAAAGTACTTAGGAGAGCATAAAGACCTATGCCAAAGACTGGTTTTATCTTGCCATCTGTGCCTTTATTCATTCAAAGTTATTGCTCCTTCTAAAACCCCAACTTCACAATTGAAGAATATGCATTGGATCATTAGATGCTTAGACTGCTGCCCCCATGACCCGGACCTGGATAAGCGGAAGAAGATGGATGGATCTCATTGGATCATAATTACTAATATGAAATCAGTATAGCAATTTCTTTGTAAATTTGGAGAAGCTCTTGCTCTACTGGCTTCTACAGCATTACTGCAATTAAAGGTCCCATATTACATAAAATGGATTCTTGTGAGCTTTAAGCCATGTAATGTTCATCAAAAACATTTCTGGAGTAGAGTTTTGTTTCATTTGCACGTGTTTGAGTAACGATTTGTTATTAGTCTGTCTTTATCTCCAAAGCTCAAAATGCTCTGTTCCACCTTCTGATGTCATGTAGCAGTAGTTTAAGTCACAAGTGACCATTTACCGTTAATTCAGAAAAGAAAAAGAAATGATCCAAATGATTCTAGTGAAGGTGTAGGGAGTTTAAAAACACAATGGAGCTCTTCCTTTATTACCACGTGACATCACAAGGGGGAATAGAGAATTTTCTGTTTGGGAGAAGAACCTACATTTGCATGTTTTGTGTGTGAATGAAACAAAACACAACTCCAAGTATGTCTGTGATGAGGAAACAACATCATAACAGATCAGAAAATGGCACAAGATAAGCTCTTTAAAATAATACATATGCTACACCATTGGGATTCACGTCATACATTAAGAAGGTGACCATTTCTCATCAGATGGCTAGAGGTGCGGGTGAGTGAGGCGTTACATTGCAATGTATCCATTCATATTCAAGGCCCAACCCCGGTGAGCAGGCCTTATATTGATGAGAAGATAGAGGTGGCCTTGGATCACGACCTTGACCACACACACATAAATCCTCTTCTTTCACAGATCCACTCAACACATTCATAATGGAGCAAGGGCCGTTTCCCTCCAATCACAGCACCTGAGTCCTCTGCTGTGTTAAAAGGCGCTCACATTTTGATAACTGGGATTCAGAGGGGTTTTGAAGTGGTAGACACGTGCCATAGTGAGTTTTAAAGTGAAGAAGCAACCAATGAGTTTTCTAATATGAGAAATGTGCCTCAAGATTGTGGATTTGTTGAAATTATTTTGTAATTCGTTTTGATATATATTTATTACTATGTCTGGGCCTCCTTTTATAAGAAGTACTTCCTACTCATACAAATAAATTGTATGAAAACTTTCAAATGTTGTGTTAGTTATGTATTTAATGGATATCAGATCACCACAATTCTTGGGACTGCACTGGATAATTGCTCACTTAAGACTTCCAGCAGAACTCAGCCTTAAAGGAAAAAAGCAAAAAAGCAGAATTTATAGAAGTGTCTCTGGCTCTGGGCTGCAGTTTAAAAGTCAGTTGAGCATGAAGCCCCTCTCTGCTGATCTCAAGGAGGTACAGAGCCCCTCAGAGCAGGCCTCAGAGCCACAGTGTATCTTCTGTTCTGCTGTTTGTTTATTCATGTCCATCTTCCTGACAGTAGATTTGGATCACCATAGTCACACACCCACAGAGACCAAGAGTACACATCTACTCCCCTCTCACACACAGCAGTGCTAAGACTTTACAAGTGCAGACAGGAGTGTTGACACAAAGGACCAGTGGAGGGATGTGGAGCTGCTATCAAAGAGACACCTCAGAAATATCTCAGCATGTTCATCTGAAACATAGAGCGCTGGGAGCAGCCTGGGGGCCCCAGAGTAACAGTGGGGATGTTTCAGCTCCGCTCCTCATCGGCGCCTTTATAGTCCCAAATGCTGCCGTGTAATATTTGCTTTCAGGAAAAACAGGAGCCTAGAAAAGTTCACTGCATGTTACAAACACACTTCTGGGGTTCATGAATAACAAAGAAATATGTAACCGGGACACAACACAAAGGGTCTGCCACAAAAGGCAATATAAGGTAGAAATGCAGCCAACAAAGCTGTTCATTTGTTCTTGGTTATAGAATCGTTCATTCAAGTTTCACACAACACACTTAAGCAGTGTTATGTAATCCTTATCTTGACCTGAAGACACAATGGCTGTATTAACACAAGCAACAATATCAATGCCATTTGTGGGAGGAAAAGTTCTGGTTGGCTAATTTTAGCTCTTCATCCTCGGCTCCCACACATAAACAATAATAGTGCACGTGAGAGGAGCCGCTGAAAAAGAGACAGCTCTGTGCAGCTAACCCAGACCACTGTGGCTTCTATTGATGCCAGGGACCTGAATACTGCTGTGGATGACAAAGACCCTTCACGCCTCACTGTGTCCACATGAAACCCAGCTCCTGAGTGTGGCTCTCTGGGAGACAGACCACCATTCAAAAGTGTGGACTCAGCCCCAGAGCTTCAGAGCAGGAGCAGAGACCTACACACATGACAAGTGGAACTGCATTCATAAACAAAGTGACATATACAGGCAGAGAAGAGGGTGTGGAGAACGCTGTGGTAAAATTACTATGTAGTGTTAGAAAACCCTATGATGTAATGTAAAATTGAAAAAGACATTTGCGGAATGTCTCTCCTTGCTCCTCACTCCCTTTTATCCATTCATTCATGCAATAAAATAAAGTCTTCAAACCAAAAAAAAAATCCACAATGTTGACATTATGAAATCAGAACATTGATCACTGCATTTAAATCTGAGTTAAGCAAAATAATCCCAATTTATAAACAGATTACTCATCCTCGTCTCCGGGGGCATTCATATTAGAGAGATGAACTGATATATGGACTGATAAATTAATATAAAAGTGTTATGCGTTTCAGAAGACGGTTTAGAGGTCTAAACAGACACAACCATTTGTAGAAAAAGGCGAGATATTTAGTTCTGTGAAGATTTTTGGATCAACTCAAAAAGAAATTTTGATTCTACTGCAAGAACTGAGCAGCCCTAGTATCAGTAACACGAGCAGTGACCTATCTGAGCCCTTTGTCTCCTCTGAGCTGTAGTCCAGGCCTCCTCCTGGATTGGGCTGCTTCACACTTGACCGAACATTGGGCACACTTCACTCAGCCTTAAATCGACACCACACTGGAACACGCTTCCACCATATACACAACAAGGGGCTGAGGTAGAATAATGGTCATCTCTTAAACCTGGTTTGAGTGCTAAGTCAATCTTCTGGACTTAAATGCATCCAAGGAACACATACTTAGCTCTTTATTAGCAGCCATTACCTTAGCCTGTCCATTACTACAAATCACAAACCAATAATGGGACCGAACTATACTCAATTCCACTCTTTAAGGACCATTTTGTGATTTTTAAGTATTGTCGCAGACTGTCAGAAGGTCAGGGCAGTGGGTAATGATGAAAAAGTGGGTTACCAAACCATTCTTTTACAAAAGCCTGGATTTGGTTGCCATTTCCAAAGCTCTTTTTCAAACAAATAGCAAGACAAAAATACACTTTTCCAAAGAAGTGGAGGTCCAGGTGGTTGTGTCGAATAATTAACATCACAATTTCCTTGGAGCCAGATCACAATTTCGCTTTGATCATGAGTAAACTTATGTCTTTACACTGCCTATAAGACGAAACTAAAGTCAGCTGCTCCTCCAGAGAGTACACTTCTCTCTAATTGGTTAAATCCACCTGTCACTCACTCAGAGCCTTACAGAGACTGGCCAGTAAGAGGAGAGGGTGAGTAAAGCCCCTTAATTTAAGTTGAACTGAGCACAGAATCTATTGCAAAGTCTTATTTTATTGCAAGATCCAATGCATAATCCTCTTTCATTTCCACAGTATATTACAGGAGTTTTTCTGTGTGTTAGGACCAGAGTGGTCTTAGAAAGTTCAAGTCAGTTTGAAGTTTTCTTTGTCTTGTTCTGTTTGAGTCATGCTAAGCTGAGATATCCACAGACGCTGATCCATGTAAGTTGATCAAATATAAAAAGTCTGGCCAGAAATTAATTTTGTTCGAAATCTCCAACTTTCAAATGTCCAAAACTCAAACTGAAAAAAATTCAAGTTAATAGTTAGTTAGTCCCATTAGCTATTTTACAAGGTAACTGACTATATACATGGAGCCAATGGAGTATTTCCCTTCTGGTTACATGAACAGAGCATCAGAGAAGAGGTATCCAGAATTAAACCAGAACAAACCACAAAGATATTCATTTAGGTGTCTGTCAGCTGTACACAGTGTTTTTGTATTAATGCTTTGGCACATTAAGACATGGACATATTTAGACTGGAGTCACTTGCCAGCCTGACGAACAGACTGGCATTTGTGTGAGCTGGTCTAGGGGGGAGGAAAATGTCTTTGAGAAGAACAAGAGGCTTGATTCCACAGAGCCGGAAGGTCGCAGTAGGAATCATGCTGGCACCGATGTGTTTGGAAAAAATGTATTCAAAAATGTTTCCGACTTACCCGAACAACCCCTGTCCCAGTAGTCACTTCTCTGTTCTGATTCTCTTTGATCTGAAAGAAAGGTAAGAAAACAGTTTTAAAAGGTCCTATATTACACAAAACTGACTCTTGTGAGCATTTATCTATGTTATGTTACATCATCAAAAACATACCAGGAGGATTGTTTTGTTTCATTCACTCATATTTGAGTAATCCTTTATTATTAGTCTGTGTACATCTCCAATACTCAAAATGGTAGTTTTTAAGTTAACAGCTATAAAGTAGAGATGTGTAGGTAATGATAGAAGGTGTAAAGAGTTTAAAAACACAGTGGAGCTCTTCCTGTATTACCAAATGACACAAGGTGAAACACAGTGTTTTCTGTTTGAGAGAAGAACTCAGCTTAAATATGCAGGGTTTATGTGTTAAACGAATGAATGTGAAACAAAACACAACTCCAGGTATGTTTTTGATGAGGAAACAACATTATAACAGAAAAATAGCATTACATAACTTTAATAATTTTCTTTTTCAAAAAACAATCAAATGTCATCTTACATAATTGAGTTTAGACACAATCTTAAGAATCCATTTTTTTTTTACATACTATTGGTTGTCCTGCATGGCAATTTAAGGCCTTACCTTTTCACTGACACCATAAGGATTATAATAAGTGATATTTACACAGATTTTGGTGTTCTGGATTTCTGGGTTTTAATGTTGGCATCTGTTGCTATTCTACCTCTGTCTGTGTGTTACGACTGATCAAAATGCAGTTATTTTCAATTAACTCTTGTCCCACTGGTCGATTTCACTGCAATTTGAGTCATTTTGGTCACCATGTGCAAGCCATAAGCAAAAGGACTCAGGTAAGTGCATATATTCAGCCTTCACCTTCTCTGCCCTACATCCCAGCCTCTTCAAACAGTCTAGACAGACATACCTACTCAAATCAATGGACAAAATGATTGAAGAAGCCAATCCAATTTACTTGTAGCAAAAGCTTATCGATGTTACCATGAAGCTCTAAATAAAAGTCTGGGAGCCCAACTGAGAAAGCCTTTGCCAACTTTGCTTTCTGCTTCAGGACACAGGCAGAATTATGTGTTGACATTAGCTCTCCTCTAACAACAATGCAAAAGCATTTTTCATTATTTTCTCCATAGACTTCAAAACCTCCTTCATCCCTCTGTGCTGTGAGCTATTTAGTTTCACTCCAATCAAGGTAAAGATGTTACAAACACCACTGTTGCAGAAGATTACACAGTAAAATGTCCACTGCCGTGAACATACAAACGGACTTGTACGGATTATCTGTTCAGAGTATTCAAGATTTCAGAAAAGGTTATGTTTTGATCCAAGTAGAATTTACTTCCTTGTTTGGGCCGAGTCAACTTCTCTTGCCATTGAGTTATGGCATTTTCAATTTCAAGATAATCAAATGTGTCCAAAAAAGTAATGTATGCGCTGAACAATAGTGGAGATCGATGGGTTGAGAGTTTGAATCCTAGGTTAGGGTGTGCTGTCTCTCCCCAATCTTTATCCTCTGTCATGTTCAGTTAAGTCTCTTTGGGCCACACATACTTCTGTCAGTCAGTGGTGATAGCATCGCTGCTCTGATTTACCTTAATACATAAAGCAATTTTTTTTACATGGACAAAAAGTCCAATTGTTTTTGCATTCACATGTCGCTCGATCTCCACATTTCCAACACTCACTATCGCCCCCTTCAAATCAGAATCTCAGATTCACTAAACAACTTCAAAAACAGCCTATACCCTCCACACAAAGCTGCTTCCTCACTACTTGTTTTGTTTGTCAAAACAATCACTCACTCACACAACTTTCACACCTACAGTGCATGTTTTGGGTTGATGGGGGAAACCGGAGTGCCCGGAGGAAACCCCTCCAGACATGGGGAGAACATGCAAACTCTACACAGAAAGGCCCGGGCGACCCGGGAATCGAACCCGCAACCTTCTTGCTGTGAGGCATGAGTGCTAGCCACTCAAATTTGTCTTTATAATAGCTACAGTCCCACTATGTCACTACTTTTTTTCCGTAACACAGGCCGCCCTCCCAGGTCACAGACCAGGTCCCATATGTTGTACTGTACATTCACTCATAGCTGCTGATTACAGCTTAGCCCCATGAATAAACCACAAGTGCTGAGTGACCTTTCAGCATCCTGTTTGAAAGAGCTCAAGGCTGATCCCATCAAAAGAAGACCTCCCTCCATGACATCGAGCCAGAGCCCCACCACCCACACCCACCACCACTGTCACAGGATGCCACGCTGCCCAGTCCGGCTCAGCTGCCATGGCGATAAGAGGGGTCACACGCAGAGGAGATGCGGACAGCAGGCTGCGAACAAGTCAACAAAAGAGAGAAGAGAGAAGATGCACACTGGGTGCTCCATATCCCTGCAAGATGTCTCTATTCCAAGCATCAGCATCCACACACCTCTGACCTGCTGTTTATGAAGAACTGCATTTCACTGTGGTGTGACTAATCGCAAAGAGGGTTTAAATAAATACTGTATAATTATCACATTTTAATTTATGGGTGAGAGAAAAAAGTGAAACCACTGGGAAAAAACTCTGTCAACAACAGTTGTTGACAGAGTAAAAACATTTGTGGATAACTGGAACTATATTGCTATTGTGTTTATTATGTATAGTTGTGTGGTCTTTTACCCATGAATATACTACTTTGGCCAAAGCTTTTTAAAATGTTTATGGAATAAATGTAAAAAGTAAAAGGATGGCACAATGGAGGCTCTACAATGTTTGTTAGGAAAAAAAAAAAACATTTAAACCATATTCCTGACTTTCTAGTGACTATAGTGATTCATTTGCCACAATAACACAGAAGATAATAATGTCCCTTTGAATCCAAAAAGCTTTCACCAGACGATGGAGGAGACTTAGCAATTATAGTAAACCAGTTAATTCCTGACGGGCATGTAAACAGTCATTAAGATACAGCCTCGAACAAAGCACAAATGTAAACTATGTCACGCTCTGGAAAAGCCATGTAAGTCCTGTATTTGAACAAGTCTGAACATCTTACTCTTCAGAAGATCTACTGACAATGGCAAGGATCAATGTACAAAACAAAGTAGACACGGCAAAACTCTCTGCACTAGTGTTACAAGGATTTGGTGCGCAGGCCTAGTCTAAGCTCTCAAAAATGATCTAGTTTAGGGGTAAATGTTTAATAGGTCTGAGCAATATAGTGTTAAAATTCAAACTGTGACTAATTCATGTGACAATAAGGAATTTTGGTAAATATCGCCATCCCTTACCTTTTGGTGAATATCTTTTTCATCTCAAAATCTCACCTCTTATTTAAAATTGTCTGTATTCACACCAAAATATAACAACAATGCATTACAAATCTCAAGCCAAACAAAAATATATGTTTAACAGGATTGCTCACTGCTCACTAAACCTTTGAAGAGTGCTTTAAATGTACGGCTAACACAAAAATAGAACTCATGTGTAAAAGTCAGGATGGTGGCCAAAGTGAGATGTCAGGCTGTTTGCATAATGTCAGGTACAGCTAATGAGTGCTGGCGCTGGCTTTGTTGTGAATGGAAGTGCTCCCTCGGTGACAGGGGACGGGGACCAGGCACATTTAGGTCTAATGAGAGGTGCACGGTGTGTGTAGAACTGTTAGCAACACACAGGAGAAATAATTAGCCTAAGGACGTGTCATTCCCACCATCTACTGTCATGTTCATCAGAGTCTTAGTTATAGACATGTTATGAACATGTTTTCTGCAATCAACAGTGGATTTGAAAATGGTCTAAAATGTGATGTCAATGTTAGAAATTGAAAAAAATAAAAACAAAACAAACAAAATACCAAATAACGCCAAGAAGAATGCTATCTTATATTCAAGTGTAAAAACTAATGAGGCCTCATACCAATTAAAAAAATATTATAGCTACAAGTACATCTTCATTTCCCATTCAAACAAGCAATGACATAGGAAAATACAGAAGATGATACACAGTAATTAGGTCTTGAACTTTTTAAATCAGTGTGACAAAGTTTTTATGTAACTGTTTTTAGAGCTGTAAATCTTAATAATGGATAAACACAATTCCGCCACCAGCCTATATGAACCACTAGACCACAATCGATCTCTCAACAACAGGTGACGTCCAGACGGTCTCAAATCCAAAATCAAAACAAAAAACAAACATGATACATCACCTTCAGAATTAGATTTCCACCATCAGATGTTAACTCTTGTCAGTACAGGCTGGCGATAGGCTTAGTCCAGTTTAGTCCAGTCATAATCCTTTGCCAGTAAATTCCTGATGTTTCTGCTCTGAATGAATGACAGTAAATGGAGGCGTAGGTTCCCTCACAAAATCACTACCCCAGCAGCAGCACCAGCCCCTGTGACACACCCCCTCCCCTCTCCCCCTCCCGTCCATTCACGCCCCGCCCCCTCCGCCTGCCTCTCACAGCGGGATTAAAACACATCTTTTGTCTCTTTACAATAGGGGTTAAACATTTCCTGGTATCCTATGAAACTGCTTCTAAATCCGCAGACATATTTGTACAAGTGCATTAAATATGAGAAAGTGTTTTGTTCTGATTTAAAAACACAACATAGATCTTATGATATGGGTTTTGGCAAATCATCAAAGCGGAGATGACAAATTAAAATGCACAATAGTAGCAGGTGTACGGTAATATAGCTGTGGTCGTAGTGATGTTGTACGCTCAATGCAGGGTGTGGATGGAGTAGAAACCACAACTTTGAATGCATGAAAGACAATGGCCCTAAGGCACATGTGGAGGACTTCCTTTCCCAGAGAAAGTGCTGGCTTCACTAAGCAGATGTCCCAGTGCAATCTAATCTAGTCTGTTCACTCAAGCTGTCCTTATTTACTGCCGACTCCTCACAGGTATTATTGCAACCTGTGTTAAAAGAAAGGTTGTGAATAAGCTCCTTTGACGCTGGTTAGCTATGGTTGCAGTAGTGACAATAGCAGGAGCTAACCCTTTGAAAAGAGTCTGTTTTCTAGACCCTGCCCTAAATAATGTTCCTTACACCACAAAAGCACTGCAGATGTAACACAATCTCCGTCAATGCACTTTGTCCATCAAACTGAACCAAGATTTACACCAAAGTCTGAAAAACAGGTTTAAACGTATTGAAGTCTTTACTCTGGGACACCTGAAGTCTCAGAGCACCCATGGGAGACCCTTGCGACACAACAGCCTGCTCATTGTTTGAGGGGAGTTAGTTGCCATCATTGTAAAAGGTCCAAGCACTCAGTGAAATGAAATGTCTTTTCTGTTCCAGCGTCACTGGTGGTCAAGAGAACCTGAAACCTCCACCACACGCTTCTACTTTTACTAAGGGATTTATTTGGGTCCCAGGAAATGCAAGGAACCAAACTATAGAAAAGAATCGTGCTTCTTAAAATGTTCAATCAAATCAGGACTCAACTGATTCAAATTGGTAATAATCGGCTTTTTAATCGTATTATGAGCATTTGGTTTTGAGCAGAGATAAGATATCAAGGGAATATATTTGACTAGTTTGGGTTAAATAGCACTGGTAATCAACCTGACTATCTTAAGTTAACAAAATGCCATTTATTTATTTTTAATAATCTGCGTATCCACTTAGCCTTCAATTACCCTGATATATTTGGCCTATTTCATCTCAAGATCATGTGTATATGTAGCCAGAACCTGCCAACTAAACTACAGTACTTTGCCTATAGTGCCCGAGTTAGGGTTTACAGGGGCATCCACATGTATATACTGTAATTATCATAAAATACATATAATAATGCCCTTACCCCTATCTCACACATCTGGCCCTTTGCAATGCTGTGACATCACATGAACCCTTTTTTAGTAATGAAACCTTGGGGCCAATCATAATCCAGTCTGCTCAGCTTTCTCAGCTCTACGTCGCCGCGTGAGTCTCCATTAATTAAATTATGAATCATAAATAGTGCATTCAGACTCAGACATCTTTCACTGCGATGATGGATGGACTGGAGGTATAGGACTGATATTATGAAATGACTGAAGGGACCATATTTCACAAAGCCAGGGGCGTGATTGACCAAGTCTAATGGACATTATTTCTGCACACTGACTCTGTTGAAGCGGAGCATTGGTCCGTCAGCCCCACACTGAGCAGGGACCCACGCCCTCCTCTGCTCTTTGTCACAGCACCAATAGAAGAACAATATTTCAATGGCTACTGCATATTTCAATGGAAACTTTTACCAGCACAAAGTTCATGCTGCGGTCTGGACCCTCCTAAACTACAAGGCTGCATGCATGTTTGTGTGGGTCTGGAAGCACTTTCCTATCAGTGGGAGTGCATAGTAGAGGCTTTCCCATTCAAAAGTCTGAATGGGGGTAAAATATGATTGGCTCAAGGAAAGAATAAGGGGCTGGGTTCACAAGGCTATCGGAGTGGGGAGGAGGGGCGTACCACTCAAACACCTCCAAAGCTGTCACTTAAGTATTTAACCTGGGCATAAACATGTCTCATAAAGTGTGTAAGAAGAACGATTGAGCATTTTGTCTTTTTTCCAAAGTAATTACAGCATTCAGCGAAGAAAAGAATTAAATGAAATGCAGATTGGTAAATACAGAAATATATTATTGCTATTTAATTGTACTGGTGGCTGGTTGCTTGTTGCTTTGCTTGGCATGTTCCAAAGTATAAAATTAAATTGATCTTTCTATGAAGACAAGCCCGGGACACGAACGGGCCAAGTTACAGGCAAGTCAGACCAGTGGAAAGGCGACTCTGCTCAAGGTAATTTTTTTAGCAATAAAAACTCAAATATAGATTACTTTAATGCCATACTGTAGAACATCTCCACTGATACAAGCTAATATGAGCTAGTGATAGTGCAGCATTAATCTGCTTTAAGGCTATAATTATACATGCTGATGCAAACCAAACTTAATTATCTAGTGCTACTGGTGACATTTTTCCAATTAAGATTCTGGATTCTTGCTGACAAAGAAAGCAAAACGATACAACCTAAAACACTAAATTAACACGTTGACATTTTCTACACAGCTGTAAGTGGTCTGTATTGTTCTTGTCTATTGCCAGTGCAGTAAATTCTCATGCAAGAGAACAAGAGTGAGGAGTCCAATGTCAGAGGTATCACATAACAAGGCTATCGAGCTTACTACTCCAGTCCATTTCACATCTAGAGCTGTTACGTGAAGGAATTTAAGCTTTTATTAGTATGATTTTTTTTGCAAATTTTCCCATTGATGGCTTAAGATTGCACCAAAGAGACAATGGGGCAAAGACAAAGGAGCAAGTCTTAAGGGAATTTACATGAATTACAGATGGAGACCCTATAGAGCCCGCCGCGACCTCTCTTCAGATTTTTGAAACTCAACAAGAGCCACACACACAGATATAAAAGAATAGTTTCCATGGCTGCGTGGGGCTCACCAAAAAGCCTGGAGTGTTAACATGCTTGTGGACAACAGAGAGGATGATGGAGGGAGAGCGGAGGGCAGAGACAGAGACAGAGGAGAGAGGGAGTTGTAAAAAAAGACAAAGAAATGTGTAGAAAAAAAGAGATTTAGCACACACAGCCTGCAGACAGGCTCAGAGGTTAAGGACCTGCAGTATTTCTCTATAACAGCACTGAGCCTGCACTGACACTGTTTAAAAGACAGAAAATACAGAGTAAACAGTTAAATGGGTATGGTGAAATGTCGCTCTGTGAAACTACTCAAACTATTATGTGAGAATAATTATAAAACATTGTATTAAAAGGGGCTGTACCCATTTTTTAAGTAATAAACAAAAAATTGTCTTGGTCCAGTATTGTAAAAGCAGGTGAAAACGAGACCATTGTGCTTTCTGCATGGCTAAACTCTGCTCTGGCCTCTGAAAGCTGTGAAATACATGCATAAATTAAGTGTACTGAATAATTAGGATGCTAGGAATGCTTTAGGAAATTGAAGAATAACTGCTGCAAAAGTAAAAAAAAAAAAAACTACAACTAGTTCATTAGAAAAGAAAAGTAAAGTGACTAAAAGAAATTATGTTACACAACATTAACTGTGGTGCATGTTGCACACATTGGCTTATGTGGGAGGGTAATGATTTATACATGCCATGAAGAGCGGAGCTATAGAGTAATGCCAGCCATACAGGAGCAATCAAACACTATTGAATGTACAGGATAATAGGGAGGAGTTTCTATTATGTGCTCCTTGTAATATCGCTGAAAGCAGATCCGGTTTCAAGGCCTCGTTTGCTGCTCCTTAAGTTTGCATTGTGTACAGGTTCTTTATTGAACCTTACACACTTGGTTTCATTTTACCTTCCTTTGCTTAAAAAACTTATGGGATCCAAACAGAGAAGAATAGGCTGAAATTTTACCTCATTGAAGCCAACGCCAAGAAATCTCTTTATCAGTGTTTAGAATTGCACCATACACACTGCAAATCAGCCCTACTGTGAGAAACTAAATGTGTTGTAATTTATGTTGAGTTTGTGTTTAATCTTCCATTGTATCCCAAACACCATTGGGATTGTGTGGTGACCAGTTAAAGCAACACTGCGTAACATTCTGGACGCAGCACATGGAAGTGGAAAGTTAAAACCATATTTCGGACATGGAGATGGACAAGTTTATGCCATACTGTAGAATATTATAGCAAAAAAAAAGGTGTAGGCTCTCCTCCAGGCCAAGTATGAGCAAGGTTTGTGGTGATGCAAGCTGCTCACAGTAAGGACGCATGTTTTTCTACATTAAAAACATCGAAAATGGAAGAAAAAAAGAAACCACACACTTTGATTTTAGTTTATATGTTGGTTGAAGTTATACAGTGAGATATTGAACAGATAGCAATAAAAAGCTAATTTGGGTTCCTTTTATATCAAGCCAATTTACCAAAGTTAATAAATTGGCTTGATATCAAATTAAGTCAAAATATCATGAGCTAATGGCATATTTCATGTTTTGCCAATATCTTGGAGCCGTGCTTTAAGTCATTAACAACAGGTATTCTTCCACATGGCTAAACATGGCGTGCACTGTCCATAGACCCCGTGCCAGCTTCATCCATACAGTATCTGGCAATATGGCGATATGGCACACGTTCTAATGAAGACTGGTCTGAAACAGTGTGAGTCTGGGGCCTCACTCCAACAGCAGAGATGCCCAGCTGAGGAAAAGAGTGGAGGTGGTGAGTGCTCCAGCAGTGGGGAGATCATGGAGCAGACTCCCATCTCTATATGCTCCATACTGTCAGCAATAAGAGGATCAGTCCTGGACCAGTGAGCACCAAGCACCAACAAGCACACTGAGGTGGCCAGACTCAGTGAGCATATATATGTGGTTACAGATGGTGCAGGTAGCTTGCAGGGGGCAGGTAGAGTGTATTTGTTAAAATGATATTATTATGTAACTTTTCTGATCACCTGCTTGTCTTTTCTTTGACTGAAATGTTTCACAGCATGGCATTAACTTATCCATTCCCCATTTATTCAATTACAGGTGTTTTCATTGGTTAAAAATACACTGAAATACATGCATTCTTACACTGCATGGGCTCGCCTCTCCACAGATCTAACCTGCAACAAGGCATAGTGGTTTCTCCATGGAGCTAAACAAGTTAAAGCTATACTGTGAAACACTGGAAGAAAAGCAGTAACTCCATCAGACAATCAGATGGTGGAGAAGAGTTACACGAAGTTTGAAATGTGCTGGCAATACTAACAAAAACTTTTAACATGTTCAAGACTCAGATCAGTAATATTGTTTTCACTATATGGTGCACTTATAGCTGCACCATATACCACTGAAGTGAACAGACATCAGTGTGTTACAATGACTAATGCAAGTACCTCTGAACCAGAAGCTCATTGGTTCATGTCCTGATCCAATTCAACACACACATCTCCAGTACTTCTATATCAACTCAAATACAATATGTTCTCTAGATTATCAAATGAAAGGTCTTTACTTAAGAGTGCACGGGCAAATCTTATTATATTTTGAGTTATGACGTACAGGGGAACAGAACTGATCTAATAATTTTGATACACAGTCATTGATCAGTGTTAGTCCAGCAAGCACCGAGCAGCACAACCAGCCTAGCCCCTGTCCTGGGCCTCAGTGTGTACATATGTGCTCACAGAAGGTACGGGCATGTGTCCACCCCCCCTGCCCCCCTGTCAACAGTAATTTCCCTGCTCCGTCTGTGAGAGCGCATGCGATCGATGAAGCCCGGAGCTCCTCACCATCCTCACTGTTCATTACTGCTGGCAACACCGAGACCACAAGCACAACAACAGTCTCCCAGTCCTACTCATGCATTACAGTTCAGCCAAACACTAACACTGCTTCATTAGCATGCCGGAAAAAATAGCTTCAATTTTCTCTCCCTGATTTGTTTCATTAGCTCATCACAACGCCACAACGTTCTCCGCTAACTTTGAAGTGTGGGTTTGCAGCGGGAGCCCAGTGAGATTTTCTTTTCTTTCCTGTGTCTTCTCCGTATTCTTGATCCTCACCCACGCGCCGTGTCCAGCTCTCTCACCACCTGTCTCTGTCTCGGCGTGGCCCTGGCCTCCTGAATGCGCACACACAAGATGACAGCACAGTGCATATAGAACTGGTTTACTCAAGCAATCAGAGAGGAAACTGTCTGTTCAAAGACTGGAGCAAAGGATGTGCAGCCATTATGTGGGGTTTAATGCTTATTGGAGCACTGTAATTCGCACTCCATAAAAGAATAGCAGAGAGAAAACTGTTGGCGCTAACCTTGGCCATGCATAAGGATCAGCTTTATGCAAGGTACAGAAAGCGGCAAGTCAATACAGTGCAGTTTTGTGGCTCCAGCTGTAGTTTATCTGGGTAATTTGTGGGGTTGTTTTGGCTAAAAATACCTAATACTATACAATATTAACTGCTATAATGTGTGGAAGCATTAAGATAGAAACTTTCTCTTTAAAAATGCCGGTGCCTCATGTCTAATAAGCCTTAAGTCGTATCACTGCTGTCATATACTACAGAATTAAGATTTAGTGTTTTTAATAACAGCTATTTCTTTGTTTTGGCAGCACTTGCACATAGCCAAGTACCATGGCTTGTATGGTTCTTCCTGTTTTACATGCTGCAACAAAACAATGCATTTAAGAAGAAATTAAGCTTGTAATGTAATACAATCTTATTATAATTTCAAGACTTAAAGTATCCATTTTATGCCATTTTATATTTGTTAGGTTGTTTCCTTATCTGAAATATACCCTGAGTTGTGTTTTGTTTCATTCACACGTTTAACACATAAACCCTGTGTATTTAGTTCATTTGAACGGGGCTTCATGACATCACAAAGTGAAACAGAGTATTTTGACCTTTGGGAACAGAGTAATCTTGCATTATTAGGATGTCTCACGTGTGAATTAAACATAACAACTCTGCAATATGTTTTAATGAGGTAACAACTTTCTAAACTTGTCTTAACCCTCTAACTCTAACCTCACAAGAGTCAATTTTGTGTAACAGAAGACCTAGAAGACATCACAATTTATGGAGCAGCCAAACTCTCTCAAATCTATGAAGTATCAGTTTAAATATATAACCCACACTCACAAGAACAAGCTCACACAATTACATAACAAAATAATGTATATACAAAAGTACTGCATTAAGAATTGTCATGTAAAAAACATAATCTTGTAATCCCAGTATGTGACTAAAGACCTATAGGTCTAATTATGATCTATATTGTGCTGGTGTTTGCATCCTTTACTTGAGCACAACACTGCATCTTTAAGTGCACATTTTTCCTCACAGGGACACTGGAGTGGAGGGAGTGGCAGCGACGTAGTAAACTGTTGAAGTGCATCAGACCTGAAGGGGTTAATCCACCTCTACAGCGGAGTGATGGACAGAGACAAGAGGAGGCAGGTGTGGAGAACAACACCAGAGGCAGACACACACACCAGAAATATAAATAGAAAGAGATTCAGGAAGAGAGAGGTTTCACAGACAAGACACCAATTATTTAAGGTGATGGAGCAGATAATAGAATAGTCCTGTGTTAAAAAATGTGTACAAATCTGGTGTAACTTATCACATCTAAGCAACATCCCTCATCCAAAGGTCATCCAGTCAGTTTGCTAAACTTCAACGTGACACAACCTTTGCTGCTCATATTTCTACTCAAAAATGTGTCTTGCGTTCTGTCATTTTTTAAGCCTAAGGTGTGTTATGATGGAAAGAGTCAATAAAAGACTATAAAAAAGTTGTCAAGGAGGATAAATCAAGTGTCAAAAAATTGATTGAAATGCTAATACTGTAACGCTACTTCAAAGAGCATTGTGAGACAGATAATACACATATTTTAGGGTTTTTCTCATGCTCTACTCAATGATAAACATTTTATGCAGCATTGTATTTTACTGAGTTATTTCTAATTTATTTAACTTGCATATTGCTTCATGCCTGATGTCGTTCTTGACACAACCATTCCCAATTCATTCAGTTCGAGTTCACAGTCAGAACACCGGGCTAAAATCAAAGGGCTGTCTATGAAACTGATGATTCGCTGTAGGGAACACACATTGAAAAAGTCGATGGAAAGTTAAGTCTTGTGTTATAAATATACAGTTCACGCACAACTTATTCTCTTTCTACGAGCACAATCCGTTTTTCTGTCTGCTTGGTCGTCCATCTCTCTGAAGACTCCCAAATCCATTTCCTCATCCCCACAGCCTCCAAACTCTTGGTGCAGGTGACAGCTCACAGACAATGGGATGATATCATGGTCCGCACAATAACAGGCGGCTGCAGCTCCACTGTGGCTCACTGTCAAGTTTAGTTGGACAAAAAGAAAATCGACAGATCCCAGATAGAAGGAGGACTCAGAGGAGACGCAAACAAACAGCTCTGGAGAGGAACAGTTGGAGAAGTAAACACTCTAAAGACAGAATAGAGAATGTTTCAGTGAGTATAGCACTGTGTGAACTGAAAACAGTCAAATATATATCAAAACAGGGAGGAATATAGCAGCCCTAAAGGATCGGAGAACAATTGCTTAAAGGCACTATGTAACTTTTCTGATGAGGGCGAGTCCAGCACCATGGAGAAGTTATTGCTTTGTCTGAAAAGCAATCTGGTCTTTGAGTCAAGACCAAGCAAGAAGCTAGCTAAGGACCGAACTAACTAATTTCTGTTGCATTTTATAGTGTAGTCTATGGTATGTAGGTCTGACGGTGCGAGAGCCCTGCAGAGATGAGCGCTTCCTTTAATTACATCTGTGTTGTGTGTCAAGGACATCCGAAAAAGCACACACACCTGCCATGAGGCCGATTGGATTTACACCGCATCAATAATTCAGCCTCACATTCAGCACGGTCCACACACAGACACTGGACGGACACTCTGCTGTGGACACAAGCCAAACAATGTCCCCTCCAAAGCTGAGCTCATTACTGCAGGTTGGAAAAGGATTCTGCATTAGGGCATGTGTTTACAAATTGTGATTAATTTGTTAAATGCATTTTTTAGAATGCCAATTTAGAATTTTAACTTTTCACCTGGATTTAGGGGCTAGCCTGGTGGCTGTGGTAATTTTCCATTTGTTTAGTCTTGATATAATCCTGGTGTAGTCTTATTTGTTAAAACAGCACTATGTAACTTTTCTAGTAGAGGGAGCTGCTATTGTTTTGCCTATTTGTATTCTACAGTATCTATGGATAAGCATATCCATCTTCATGGAGACAAGCAGGTGACACAGCCTGCGAAGTTGAAGGTCAAATCTAAGGTATAAATGCAAACGGAGCATTGCAGGCAAAGCAATAAAAGTTACACAGTTCACCTTTAACAATGACTTATTAAATGTATGCTAATTTTATCACATTGGACATGAAGTACATACTTGAAGGAGATGATGGGAAAAAAATGTTTACGACAAAAGAAAGTCTGAACAAGGGTGTTTTATTTTTAGATTCACCTGCAAAAATAAACAATGTCCCTAGGCCTATTTCTCCCAAGAACTGTCACAAACTCCTCAGAGACAGGAGTACAATCACGCCGTGTGCTGGAGCAAAGCTTTTATCTCCTCTCCTCCAAACACAAATACAGTGGCCTCTGCTACTGTAGATTCTGTTTTGAATCTCATTCCATTCACTGTTATTTCTCATGTTTTTAATCAGGCATGGGCAGGTGTGAAATTGTAGAAAAGGTGCTACAATCTGCCGTTTTTGTCACATTTCTCAGATGTATGGGGTTTTGTTACTGGGGAAAAACTTGAGGATCTGGTGTTTACCCTGAAAGAACATTTACATTGTTGGTCAATGCTGAGGAATGAGAAGCAATACGTAACTTTCTGGGAGGGACCAGTGGTACCTGCATTAAACATAAAGATGTTGCTGTTTCCCTAATGTCCATAATATAACATTAAACTCATATGTTTCAATTATTCTCTCACAGATATTTTCTTGCACAGAAAATAGCTTGAAAAACATACATTTTTATTGTGAGTGGGCTCGCCTGTCCACATATCTGACCTGTGAGTCTCCATGGAGAAAGAAAACTTGACATACTGCGGAAATTGCTGGCAAAGCAGAAACATCTCCATGGAGACAAGTAGGTGGCAGACCAGAAGTTACATAAATGTGTCCTTTAAGATACTGCTTTAACAGTGAAAACGAGATTATAGAACTAAAACAACCGTATTGTTTGTGTTTGGGAGCTAGAAGTATTGAAAGGAACATGATAGAAACAATAATGGATACTCAAAATGTCAAAGTTCTTGCAGTGGAAATACTCATACAGGATCTCTTCCCTGCAAAGACTTAATGGCTTGTTCCTCTTTGAAAAGTGTTTGTCTAGTTTTGGTATTTACAGTATTGATCATATGTCCCATTAGCACTCTATATAAAGGCCTTTACTGTCAACACTTACTGAGAATTCCTTTCAAATGTTTTAAGAAAATGGATCCTGTGCACTGCTGTCTAGGGATAATGTGCTCTTATGCTTCCATTAAGATAATGATGAGGAGCATGAAATTCAACAGTAATATTAACCCAATACTCTGACATAATCCTTTACTAACATTACATTTGGACTTAATCTTCATTTTTGTTCATTTTAGTGTTTTAGAGCAGTACATCAACAGTCAAATAATAAAGGAGACAAATTATGCAAACTCAACTTGAATATGCTTTTATTCATGTTATAACAGTGTTCCCTTGTCATTACTTAAAGTTGTATTTCAATTGATTCATGAATGTTTGAGTAATCCTGCATTTTACTGCAGCTGAGGCTTGAGTGCACAGAAAATTACAGTTTTCACCTCATACCTCTATCTCCACCCACTTCTCTGTACTTAGTTGGGTCAATTGAAAAATTCAGACTTCAGGTTCTGAAATGTCAGCCATTTTTCAAAAATAATGACTAAATAATGACATAAATGAACATCTTCCACTTGATACAGTAAATTGTCACAATGAAGAGGCGTGGCTTCTCAGTTCAGCAGTTTTAAACAGGAATTCATAAGAATAATTTTCTATTATTAAGCAGTTTTAGATCAAAATTGCAGTTTATAATGAACAGTTTAAAATGTTAATCTACTTAAGGTTCAATACATAATACCTGAAAAGCATATGTCTTTTAAGTAACCTTTAGGTGACATTTTTAAGGACCACTTGTCTAACAGGACCATAACAGGCATAAGGAATTTAAAGACTCTGCAACAATTGGTCTTTTCTTGATCCAAATTTGCATAATTATTGAGGTTAATTCATCTTGGAGGCAGAGCGTCACAGTCTCTGCATATGACTGCTGCTGCTTGGATGAATAAATTAGTGACAGAATTAAGACAACAGACTGGGAGCCGCGGCTGACTGCTTTACGATTAAGAAAGGAGCTAAAGACAATAGGAACAGCCACATGGAAAATGTCTTGATTCATGCAGGAAAAAGTTGTCCTGGAGTTTACAGAAATCCAGGTCTGGGGTTTGTCAAGTGACTTTTAACATGTTCTGTTCACAACTAAAAGATATACAATGACAAAGTGTGTACGTCTGCGTTGGCTCAGCCCTGTAAAATAGTAAATTGGCAATACACATTCTTGAGCATATAAACTGAAGAAGAAAATATTATTCTCTTCTAGTCTTGCAAACCTCTCCAAAGATGTCTACACCAACTTTTCTTCAAGGCGATTGCTGTGATTCAGAGGACATCACAGCATTATAGGCCAATATAATTTAATACAGATGGGATTCAACTAAAATTATAGTCACAAAAATCAGCATTTAATATTTTACTTTGAGATCTTTCTCTAGTCAGTTATAGAGATTTGAGGTTCAACATTTGTGCATTTACATTTTGGATAATTCATGACAAAATACAATCAATAGAAAAAGAGAGACTCTTTTGAAAACTAAAATCTGAAAAGCACCAATACAATAAAAACAAAAAAGGACTTGTTCAATGAAAACAGACAGAAACTAGCCTCTATTATGCAGCTTTACTGTTGTTCAATAAACACTGTCCTTGTTAAAAAAATAAATCAATGCATAAGTACAATTAATCTTTTATATAAAAAAAACCCCTCAACAACAATGTATTGTAAATTCCCCCCCATATGAATTCAAATAGTAACTATAGAGAATGTTGGCATCATAAGTTCCATACAGAGGGCTTGAACTAAATACATCCTTGTAATAACGAGCTCTATTCTTTCCCTATGGGCTTTCTATAATCCACTTAAACCGATCCTGGGCTGAGCAGCAGGTGAGCACTTCTCATTGTAAACCACTTGAGGGAAAGTCTTGGAGATGACTTCATGACTGACCAATTCAAGCCAAGAGTTAGTCAAAGAGCACCAGTCCTGTGGGTTTAAGGGTCTGGAGGAGCAGGTCTGAGTGCTGCCTGTCTCCTGCTTGTCCTTATGGATCTCAATGGTACATCTCCCCCTCCACATCACCTCCTCCACTCAAGAGCTCAATTAGGAAGTTGAAGATGACTGAGTAAGCTCTAGTTAAGCAAAATTTCTGTTTGGTCTCAGAAGCCGGACAATGGGCAGGTACTAGTCTGACAGCAGAGATTAAGATTAAGAAGAAGTCAAGCATTCTTACTGTGTTGACTTGTGGTGGCCATCTGCAGCTCAATTCAAACCATAACACGACAACATAAAAGTAATGTATTTTTCTTATTTTCTTTTAATGAGGTCCCCAAAGCAAAACATCTGCCATGATTCGCTTATTATATTTGGTTATCCAGGCACAAATAACAGTTGCTTGTGACTTTATGTAGCTAAATTCTTCCGTTCCATTTCTTTAGTGCTGTTAATTGGAAGTCCTGGCCGTTTATTTGTTACTGCTGAGTGGCCCATTTGATGCCACAGTAATCTGCAATATTCTCTTAACTGTGAAAGGCCTGGATCAGCACTAAAGCTGCATTTCCTCTCAAAGCTCTGATCACAATGTCAGTTACAGGCATCTGCTCATTTCCTTTGCAGCATGCACAATAAAAAATAATCGCAGTGCAGAACAGCCACAACTGTATGGTAACCTAAGGAAGAAAAGGACAGCGTAGGCACATACAGTTACAAATTTGGACTTTCTATTCCAATTTTTTTTTTTTTTTTATTTCAAGTATCTTATTAAAACTCTGAATTTGAGTCTGACATGTGTGAAGCAGGTAGCTTAGTACAAAGCTTCTTAGGTTTGTAATAAATATATGGTATTGGTGTATTTGGGGGTGGCTCTGGTAAATGGTAAATCGTCACATTTTTATACAGCGCTTTTCCACCTTCAGGGCACTTAAAGCGCTTTACAACGAGGAACCAGTCACCCATTCACACACACTCACGCACCAGAGTACACAAACACTGGGGCAAGGTTAAGTGTCTTGCCCAGTAGATGGAACAAAAGTTTTTGGGGTCAATATTTATCGTGTGCACTTTTTCTTGCACTGTTGTTAGGAAATGTTGTGTTATTTTTGGCTATATAGATGGTTGAATTAATAACTTTAATGACTCATTACAGATGCAAACTAAGCACTAAAATGTTTCTTTTTATAACAATATTGTAGTTTTAGCATAGGTTTTGTGGTTTGAATCTGCTCTTGGGTTATTGTGTCAGTGGCAGTTTCGGTATTATTGTTTATCGTCTACATTTACTTAGCAATATATCGTACTTCAAAACTGATTGTCATGATAGGCCCATAGGAGAAATACTAAATATAAACAGAAACATCTACAATAGTATACTTTAAGGAATAAAAAATACAAATTAAATACAGTTTGATTAGTCCAATGACTCTGCAGGATACAACTCTACATAAATCATCCCCCAGTGCATTGTTGTTTATGTGGCCTGTGCAGCAGTGGCTACAGAGTGCTGCAGTGAGCTCTGGAGTGAGGCCAGGTTTGAAAGGGACACTCCGAGACTCCGAGTTGGCGACACAAGATTCTTCTCATTCTCAACCCTGCATTAAACATTTAGTAAAGAACAATGCACTCAAAGGCTCAGTGTGACTCAGACCAGTCTATGTGCAGCAAACAGAACCTAGTCAGTGTTTAATTGGGTTTTCACAATCATTTTGGTCAGATTTGGGAGTAAAGATTCAACAGTCTGATTGTGTAGCATCTTTTACCAGGAACCACAAGAAAATAGATAGAGCCATTTTTACCAACTATATTTGTATGGTATGTGTTGTGTGCTCCATTTCTTCATTACCCAAAAAAAGTAAAGATGCATTAAGGGGGAGGATCTGCTACTTGCTTGTCTCTATGGAGATGTTTTGTCTTTGTACAGAATGTTCCACTGTAGGGAATTAAACATATCCGCCTGGTATTTGCTCAATTACAAGTGTTGTATAGCTAAAAACAATACCTTGAAAAACATGAGTTCCTACCATGTGCAGGCTTGCTTCTCCATAAATCTGACTTATTAACTTGTCTCCATTATCATTACAAAGTTTAATTCCACACAGTGGAAAACTCCATGGAAAAAAGCAAGTGGCGGGCCCTCCACAAGAAACGTTACACAGTGTGCCTTTAAAGGACATAAACAAACAAAACTTTTAGAGTCAATTTGATTTTCCTAAGAGCAGTTTATCAAAAATCAAATCTTTGGGCCAAAAGTCCAATAGCAGTTTTAGGAAAATATCATCAACTAGAGTGAATTATTCTAGCTCTATTTTCCTGCCTTATTTCCATATCAAGCACATGCTTCAGATTCTGCTAATTTTAGCATCACAAAACAGATATGTTAAGGTTGTGCCACTTTGAATTCTCAGAGGCCCACTGCTGAATGAAGGAGGTTTGGCTTCCAATTGTCCAATGTTATGTAAAAGAGCCACTTTTATACTATTTATAACTGTGATGTGGAAAAGAGCGGGCTGTCAATCAAAGAGAAGTGCTATGACGAGGTCTGACTGTGGACAACTTGACTATTATGTTTGAGTTAACACAATATCAGTCACTCAAAGACTGGGCCTCTGTCATAGAAAAGCTTTAGTCAAAGATTTTTTTCACACTATTACTGCTCAAACCAAGTCAAATTCTGAAGAAATCCCCCAAAGAGAACTGCGAAGAACAAGGACGTTTGTGAGGCCAAAATACACTCAAAATCCATCTTCAAAGTCATATTTCAGCCCAACCCAATTGAATAAACAGGCCTTTCAGATAAGTATTTTACATGGATCAAAAGATTAGCACAGCCCTCCATCTAATTTCACTAACAGAATACCTCACAACAAAACAGGATTTTCAGTGTGGCTAAGAACTGCCAGAAATTATACTATTTCACAGGATACTTCAGCGGCTAGGCTAAACGTGTTGTTTAATAAGTAGGATTCAAGTTGCTAATTCCAATATAATCACATGTGATGGAATAAACAAACATATTTTGTATTCTAATTTCAATCACTATCTCTTCTCAATGTGCATGCATTAAAGCCACAAGGCAAAAGGACAAACCATGATGACAATAAAGGCAGATGTTCTCTCAGTAAATCCTGTGTGTTTTCAAAATGCTATGCAATAAAAAAAAGTTAAAAGCAAACCATGCATTCTCCTGTGGACTCTAATACTTAAGAGACAGAGAGGACATGCCCTCAGATCTCCAGCAGGCACATTGTTTTGGGCACAAAGAGGCTGCCATAACTCAGGACTGCTGTTACATCCTGGTGAGAGGAGGGGCATGTCCTGGTCAGTTAGGGTCCTTCACCTCACTCTGACCCTCCTCTAGTTTTACTTTCATCTCTTCGTCTTTCAGCAAACACCTGGTTTACAGCAGCCTCCTGTTGTAAGTCTAACAAACAACACTCCCCTTTAATGGCTCATTAAAATGCAATGAGTATAATAAACTTGTACTTTCACCAAAAGTCTATAAAACTACAAGTGGAAAAAGGCAAACTCTAAAATACAGCTCAGCCTACCCACGTCCACAAGTTAAAAGAGGTACTTCACTTGTTTTGGTGAGGGGCTGGGGATTTTGAAGTCCTTTTTAAAAGCATGCGTTCAGTCTGTAAGCTGTGTGTGGCTGCCTCCCACACAGACACAGCGCTAATTTAACTTCAAAGTGAAACATTTTGTCACCCAATGATATGGCTCAAACACACAAATCCCGGTCATTTTTCCACAACTACTATGGTGAAATTTAGGTAAAAAGATTTGTGTTACAAGAAAATCTCAACTTAAAATTACTTAAAGCAGAACTATTCTGCAAAATCGACTTTTCAGAGCTTTTAACCATGTTATAGTTGTTTGCTCAGCCCATTTACTCGTGCATGTTTGAGCAATCTTTAAATGCTTATTTATTTGTTCTGTTCTAACTTCGTTCTAAAATTTTATTTTCTTAATCAGTGATACATGTAGGATTTGGCAGCATTGCGTAGTCATTTAGGTACAAATGAAAAAAGATCTGCCATTTGCCAGAGTGATGTGCAGCTATCCACTGGAGTTGCCAACTCTTTGCTGTGATGACGTGTTATGGTGATGTCAACACCCATTTGTTTTGTTTAGTAGGTCATTTTAGATGAATATTGTGGTTTAAAATGTGTAAATTATAATATAATGATCCACGGGGTAACAGATTATAGCTATATAGTAGATATAGCAGACATGAGCACAACAGGTCTTTTTAATGCTCCTTACTCCTCAAACTCTTCACCACAAAATGTTAAAGCCAAACCAGTATCAAGATCATACAGAATTCCTTTATTCTCTGTCTATATAAACTGTGGTCTTAAAACATTACATTACATTTTGCAACAAATTTTCAAATCACTGGCTGGAATCATTTGTTAATTCTGCTCTAATTATGGGTCTCACACCCTGCAGCAGTCCCAATGAAACATTAAGACATTTGTACACTGAATTAATTATACTGCTCCCCCATCCAAAATGTGTCTCAAATTCAGATTACCATAGTCTAGTTATCAGTCTCTCCCAGTGCTGCTTTTGGGTGCAGGGCCAGGCTAATCTGAAAAGTCGAACTCTTAAAAGCCTGAGGTGTAATGAGATGTTTTCACTTCAGATGACCGTGGAGAATCCAATCAGTCCAACCTTGTTCTGGGCTCCACTGGCACCGTGTCAGACAACAACGCCCACTAAATGAACAGAACAGAGAAGCCAAAACTACTACTAACACTAAAATAATGAATTTAAGTGCTAGCTGAGCTCATCGGCAGCTTCACCCCAAATAAATCCAACAGTGAGGTACTCCATTTGCAAGTAGGAAAAGTAAAGAGTAATAACAGTCAAGCTCCAAAACAGCCATGATCAATAATAAATGAGACGCAAGTGAAACAAAGGAGCTCTTGGTGATCAGTCATTTAAATAAAATCAATTTCACAATGTTTTTCAGTCGCATGTGATGTTTTTTCCTTTAATTTTTCCAATAGGACAGATTATGTGTGTCTCCATTTGGCAAATTCACTCCCATCTGAAAATGGGGAGATTCGCCAGTGACCAGACTCACATCTTCATAAAGTATTGGAGAAGTGTGTACTCTGGATCTCAGTCATTTTATAGTTTTAGCACATTTCTTGCTGACAGTCATCATACTGTCTGAATATTGTCATTAGGTTAACAAAAAAAAGAAAAAAATATGTTAATTTTGGTCACCCCCTATAAGTAGAGAAATGCCAGAAATATATAAAAAGTCCTTATCTGGCCTTAGGGTTGTCAGACCATTTCTGTAAATCACTATGATACACAGCGAAATAAAAAAGGGTTTTGGAAAGTGGTTAATTTTTTTTAAAAGGCCACTCTGAAAACATTGTTAGAGAAAAGGCTTTGATCTAGCATTAATAGCACATCTTTTCACTGCTCATAAACTTCTGAAGTAACAGTCATATAGCAAAGAAACCTCACATGTTTGATAATTATACACTACAGTCTATTACAACTGGAGGACAACACACCAAGCCCAGTCAGAAATTCCCTCTTTTTTACCACATCAATCAGAGTCCATGAGCACACTTCCCATCAGAAGAGTGGCCTGTGGCTCCTGTGATACTTTTCCAAACCCAGAAATGTCACATAGAATGGGGCAGGTCAAACTTCAGAAGCAGGAAGTTAACCTCAGAGACAGACCACTAATGACCAGTGGTATAGATAATGTCCTATTTCTAATTGGGACTGTGGAGGCGTGTAGGGTCACAGCGACACGTCCTCCTGCTCAGACTGTGCTTTCTCAGACGTGCTCTTTGTGCTGGGAGCTCTGAGAAGCCCAGAGCAGTGGACCCTGAACACATTAGGTCTATACTTCAGACCACAGCCTTTTCAACCTCTGCCAGTGCCCTGCCAGCTCCATCCAGAGTGAGCTGTGCCCTTCACTAGATATAGAGGAAGGTTTGACTTATGGAAAAACATTGGGGGGAAATTGTTGGATTGGTATTGTGTAATAATGCTGTGATGATACTATTCAATTTAAGTAAGGACAAGACTGATTCTGATACCACACTAATAATAAAATCTAAACATTTTTTATACAATAGAGTGTCGTTGTTTTCCTAAAAACTGCCACGTATCAAGGCGATTCATACAGTAAGTGGTATGAATGGCCTTGTTATTTATATTTGTTTGAATAAAAGTTTTAGTGTTGATTAGTATCTGTGTACCTGTACAACAGTATTATTTTAACTGAAATGATTATGAAATCAATACAACATACCAAAGAGGTACAAGGAGAACTTTTAATCTTATCACATCACTAATAAAATAGTAATAAAACATTGACTCTGTCTAAATAAATCAGATTTCCGTAACATTACACTAGCAAATCTTTTCCGGCCTGATATTACATCAACAAAACCTGGTGATGAATTGTGCAGCCCTTGAGAAATAGTGTGTCCTCCTGCACATCTAGTGCAGATGAAATGGACATGTTAAAGAAGATGAATGGTGGTTTGTATTGGGCTCTTCACATGAGGGCTGTGGATATGAACTCCTCTTGGACAATAGGCGTATTGATATTTCCACAGACAGACAAACAGAGCTGAGAGGCCCTGCTCTGGTGCAGACAGCTCCAGGCTGGCTCAGCTGGCTTCTGATTGGTTTATCAGAGCAGACATAGAGCAAACCTCCACATGAAGGTCGATCCACTTTCCTCTCAGATAGAGCAGAGCACGGCCCAAAGCAAGGCATTATCTATCTGACAATTACAATCTTACAGCTCCACAGACACCCTCAGCCACAGGGAGATTAAACTGATTACTATTCTATCGCCTGCATTTCATGTTAAATTGCTTCGTCCTAGGGCCTCATCACCGTCTGCTAAAGCAGCTGATTTGACCAAGAAAGAGAAAAACGATTTTAAAGCATGCAATCTGACAAGTCTGAAAATACTAGTTAAAATTTTGGCTCCATATACAGGTGGGCGAAATGAGTTGGAACAAGTACTTCTGAATAATTTCATATTTTTGTCTTTTTTATTTCAAGGGGTTGTTTGCTGAACATGACAGGCTTTCTATGGCTTCATGCCCTATAATAGTTTAAATCTCCTTATGATGGAGCTATATATGATGAATATTATTAACATTTTGACCCTTTACAGTCTTGTACTCAAACCAGCTTTGCATTGATTGTATATTTTAGAGTGGATTATGTTAAATCACCCAGTCAACTCCCTCCTGCCCGCATAAGAGCATTTTAATCTGTTGACAAACCTGTGCGTTGCTCACTTGTCTGAACATATATTATTGGCCTATTTATTATTCATAGAGCTCTCATATGATTGGCTGAGTCTGTCTGCCTATTGTTGTTGCTGGCACTAAATTTTTAGATTAATGGTTTTCTGACCTAAATCTTCCTTAATCATTTTGAAGCCTGTATTAAGATTATCTGTGTTGGGAGTGTTTTGTACACACCACAGCAACCTCTTTTGGCTTTCCATTGTTGCTTTTGCCATCTCTTGTGCATTTTTATCTATGAATGACGAAGGAATCTCAAAACTACACATGGATTTGTTTACCATCCCATTCTTTTGTCTGCTGTGGGAGAATTTTTCCCAGGATTCTTGTGGATGTGTTTGGGGGGTTTAAGGGATGAAAAAGGGGTAAAGAAAAGCCCATTGGTTTCAGCGGTGGAGAAACAGCAGCCAGAGCCAAGCTGTCATCCCACTTGGATTAAGGGCCCTTCATTGGAGGCTGTGGGCTCTAACATGGAGTCTTAGCCTGGGCCGAGCTGTGGGAGGGGGGCAGGGTGGGGCAGGGTATAGGGCATTAGCGCCTGTCCTAAATAAGACCTCGGGGTCAGGAAACCTCCTGAACCATGGAAAACCCACTTTGTGTGTCTGTGTGAGTCTGATTCATGCGCTGACAACTGAGTGTCCCTCTCTTTCCTGTTGATTCAATCACTGCTGCTTCATACCAGGGCTTTGGTCTAGCTCTTTAGTCCTGCACACTGTCACACTGACTTTGTCTGGATTAGTGCTAGAGTTACCAACACAACTGAGTCATCATCCCATGTAAAGTATAAGGCACTAGGATTCATGTAAAAGTGGTACTGACTTTTGCATTCACTGTGAAGAAGCAGATATAATTTGCCTAGTTCATCCTATGTGCATTATAATAATATTTGTCCAAATGTCTTGAGTACACATCTTATACCAGCGATAAATGCCTAACAACAAGGCTGGGACTTTTAAAAAGTAAGGACAGTACTGAAGTGTTTACTGTGCTATTAACCTGGGTGTACAATTGTGGGATGTGTATTCAAATGTCCCCAAAGCCTTATGCAAATCAGTGCAGGACGGATGCTGGAGGACAGACTAAACACATTCAAGTGCACCATGTTCTTGAATTCCTTTTGATTCTGGCTGTGCCCACCTCCTGTTGTTTTGAAGATATGGAAGGAAGCAGCAGTGTTTTGTAGAGCCACCGGGCCAGCAGCCTCTCTCACAACTGCTGCCCATTCAGAGCTGGGCCGTGCCTGGGAAGAATGATGCCCGTTCTGCCTCTCCAATGGACCTCTTTAGCCGCTAGTGTGTGTTCAAGCAGAGGTTCCAATACGCCCCATATCCCATTGTGGATGTGTTCGGGCCTCCCTATCTCACCCTGCGTCTCACCTCCTCCCCCCCCCCACTCACTCACAAGAAAGGAAGCGAGGAGTAGCGGCCGCTGGCACAGACACAAAACAGAGCCCCTTTGTTCCCCAATGCCCCATCTCAGCGTCCCCAGAGGTACAGGATCCACCCCTCCTTCACAGTGTGACCCCCTAAAGCTTTCACTTCTACACACTGGAAAACCAAGCAGTGGAAGGGTGAGCACTGTAGTTCTGTCAAGAGTCATATTGGTTACATACTCATCTCCACTTAACTCAAGACCAAATGGTTTAGAAAATTATATCGGCTTCTTCACAGTGAAACACAAAATAATTTTGTTTTACAAAAAACAACTTTGCTCAGCCAAGCAAACACACTACAGTCTGGTGAATAGAAATCCATTAAGTTCATTAATACAAATGTCAGTTATTGAAATCTAGAGACAATATCTAGAGACAATATCTGGTTATTTTATACATTTGACAAATAATCTCTATAGCAGTCAGGATTTTTGCTTACAGTGACTTCAATAGCTTTCAAAAAAGTAGGAATTACAGCAACAAATCATCAGAATTCATTATCAACATCACAACAAGCACTTCCAAAATACAAAGTACCCCATATCTTGGCTGTAATCTGGAGGATGACTGGAAGAAATCACTTGGTAGTTAACCTGTCAGATGCTCTATTCAGACTCAAGAGAAGCATAAAACCCACAACATGGCCATCCATTATCTCACATTGCCACTTCAGAAAGAGAACTGTGATCTGGTGGTCTACGGCAGTTAGTTAGGGACAAAAAGCAGCAACTCTGATGCTTTGTTCTCACTGAGCAGAGCAATAACATGACAGGGCCTATCACAGGGTGCCCTTGAGTGATTCGGTTTGACGATGGTCTTGGGGTAAAGCTCGGGTCTAATGATTTTGTCACAGTGGGCTGTCCGGGGACATCCATAAAGTGAACGCCATTCAGCCCCCATCTGGCCTCACTGCAGACACACAGCTATTTGGGGAATTATTTTGTGAAAGTACGCTAAAATGAGAGTGTGAGTTACGTACAAGAATATTTTTTTACCCTTGCAATCTCCATTTTCTTTTGCTAGAATAATTGTGCAACTTGGTGCTGTACAGTTAAGATGAAGACATTATTTGTAAAGAAAGTGTATCATAATAATGCACAATCTGATGTCTAACTTAAATTTGAACTTCATAAAAATTGGATTTTCATCTTCACTTGGCATCTAAGCACAACAGTTGCAGCTGTGCAGAAGATTCTCTGGAACACGTCTGTGACCATTAGGACTGCTGCCTAACAGAGTGTGAAAGTGTAATTGTCCCCAGCAGCTTGACGCCTCCTCTTTTTTTCTCATACCAGTATTGAGTGTGTGTGTGTGTGCACCTAATGAACATATCTATCTTTCATCACATGTACTCATTGCCCTTTACAGCTACTCCTACAAATGATAAACAGGGCGAGAGAGTGCAGGCGGCCGTGAAGCGGGGGGCACCGCACTAATGAGGATGCACATACTACAGACAGGGAGGTCCATGTGGGGTTGACCTGCTGCTGGACGGCTGTGTGAGGCTCCAATAGAAGAACACAGCAACAGCAGCAACACCCCGGTCTGCACTGACACTAATGCAGAGGCACGGGCCCCTCATGGGCCCCAAGAGACCGGCCCCATCACAGCTGAACAGCACAGAGCTGCCCAGAGCTGCTCTTCACCTCCAGCTCTGATTGGCTGCACCAGGGGGCAGCGCACGTGACAATGGGACATATGTAGTCATTCAGTCAATCAGCTGCACTCAATGCGATACCATGTGATTGGGCACGTGAGAGGATAGGAACAAACAATTCATACACCAAATTCATTAGCATTCAGATTTTACCTTTGTTAATGTTTGTGACAACAGCTGTCTAATGTAATAGCAATAATGCATCGAATTTATGTGTCTCTGTTCAAGACACCCACAGCGCTTTACAGTTCATTATTCATTCACTTCACTCTCAGCGGTAGTAAACTTCTTCTGTAACCACAGATGCCCTAAGGCAGACTGACGGGAGTAAAGCTGCCCATCAGCACCACTGGCCCCCCACAGCCACCAACAGTCACACCACACACATAGGCAGTGTGGGTAAAGTGCCTTGCCTAAGGACACAACAACAGTTTCCATCCAGCCAGTGCTGCCCCCACTTAGTATTTTAGGTGGCCTCCCATCCACGCACTAAGCACGGCCAGGCCTTGGTCAGTTTCTGAAATCAAACAAAATCAAACATTGACAGGAACAGTACAGGTACAAAACTCTATTGACTGGAGGATGTTGCGTTAATCACAAGCTATTTAGAAACATAGGCAACAGCTTTCATTTTATAAACAACAGGGAATTACATTAGAAAACTATACATTTGACCAATTTTAACTTTAACCAAAAGCTTAACAAAATTAACCAAGCATTATTATGAATATATAAAACTGCTGAAGCTTAACTTTGCAAAAGACTAACCAAGAAGAACCAGATAGAACCAGTTATAACCTTTGAATGATCAGTCTCCATGGCACATTAAACATCTGGACCATTGCCATCTCCATCCGACAATAACCCGACAATAATGTATGACTAAATCCTTCCAGTTAATTTCATTCTATGTATATGTCGTCACCAGTTGAACAGTGACATAAACCGTCCCAGAGCCTCTATGAGCTGCTTTGTGCTGACCATCCGTTGGAGTGGAGTTCACAAAGTCACAGACAGAGACTTGTGCATCAGCGGCGTTCATTTCTACTTTCCAGAATGCCCTACGTGTCTATACAGCCCACGAAGGCAAATAAGTGGCATTTTCCCTCCAACACCCAAGCTTTTCCCATAGCCCACAGCGCACCAGGCGAGCACCAGCCGAGCGCCACAGCTTTGGGGTCAGCAGCAGTGTGAGTGACTTGTGTGCCGGCCAACATGTGTGCGGGTAATCCTTGGTTATGCAAATCTCCCTCTCTCTCTCTACCCTAGTGGCGTTTGCGCTCTGGGTAAACGTGAGGATGGCAATACAATGTAGGTCACTGTCTTGTCCTGGTTCACTACGTTTGTCCCTGTAGTTTCAATGTAGTGTCAAGATGGAGAGGTTTATAGAGGGTGAATCTGAAACTTTTCCAACAAAGTACCACAAAAATAGAGCATTCTCAGTTATCCTCAATGAGAAAATGATTTGGCTATACACTGACGAACGCAATCTAAGGCTTGTTTAATTTGGTGTAAAACAACAAAATACACAACTAACCTGGGACTTGACAATACCCACTCTAAATGCTGGCATCGCCTCAAGCATCCATAGGTTTCAGAATGATGAAAAGTTGGCATAGCTGCCTGAGCGATTAATAATACAAAACAACATATTGTATCTTGTGAATGGTTGACCATCCTCAAAATGGCAGCGATATGAAACCCATGAATACAAGCTAAATATTGCAAAGAATAAGGTCACAAACATGAGCTGTTGTACCAGAAATTTGCCGCCTGAATTTTAAACTGATGCAAAGTAACCATGAGGCATTGATGAGGGCATATATTGTTATGGCATTTAACAGATTACCCATAGTCTAGTCACAGTGAATAAACATGGCTAGAGAAAGTGTGTCAGCCTTTTCAGAGAGCTCCAAGAACAAGGCACAATAAAGAGGGGGTCATTAGCATTGTATTAATTTATCGAGGAGCAGCGAAAGTGCCCAGCCGAAGCATGTGTGTGTATGAATGAGGAGCAGGCGGGAGGGGGTGGGGTGCTGTGTGATGGAGGTCCACCTCGACTGAAGCTTTGACCAAGACCCAGGAGGAGGAAGAGGAGGAGGGCAGAGAGGGAAGGGCTGGGAATGGTGTTTTCACTATAAACAGAGGCTTGATTAAACACATAATATCAGAGGTTATTGTTGAATCTCACAGGGGAAATGTAATCAGATGGTCGGAACCGCAGAGTAAACAAACTGTCATTTATGTCAAACAGAGCAGATCTGTCATAGATACGTCTGTATTCACAAGGATTACACATGTGTCAGGCAAAGCTCCAGAGGATATGGCTGGGGTTTGGGCTCTTTCTCTTAAATCTCTGGACTGATGGTGTGTCAGAAGAGGGGTAGAGACGGGAGTAGCGCTGACTCCGGAGCGAGTGTATCAGTGACAGCCCTGACACTCGGAACATGCACCTGCTCTCTAATTACCACCAGCAGCACCAGCATCGGCAGCAGCAGCAGAAGCAGCAGCAGCAGCAGCAGAAGCAGCAGAAGCAGCAGAAGCAGCAGAAGCAGCAGCAGCAGCAGAAGCAGCAGCAGAAGCAGCAGAAGCAGCAGCAGAAGCAGCAGCAGAAGCAGCAGCAGCAGAAGCAGCAGCAGAAGCAGCAGCCGCAGCTAGCGTTGCGCACACGCCGCGGTCATGGCTCTTTAAAAAGTAATGCGTATTCAACATCACGTTCAAAACGCATTTCCAAATGACATTTCACTCCACGCGAAACAAGGAAAAGCCCATATTTGTTGTGAATAGGTTTACAGCTAAACTCGACCCGCAGCACGAACCATCCTGTCTCTTTCCAAACTCCTGACAGTGAACTGCCAGAGCACATGTGAATGATGCGTTATCTTACCTTGTGTTGTTTCTTGGTGATGCTCAGCACGAAGCGCGATCTTCGGTCTCCAGAGGAAGAGTGAAGCCGTCTGCAGGGTTTGTTTACGCGGAGTCCCGTACAGCGAGCCTCCAGCACTTGCCTCTGTCACTGGTCCTCTGCTCCACCAGTTCAGACACGCACGGGCGCGGGGGCGCGCAGCACTGAGGGGCGTGCGCACGCTCGCTGTGCGCGCAGCAGCGCCGCCGCCGCTCCCGTGTGGAGGCTTCAAACAGCACAGAAACAACCACTATACTGAACACATTATTAGTGCTTTATTAAGTCTCCTGCAGACTCAGAAAACACAACATCTGGGCACAGCTGGAGAGGTCCTGGGCTGAACAAGTTTTAATGAGAACAAGTGTCTAACTGAAGTGCCCCCTTTTTAATAGTATTCATCAGCAGTATTCATAGCGTTACAGTTATTATGGCAAGATGCAGTGTAATTTGTACAAGAGTTCACAGCATTTGCATAATCTGAATATGAACTCCTACTTTTTTTTTTTTACCATCAGCAAAATACCTGTGCCAAAGTCAAATTAAAATCTATTCACCTCTTTGGCAACTTCTCAAACACTGCTCTGAGCTTTATGACTCCAGAGCTGAGTAACGTAAAGATTGTCCTAATAATCATACAGTATCCTGTGGGATAAAACAGACTGGATTTAAGTGATTTGAAAAGGCACATTTCCTCTTCAGTGTGCCATCAGCCCTGTTCTTCTCTGGGAGCAGGTTATAGCAGTGCCTTATCTCAGGCTTAGCACTGGGAGCCATCTGCAGCCACACACTCTTTGCATAAGGGAGGAAACCAGTTATTATGCTTGTATTAGAAACTGGACAGCATGTTTCCAAATGAGCAGTTTTGCTGAAATTAGGCTGTGCCAGATCCTAATTCATATGTTTTATATAAATGAACAAAGAACATAGCCTAACATAAACGGCTTATGGGTAATCTTCCTTTATTTATGAAAAGCACTATGAATAAAGATGCCTTCCTTCTAATAGCAAAAACAGGCGAAGGTCATTGTGTATTCTTAACATTAAACCAGCCCTCCTCATCAGTAGTGTATGGGTGATATAGTCCCTGTACGCCCATGAAATCAACAGGGAACGAATGTAATTGTCCCAGCATCGCAACTCCCATTGCCTCCAGATACTACGTCTGCTGTGGACCACTCGAATCTCATTAAAGTGTTTTCTTAATTTTCCTCATGCATATTATGTGTAAAATACTCTCTGGGATTTCCATAACTTCAAGGATACAGCCCCACAGAGATAAAACATGGCATATTCCACGTTGCCAAATGAAATCTTTAAAGACACATAAAAGACACATTTGCTTCACTGGCATTACTAACTGTGCTTATTGCAGAAAGTCTTCCAAGTGTTACACATGGCAGGTCTATCGCTTTCAGTCCAGGATACAATGATGTGTACTACAGTCTTTTCTCATAACAAACAGAAAAGCAGATGTAACACGGACAAGCCAACCGTGAAATAACTGAGCTCCTGTCATATCCCATCAATCAGCCTGTAAGAAGTAGAGGATAGTCCAAATATAGTCCAAGATTAAAGGTTGATGTTTTAATGCCATCCTTTTGCAAACCAATCAAATCGACAAGCAGGGTGCAAACTATCGACCAGTACATACCATAGTGCATCTTTATGGATGGTATTGGGAATGTTGTTATTATTATCCACGTCAAAGTAGAACAATGTATATATGTAATTTAATAATCAACATTGCATACATATGCCTACACTCCTAAATAAAAAAAAACAAAAACAAAAACACATTCATACACCTTCACTTGAATCATTTGGATAATTTCATGCCTGGAATTGTCCATCTCTACAAAACAAAAGGTCAAAAGTTGCCCTTAACTTAAAAACTACTGCTTCATGACATCCCAAGTTGGAACAGGACATTTTGAGCTTTGGAGATGTAGACAGACTAATAATAAAGGATTACTCAAAAATAACAAAACACAACTCCAGGTATGTTTTTGATGAGGTAACAACATTATAATATGACTAGACATTGCAAAACTCATTTTTGCCTAATATAGGACCTCTAAGGAAACGTAAATACAAGCAGGTCAAGTCATTCTGAAAACTTCCCCAGCAAACGTGATCACATGTACCCCCTATCCTGTTTTTTACCCTGTTGCAAATTCATGACAATGTGCATGACTTCAAATGACTTACATCATTTCCGTGGCAGTAAATGTCACCTACTCAAATCATGCAATCACACTTTGAAATTAGGCTCATAATTTATCTCAGCATCAGTCCTCTCTCTGCCAAACTAATTACACACTGATAAAGCAGGATTATTAGCTGTGGATCAGTGTTCAGTGCTACGGAAATGCAGCCAGTCAAAGAAAAGATTTGACAAAATGAACTGGAGAATGACATTGTGAAAGCTATGAGTCCAGGAGAGGTCGAAGGTGAAGATATAAACAACCGTGGATATGATTATAGAATGAAGAGTTCGTAGGTCAAATCCGTTTACATAGCAGATACATTTAATCTCCCAGGCTTCAGTGTAATGATATTAGGACTTCTCCATTTGGACGGGAAGCTCTGTGTGGGTGCCTATAACCTTGTTTACACACCAGGGGCCAGACATGACAGGAATCAAGTCAGCAAGTCGTACAAGAGACGGAGACACAAGGAGGGCTGTGCAGTATCAATCAATCAAACTCAGGGTAACTGGAAGCAGGACTAGATTTACAACATGCACTGTCATAAAAGAAAAATGTGAACATGTGTAACAGTTCTGTTTTATTCAAGTTTATTCACTTATTTATACAAGATGGAAAAAAGTGACATTGCATGGAAAAGGTCTGTTTCTAGAAGGGGAGAAATAGGTTTTGCTCGTTAATCATACCAGAAAGCTATAATTTTCAAATTCTGAAGCCTGATATTTTACACCTTCTTTAAAATCAATATACAGACTTGTGCTTTATACACTTGTGAATCAAGCAGAAGCAGAATGTTCCCAGCACACTGGAGACAGGTCATTTTTTATGTGAAAGCCTAGTTAAAGGTGCACACACAACTTTTCTGGTGGAGGGTCCGCCAGCTTATTTCTGTGGAGATGTTATTGCTTTGCTGGGAATGTTCCATGGTATGACTTTAAACATTTCCATCTAGCATTTCTTCATTGCAGTTGTTTCTTTTGCTAAAAAATAGAATAATTCCTTCTATGGAACTCTCCATAGTTCTGAATTTACGCCCTTAGAGGCAACTGTTGTTGCGATTTTGGGCGCTACAAAATAAATTGAATTGAATTGTAATGTAGTGCTGTAGTCTTGCTTTTCTCCCCTGTGATATATAGGTTTAATCTATACTGTGGAACATTCTAGACAAAGCAGTAACATTTCCATGGAAACAACGGGTGGCCGACACTCTACTAGAAATGTTATGCAGTGCAAATGAAAAATAAATGAATAAAAAATGAAATGAAAAAAAATGTAAAAATCCTAAAATGATTTGAGAGCAACAATAATCTCACATCACAACACAACTCAAAAATGGAACAACGGAAGGCATAAAAAACAAGAGGTGCCTGAGAAAAACGTAAAGAGTTATTTTATACATGTGTTTTATTATCCATTAAAATGCTATAGGAACAAACAAGAAGAAGGTTATACACCCGATGACCACAAATGCCTATAATAAATTCTTGCTCTGTATTTAGGAAACAAACAGCCTGTCACTAATGCAGCTATTTACTCTATGTATCAATGGGCACTTTATGAGCTACTTGAAATGTAATAGGCATCCTCTGTGCATTAATGCTAACAGCTCATATCCTCCACCTATAGCGTGCAGCTGATAGTCTGGAGTGCCATGTGCTTTCTTAAACCATTGTGGTGAGGTCATGCAGAAAACAGTCTGAGCGGAGCAGTATCCCGGGCTGCCGCTGATGCTGGAGGGCACTGGGATCCATCATGGACCCCGACAGTTACCCAGGTGTCCCCAGTACTGCACTGCCAAGTCATCTCATCTGGTTGGACGAGATTGGCACTTAAGGTTTGAAATTAGCGGGTGTATGGCAAATGGAGCCTTGCCTGGAGGTGTAGGGATGTTGACGGGGAGTCATATTGTAGTGATGACTACATTAGATAAGGTCAGAAAGGGAAGTAGCAAAGGGACATAAAAAAAAATCACATTTACATACTAAGGAAAAGGCTTGGCATGGCGGCACGGTGGCTGAGTGGCAACACTCAGGCCTCACAGCAAGAAGGTTGCGGGTTCGATCCCCGGGTCGCCTGGGCCTTTCTGTGTGGAGTTTGCATGTTCCTCCCCGTGTCTGGATGGGTTTCCTCCGGGTACTCCGGTTTCCCCCATCAACCCAAAACATGCAGCACCCCTATGAACTAACATCAAGGACCATGTTGTCCACCCTCCTGTGGGCTCACCACCTGCAGAGGGGTTCATAGGGGGGGTCAGGTGCTATGAGTATTGGGCAGCACGCTGCCCCCGCGACCCAGCCGGATTAAGCGGGAGAAGATGGATGGATGGATGGATGGAAAAGGCTTGGCACTAGGTTTAGGTTTTGGTACCACAATACTAAACCACACTCTTTATATCATTCAATTTCAACAAAAAATAAGTTTTCTTATTACCATGTGGTCTTATCTGACATACAGTAGATTATTAGTTATGTGTCTTATATTCATGTATTTTTTCCACACTTTTACCAGGTCATTAGTATCTGTATAATATTTTCACAACCGGAATATTTTCACCTAAATTAACTGTAACTAGATAGTGGAAATCTATGGTTTCAAACTAATATTCACTAATTACTTTGCTATCTCTAATAACTGAAATAAGCTGTTAATTGAACAGTGACCGTAAGCTGTTGCACCTCTGTTACAACAGTTAGGCATTTGTTAATTGAACTGGCACACTAATTAACAAATCTCTCCTCCACAGAATGGATGTGAACAGCAATAGACACTACAATAAGTATGAAAATGAGGCGAGGAGATGCAGAAGATATGGCATGACAGCTTTTTAATTATGTACAGTTTACAAAGGGCCATAGGAAAACATAGGAGTAGTATGTGTCCATTATTAAACCCCAACATTTCACAGTATTTGACCAGGTGGGGGACATAAACATCTGCAGTGCAAAAAAATCAAAATGTATGCCTATTTGAACCATGGTAAATCAATAAGCAGCAATCTGTCTGTGAACCAGTCCTTCAGAGGAGTGCCGCCTGAATGGCACTTGCTCTATGAAACATGAAAGAGTGGGCACCTCCAGGTACAAAAGGGAGAAATAAAAGGCTTTTTCAGAGCCATGCATCAAAAGAGGAAGAGGCCACGGTGTACAAGAGCAGAAATGTGTAGTGGCCGGAGGGGAAAAAACATAGGAATCAAATAATAATGGTAAGTAAGTGGTTTAAAATGTCTGTGGACTGAAATACTTTGAAGTCTTTTAAAGCAACGTGTTACAAGCACATATCAGCACAGTGATTCTCAACCTTTTAATTAGACTATCCACCCATCCAAGATACAAGATAAAAATGATCCATACATGCGTTTACTTCTGATTATCTGGAGTGTTTTTAGTTCCTATATATTTCCAATTATATATGTGGGCTTTTTTGATCTGACTTAAATGTATGCAAAATCAATATGTGGATCATTGCTTGTTAGGAGCAAGGTGATTTGCTGTGGTAACGA
The DNA here is from genome assembly GCA_030686955.1 of Odontamblyopus rebecca. Lineage (NCBI taxonomy): Eukaryota > Metazoa > Chordata > Actinopteri > Gobiiformes > Gobiidae > Odontamblyopus > Odontamblyopus rebecca. The sequence goes on from CM060659.1 coordinate 25,143,392, forward strand.
TGGAATGAAATCATGAAATATTGCATGAGAATTAAAACAGATTTTTTTTTTCCTTTTACTTTGAGGAAGTGAGACTGTTAGCAAAATTATGAATTTAAATAAAATATGTTAAATAAATCAAACAATACATTAACGTTTGATGCCTGATAACACAATAGTGAATATAGCTGCAGAGTTAAAAAAAAGTGCAATATAGCAGTCCTCCAAGCTAAAATGTCCCAGTGGGCAGTGCATGAATTACCCTGATTTAACCATTTACAAAAATAGGAACAGGTATTAGTTGTAGGCAGGTACATTCAAAACACTAATGCCTTATGGTCTATTAATTAAAAATACTGTCCGTCACAATGTCATACACAATAAATTTTCCATTTCCTATAACATCTGAAATATTTCTACATGAAGTTAAAATGATAAAGAACAATTTGTGTTGTGTAGTGTGCGCACTTGTGTTTTAGCTTCATAGCAGCATACACAATATTCAATTAGAACTAAATAAATTACTACGACTACTTTACTAACATTAACATCGTCTTCAATATAACTGTGTGACTAACCAAATTAAATAATTAGAAAGGTCTTGTGAGCCTGGTTTAGGCTCAGTCTTAATTAAATCACAATTGCATTCCAATTTAAATGAATTGAAAAGAATTTACAGTGTCAAAAAGATGACTACAATTTAAATATTCATTGCCCTATTTTAAAAAATGTACATCACAGAAAGCACCTCTACTTTGATAATGCATTATTTCACAAAGTCAAAAGTTTCGTCATGAATAAATATGAGGTATAGTTGTGACTTAGGCTTTGGATGAATAGGGAAACCCATGGAACATGTCGGCCCTGAGTTTGGCCCACTCTGACACCCTCTGCACGGAGCTCTTCTCTCGGCTGAGGATGCGAGCGACCTTTTGAAGTTTCTCCTCGTTCCTTTCGAGGTAACGCATGCACTCTGTCTGCAGCAAGTTGAGCTTTTCCTGCCTGTTCTCATCCATGGAGATCTCTTCACTGAGGTAGGGGTTGAATCTAAAGTAGGTATCTGGAGGCAAGAAGGCATCCAGCATGGCGTGGACTTCTGAAAGACCAAACCGTGAGAGCAGAAGAAAGGTTACATCAAAACTGAACTAAAAAACAAGCCTGACATTTAGCAAGTACAAAATTATAAACAAATACTTTGGTCTGTAATTAGCCCAACATGTACAAACATTTACACGTTATGCTGAGAGTAAATGAAGCATGAAAAGTCAAAACTTGTCAGGCAATGCAGTAACAGAAATACAAGTAAGTCAGACAAAACGCTTGAGGCTCATGTGAGAAGTTACACCCTGTGAAAATGTGTTTTATGGCGGTTTTAGCTTCTTATTCCCCTGTGGCGCAAACAACAACATAGATTTATATAAACAAGCTCCAGGTAATGCCAAAACACGCACAGAGGAACTCAAAGATGTGTGGCGCCCAAGAAAACTAATTTAAAGTTGACTAGACAAGCATCAGTGTCTAGTTGCAAATCAGCTTGTTTGAAAATCATGTTTTGTTTTGATGAAATGTCATGATATCAAGTTGTGGATGTGAATTATGGGTCAGCAGTTCTCAGACAAACAGCTATAGATGTTGAGGTTTAAGTTATATATTGAGAATGAGTATACTAGGGTACATCTGGTGGACAGATCGTGTTGTTTTAATGCTGTTATGATGAACATGAAGTCATATTTTGAGAATTTGGACATGGACAAGAGAGATAGGAAACGAACGGGTACTAGGATGAGTTTAGAGCTGAAAGTTGAAGAACAAAAATTAGTTAAATGTAAATTTTGGGTCTGGATTTGGCTGATTCTTAAAATAAATTACTATTAAATTAAACTGGGACAACCTGACAGGAGCAGTGGAGCCGTCTAGAGATCTTTATTTAGGCTTGGACAGGTTTACTTGGCTGGAGGATTAAGGCTGTTGGAAATGCACAAGGAGAGTATGCAAACAACAAAGAAGAGCCCCACCGAGTCTGGGAGTCATATCGGAGGGTAACCAGTGAAACAGAAGTACATCAGAAGAGAAAATAAGCAGTTTCACAGTGTACGTGGAGACCAAAAAAAGATTTAAATTTCCCTGCAGATGTACTAGTATTTATGAAATGTAACTACCTTGACATTGAACAGCTGTTATATGCAAGCGCACTTAAAGTAACCTACAGCATCAGTATTTCTTGAATTGCATATATATGTCATCAGCCAAACAAGAGTATTCACAAAAAGGGGAAAACCTATTGACAATACAGTTTAATTATGCAATATGCCAAAACTATACAAAATCCAAAGTGAGAAATGTCTGCACAGTGTAATCCTCTTGTAAAATGTACTCTGTAGACCACATGGATTGGTGGAGGAAACATGAGTACAAGATGAGAAGGCGACTTTAGAGACCCATTTTGGATAAAGCCGACATTAACAGACTTATCTCTTTGCCACAACAAACCGCGCTTTCTAATACAGACCTTAAGCAAAATCAATGCAACCATGAAACAAGGGAAACGTTTGAAGGGAGTAAATATGTGATAGACACACTTTGCTAATCTGCTATTGCTAAATAACAAAGATGTTTGGAGAGATGGGAGAGATTAATCCTAAATACAAGAGGAGCAGCATCTAGGTCAAACTCCACACCCCACAGCAGCAGCACTAACGGTCACGGCAAGGGGCCTGATCCAAATTTAGGCCCAGCAGAAGTCCCTGTGTCCAGAAGTGATAAGGGGATGGACAACAGGGCCACTATATAGAGGGACAATGGGAGACATCAGTTTATAGTGGACATGCAGTGATGAAAGTCTTAATTTTACCAAAAAATACAAGTGATGAAAAGTTCAAAGGAAGCATATTATGCAAAATCTTCTCATCTACTGACTAAAAGATGTATTTAGAGGGATACGATTGCCCCCTACAATAAGGGAAAGCAGTGATACGGTGATAGGATTCAGCAGCATTTTGGCTCCAATGAAATAAAAATGTTACCATGAGCTGTAGCTACACATAGGCAGTGCCATCAGTATGTTGTTGTGGTGACTCTTACATTGACTCAGTATAATGGGACGAGCAGAAATCAGCTCGGCAGTTGAAAACTGCCGAGCTGACATACAGTAGACATGTTTGTTTTATATTAGTTTGTTTTATATTAGTTCCTTTAGATGAATACTGCAAATTAAAATGTTAAAAATATAAAATAATGATCCATGTGTGTCATAGATTATACATTTAACAATATAGCAGACAAAAACATAATATGTCTTCTTTAAAAATGTATTGTGTAGCTTTTCTGGTAGGGGGTCCGCAACCTGCTTTTCACCCTGGAGATTACGGTTTTGGCTTGATTATTTCACATTATGGAAATAAACTTCATCACAATGCAATGGTAATCACAATAGAGACAGGTTAATGGTCAAATCTATGGAGAAGGAAGAATGCACATGGTAAGAATTCATGTTTGTTTTTTAAGGTATTTTTGAGCTATGTAATGGAAAAAATGCATGGGACATATGCCCAATGTCCTACTGTAGAACATTTCAGGCAACAAATAACCTTAGAAGTTATACTGTGCACCTTTTAAATAGTTTACACGTTTAGGTTTTTGTCTATAAACCATATTTGTTTGCTTTTTTGTAAAAACATTTGCTAAACCTTCTCTCCTGTCATTAATTCCTGATGCCTGTCTTACCCTCTGTGCCAGTGGCGCTGCTGATAACATTAGTGAGCTTGGTTCTGAGGCTGGTATAGGTGACGTAGTTCTTGTTTGGATTCTCGAAGCGTCCGGTCCCGAGTGAGACCACACACTCGAGGGGCGTGTCCGGCCACAGACACTTGGACTCATGCACCGCCAGAGCTGTGGGGTTGTTAATGAGCAGACCGCCGTCCTACACAGAGAGGAGAATCATGTTAGAAACTCAATTAGCTCAATGCTTTTTAGATGCTAGAAGGGTAAAGTCAATTAATTGGCGTTTGAAGCTTGAAAAACATTTCATGGTGGTGGGTCTGTAAACTGCTTTTCACCATTGAGATTATTGCTTTGCCTGAACTATTGCACACTATTGATTTTACATTTATTAAATTAAACTTGTTTTTGTTACAGTGAGTGGGGTCAGCTCTTCCCAGATCTGAACTGCAACTTGGCCTGAAATATTACTTGCTTGCCGTCATGCATGCCAATAGATATGTTTAATGCTATAATGTGGAACATTCTAGGCAAAGCAATCTCATTATTTCTGCTCATACGATGTTGAGGACAGTTTAGTACATGCATAAGTTTGTATAAGTAAAAATAAATACTTCTACTAGCAACCCAAGCCTTTACTACCAAAAAGCTAGCAGTGGCATAAATTAATTCATACACAAAAATGGCCTAGTATCAAATAAGCAGCAGAAATAAAGAGTTTATTAATATGAAATTGTCAATAAATGTCTAATTAGCAGCTAGAAAAGATTACACAGAATAAGAACAGAGTAAATACAAATTGCCACCAAATTAACCAACTATGCAATGGCGCAGATATTTAGAAGTTAATAAGTGTCCCCTAAAATGAAGTGTGAAATTTGAAAAAGCACGGCGAGTTAAACTGTTCTTTTACTTCTTTCCCATCCTGGTTTGGGTGAGACCTCCTTTGATATCAACTGCCCAGGAGTGCTTTTTCTTTGGGCCTATAGTTGTCCTGAGGTGCAGGGAGTGTAACTGGAGAGACTGGAGGGGACTGATGAATAGGCATGAGGCAGAGGGGCCGCGGGCTGAGGGCTGGCATCAGGATCAAACACAGGGGCCCCTCTCATTAAAGCGGCCAGGTTTAGGGGAGGAGTCCATGGAGGGGCCCCGAAATGTCTAGGGATTCACTCTGGGCCTGTTTATGGGACATTTGAGAATGTCGTATTGAAGGATTGTGTCTGCTTTACAATCATGATAATAATCAGGATGGATATTAGCAGGCAAAGCTACAGGCTACAGAAGAAAAATAGTATCAGTTTAACATTTTATATTTTTTAAGCCTGTCATTCTCACTTGAGGTTTTTTTGAATAATGAATGTTTGAGGTTTCAGAGAAGAGTTTTGTTTTAAGCCATCATCTGTAATGACCTGCCCCTGTTGTATTTTTTTTTCCGCACTCCACCGCAGGATGTTATCTATGCTACTGCAGTGTGACAGTGTCAGCTTTGATGAAGACCGGAAAGCACAGGTGAGCACAGGTGAGCCTGAACAAGGGCCACATGAGGCTTTCGTTCAAATAAACTTACAGATAGTAGATTTAAGTCCAGTCAAATTAAAACAGATAAGCCATCATAAGATTATTTTTCCCAATCATTTAATAATGCGAACTGAGCTGGCAGTATGGGGCTGGCACAGCACTGAATCAGAATATAGCAATGTCATAAAAAAAGCATAGCGTCTCAGGATCAGATCCATTTTTAATTGCCATATTGCCTAGGCCTAACTGTATTAATATGATTATGAATAAACTAATGTACAGCTCGATTAAGCATGAGAAGTCCAAGATATTGTAAATGTATAATATTGTTAAAAAACACAAACTGCAATAAATAAATAGCTAAATTAAATCCTTAAGTTGTTCATTTTTATCTATAATGAGTCATAACTTTTTTATCCAACGCTCAACAGTTCAAATCTAATCGTAGAACAAAGCCACTAGTGCAAAGAAAAAGTACACACAAGAAAAACTGACCCCAGAAATTACTGTTCCATTTTACACATTGAAGAGTAACAGTAACTTATGCAACTTATGACAGGCCTAGTTTCAAGAGAAGACCATGATGGTGGAGTGGGATCAAGGATTGGAATGTGCTGTAGCAAAATCAAAGAAAAAAGATGAAACCGAAGATTAAGAATAAGGAATATGGTTGCAAAGGATTTGTATAAGAAGGTTGATGAGATTACAAGGCAACAACTACATCCCATCTTTTTTTAGTCCTCACCAGGTGCATGATTGTACATTCTGTTAGTGCACATTTGACAAAACATGCAGTGTAATGGGGCCACCTACAAAAGCAGGGGCCTGGTAATCGTCAAGGGAGCAGGACAAAGAAACTGCAACATCAATTCAACATCCACGGGAATACAATACAAAGGGATATGGACTCAGATGGCATGACTGGTAACTGAAGACTTGTATCTGGTCATTACAAAGTCAAATATCCCAGGCGTTTGAGACACAATAAATAAAAAATCCAACATTGATTTAATGGAACAATCTGTAATAATAATGTGATGTATGAATCATTCAAAAACCCGGCTCATTTTGACTGATGAGTTCTACAGAGACCTTATCCTCAAAGGACATGGGGAGAAAGAAGTCACACAATTCACAGTTTAATTCTGCCCCAGACAGGAGGGAAGTGCTGAGGTGGCCATTTGTCCAAATCATGTCATTATACAGCGGCACAGGCTCTGCCCAAGCACGTAATGAATCCAAACCAAATGCCAGTATTGGACAATCCTGCTAATAGTGACGCAGGACCAAGTTGTACCCATTTACTTATCACCCTGTGGAAAAAAAGTGTTCAATTGTCCAGAGCCAGTGACACTTATGGGCCCAGTTATGAGTGCTTTGTGCGGATGGCTGCAGGCAAGTTTATGCTGTTGCCCAGTGCACAAATAGCTGAGGCATGTAAGCTAGAGGCTCTGGTACAGGCAGCAGTTATTTCCTATTTAAGGCATAAAGTATTTGGTACACACTTCCAGGTTGGTGTCTCTTACGGAAGGTCTTTCACCACATTTGGTCTGTAGTATCTCACAGCTAGTGTCTTAGCTCTCTGTTCAGTCATCCACTCGTATTTCCTCTTCTGTCACATTTGCTGCCACATGTGGTGTAAAAAGTATGCAGCATTTCAGGGGTACATAGCTAGATGACTAATAAACAAAAAGGAAAAAAACTCATAATAATATCCGATAATAATGTATTCAATATATGTATGTTTTTGACACACACATATGACTATCATTGGATCATTCATTCATCCATACACTAGGTGATTGTAAGCCATTTCTGTTACATATTATTGTATTATTTACAAGTTCACTTCATTGGTATGTTAATCTTGCTAGCAAGTGAAAACATAATATTGCAAGGTCTTATTCTAAGACTGTAACTGTAAAGTCTTTCTGAATGCCACTGAAAGTCTTTGTGTGTGGCATTCACAGTGTTAGCTTTAAGTTTGAATTATTTAGGGGTTAATTTGCATCCGTCATATTTTCCACAGTTGTCAAACAAAAAAAGACTCCCGGTGACCGAGGATAAGCTGGAGTGCAGGGATGTTTCTGGCAGAGGCTGGGATGGCAGTGATGCTTTCAAGTTTCAGCGTCATCCAAACTTGGCCCAGTGCCACATTCACTCAGTATAAAACGCATGGAGGTGGAGACAAAGCAACTGGGACAAGACTGAAGCTGTTAAAAACAAACACACAGCACCATGTCAAAGGTAAGTTAGATTTGCGGGAATTTGAGTTGTAATGCAGCAACTTACTGGCTCTGCTGTGTAAAAGTGGCCATATGTTAAGCATAAGATAGCTGCCATCACACAAGTGATTACTGCATATAATGATCAGCTAGAATGTTATGACCACTTTAAACCCCTCTACCAATATTAAATTATATAAGAAATAATAATTTAAGCTATAGTTGTTCATCAAAGCCATGGTAATTGGTCACATTTTTATATATTTACACCATTAAGGCACTCACAGGGCTTTACGTGAAAGAACCACTGAATCATACACGTGTACAAGGGCATTGGGAGCAAGTTGGAGTAAGTGTCTTGCCCAAGGATACAACAGTATTCTCCTGAGGGAGATGGGATCAAACCGCCAACACTCTACCTCCATACACTAACTGTTGGCAATATGATTGGCCAAAAAAAAAAAAAAAAATCACCAGATACAAATAGATTCTGAAAGATGTATCATACTCAAAAAAGCTTCAACTAGGTTAAACCTTTCCTTGATAGTTAGACATAAAAGAATTATACATTACAATTATGAATAATTCTTAATTTGTGATTTAAAAATACATTTCAATGTTTAAAAGGTCTGTTTTTCACCACTCTCTTTGGTATTAAGTCTATGGAAAACCTAAAAAGAACTGAAAGATGCTCTGTTATTTGTTTCTGTCAGTGACTTTACTCTGTAGTTTAATAAAACACATTTGAAAAAACTGTTCTTTATAAAACGCTGAATTGTTACACTAATTGTTCTGCTAGTATTCTCCTGAGGATTAGGCCTTTTCTAGTCTTGCATTTACTCTTCGGGGCCTATTGGCTGAATCACAGAATATACTACACTTTCCTGTGGCTAGAACAAAACATATTTTTGTCTAATTAGAGCCTTTCTTCTGGGAGTAAATTCCATTTCAACAAACAGCCAATTATACCAAAATATTACAATTACATCTAAAATAAATTGCTCAGCTGATAAATGACAAAAAACAATTGTTTAAAATGCAATATTGGGTTTAAAATGTGTCTCTGATGTAATTAACTTTAATAGTTTCTCTATACTGTAGCTGTGTTTAGGGGGTGTTGATTTGAATAAAAAAGAGCTACTATCATCAGGATCACTAAAAGTCATTTCACGCGTCAGTGTATGTCAGCTCACATTAGCAAGGACAGCTAACTTCATCTTCTTCATTCAGCTCATGCCCCTGGCTTCTCGCTCCAATATGGATGCTAACTCAAGTCTGAAATGATCATAGCTCCAATGTAGTTCTATATAAAGTGTCATTCACATATCAGTAGCACTTAGCATTAGCAGTTCATCTTTAGGTTCACTGACTGTGGTACTGTGGTGGCATCAACATGACATTATTTCTCTTACTTATCAAAAGTGCTTGCCAATAAGGCTCACATCTCTAAAGATTAATTAGGAAAACATGGTATAAGTCTGGAATTGCTGTGACAATAACTCAATGCTTGTGGACCATGTTTAAGATGTAACTCATACATGATCTGCACTGTACAGTGAAAATAATGAGCATTGTGTATACCAGGCAGGTACAGGTATTTCATTGTTTATTTGGTCAGACATATGGGTAAATTTTTAGGTACCTACATTATAAGGTACATACTGTTTTGAATAAGATTATAAAATGAAAATTACAACATGTACTGTTAGTATGCTAGTTGTTTTTAGCTTTACTGTGACTGTAAAACTTAGCTCTGGCCTCTAAAATTTGTGAAATTTGGTTATAAACTCTGGTGAAGAATAAGAATGCTAGGAATCTGGTGAGGAATAACACTGGACCGCTGCAATGCACAAACTATTTTACTGCTTTAAAGTCAGTAAAAATCAGGTACAGTACCTTTAAGGTGACTCGCAATTATTAGTAAAGATGTTTCCATTAATTACACCTATTGGGATGTCAGTAACCCGTTGACATAACACCCCTGTTACTGTCAGCAACAACACACAGGTCATCTGGTCAAGGTTAAAGGTCGTCATGGCGAGTTTTCACCATTACGACTACCAGTTTTCTTCACTCTATACAGGCTCAAAGGGCACATTGAAGTTCAGGCTGTCAATAGCGATGGGACCCATCTGTGAGACTGCAGCCTTAGCCTTGGGGCAGGTAGCAAATGAAGATCTACAGCACACAGTTGGCTGTTCCCACGCATTTTATGAATACATGACCACAAGTGTGCAGCCAGTATTGAGTCAATGAATCACCCCAGCTGGTCGACTAGCGAAAATTACACTCTGACAATTCAATCTAGCGTTATAAATGGATTCAAATTCCCCGGTACGTATTTACTCAGTCTACATTCCTTTAAGCTACATGTAAATATTTGACAAAGGCATAATATGGCGGTCTATCATAAACCGAGGGCCAATTTAAAGCTAATTTCCTTTTGTGCATGAGGGATAAGTGACTAGATGCCTGCATGCATATCAATACAGCATGATTTATTCAGAGGCATTTCAGACAGAGCTGGTTGCAGTGAGAAGCCTGCTAATTTGGTGTGTGCTCTGGGAGGACAAGGGGGTTAAGGGAGAAGCAGAAAGTCAGGCTCTTAAACAGTGCACGGTCAGTAAGTGGACAGACCTAATCCCAAACGAGTGTCGCCACAAACCAATCAAAAGAGACAGTCGGGGAAACTATGGAGGAGACAGTCACGCTAACAGCGTGAGCCTGCAGTTGAGTGATTAGACTCCAGGGACTAAAAAACTGTGTGTGTGAAGAAGGGGGCAGCCAGGGCTAAAGAGTCTACTCTACATCCTCCAGTTCCAAGGCCGAGCACCAAAAGCACAAAAGAAAGCAGGGAGAAGAGGAAGCTGCTAAAAGCTAAGGCTGAGTCAATCTGCCCCTTTCACAAAAATCCATAAAGGGCAATTACACAAAGTGGAGAAATGATATGAAGTCTAGAATTTGAGCATTTATTTTCATATTAAATTAGAGAAAGGTATAGGCTAAGGTTACAGGTTACTCCTTTCTATAAGCCCACCAGTGCTTGCTTTGTGCTAGTCAATTACCAGCAAAGAGATTGCCCAACCACTGTACAGTATGTGTCCTATAATAATAATAATTGTGTGCAAGGAATAATTGGCGGCACGGTGGCCGAGTGGCAACACTCAGGCCTCACAGCAAGATGGCTGTGGGTTCGATCCCCGGGTCGCCCAGGTCTTTCTGTGTGGAGTTTGCATGTTCTTCCCATGTCTGGATGGGTTTCCTCCAGGTACTCCGGTTTCCCCCATCAACCCAAAACATGCCCGCACCCCTATGAACTAACATCAAGGACCATGACGTCCACCCACCCGCAGAGGGGTTCATAAGGGGGGTCAGGTGCTATGAGAATTGGGCAGCAAGCTGCCCCGCGACCCAGCCGGATTAAGTGGGGAATGGATGGATGGATGTGTGCAAGGAAATAACTGATTTGCTAGGAATGTGCAATTTAATGGTCATCTTGTGTTCATTTTACGGAGTTCAAACTTTAGGAGTAACACATTTTTTTGTTTTAAATAGAACAAATCTATGTCTTGTCTATGTTTGTGAAATTGATATTGAAAATTCAAAGTTTTGTTTTCAACAAGAAAAAAATTGGATAAAAAAATGTGACTGATCAATATAGAGGGGAAAACAAATATCACCCAGCTCAATGATTTGCCATGAGAAAATGTAATGTAAAGTCAAATTCAATCAAAATAATCAAAATGTAATCAACAAATTGAGATACTCGATGCAAATATGACACAAGACAGCCAGTAGTGTCTTCCAACCCCTGGGATATGCATCCAAAGACAACTGGTCCAATCTATATCATATTGAATTGGTGTCAAAAGTAAATCGTCAAAATGTTGTCTCAGCTCATCTGGAGCTCACTCTCTGCTGCCCCATGTGAAAAATAAAGGATGAGCTGCCAGTATAAACTAATCAATCCAAAAAGTCAAACAGCTTTCTAGGAATCTTTGGGATCAGTGGTCAGAGCATAAACATTGGCTAAAGGGCTTTTAAACCATCCATTATTGCTTATCACAAAAGATGCTATAAGCTTTCACATGCATTTAAGTGTTCAGGATTTGACTATTGAAAAAAACGTAAGCATGCTCTGAAAATCTATAGGGATAACATAACTTGGTCACACGTCATTTATCTTTATTTCTGAAGTGAATTTGAATGAATAGCGTCCGTACTGAGCCACTTGAATCTGTGGTCTGTCTGGAGGTGATAGGGCCCTCAGACCTCAAATGGGGGAAGACAGATAGATGGATCTTGTGTCTTTTATCAAACCTTGGCAGAGACAGTTACAAAGCATTCCCTCATTCCTCACCATCACATTAGGTGATGCCATAGCAACCAGAGCCAAAACCTGGGCCTCCTTGTTTCTCCACACAAGAGCTGGCATCCACTTTTCCACATTTTTGACCCATGAAGTCATCAGAATTAAAAAATGACTGGAATAGACAGATTTGTAAAGTTAAATTATGATACGATGTCTAAAATAAAATTGAAGCAGTCTATTTTGTTGAATAAAGGGCTCATATTATGCTATTTTTTGGATCTATGTTATAATGTGGTTCCTCATCAGAAACATACCTGGAGTTGTGGTTTGTTTCATGCACACGTTACATACACACAAACTCGGCAAATTTAGCAAGTTCTTCACTCGGAAAAGTCAGTCAGTTCCACCTTGTGATGTCATGTGGTAATACAAGAAGTCCTACACTGAGTTTTTAAACCCCATACAGCTTAACTAGAATCATTAGGATGAACTAAGGAGCTGTTAACCCATTTGCGCCTAAAACGCCTGCAAAAACACCTACAAAAGCCTATGCTATTCCAGGGTAAAGGTTCTTATCGTCTGAGGGTTGTTGAAGAATTTTGATTTCGTTTATAAAAACTTTAATATCTTAGCCTCTGAAGCACATAAAAACATGAAATAAATTGCATTTAAAAGGTAAGACGCTCAGCTTTTATTAAATTGTGTAAAGAAATCTAATGAAATGAAAAATGAAATGAAATTTGCATCATGAAAATGAGAATAAATCAACAAGAATGCAGCAGCAGGAGACTCAATGCTGTACCACGCAGCAACCGACACGAGGTGCAATGTTGCACTGCGCAGCATCTGGCATAAATGGTTCAACTTGAAAACAACTGCTCCATAACATCACAAGGTGGAACAGAGCATTCTGAGCTTTGGAGATGTAGACAGACTAATCATGGCTTAAAGCTTACAATAGTCAGTTTTGCGTAATATAGGACCTTTAAAAGAACACTGAAGCAGTCTATTATGTTCAAATTGGTTGGCTCACAGTACTACCCTATTCTTTTATTTCTAGCTCAAGTATTAAATTGGTTGTATCATGCAATTTACACTTAAATTTCTCATCTAGTCCAACAAATAACATACAAACAACAGACTACAATCTTGAAATTCTGTTTGAAAATTGTGGCATTTGCTCAGAGCTTGGTGCTACAGCTCTCTAGCGCTCACCGGTACAAAAGCTTGATTGTCTGAAACTTGAATTAAGTGGAAAATCCAGTGGGTGTCAATGGAAAAAAAAAGTAAAATGTCTCTCTCTCTCTGGGGAATCCTGACATCACACAAACAGCATGCTATACTCGTGACCTGTGAAATGCTGTGAGAGCCCAGTAAATAATGTCATCGGGCTGGGTGGCATTTTGAGTTGGCAGCAGGATGAGAGCTAGCAGAACAACATAAGAGAGTCGCTACGAAAAATTGTATCAAACAATACTGTCAGATTTTTATTGTACTATGTACAGACTATGTAAATATTTTAACCTCTTTTGGCTCACTTGTGAACTAACATCAAGGACCATGTTGTCCACCCTCCTGTGGGCTCACCACCTGCAGAGGGGTTCATAGGGGGGGTCAGGTGCTATGAGTATTGGGCAGCACGCTGCCCCCGCGACCCAGCCGGATTAAGTGGGAGAAGATGGATGGATGGATGGATGGATGGCTCACTTGTCATGACCAAACAATATGCCCTGGTGACATAAAGGGTACAATATACAATGACCAGACAGGTGAAGTACACAAAACTAGTGACGCTTTGATGGCACATCAAAACTCCTCAAAATTAAAATGACTATTCCATTAACTCTATTCATCTATCAAAAAAGGTTCTTTGGTGGAATAGTGGAGAACTGGTAACTGGGAAAGCAGTGAAAACCAGCCAATGTGACTAAATCCAACAAACTACTCATAAAAGATGCTAACAATACATTTTTAAATTACAAATACTTAAACGATAGCTAATATAAAACATCCTCAAACTCAGTTTTAAGCATATTTTATCATTATTCTACTAGTTTAATTGTGATTTTAAAGATTGATTTTATTGTTCTAATATGGCCAGTGTTCCTTGACTATGAACACTATTGTCTAAACAGATCATAGTTTGTTTGAATGTCCCCACAAAGCATGGGCAGAAAATAATTTAAAGTTGTTACCCTTGCTACCACTCTTCAGCTTTTAAGTGACATTTAAAACACACTTCTGTCACATTAAATACATATTACACAACTAATGCGGTCTGATATTGTCACAGTATGATGCTTGCTGCTAGTTGCCGCACACAGTTCAGTGTAGCACTTCCATAATGAGCCTGTCTGTCTTGTCGTTTTCTAATGAGGCAGATGTAGCAGTAGTTTACATGAGAAGATCAGGTTAATTTATTCATCTTGGGCTTGCGTAAGACAGTGAGCTGCAGAAAGCTGGCCCTCCACAGGTGGGGTTTCATCAGCCAGTCTGTTTCATTCTGTCCCCTTGCTCTTCCCTCTCACCTACACATCTAAAGCCGCTCCCAATTAGGAAACCACGTACGAGTTGGTGGAAGATAGTTACTCAGTGATGTGTGCAGTGTTTTGGAGACAGCTGTGCCGTGAATGTCGAAAGTAAGAGCTACTGACAAAAATGTGATGGGTCAATGACAAAAAACTGAACTCTCAACTATAATGAGCTGGAGTTGGTTCTTCATGATTTATTGCCCATCTGACAGTCATTTTTGATCAAACTCAAAATGTTGATTTCATATTATGCAGACTATGCTACAAATGGACCTGCACTCTTGCTTATCCACACTGACAAATGCCAGAGCACTACAAACCAGAGATCTATGGGCAATTGTATCACAGAAGGGTTAAGATTAAGAATCGAATACAGTCGTTACATAGGCACTATAATATTAAATAAGATTCGTTTACTTCTCAAGATTGTAAAAAAAAAAAAAAAATCCTCTAAAACACTCTTAGTTAAAAATAATACTGGATTACATAGACAACAGAGATTTAGATCCAGTCTTGGGTTTCAAGGTTTGCAGGCTGTGCCATTAACTCTGTGAAGCTCTTAGAAAAGTGCTGTGATCAGTAAAATGGTAGGAGACTGGACTAGCAGCCTGCTTGCTAATGTGTACCTGTTTAGTGGAGATCCATTTCAAAGTGCCTCTTCGACATTAAGACCTCTTTCAATCTCAGAATAAAACTGTCTGAAAATGAACACTGACAGGAAGGAAGTGCAGTTTTTTTTTTTTACCATGCAGAACTTTGCTCTTTAAGTCCACAAAATCCTTCAAATGTCTTTAGAGACTTGTTAGGTCTATTCACCAACAGCTACATTTATTATCGAGCTAAGAGGGTACATAAATCTTGATTACACCATTTCAGACAAAATTCTCTGCTTAATCATGCGAAATAAATAGAAGCGGAGCACTGTTCAGACAGCATTAAATAACAACCAAAAAACTGAAGTGTTAGAAATGTTAAGCATCAATTGATCTCAAACCAGCACTGAGACATATGATCTGACTGCCAAGTTAATGATCTTTGTCACACCTTCCTTCTTACGCTTGGAAATATCTAATTATTTAAAGGGGTCACGCTATGTAAACTTGCCTTTGTGAGATTTTAACCGCGTTATCACAGTATTACCTCATCTTTACCTTTGTAAAAGTTATATTTCAGTTGATTCATGCCTCTCTGAGTTGTCATTTATTTTCATTTTAAGACTGAGTGCAACCCAATAAAAAGTGAATGACAAAAAAATAAAGATTGAGTGCAAAGAAAATTGCTGCTTTCCCCTACCATCTACTGTACCTCTGTCCACTCCTTGGTAATTACTTGTGATTATTGAATCACAAGTAAGAATTAAGAATCCAGACTACAGGTCAAATATGTAAGATTAGAAATGTCACATATCCATTTAAAACTAAATAAAAACAAGTACCGTAAATTCCGGACTACAGAGCGCACCCTATTAAGAGCCGCATGCTCAGATTTATGAAGAAAAATCAATTTTGTAATTATATGAGCCGCACCATATTATAAACCGCTGGCCAAAGACTAGGCGGGGGGTTCGCTTCTGCGTCCCCGCCGCCTGGAGCGCCTCCGGGACGGGCCGCGGACGCGGTCCCCCGCTGAACTCTGGGGACGGACTCGCTCACTGGTGACACTTGGGACACACACGCGCCACAGGCACTTACACACCTTCACACACTTGGGACACACACACGCGACATGCACATACACACCTTGGCGCTCTGGGAATAAACCACGGTAGCGATCGCTTTAGCCTTCAGTCTGATTTGTACAGCGGACCACACCGCGGCCGCTCTTTGCGTGTTAACCCAGTCCTCCAGAAAGTTTTTAAGCTCAGGCCATCTGCTATGGTTACCTCTGAAAGCTTTGGTTGTCTTTTTACACTGGCTCAGTTCTTCTTGCTGGAGCCTCCACCTTCGCACTATCTACTCGTTTATGCCAATTTTACGGGCAGCAGCTCGATTTCCTTCTTTAACTGCCAGAGTGATCGCTTTTAGTTTAAAAGCTGCATCATATGCTTTTCGTCTGGTATTCTCCATGTTGATGAGGGTTAGCAGAAAGACTGAAATAAGGAAGTTGTGATTAATCATACAATTTCATTGGACCTCAGTGAACTACTTATTCATTTTATTGGTCCATGTTTTTCCCGCGATGAAAAAAAAAAATAAAAAAGCCGCTTCATATTACGAGCCGCAGTGTTGAAAGTGTAGAAAAAAAGTAGCGGCTTGTGATCCGGAATTTACGGTAATTGAAAATCCACTGCCACTATGATGAACTAGGTGGGGCATTCAGTTTTGAAGTCAGTGGATTCATTTGTACAAATAAGTTGCTTTAAATAACAAAATGTAAAATACTGAGTTACAGTATTTATCATTTTAATGCTCCCAGGTCTTTAAATAAAGACCTATTATGTTTATGCAAGTTTATACTCACAGAGCTTGAATAAAGTGTCCGAGGCACACTGCTTTCTTAAGTAAACTCTATTAGCCCTTTGTGTTTATTGTAACTTGACTGACCTGGTGGAGATCCTGCCCCAGAGTAAACTCCTGGAAGTACCCCGGGGCAGCTGATGTGGCACGGATGGCCTGCCACAGACGGTGTTGGCAGCCCCCCAGGTAATGAGAGCGCACTCCAGGCAGCAGGTTGTAGTTCCTGAACACATAGGCTTTCAGAGGAGTGCCCCTGTTCACAATGGTGCTCACAGCTGCCACCTACAGGCAATGCAAAATATGTTCACAATTTGAGACTAAATAGCATTAAATAAGTTTTGTGTACATGCTTTCTTTGTGGTAAATATATAACTTACAAAACAACTGAGGGATGATCCAATATAGTTTTTTTTCAGCTAATACCAATATGTGATATGGGTCTTGCTGTTGTGGTTGATAACTGCTATTTGCCAATACAGTTTTACTAATACAGATTTTTTTTAACAGTAAACCATTACTGTCATGCTAAGGCAAATTCTACATTTTTTCCCATATTTGCTCAACATTTTAGACATCAAATACAGGAACAGTGTCCGTTAATTTACATCAACGCATCAATAACGCTCCTCCTCGATTTCACAGAGGCACAGCGTTGACTAAGACAGATAAGTGGGGCATTAGATGTGACAGCCCTGTAAATGAGCTGAATATCCACGGCCAGACACGGCACAGCGGGGGGAGCAGTGAGTCACCCCATCTCTGAACACTCACCTTGGGGCACAGGGGGTTTCTCGCCGTCTCCACCAGGATGTTGGAGCCCATTTTCTCTCTGTGGAGGGCAAAGGGATGTAATGTCATTTTGTGCTTTCACTTTGAACATATAAGCTTTTCTATATTTGTAATGGAAGATAAAAGCTATAATATTCTGTAAATATACTTCCTTGAGTGTTGTAAGTGTACCATTTTATACAGATATAACCAACCATATAACCAACTAAGAGCCTAAATCAACAGCATTGTTTATTTCTTACTGGTAGAGCAGTAAAACAAACAAATAATGCATCAGTTGTCAGTCAAACGTACTTGAGCAGATTCTCCCAGGCCTCGCTGTCATAAAAAGCGTGGCTCCATCCCATCTTCACTGTGCCAACAATGACATTCTGCTTGAAAATGTCTGAGCCCAGCTTTCGATAAAGGTCATCACACTCACTTAGAGGAATTTGGAAAATGCCTAGTAAAAATCCAAGAATGGCACCTGCAGAAAAGGACAAACTGCATAACTTTTTCATAGAATGAAACAGAAAAATAATGCACAGAAGGAAGTTTGCACATTAACATTTTTTCAAGTACTAAACAAAAAAAATTTAATAAACAGCTTTCTGCAGTTCATAAAAAATGTAGAATTGAATTTTATGTAGGTGAAAAAGTAACAGTGCCATCTTGTGGTGATTCAAGCTATATCTATAAATTTAAAACTTAATTATTAATATGAATGATGTGGTTTAGAAATGGCAATGACACAGCAGCAATAACACAACTGCTTTGAAAAATTGTTGGAGTATAGAGAAAGTCAATGACAAGTGTGTACCGTAACCATGTAACATTTAAATTGAATTTATTTATTTATTTCATCAGGGACAATACACAAAGGATATGACACTTAAGATGAGCCAGGTTTTTGCAAAAATGATAATTTATAGACTGGCTTGTCAAAGTCTGATCTCGTCAGATCTCAGAAGCTAAGCAAGGTTAAAGGTTAAACAAAAACAATAAAAAGACCCTGAAGTCCCTGGGAAGGTTATTGTTAAAGTTTAAGAAGCATTTTTACTGGTTGAGAAATTCAATGTGACATTCACCAAAAAAATCATCCACATTGACATATGTAGTATACAACACATTAAAGGCAGTATGAAATGCAGCGGAACATACCTGTACTGACACCACAAATATAGTCAAAGAGTTTGTGTATGGGTTTGCCAGTTAGAGCTTCCAGTCTGCACAAAGTTTGAAGGGCAACTAATCCTCTGAAATAACATAATACATAAGTTTGTCAGAATGGGAGAAAATAATATATTAATTATCAAACAAAATACATTTAGAAATTTAATCTGTACCTTAAACCTCCTCCATCGATGGACAGGATCCTTATTCCACGGCCTTTAACAGCTTTATGGTACCCCACCAGAGCCAGGGCTTCTCGAACAGCAGAGCGGAGGCCTGGGTCACTGGCCTGTTTCAGCCGAAGCAGACATGGGATCACCTTCTCCTGGAATAAAACACCCCAATATATGAATGACTGATAAACATTTTAAATAGTTGCATATTGTAGGTAATTTGGTTTATATTAAATAATCATAAGTACAATCCATTCATTAGGTTTACAGCTTGTGTTTTCTTTTTTATTTGAAATAAAAAAGTGAAAAAGTATTGTATCTGTACCGTGTAAACAGACTCACAACGTTTCACAACGTACTACATATGCGAGTGTGTGGCCATTGTTTAAAATAGAAGCACACTGAATAAGGCTTTCACACCACCTGAGATAAGACAGAAACATAAATAAATGGTATGCAGACACCAGACAGTACGTACTATAGTGTCTGACTTTGAAAGTGAACTGACAACAGCGACTGTGGCCTTGAAGGAGAGTGAAGGATCTGACATTGAACAAAGAAAAAAATCCTATGGAGAAACATTCAAATCTGATTTACTTAAGATTCTGATACAGTTTGTGATAATAAAACTTGCTGCTGTAATCCGTCTTTGCATATTGTGCATAGTAAACACATTACTGACATAGCCACTAAAACTGCATACTTTGAAAAAAAATGCAAGCCAATACTGGAAAGCTCACCTTGACTGCGACCCCACGGGTTTCTGGAAATTCAAGGAGGTGATAGCTGAGGTCTTCCACTCTGCTGATATATAGCCTCACATCTGATGCTCTTTGGAGGGCCTGCACCAGAGCCCGGGTCCGGTTATCAACACTCACCCTGGCTATGATCTGGCATTCAAAAAAAAAAAAAAAGGTGAAACAATGTGCTAAAGACAGATGTCATCTAGAAAGTGGCAAAGGATTAAGGTTATTATGACCACGCATAAAATGTTATGTCTAAAAGATGGTGTTCAGTTTGAACTGTATTTACAATCCATAAACACTTACAGTACTCCAAGCTATGTGTCCCCATAATTTTCAAGGAAGGCTATTTTAAAATCTAGATTCCTAGAAGGCAATATACTATTACATGTATAGAGTAGCGGGAGTTCTGATAAGAGTGTGGACAACAGCCTGCTTCATATTCAGAGGTGGATAATGTTTCATCCCCATTATAGAAACGGTTAATGGAACACAGTTAACCGGAACAATATTATAACAAAAGAAAATATATGTCACAAACCTTTTCTCTTTGGAGCAGAAGCCTTTTGGTTTTCTCCTCTGCTGCTTTCTCCTCTTTACTCATTGTAGCCTCAACCTGTTTAGCTGCTGGCACATCAGGGGTCTTCTCTTCTATGGGGCTTTTAGATTCGGTAGTCCTAAACCTTGGGACCAGCGGGGCAATGTAGCTGCCAACAAAGGCCTGCACAGTCGGAGCGGAGTAGGACAAATATTGCCCTATGTTCTTTTTGGGTGGAGTTGGTTGTATTGCAGGAGTCACATCTGTTTTATCAACAACTGAAATGGCATTATCTTTTCTTTTACCATTGGTATTATGGTTTTTGTCTTCGGTTTTGGTGTTGCTGCCAAAGTATGAGTTGATATGTTGAGCCAAGTAGTTGTATGTTTCATCCAGACTGACTGAAAAGGCACTTGGATGGAAAAGTGGGGTCGGCTGAGTATCAGTTGAGTTTTTGTTTTGAGTATCGCTTGTAGATTTTGTTTCATCAGGTTTTTTGGCAGAACCATTTTTGGCAGTGGTGACAACACGTTTTAATCTTGGGGGGTCTTTTGGATCTTGCACTATTGTACTATTGGCAACATGCGTTTGGTTGGAAGACTGTGTAGAAGCTGTGTTTTTTTTAGATGAATCAGCAGACCCAGTGGTGCCAGATGAGTTTACTAACTGTTTAACTGTATTCTCTTCAACAGCTTCTTTTGGATTGCCCACTTGTGTTACTTTAATTTGCTCGACTTTTGGCGCAGAGTCCACAGTTGCTGCAAAGTTCTTACCAGTTTTTGCTGCTTTTGGCTTTAGTCTAGCAATTTTAGAGAGCAGTTCTGTATGCCTTCCACTGACAGCTTTAGAAACAGTACCTAGAGTGTTTTTGACTCTTGACATGTTGAAACCAGTGAACCAACGAGAAGTAGAAGCATTAAAATGCAGAGTACTGGTGTGGAGTAATCTCTGTTTAGTCTGTGAAGTTCTTAAAATCCATTCTTTTCGAGGCTTGATCCTTGAGTGGTGGAAGAGTCGTCTTTGGCTGAGAGAGACAAATTTGTAGCTCCTGGGCTGTTGCACATATATCCTGTAGTGAAAGGTACCAGACAGAGATGACAGTCCAGACTTGTAAGCATGAAGGTGCCACAAAAGAAAACTTCTACTTAATTTCACCCAAATGTGTGGTACCAGCCTACGACTCATGCTTTTAGATGGTGGTGTTGTTTATCCCATCCGAACCATTATTAGGCTGACGGATTAACCAAGCCTGATGATAAAAATGAAAGACAAACATTGAAGAATGAACAGGACGAATGGAAAAACAACTGAATTCTAAAAGAGGAATGATAAGCCAACGAAAAACATAACGAGCTCAAATGTAAACTCAAAAGTGTCTCGATATGAAGTCTGTGGTTCCTACAATAGGATGACTAGCTATGTAAACAGTTCTCTGTCAAGTAAGCCACACCGTTTTTAATCAAAGCCTACTGTAATTTACCTTGCTTGACGTTAGCTCCGCTAGCAACAAGAAGCTAACTAACGCTAACACTCTTAGGAGAACAAGAACAGAGAACAAACATACCTTTAGTTAAACTTGCACCTACTCAAAAGTATACACTGATCCCTCGGTGCACTTGTAGTGACATTTGTAACGGCAAAAGTAAGGGTCACTCGACTTGACTTGATGGTCAAAATAACGTGAGGCCATCAGAGGAAAAACAAAGGTCACGTGTGTTTAGACTGCACTCTCATTGGCTGTTGGATGCGGGCCTCTCCAGGCCAAAGTCTGATTGGCTGAAGATTATTCCCACCATCTAGGCAAGAAAACGTGAATACAGTGATTATAGATTTACAGTGACATACAGGGCAGGGGTTTGTGCTGTTTGATAACTAAAACGAAATGTTTCACATTAAAAAATCTAAACAACAATGCTTTTAGGACAAGGGTAGAACTTGAACCACATGACAAAACTTTACAAAGACAGAATGTGACAGGGCTGTGGCTGATCAGAAAAGGGGGAAAACTTTGCAAGATTTGATGTTATGCTTGTACTGTCCGCCAGAGGGCGAGATATTCTACACCGCAGTTGAGATGATTTTCATCACCACTAAACTGGTCGAAGAAGAAACGATGCTCCGTTGTCGAGATATTTCAGATTTTTACCCAGATAAACTATGAAAGTATCATGAATCTAGGCTTTTGTCCATCAAATGTATAATCGGAAGAGGATATGCTCTGTAAAGGTAAGCTTGTATAATACACATGTTTTCTCGCGCATCGTTTATGTTAGCTATTCGTTGCAAAGCCACTGGGTTAAAATAGCAATAACCGTAATAACCATCGTGAAAAAGAAATACTAGTCTTCTAGTGAACACATTTTACTTTAATCTGTTAATTCTGACATCATAACTGTAATACTAAACATTAAATCTAAGAACAGTCTGGTAAAATAAAGTATATAGCGGTATTAATGTGCCTTCATGATGAATCGCGGGAAATATTGTCTGATTTATTCGCATCCCTTTTTCAACAATTGTTCAATCTTTTTGAATGTTTAGTTGGCATTGATGATGTATGCTTTATAGCAAACTGAAT
Organism: Odontamblyopus rebecca; assembly: GCA_030686955.1. Classification (NCBI taxonomy): domain Eukaryota; kingdom Metazoa; phylum Chordata; class Actinopteri; order Gobiiformes; family Gobiidae; genus Odontamblyopus; species Odontamblyopus rebecca. The sequence goes on from CM060659.1 coordinate 25,166,103, forward strand.
GAAAAGTGTGTCTGTTTTTTCAGAGAAGGCCATGGCAACTGCACAGTCCGCTGTAACGTTTGCAGTGTGCATCCTCGTGATAACAGAACTGATACTGGCTAAGAGGGACTACTATGACATACTGGGTGTGCCAAAGGATGCCTCTGAGAGACAGATAAAAAAGGCATTCCACAAGCTTGCCATGAAATATCACCCGGATAAAAACAAGAGTCCAGATGCGGAGGCAAAATTCAGGGAAATTGCAGAAGGTATTTTTGTCTCTAAATTGTTGCAGTATTAATATGTATTGATACTTGGACTTATACTTGTCTGTATATTTTTATGTTTCGATCTTTGACCAGCTTATGAAACATTATCGGATGACTCCAAACGAAGTGAATACAACCAATTTGGCTCTGCATACTACTCTGGAGAATCCAAAAGTCAGCAAAGATCAACCTCTCATGAACCTTTCAGTTTTAACTTTGATGACATGTTCAAGGACTTTGACATCTACAGCCAGAACAGACATGCACGACACAGAAGACATTTTGATGAGCACTCCCGATCCCATAAAGAGAGCCACAGCAGGCACAAGAGACACTTTCAAGGAGGATTTGGAGGAGGTGTATTTGATGATGTGTTTGAAGACATGGAGAAGATGTTCACATTTGAAAGACATAATAAGCAAACTGAAAACCGATTTCATGGAACATCAAAACAGCATTGTAGAACAGTGACACAGCGAAGAGGAAATATGGTAACTACTTATACAGACTGTACTTCATCTTGAAATGCTACAGAAATAATAACTCCACTAGATTGATAGAAACTATTATTGTGCTAGTTTCTATGTTGTTTCTGGAAAGACTTTTAATTTTTGTATATAACAGTATTTATTTTGAAGTTTCAAACCACATTGTTTATGGGCTCTAAGTTACTGTATATTACAGGTAATTTCAAACAAAAACTAATTGTAAATAGTTTGACAATATTTCCTAGTTGACTTTTCAATGTGCATTCTTACTGGAGTCTCTTTGTGTGTTTTGTAGTGATCACAACAGGGATAGGAACAAAACCAGCTTTTGTTGTAACAATTGTGAGCAGTGTCATCACTCTCTTGTTTTTGTTGATTTAATTAAGGATTTAAATTGTTGTATTTTTTAAACTACTGTCCTTTGAGTCTCATGATTTTTATACAGTATTTTCACTCTGAATGTAATGTTCTACACTAAATTTGTAGATATAAAATATTATGTATGAAATACAGTAAAACTATTTGATACATTTTGAAATGTTCAGAAATATTTTTGATTGAATATACTGACATAATCTAACATATATCTTTGCTTTTGTTTTTTGTTTGTTGGTTGGTTGTTTGTTTTAGTTTTTGAAAACAACTCCCGAACCAATTAAGTCCCCAGGCAAAAAAAGAAAAAGTTTTGGTTACTTCAAACCTGATTTGCAGTGTAAGTCAGTGTATTGATATGAACTGGTTCAGCACTTTTACTTTTGAATCGCCTTAACCATGGTTTATGAACAATGTATTCTTTATTAAATACTAAATCAATGTGGTTGTGTTAGAACTTGTTATAAATCTATGTATTATTACATCTGTCATAGCCTCGAGTTTAAATTGATGAGAGTTTAGTTTTCATCCAGGGTTGGTACAACTTTTAGTAGCTAAATATTTTGCTCCGTACCTTGGTTACTGTTGCGAGGGTTTTTGGTAAATAGCAGGAAATGTAGTTTATAAAACACAAGTTCTTCTTGCAGAAACTGTACACAGACTTGTGTGAAACTCATTTTCCCATGATGCCTCTTTGAGCGTCAGTGTGCGCAGTTCGTCGATCTCATGCGCCGATCTAAAGCGAAGCCAACAGCAGCTTGTTTAGCCGAGGAGCACTGAATGACTTTGTACTGTGAGCCGCAGGGATAAGAGTTGCTTTTTGACAGACTGGCGAACTTAAATTAGCTCATGGAGGCCCTCATTCCCGTCATCAACAAACTACAAGATGTTTTCAACACTGTCGGCGCGGACATTATCCAGTTACCACAGATAATTGTTGTGGGAAACCAGGTGAGAGACTAATGCCACTTGCTTCAAGGCTAGCAAGTGATTAGCCTGTACCAAGTTAGTATTTCCTCTCCCTCTGATTTAGTATCGCTTTTGTTTTCTCTTTTGTACAGATTTTGTTCATTTATGACCATTTATTTAACCACAAAATAATACTTTGCCAAATAAACTGTACAACTAAGTTTGGATGGATATGTCTATCAAGGCAAACTGAACCTAAAGATGTGAACAATGTACAAATGTAAAGGTTTCTGGTTTTGGTTCGTTTGACCTACTTTAAGTTAAGTTTGCTTTAGTTATCCTACTTGCGTTACCGACTTTCTTGGAACAGCTACTGCTATTGGTTAAGCTATGCATTTGTTGCAATATTGGTATTCTGCCAATAGTTAATCTTTTACTAAAGCTAGATATATAGTACCATTAAACCATAATTAATCAAGAGTTCAGGCTTCACTTCTAGCCTGTTTTGTATATTACTGTCAGGGTAATAGGATGGGATTGCTCTAGACTATTTGGCAAGTGTCGCTAGAGCTTCACAGTATGAGACCTGGCATGTTCAATTTATTTAGGTTGAATATTAGTTGCAATATGTTGTAGTACTGGAGAAGCATCTATCCTGAAGATACAATCTATGGTGGTAGATTCAAGAGGTAACAAAATGGCTTCTGATTCCTTGTGACGTATCTACTACTTTGCTCTTTTTACATAATTTGCTTGTAGTAGTAAACTTCACATGCAGCCTATTTTAAGTAGTTATGTTTAATCTCCAGTTGCACGTTTTTTCCACAGAGCAGTGGAAAGAGCTCTGTTTTGGAGAGTCTGGTTGGGAGGGATATCCTACCCCGAGGCACTGGTATTGTCACACGGCGCCCCCTCATTCTACAACTGGTGCACATTGACTCAGATGACCGCAGGAAAAGCACTGAAGAAAATGGTAAAATAACTACTACTGATGGTTACTTTTAGTAGACTTTTGTACTAGTATCTATTATTGAAAGGACTTATCTTAGAGATGTGCTTCTTACAAGTCATCTAACAGATTTATCTTTTGTCATCTCTCTCTCTTTAACAACAGAATCAAAGAAAAATGGACAATGTTACAAAGGTCTCATATTCTCAAACCTATAAAAGTTGTTCATGTACAACTATATTATTATTTTTGTTCACTTAAGATGCTTTTTCATATTTTTGGTTCCTTGCACACTTTGCTTGCTTAGTTGAAGTCTAGTAAAATTATAGATGTTGTGATTTGGACAAGTTTTACATTTTGCTGTAATTTTCTAAAAAGTCAACAACTGTGACTATAAGAACATTTCACATTTTTTTTTACAAATTCTGTATAGCTTAATAATGAAGTAAGTGGGTGCACAATTTATTCAGCTTTTTTTCTTTTTTTATTTGCTTACATTTTAGTTTTGCCTGGTTGTCCTTTTTACTCCAAAACTTCCCAACTGTACATCTCTGGGGAGCTTTGTTTCCTGTCAAGGACAACACAAATGCATGAAACTTTACTACACCAAATGTATTTATTGTAAAACTGATGGTATGGTTATATCTTTCTACAGTTAACCAATCTGAATTTACATGTGTTGTTGCAGGTATTGATGGGGAAGAATGGGGCAAATTTCTACACACTAAGAATAAGGTACTTATTTTTATTCAGGTTTTCTGTTTAAAAATGTGTATCTTTCTTGGTTATCTCCAAGAATTATTGACTGAAGAACACTTATGCATCTGCTACTTGTTTTCAGCAGCATATGTGTGTTGCATGTAACAAGATATGACACAGACCCCCGGGGCTAAAAATATTTATACAGTAACGCTGTGAGATAAATGTCCTCTAAGGCAGTGGGACATGTAACCTCAAGTAGTCATTATGGACACCATGAACAATAGGATTGTTTTGTTATTATTTTATTCCCATTTAGTTTTTGATTTGTCCTTTTTACAATGGTTATGAATATTGCATAAGAATTGTCCCCTTCTTCTTAGATCTACACGAACTTTGATGAAATCCGACAAGAAATTGAAGCAGAAACAGAAAGAGTATCCGGTATTAACAAGGTATATCTTGAGGGTTGCCATAGGTCCATTGTTGATGGTATAATAAATGCCACTTTTACTTTAGGGCATTAGTGATGAACCCATTCACTTGAAAATCTTCTCACCACATGTTGTGAACCTTACATTAGTGGACCTCCCTGGTATTACTAAGGTACAACAAATCTATTTACATTAACTTAAATATTAACATTATAATCATGTATTTCTTCAAGCTTTGTACATATTTGTTATAAACAGGTTCCTGTGGGAGACCAGCCCAAAGACATTGAGCTTCAGATCAAAGATTTGATCTTCAAATACATTTCAAACCCAAACTCTATCATTCTAGCGGTGACAGCAGCCAACACAGACATGGCAACATCTGAGGCCTTAAAAGTGGCTCGAGAGATGGATCCTGATGGTAATGTGTGTGTATTTTCATTTTTCTGTTGTGATTGATTTATTCCAAGTGTTTGCTCTGTTTGTTTATAGGCAGGAGGACATTAGCTGTGGTCACAAAGCTAGATTTGATGGATGCAGGGACAGATGCCATGGATGTCTTGATGGGCCGTGTCATTCCTGTTAAACTTGGGATAATTGGAGTAGTCAATAGGTACCATAATGTTGTTTTACAATTGGGAACTCAGAGTAAAAATGGGTATAGTACTAGTATATCTAACCCACAATGTTACTGTCCCATTAGGAGCCAGCTGGATATCAATCAAAAAAAGGCAGTAGCAGATTCAATCCATGATGAATATGCCTTTCTACAAAAGAAGTACCCATCCCTCGCAAACAGAAATGGGACCAAATATCTGGCCCGCACATTGAACAGGTTTGGTGTGCGAACCACACAGTGCTGTGCTATTCACCTCATACTTTCGAAGTATAAACATTGAGCAACACTGTTTACATTGCTACAGATTACTCATGCACCATATTCGAGACTGCCTCCCTGAGCTGAAGACCAGGATCAATGTATTGGCAGCCCAGTACCAGTCCCTGCTTAATGGCTATGGTGAACCTGTAGAAGACAAGAGCGCTACGCTGCTGCAACTCATTACGAAGTTTGCTGCAGAGTACTGCAACACAATAGAGGGCACAGCCAAGTACATCGAGACTGCTGAATTGTGAGTTATGCTGCTGCAATGCTAGCCAAGCACCACACAGGGGTGCTCTTCATCAAAACTGCAACATTTGGTCCCTCCTGTTAACTGTTTGGTCACTGATGTGTTTCAGATGTGGTGGAGCAAGAATCTGTTACATTTTCCATGAGACATTTGGTCGAACACTAGAGTCTGTGGATCCTCTGGGCGGTTTAACTACAATTGATGTACTCACAGCAATCAGAAATGCAACTGTATGTTTATGTTTATTTCTTCTTTATAGTCCTACTTGAAATGTGTATCAGAAACTTAACAGCCCTGTGTTTTGGCAGGGCCCAAGACCTGCTTTATTTGTGCCCGAGGTCTCATTTGAGCTACTTGTGAAGAGGCAGATCAAGCGCCTGGAGGAGCCCAGTCTGCGCTGTGTGGAGCTAGTACATGAGGAGATGCAGAGGATCATACAGCACTGCAGCAACTACAGCACACAGGTCCAATCCAAACCTTATCTTTAGTCTTCAGCGTAATGGCAAATAATGTTGTATAAATTCTGATTATTCCTACAGGAGTTGCTGAGATTTCCAAAGCTCCATGATGCCATAGTAGAGGTGGTCACATCACTCCTTAGAAAGAGGCTACCTGTCACCAATGAAATGGTTGGAAATACTGCTTTACTTGACTTAACTATATCAACATTAGATAAAGAAATATGAAATGTTTTGTTTAACGAGTGTTGTGTTTAGGTTCACAACTTGGTTGGTATTGAGTTGGCATACATCAACACTAAACATCCAGATTTCGCTGATGCCTGTGGAATAATGAACAACAATATTGAAGTAAGAATCAAGCACAACCTAAATAAAACAATTCACAAAATATAGCCTGTCTACAAAGAAAACTTTTTTCCATGATTTTGTAGGAGCAAAGACGTAATCGAATGAGAGAATTGCCTTCTGCTGTGCCCAGAGACAAGGTAAAGTCTGTCATATTTTCTTCCACTGTCATATTTTCTTCCATTTGATGTCACGTCATCATTTGACCACTGATCTTTTCCTCCTGCCGTCTTTTAAACTTGCATATGTCTGTGCCATTTTTCCATGTTTTCTATGGTGTTCTCTATTGTAGTCTCTTAAAAGCCCTGGTGGGCAGTCAGTCTCTCCCACTGAGCCTCCTGACAGTGAGGCCTATAAGGTTTGTGCTGTCTGCGTAATGCCTGCTCATACCTGAAGCATGACAATTAAGTTTTTTTTTCTTTTAGCATATGTTGCATGAAAATTTTGAGAGTGAAGGGTTTGGTGACATGGGCATTTCAGTAATTTATCAGAATAATGGGAATATGTCTCCTAATACTCCCATGTTTCCCAACCATCATATTTGTTGCAGTTGTTTGACATTGGAATTCCAACACAAATATGTTTTTACTGTGTACTTATGTTTTTTCACCCCCTACATGTTCATGGAAATTCATTTTTCTTTCAAATAGGCAGCAGCAGGCAGTTCTCAGAGCAGCTCTGTGAGCGAGCAGAGCGATGGAACCTCGGGCAGCTGGAGGGGGATGTTAAAGAGAGAAGAAGGAACTACTGCTCCACTTCCTGCAAGTCCACAGAAGGGCCAAGCTGTCAACCTGTTAGATGTGGTACAAACATTAGCACTTTTATCTCTCTCCTTTAATTTACTTTAATTATTATGTTCTAAATAGTTGTCATGTTTTATCATACTTTTAGAGGATTTAAATTAAATGGTGCTCATGTGAATACTGTATTTTTATTGACAGCCTGTTCCTGTATCCAGAAAACTGTCTGCCCGTGAACAAAGAGACTGTGAAGTGATTGAGCGCCTCATCAAGTCATACTTCCTTATTGTGCGCAAAAACATTCAGGACAGGTAAAGACATATTTATCTTTATATCCTAATACAAAACATCACTGATTGTATATTCCTGTTGTTGATGCCAGTGTCCCAAAGGCGGTGATGCACTTTCTGGTGAACCACGTGAAGGACTGTCTGCAGAGTGAGCTGGTGGGACAGCTGTACAAAACAGCTCTGCTCAATGACCTGCTCACAGAGTCTGAGGACATGGCCCAGAGACGCAGTGAGGCTGCAGACATGCTCAAGGTTTGTTTAATACATTCAGCTGTAGATGTAAATAAACAAAACATTTAACCATAATGTAAAATGAACTGACCTCTATTCCTATTTCCTCTATTAAGGCGTTGCAGAAAGCCAGCCAGGTGATTGCAGAGATAAGAGAAACGCATCTTTGGTGAAGCTGGAGTTGTATATTTAACAACAAATGGACATACGCAATTACAAATCCATCATTACCTACCTGCTGCGTCTCAAATTTGCAAATCACAATGCAGAAACCTCCAATGCACTGCTGTCCACAATGTTTTATAATGTAGTTTTAATGTACAGTAAACACCAGCCAGTCAGTCCCCCTCCCATTGTTCATTTTTATAAGCAATAATTAGGTAACGGAATAAACAATGTTATTCATATTTACATGAAGCTATGCTGGATTATGTTTTTATTGTACATTTAAATAAAGTAAGAAAAAAATTATCTCTTTGCATCGACCTATTATTTTAATTCATCCAGTTCAAATAACATAAAATCAAATGCTTTTTCATGTTAACTGTCTAACAAGCTTAAATTCAACATGTGATTAATGACTACCATGCACTTTTGCACCTTTGCGCAGACTTTGATTCTTTATTTATATGCATTTTACATAAGAGTGATTGATAGTCAGATCATAATTGTTACCATAGTTACACACAAAATCCAAAAATACAAAATCCAAGTGCTTTTGTCAGATTGTGCTGCATTTTGTCCAGTTCTTCACCTCAAACGGCCACTCATCTTCCCCTTACTGCGACGTTTGGCACTGAGAAAACACGAGAAATAAAGCAAAGACATAATCATATATTTAGTATGTTTTTAGTGTTTACTTACCTCTGGTGATCTTGGACACGTGCCAGTAACAGGTTGATCTGCAAAAACATCCAAGAAGGAGCCTCACAATTGGTTTATAAAAACACATTGCTGTTTATTGCCAACCCTTACGTCATATTTCTGCAGTTTCAGTGTTTCCGTCAGGTCAAATTTCTCCGACTCGAGTCCCATCAGCCACTGCCAAAGTTCATTGGCCTTTTCCCTAAAACATTATGTTATACCATTATGTTAAACCCACTTTAGCCTTCACATTGTAATAAGTAGTGTGCATCTCAGTTACTTGAGTTTGTCTTCTTTCAAATGATCTATGTTGAGTGGCTTCCTGCGCTCAGCCAAGATTTTCCTTTTCTTCTCTCTCTCCGTTTGTTTCTTGCCACCTTTTCTGTTGTCAGCCTGTTTTTAAGGGTCAGGGCACAGCAGTTGACCCAACGCAATGGTTGGACATACAATTTTAAAAAAAATACCTTTGGTCCCATGGTGGTTAGGACTTTCTTCTTCTTGGCATCTTCATCCTGTTTCTTACGATGTTCCTCTATCTCTTTCCGCTCCTTCTCCTCCTGCAAATTATAATGAATCCATGTTTGTTACTTAGGTATTACTTAAAGGTGCTCTGTTTAATTTTTCTGGTGTGAGGTCTATCACCTGCTTATCTACACAGTTTGGAATAGTTATTGCTTTGCCAAGAATGTTAATGTTGGGCAGTAAACTTGCCCACCTTGCATTTATTCATGTTTTTAGTGCTTTAAAATGCCTTGAGAACTTTTGCTTGCCTCTCTCCAGATTTGTTCTGTAATGTAGTCTTCTAGCATAATCTACGTGTCTCTCTCCCTAAATGTAATGCCACACTGGAATGTTTCAGACAAAGCAATAGCATCCCCATGGAGACATCTTCAAGCAGAAAAACACTGAGAAGAATTATATAAACATATTCAGTTACATGACATTTTAATAGAAACTGCTGCTTAATTGTTGGTATCACCAATCTCTACTTCAGCTGCATACTGCGCTGGTGTTTTTAAAGTATACAGTATCATTACAGTATCATTATTCACTATTTTACCGCTATTCTGGCCTGTCTCTCCTTCTCTTTCTCAGCTCGAACCCTTTGCTGATCTGCTCTCTCTGTGCGACGCTTCTCCTACAGAAACATAATACAAAAACATTATAACACAAAGTAGGAAAGATAAAAGTTTTTCTTTTTTTTAACTAAAGCAATTACAATTCTGTTGACAAGGGCAATAAGCTCCTCCTCCTCTTTCTTCCTCTGGACGAAGTGAGCCTCGATTAAAGACTGCAGCTCAGACAGGTCCTTCTCCTGGCGCTTTCTGTGGATGTCCTGTAACAAGAATTTAGGAGGAAAACATTTTATAGATGCTTCTTCATAAATAAACTTTGAAATAAGTACATCAAAATAGAAACTTTCATCTTACATCAAAGTCCACTTTCTCTCCATCTGGGATTTTGGGGACTGAGATGCCTGGCATAAACCTGTAGACAGATTATTGTTAGAGATTCTTTTTTTCCAGTGTCATCTAATCTGTTAAGATAATATAAATATAAACATACTTTGGCTTGGGTTTTGAGTCATCTAGGAAAAAATACAGTTTATATAAATAATTTAAAACATAGGAAATTATATAATGACAATGGTTTTATTTGGAGGCAATGTTTTCTTACCCTCTCCCTCCCTGTAATGGATAAATAAGTAATAAGTAATATAATCACTTCTATAATAATATAATACATTTGTAATTATGTCAAAGAAGTTACTTACTGAACCTCCTCCTCGACTTCTTCTGTGTCAGACATGTTGTTTTGAATAGACTCTGCAAAATGGTTTCATATCAGTCTAATTATAACACCAGGATTAATAGAAATGCCAGATACAGTTACACCATTTACACAATGTGTAACAGCAACCTTTATTGACCTCTCTGTCAGAGGTAACATTCATAAATTTTAACCTGCATGCGCTTAATATTATATTTTGTAACATTTTTATGTTACTGTTTTTATATTACTCCGGATTTACCCAAATTATTGATGACACAAATTATTTAAATGAATCATTAGATGCTGATCTCACTGCACCACCCAAATGTATACATTAACAATATAAACTGTAGCTGACCTGCATATCTACTAAACCAGTGGAAAGATGTGATCTGAGACCCAGCAAAATTGATAAGTATGAAATTACTCATAAGAATAACATCCAATATCCTAATTAAAAACATGTCTTATTGAGCATACCATTTAAGGACTTAAATATAATAAAAATGTAATTAATTACCTACAGATACAGTTACAGTTGTCACCAATTCAGTTAGTTAATAAATCTTAGAGATTACTTCAAACACTGCACACTTGTGTCATAATAATAACTTTTTCATCAAGTAATTTTCTCAATAATGAGTAGCTATTTAAAATCTCCTCCTTACCTGTCAGAGTGAGCTCAGAGTGGTGTCAGCTCCTTGAGGTTGACTTTAAGGTGGTTAATGTGGATAATAAAGGATCCTCACTGACCCCAGCCCAGCCCTCAGAGTCATGTGACCACCAGGTCCTATGGTCCATCAGACGTCTATTGTTAGAGCTTCACACACACGTGCGCACACACACATGTGCACACATGCAGACACAGGCTTTCACTCCTTAGGTGTTAGCAGCCCATATTTCATAAGTTTTCAAAAATGTATATCTCACTAACAAAAGGTGAGTGATGGGACTTCAATAAAAAGCTAGTTTTATTATTGCTCAAGCAAAATGCAGGCAAACACAACTTTGAATGTATTTAAATGTAGATGTAATTACAGACATTTGTAAAAATGTAAAACATACTTCAAGTTTTTGATTTATCAATACTTTGTTACTCAAATAACTTGAAAACTTGCTAAAAAAAAATCTGATTTCTAACAGTTAATTTCCTCTGAAATTTCTGCTGAAAGTGCTTACAACATAGCATTAGCTTGATGTAGCTATTTCAAAAAGCCGTCCTTAACCAGAGTGTGCTCAAAAGCAGTGATGTCTAAAAATAAATGCTACTGGCTCATGAATGCGAAAGCATGTTAACATTTATGTCTCCTACACATATCTGTAAATGATTTAAAAACACACATTTCAACAATAGATGAATAGATGGAAGGCAGTGTAACAGAAGTAGTCGACAAGACTTGACATGATCCAAATCTTTGTACGGGACTGGATTCTTCAGTATCAGAGGATGCCTGATGTCATCAGTCATATTGTAGATCTTGCAGAAAGAAGCAAAACCATAATTAATATGAGTAATATTGTAACAATAGATGCCAGGTGCTGCCCTCATTTCATTTCTTTTAAAATCTAATTAGAGGGAATCTGCTTTCCCGTATCTAGCATGTATAAATTCTTACAATCTTGAAAGAACAAAACTTTTTTTTAATTACCAGACAATTTGTAAGTAAGGACATAATACCTAACATACTGTATAAATAGAGTAAATTTCCAAACAGCATCCTGTCTTGTGGGTCTATTTTTAATACGATAAACCTGTGGCTGAAACTTGAACATGCTCCTAGCTCAGTTACTGCTTGGCCCAAATGAGGCGTTATAACAAGTGTTACTTCTAATGAGCCACTAACGTTCCACTTTGACAGTTCAATGGTCTGGTCCACAGAGCGACAGTACAGGACCTAACCATCACATTGAATACTGAGCCTGGTTTAATGCTTACATTGTCTGTAATCCTCATGGGAGTTTAGTTGTAATGTGAAAATCACGCAGCTCCAGTTGAGAATGCCCAACAGCCACCAACAATGACTGGCTTGAACGTTTGTTCATGGCTTTTATATTGAGAAACAAGGTCAGGGTCTTTCAAATATAGACATTGGTGGGACACAAGTCAAAAATCTGAAGCAGCAGGTTTGATTTACAGTGAACCTTTCATCTGATCACAGGTGATGAGGGATAGGGCCCAACAGCATTGTATGAAGGTTATGGGCTGTTGTCCTAAACTCTTCTTCCCTCAGGACTTATCACAATAAAGACTTATTTATGTGGTATGTGTTCACAAAAACGTGCACTGTCAAAGGTAAGTTTAATGTCACTGTGTAATTACCTTATGTTTAATAGACAGGGAATTTACCTTTAATCTCACCATCTCTTAACTCCTCCTCCCAACTGTAATAGAAATAATGGGGAAATTGAACATTTAGAAAATTGATTAAATTCACAATAAAATGATAAGGGTTTTATGTAGTTTTACAGGCTTGCCTTCAGGCTTGGTGTCCCTACACTACCCAATATATAATCTGTTTCTATATTTTACATTGCCATTGCCAAGTTCTTACCTTGCCAGGTGTTGAGGTCTTCTTGGGTTCCCACATGCCACGTTTGTTGGCACTCTCACTTGGTTTTACATCCTGTGAAGACAATGCAATGTTTCATTATTATCTTTTCATATTAACGTTGGTTGACCTCAGTGTTTGACACTTAAGGTATTTCACCCATAAACCTAATGTCAAAACAATGCTATTTGTCACACTGCATGACCTCATAGTTAAATGTCTCAATAAGATGCACTGGGATTAACAAGTGCAGTCCCACTTTAAGAAAAGAACACAATGTGCCCCACAGGCCAAGTTTAAAGTCCATCCTTTTTACACTACAGATTTATTTAAATGTCAGATCTTTTTGGTAACAAAAAATGATGTCAACAATAAGCTATTTACAGTCAACCTTTTCAATTTAGAACTTAGTTGTTTTTGTCATGGCTTAAAATAGTCACAGAACAATTCAATAAGAGTCAGAGTGATCAGTAAAGAGGTGCTGAAAGACAAGGTTTCAGACAACTTGGTAAATTGTCTGAAATGAGACACCTTACTATGGTACCATAGTAGAAAAAATGCTAATACACTGAAAATAGACTCCACTTGCACTATCAAATTAAACTTGGTCACAAAATGTCCATATAGTTAAGTTGTTTTGAATTTTTTCTGTTGTATTGTATTTTCTGTGGAACTGTCTCCATATGATACTCACCAGAAAACATCCTAGACAATTAAGTCGCATATCAGCAGCAGCCAACAAAGGGCTGGCATGTTGATTTGCAAATGAGCATTTAGCATGTGTAGAATATCATGGGATTAGTTGGTCAGGCTAACAGCAGTGTGTTACAATAGCGGCATATAGGGAGTACAAGGCAGGGATTTGAAAGGCTTACCGTGGGCTTTGCTGGTGTTGTCTGGGGTGGAGGAGATGCTGCCACTTCAGCTGCAGGTGGTGCTGTCTTCTCTGGCTCAGCAGGTTTGGACATCCGATTGCTCAGACGCCCTGGTACACCTACTTTATTACCAGGGGTCTCCTGAATAAAGACCAGAAAAATGTATCTTACAGTGTAGTTGATTTATACATGAACAATATTCAGACTTATGATTGTACTTTATTAGCAGGAGCTGGACTGGACTCAGTGTTGCCACTAATGTTGCCTTTTTCCCACATGCTCTTTATGCTCCGAGCTCCTCCAGTAGGAATGTCTGTCACTGTGGGTTTGGGGGACTTGACTTCTTTCTGACCCTGCACGTGACAAAGTATAAATAATTTTAACTTGTTGAGAAATTTAACATAAAATCATACTGTTGTTGGATAGTTTTACCTGTACGGCGGAGTTAAACTGTTCTAGTCGGCTGCCAATCTTGGAAACAATGGGGGTATGAGAGATTCTGCTTGGCGTGCTGCACACAAACATAGTATATTAAATACTTAAGATGTATTTCAGGAAACAAAGGTTGTTGGGTTTTTTTAGCTCACGTTTTCTGGGCTGATTTGCTCAGGAATTCTGCCTTCTCCCCAATCTGTCCCAAAGTAAATGTGAAGACTATAGATTATTTAAAAGAAAACAGAATACAACATTTAAAGCCATCATATGCCCTCTGTGTGCTCACCTTTGAGGATCCTTTGGGGGTGATGGCAAACGCAGGTTTGTTTGACTCCCCTTCCAACTGTTTCTTCTTCTCTGCTGCTTCTGCTCTTCTTTTCTCTATTTCCTCCTTCATCTTCTTTCTCTCTTCCTAGAGTCAAATACATACATACACATACACACACACACAGACACACAAATATATATATGTATATACGGTATGTGTATATGTATGTATGTATGTATGTGTGTGTATATACATATATATATATATATATATATATATATATACATATATATATATATATATATATATCACTATATATATCACTATCTGACCTGAAAGCTCTTCCAGCTCAAACCTGACTCATGGCCTGATACCTAGTTTACCATAATCTTATGAATTCAGACTTCTATTTTGAAAGATCAGGCTCAGCACCAGCGTAAGTTCTGTTGTCTTGAACAGTCCTTATTATATTTATATTAGTTTGCTCCACCTATTCACATTCAAAATATTACGTATATTCATGAGTTTGGGTGATATAGTACTTCTAAATCCACAGTCCAATAACCTGTTCTTTGGTCCTCTTGTCCTCCAGTTCCTGTTTCTTTTGCCTCTCCTCTTCCTCCAGGATCCTTCTCCTCTCCTCTCTCTTCTTCTTCAGCTCCTCCAGCTCGGCCTCAGCACCCTGCTGCTTCTGCTTCATCTTCTGGATTTCTTCACTCTCCGCTTCATTTCGCCTCTGTTTCAGCTCCTGGAGCTTCCTCTCTGCCTCCTTCTTCTCTGCGTCCTCTGACTTTGAGAATGGGGCATTTTCCCTGAAACTAAAAGAAAGTCTGTACTAGTATATAGTAAAATAAATGAATAAATAAATAAAAGCAAATTCTGAAAAAGAGAGATTATTTTAGTAGTTTGACCAATGAGTGATTCATTTTTAATTAGTTGACTGGTCAAATGATTATTTCTATTTTACATTCAAACTTAGAAATAGAAATATTCTAGAAATAGAAACCAAATAAAGGTTGAAAACATGGTGACTGAAAATCATAAACTATTTCTTCTTTGTTAACATTTTAAAATTTGAATTACATAGTGCCAATGTCGCACCCCTATGAACTAACATCAAGGACCATGTTGTCCACCCTCCTGTGGGCTCACCACCTGCAGAGGGGTTCATAGGGGGCGTCAGGTGCTATGAGTATTGGGCAGCAAGCTGCCCCCGCGACCCAGCTGGATTAAGCGGGAGAAGATGGATGGATGGATGGATAGTGCCAATGTCTTTGTTATAAAAAGGTCTTTTGGCATGTGTTTTCACAGTGTCAGTGCAGTTGAGAGTTTGATTATGATTATCAAAATACAAAATAAAATTGTTTTTATAGTCAATATTCAACAGTTAGTCAATTCACCATTGTAGCCGTACTTATGCCTACAGTTTATATGGTATTTTGTTGGTTGAGAGCCATAAGGAAGCCACTGCCTGTGACTATCCCAGAAAGTTGTTTCTCTGTCATAGTTCAACTTCAGAGAAAGTGAAAAGGGACTAAGTGAGAAATTAAAACAGTATCAGTTTACAGCACATCATCTTTGTTAAATTTTCTTACCTTGGCTTTTCAGTTTTCTTAAGTTTACTCTCAAAGGGCGATTGAAGCTTTTTGGGCTCATTCTAACACAAGAAAAACATAAATATAAACAGTGAATATTAAAATGATAACTAACATTTTTTGGATTATTATTTGAAGTTAACCTTTTCCTTGAATCCAAATTTCTTAGATTTTTCTTCCTTTGTGCAGACATAAAACAATAGGTTAGTACGTGATTACTGTATTTTCTTTGTATTCCGTCAGTGAATTTTCTTACATCAACTGTAACAAGAATTACTTAGTAGAATAATATTAGCAACAACAATAAGGGACGCACTTACCTCTTCTTTTTTCTTCTTCTCCTCCAGTTCCATCTTCTTGCGTTTCTCCTCCTCCTCCTTTTTCCTCTTGTCCTCTGCTTCTCTCTTCTTCTTCTCTTCCTCCTCTCTCTTCTTCTTCTCCTCTAGCTCCTTTTTCTGTCGCTCCTCCTCTTCTTTTTTCTTCTTCTTCTCCTCTTCCTGTCGTATCAGCCTCTCCTCTTCCTCCTTCTTCTTCTTCTCCTCTAGCTCCTTCTTCCTTCTCTCTTCCTCCTCTTTCTTTTTCTTCTCCTCCACTTCTCTTTTTAACTTTTCCTCTTCCTCCCTCCTCCTCTGCTCCTCCTCTTGTCTCCTCCTTTCCTCTTCCTCTCTCTTTAACCTCTCTTCCTCTTCTTGTCTTCTTCTTTCCTCCTCTTTCCTTTGCTGTTCTTCCTCCTCTTTCCTCCTCCGCTGCTCTTCCGCTTGTTCTCTTCTTTTTTCCTCCTCTTCCTCCTGTCTTTTCTGTTCTTCTTCCTCCTGTCTTTTCCGTTCCTCTTCCTCTTGTCGTTTTTTCTCCTCTTCTTCCTGACTCTTCTCCTCTGCTTCCTCTGTTTGTGACTCTTCCTCTGTTACCTCTTTCTGTCTTTCTTCCTCCTGTTCTCCCTCTTCTCCCTCTTCTTCACCTTCAACAGTGGGAGTCACTTCTTCCTCCTCATCCTTAGACTGAGCCTGTTCTTCTCCTGCGTCTGCCTCTGCAGACTTTTCTTCTGCATGCTCCTGTTTATTTTTGGTTCGTTTATCAGTTTTGCACAATCAAAACACAGAAACGGATGGATATCACTGATCATACCTCATTTACAATGGCAGAAGCACTTGTGTCTTCTTCAGGTTGCTGCTGTGAACAAAATAAACATGGAGAAATACTCTGTTTTTATCTCAGAAATAATCCTCTTCTACAAGAATTAGTTTCATACAAATTGATTCACTGGCACACTATTTTCAGTGATTAAGGATAAGATATTGCTAAATTCTATCTTTGTATTAGGCCTGTCACGATAATGACTACATCGAATTATCGTTTTATATATGGTAGGTGGGGGTTAATATTTATAGGGTGAACCTTTTTGGTATTCTTGTCTGCAATATAATAAGATTTGAGTGGAAGGATGAATTATGAAATAAAATTATAAACTAAAAATCATTGCATTCTTCTATTTATTTATTTATTTATTGCAGCTCAACAATATTTCACTATATTTCATTTATGTTTCATTTATTTATACATTTGGAATACTTCTTTAATGGACATTTCTGCTTTATGGTTTGGTTTTAATATTATCTATATTTATTTCAGCAAAATATCGCACTTAAGGATTTGTTATTGTGACATGCCTACTTTGTATGTCAAAGGAACGTGGGTCAGTGAGCTTATAATAGTCTTGTATCATAAAAAACACATGCACTATTTTTTACAATACTTATTGCAAGCTTATATGATTTGACATAAATTAGTTTCTTTTTTCTTGTCCAGTCTGTACTGTATTGTATTTTCTCTGAAATATACCAGTTATGTAGTTTTTCTCATCATTACCTCTTCCTCCTGTGTCTGCTCTTCCTCTTTGTGAGTTGAGTTCTGCTCCTCTTCCTCCTGGGCTTGTCTCTCTTGTGCCTGAGACTGGGCCTCTGTGGTGCTGCTGTTGACAGGGGTCTGCTCGTCCTCAGGTTTATGGTCTGTCCCATTGCCGTTGGGAACAGAGGGAGCCTGCTCAAGCTCCAGAGACTTCTGCCTCTCCATAGCGTCCTTCATCCTCTTCTGCCTGCGCTCCTCTCTCCGGGCCAAACGCTCAATTAACGCCTGGTCATCGTCCAGTCCTGAGGTCAGGTTAGAGCCGCTGCCGGAGTCTGTCTCTGTCACACTATGGAAGACACAAGAAATGTATTTACTAATGGTCGCGACAAGCTGCTGCTATGCATTTATTACAACTAATGAGTCTTTCCCACCATTATCTTTAAAGGGGCAGAATTGTCTTTGCACAAAGAAAAATAAATAGAGAGGTTTGTATTTGTAAAGATGCTTAGAAAACTAAATCAAATCACTACTTCCTGGAACAAAATTATTTGGATCTCAGAATACATGTATTGAATTAGGAATACAATCAAGATCATATAAATGGAGATTTTGGGAGTAGTTTAAAATTGTCTCTATTTTGTCATTATTTCTAAGCTAAAGAGGCAGAAAATGTATTTATTTACAAGACACTGACAGAATGAGCCTGAAAGTATGGAAGCTAAAAGCTCAGCTTTATAGGTTTTATATGTGCCATAAGAACATTTAACATATTTTAATAATTGTTTCCTTTAATGTGTTCTGATAGATCTGTGATGTGATCCTGTACTTATTGGTGTCAATGACTTGGTCGTTGGCCCCAGGGTCCTCCATCTCTCTCATCTTCTTCCTCTCTTCTCTGGCTCGTCTCCTCCGCTCTCGAGCTTCTTCTTCCTCCTCTTCATTTGTTATTCCCGTCCTGAAAGACAATTCACTTTTTATTTCATCTGCCAAAAAGAGTTATTCACTTTTGGCTATCGACTTAGTAACCAAACACTGTATTTTACCATGCTTTATGAGGCAGGTAGTGTGTGTGTGACCAAAGTACAACTGGTCATTAGATAGTAATAATTACACAGAAATATACAGAACCCTAAGGCAAATAGCAGTAAAACAACAGGTCATATAACTGTTTTCCACCCCAATCTAAATGTTCTACCATCAAATTTATTAAGACAAGAATGTTTTAAATGTAAAATTGTGGGAACATGTTGGTGGTGTGGAGTGGTGTTTTACAATTTGTTAATGTGTATTTAATAAAATATAAACTAAATCAAAATTAGGTGAAAATTTGAGTGAAAAACATCCAGCCAGGGACAGCAGTATTTTTGGAAGACATTAGAGGAGAGAGAGGCAAAGTTCAAGACTCAACTGCTGCAGTGTGGGAAAGTGACCTTAATAAACTTGATTGGACAAAATTTAAATCATGATAACTTTAAAGGTCCCGTAGCCAAAATGCACCTATTTCTTTTTGTCACTAGGTGGAGCAGTGGGCCATATTTGAGAGTGTTTTTTCCTTCTAAAAAGGGACAAAAAATGCCTGTGCTGCTGTTTCTCACCATGTCAAGTGGAATGTGCATTATGTGTAACTTGGTGGATTAATGTATAGGGGCCAGTAAATAAGCAAAATACAATGTTTTGGACCTGTTATTTTTTTTTCGAGACACCTGTTGGGGAAACACTAAAACATGTTTTGTGTGCACTCTGCTAGTGGGTCTGCCACCTGTCTCCATGGAGATGTGTGCCTGGCATTAAACTGTAGCATTTATTCAGTTACGTGTGTTTTTATTGCTAAAAAAAATACAATGAAAAACATGCATTTGACTGAGTGGGCTCACCTCTACACAGATATATACAAGTTTAATGCCATACTGCAAAACTCTGCATGCAAAGCAACTACATCACCATGAAGACATGCTGCCAGAAAAGTTACATAGTGCACTATGTGCACTGTAAAGTGCACTTTAATGTCCAGTTGTGTTTTCGTTAAAACATTATAGGGTTCCATATAGAATAAGTGATGTCCTTACTAATGATTGATGCAGCATTTGTTTTCCTGAAGTCCTCATAGAAATCAATAAATAGAAACAAAGTTTGAATCTATTAACCTTGATTACAATGTGCTCAATTACATTGTTGGTAAATAGTGGTCAAGGTGGGTAACATGTGTCATATACACATAAGATCACTCACTTTTCAGCCTCCTGCCGCATCTGCTCCCTCCTCTGCCTCCTCAGCTCCATACGACGGTCAAAGTCATCATCCATGATGTCACGATCAAAGACTTAACCTCTTACTGTCAAACAAAACAAAACACAGCCACAATCTTCAGAACAGATCATAGTACAGTTTTAACTGTCCAGACAACTTTCAGCTTATTAGGCAACCAGTTTAGCCACTGTAATCATGACCATAGGCTTAGTGATCACAAACAATAATAAAGGCAACCTATCTAATCTGATCAAACCCACTAAAAAGATCACAACAACATAATTTTAAATACCTGTGAAGAGTCAGAGCTTTGTTCCACAGACAGTGGCGTCAGCCTGAAGTTCATATATCAGCCTCTGTACTGTCTGGCTTATATTTCGCCCTGTGCCGCTCTGAGTCCCTGCTGGTTCTCTGTGGATGGGACTATACCAGAAAAGGCAAAGGCTGCCTCTCTTCCTCAACCTCCTCCTCCTCCTCTGTCTGATTCCTGCTCAGTCTCACTACTGACCATCACTGTTTCTAACCATCTTAAAAACTAACGCTTACCTTCCTTTTAGTTATTGGCTGTTTTATAACAAAGAGTAGACCTAAACATTTTGTTGCCCACGGGCTGAATCTGGCTAATCATGACCTACAGGTGTAAATGAAGTAAATGAAATGATTATTTAACACAGTAATATACATGCAAAATGGTGTATTTGATTTGAAATTAGTGGAGTTAAGTTAAAGCCATTCCCACTCTCTGGCTAAAAATAATAGTAATAGTAATAGTAATAGTAATAGTAATAGTAATAGTAATAGTAATAGTAATAGTAATAGTAATTGTAATCATAGCCGTATGAAACAGAGAGGTTCTACTGCAAATTGTCTAAAATCATAAGACAAACAATAGCTTTCTGGCATATGTAAACATGTGGTACCCAACATGGTGTGTAGATGAGGTGGCTCTAAGCAGGGACCCACTTGTACATTATCTTTTAGTATCTTTCTTCAGATCTGACACAGCCCACCAACAATGTAGAGTATGCGCCAGTTTAGTTTGCACTGTGACCATCTCCATATACAGTCACACTTTGATGGCAACAATGGCCCAGTGGAGCCTGTTTTAAATATCTGACAAAATTTCCATGGACAAAATATTTTTGCTATTTTCAAACATTTCCATTTGCAATAAAATAATGATAAAAAAGGTCACTATAGGCTGATGATTATGTCCTATACTTTGTAGAAGTTACATTTTTATAAATGCATTTACATTCTTTGGGATAGCCCAAATAAAACGTGCACTTTGAAACTTGATTGATCTTTGCTCATTAGACGCAGCAGACGAACTTCTGGTTCCATCACTGGTTCTGGTCACATTATGCTGATAGTGTAATATTTACTTCACCATTCATCTATGTCACCCATTGAACGACCACAACAAAAATGTTAACAAATTAAATTGTAATAACAATGTAGCTTGTGGCATTGCTGCATTGTATTTGTGTTACATTGACCTCACTGGCATGTGATGTCAGTGACATTTCCATGTCAGGGCACTGGATTTCATGAAGTTCAAACTGGATAACTTCTAAAACTACAAAGCATCGTTATACATTTAGAGACAATAGTTGTATGTTCAGAGCTATAAGCCTTGTGCCTTTGTTAAGTGGGAAAAAACTTTAGTGCTGCTGAACACATTTTCAGATAAACAGTGGCCAAAGAGATGATTGCCATCAATCAAGAAGCCATGACTGCTTGCTCCACTTGACCAAACATGGTCACATATGTAAAAGTCCTGACCAGGAAATAGATTCCACACAGTTTACAAGCCAAAACATAGAACTGTCTTTTTAAGGCTAATTAAAGGAGTTAGTGCACAGTTCAGCTCAGGTGCGGCCTGTTTTTACAGTGCATTCCTACATCCAAACAACTCTGAGATCTGACAGAAAGGAGCTGCAAAACTGAAAAGTAAAACAGTGAACATTCAACAGAGCAGACAGTCTAAGCACTACTACATGCAGGGTACTACAGTAATGCTCAAGCCAAGTTACAGTTTCCCTTGGAGTTTGTTTAGCAGAGTACGATGCAACACAGTTCACTCCCACTCTGCATCCCACTGTGAAGTCCTCCTTTTAAGGAAGAGAGCTGCACTGTTAGTCCAAGTGTCACTGCTTGGCAAGGTACAAGGCCAAAGACACACAACATGGTTTATTCCAACAAATACCTGCTGTCACAAAATGGCAGTCCCAAAATAACTTATTTCCAGAGGGATAGAAATAAATGTGAAATGCCTCATGTGGGAAATGCTGCTGGGAAAAGTTCAAATAGATTAAAATGTTAATTTACAATGATACAATGATTTAAATGAATGGGGTTTGTTATACACTTTTACTTATTATGAGGGCAAAAACGTTCTTCTTGTTCTAAAGTGAAATCATTTTTTCATCTGGCTAACTTAGACTTAAGTTATAAGTAATCAATGCATCTGGTCAAAAAGGACAAATACAAATACAGAATAAAATTAAATGTATATAATGTTTAAAGTTATTCCACCTTATAAGCAGCACA
The DNA here is from genome assembly GCA_030686955.1 of Odontamblyopus rebecca. Classification (NCBI taxonomy): domain Eukaryota; kingdom Metazoa; phylum Chordata; class Actinopteri; order Gobiiformes; family Gobiidae; genus Odontamblyopus; species Odontamblyopus rebecca. The sequence continues at coordinate 25,188,403 of CM060659.1, forward strand.
TGGCAATAATAATAATACTATTGCAGTTTTGCTTAATACTGTCTTTTTGATTTATTTTAATACACTGAGGTAGGCTGTATACGTTTACTCTCCCTAACAACAAAATTTATGGTCACAAACTCTCACACCTCAGTCTTTATCTTCATTACCATCTAAGGAATAGAGAGCCCCGCTTGGCATGTCTACCACAGCAAGCAGCTCTTCCACTGTCAAATATCTGCATACAAGTGACAAAAGCCAAATTATAGTGCTTGTATATCTTAGGGAGAGGGGAGGGTTAAGCAGTGTTAAGTTAACAGAGACGGGTTGAAAAAGTCTTATCTAATTTAGGCTCCAGTGTATTTGTGAAAGTTCAATGCATTCTTGTAGTGTTTTCCCTTTATTAAATAATATAGCAAAGTATTGGGCAAAACACTAGATTTCACCATTTCATAAAGGCCTTAGCCAAAAGAAAAACTACTGATTGTATGAAAAAACTTAAAATTATAAAATGTGAGAAACTTTGAACATACCAAAAATTATATAGCAGATTCAAAATAGAGAACTGACATTAGCAGAATTAGAAAAACATATCATATATAAAATATATAATTAAAGGACCTTACCAGGCCAGTGGTTGTCACAGCTGCTGTTCTACAGATGTGTCCAGGGAGTGACACAGGACGTTTATAAGACAGCATCAACAGCTCCGCCTGCCCGAGCTGCAAATCAAAGAGGTTTACAGTAATGTTCACACTGCATTTGGAAGTCTGGAAAGAACAGTATGGGAAACATGACATTGATTGATTATTATTATTACAATAAAAGAGTCCAGCCTCAAGGGGCCACAATACTATTAAGTGCAAACCTGTAAAAATTAGAGATGCACTGATCCAGCTTTTTCAGGTCTGATTCCAGTTCCAATACTGTGGCTTTAAGCATCTGCTGATATTAACTGAGATATCAAACAGTATTTATTTCCTTTTAACAAAAATAACAGACATAAAACTGAGCCAAATGTGTTATGTAGCTGTTATATTTGATGTAACCACAGAACAATTTTTGTACAAATTAAATTTCAAACACTGAGGACCAACTACAACCTGATTACATCAATTTATGTCCAACCAGGATATCGGCTGAATAGATATTCAGAAGCTGATATCTGATCAAGCCAATTTTTACAGTATCAGTGCCGATATTTGATACCGTATTCGATAACCTATTGGATTAGTGCATCCCTAGTAGCTATGGAGAGGTATTTGAGGTAAAAGAAATAAATATACAACTTCTGACATACTAAGAGTCAGTTAATCTGTGGCAGTCAAAAAAATGTAACTAAATGTAAATTAATAGATCTTGTAGCAGACATTACAAGACATTTGATACCTCTTCCTGTGCCTAGTTCTAATAGGAATGCAGCTTTAAGAATAGCAAAGAAGCTTCAGACAGGTTTTGTAAAATTATAATTTATTTGAGTGGTTCAGGCTGCTGGGAAGACATATTTTGCTAGGCCATGTCTTTGAGCTTGTACAATCCTAACAAAGCATGTAACAACTATGGCAGTAACAACTATGGCAGTATGAAGTAAATAAATAACAAAATGTGAGGCGGTCATTGAGAAAAGTAGTAGTAACACAGTGCACACATTGCTTGCAATTCATCCCGAAAACAAAATATAACTAACAAAAAGTGGCAACATATACTAACCTCATGTGGATTTTATGGAATCAATGAAAACCAACTGCTTCACATTGTGCATTGTTTTTACTGCCAACGGAACCGTCTGAGAACAATAAACAACAAAACGGATTCACAATGTAAAAACAAAATACATTCAAAAACAGCAGTGATCAGTAGTAGACAAGACAAGTATACAGAACAACATACAGTACTATCAATTCAAGTAACTTTATGCAGCAGTAGTTTATATTAGCTATGTAACAGCATCATGCTAATAGAAGGGGGAAATAATAAATAAAATGTGGACAATACATTTCTTAAAATATTTCATGATCTATAAATACAAATTTAAAGTTTTTAAAATTAAAAATAGTGCAAACTAATAGGACATTTTCAATGTACAATGTTAAGCAATACTCTGGCCACTTATACAGCAAACACCTTCTTATTGGAAGCCAACAATAAAAAAGGCACAAATCTGAGATGGGGGGTGTAAAATAAAATATTAGTTCATGAAGCTTCACTTACACAGAACACATCTGAACATAGTGCTAAAATATTTCCCTGTCTCAGCCTTGAAACAGATCATGGCCTAATGACACAAATTGCAAACTCACAGTAACATGGCATCCTTTACAGTAACAGCAGTAATAGCTAAGCTCTTATTAAATAGTTTCCCTTTCATCTTTATTTTTTAGATATCTAATAGTAACATTATAATTCAAGTTGATGGTTTAGCTTTGCCCTGGTCTTCCACCTTTTTAATAGCTGCCTGGATCTTGGCTTGGTCTCCCAGAAGCTGACGAGGTTTGACTGGCTTCAGGTTTTCATCCAGCTCCAGCAGCACAGGGATCCCGGTTGGTAAAGTAACATTGGCAATCTCCTCATCTGATATACCTGTTCAACAAAGACAAAGACATGCTTATTACATATATGCATGATTTTACAATGTTATAAATTAGGACTTCATGAAAGAGGCTATTACTCCTTAATTTAAGTTATGAATTGAACATGAATGTCCAAATGCTATTTATTTATTGCATTTTGTATATTTTTAATATTGTGCATTACTAAATAACACTATGGTATATAACATAAGTATAATATAATATGGATGCTTGTATTAACAATGGCCTTTTGTGAAGTAGTTTGAGGAACTTAATGTATTAATAAATGTGATCGAGGGACAGTATCAAAATAGTTCACTATACCTTCCAGGTGTTTCAGAAGGGCCCTGCAGCTGTTCCCATGAGCAGATATGAGCACTGCGTGGTCTTTTCTAATTTCTGGAACTATTGTATTGTCCCAGTATGGCAGCAGTCTGTCCAGCACTTCCTTCAGACTCTCAGCTCGGGGTAGTTTATCTTTGGACACATCACAGGTGTTGTATCTGCGATCATTGTAGATTTCGTGATAATATGGGTGAGATTCATCAATGGGTGGTGGCGTGATATCATAACTCCTTCTCCAAAGCTTGACTTTCTCATCTCCATGTTGCAAAGCCATTTCTGCTCGGTTTAGGCCAATCAGGGAACCATAATGCCTTTCATTAAGTCTCCATGACTTGACCACTGGGATCCACTCCAAGCCCATCGCCTCCAAAACGAGCCATGCTGTTTGAATGGAGCGACTGAGTATGGACGTGAACACAATGTCAAACTTGTACCCCTGCTCCTTTAACAGTCTGCCACAGTCCTGGGCCTCTGTGACCCCATTCTCACTCAGTTTCTGGTCGACCCAACTGCAGAAGCGGTTCTCTTTGTTCCAGGCGCCTTCTCCATGCCTCAACAAGAAGAGTTTGTACTTGGACATCAGCAGTGTCAATGCAAAAACCTACAGGATGAAAAAAACAGAAAAGCATGTATAAAGGAGCAAGAATACGTGAATAATACTTTGAGGAGTTGGGAAAAAAGAGTCCCCACACATTTGCATTGAGAACAACTATTTAAAAGGATATGGATGCTTGCAGGCAGGGTCAGCAAAAGGTTAAAGGTTCTCCCAAATGGCAAGCTAAAAACAGCGCTGAAAACCGCAATCATTATGTAATGAAACAGATTCAAAATACCCAACTAACAGCAATTTGTACAACTACTACAGACTAAATATACCAACCCAAATTAAAGTGTAAAAGTCTCTACTACAGCCATAGACAGTGAGCTAGCTTGAGGGATTGATGGCTATGCTGTTGAATAGCCGCTAGAGTTTCCTAGCTGCTTGCTTCAGTGAATGTTTTTTCAATATGATCCCAGAGACTAGCAATGTACAGTCTCTATTACAACATATAAAAATAAGAGTTCAATCTTACCTTTATTAGGTTTTTATTGAAACGTAAAAGAGTAGAGAGAAAGCGGGTACAGTCTTCAGTGTTGTGGCCATGTACAGAGCACTGAGCAGTTCCCATGGGCGTACATGATTGACACATTGTTCAGCCAATCACGAGCGAGAGTCTAAAAAGGAGTGAGGTGATTGGATAATATTTTCCCCATATTAAGAGTTGTACTTGTTTCTGTCATTGAACACGCGTGGGGCAGAGGACGTCTCCTGATCATAGACTTGATAAGTGAAACATTTTGAGTTGCTTACCACTATGTATAGAGATAAAGAATAGTTTTATGCTTCTTTATAGTGGAAAAAAGCTTGGTATCTTCTGATCAACAACGCAAGTCAGACAAGTCAGCCAATTAAAAGAGCTAGCCCAATCATCCAAGAAACAAACTTTGTAATTAAGTAATTTGACATTTCATGGATAAACTTCTCAAATCTTCTGTTTATTCAGTTTTTTCTCTTGTCACCTAAAGATGCGAAGTAATGCCATTTTTATCCACAAACCCACTCTGAATTGAAAACAAAGCAATACATGATTCACAACAAAAACTGGATTCTACACGATATTTATTTTGAGTTTGGTTTGGATCTGTTTACACAACTAATATATTTTATTAAATCAGATATGTTTTCTCCACATTCACTGTCCAGCATCAAACAGCTTCTTCCTTCCCTCCATACCAGACATGGCATCCACATTTTTACGCCAGTCAGTCACTTCCTCCTTCTGTAGGGGAAAAAATGGAAAAAATACAGTGATATTCAAATAACATTTAAAATAACATTTTTTATCTTTATTTTCATTAATCATTTGGCTTTTCAGAGCATTTGTTTAACATACCTTCTCATCTTCCTTCTTCACAGTTTTCAGATTAGCTTTGAAGTCCACAGACTCCTTGACCTTTGCCCCCAGCAGTGCTCCGAGCATGGCATCAGCAGAAACTCGCACTCTCTTCAGGTTTGGCCTCTTCATTTTGCCTTTCAGTTCATATATCTTCTGAGACAGGTCCTGTACCTGTTCTCCAGGCAAGGCACACATGTAAAATTTTAACTCCAATTTTTTTTCCCCCCTTTTTACACCATCACTTACTTTCTGATCATTTATAGACACTTTGGCGGCTATGTCATATCTCTCCTCATCAGCAACGTCAATTTTCTGATGTAGCTCTTTGTAAAGATTCTGTGGATGAAATTGCTTTTTTAAATCTCTGGCATCATTTTAACAATACATATGATAAAGAGTACTGCAAAAACAATGAATGGGCTGTACTATGTCAGCCTACTATTTGTACCTGCAGCTCTTGTAAGGAGAGCCTTGAGATTTGCAGTGCTGGGACTCTTTCACTCAAGACTCACTCCCGCTCATCTTTTTTTATCTGCTTTTCATTTTCCCACATGGTCATGGCCTTTTTCAACATTTTAGTCTGAGCACAAAACATAATAGGTTAATTTGTTAGTTTAATTGCATTCTATACAAATAATGCACAGCCTATTTTTAATCTAATATTCAGAAATGTGCATAAAATTATGAACCTTTAAGAAGAGTCTGCGAGATGCAGAAATCTTTGGCTTTGTTTTCTGGAAAAAAGATGCAGTACATTGATTTTTGAAGTTTAACTATGATATTCAATGCTGTAATATAGGGAACTTACCCTGATCCAATGGGTTAATGTTAATTGGGAAAAAAGAGTTTAAGAATTTACATATTTTATCACAATGTTTTTTTCTTAATGAGAAAATACTTACACATCAGACATTGTTTGTTCTTCTTTCTGAATAAAATCACTTCTTAATGTTTTCTAAAATAAACCACATAAAGGAGTTCAGAACCTAAAACATCATACTTTTAGGCAGTTTGTATTATATTGCATTATCCATATTACAATAAAGATAAAGAATAACTTTACAATTTTACAAACCTAATTCTTGCATACATACACATTAAGATTAAGTAAAACCTTTTTATAGGACCTTACCTTGCACAGTGACCAGTATCTTCTGGCTTCTGAGCAGAGGACGGTGGTAGATACTGTAAACACATTGAGGCCCTGTTCGCTTAAATAGTCTCCGGTCTGTCGTCACAATTCCTGTCCCATGTGTCTCACATCACACATGTTCAAGGTGTGAATGTTTCTGTGAGATTCTCCATCATAACGAGTCCCCCTCATCTGTGTATACACAAAATGACTGAACTGTCTGGATCAGTTGATATAAATAAAACACAATTTTGTTCAGTAATTTCACAAATAATTTCTATTGAGTAAAAATATAATATGATTAATACCAAACAAAATTGTACTTGTACAGTCATAAAAATTTGGAAAATAATATTTTTGCCAAAAATATTTTACTTAATTAATTAATCATTGCATTTATATAATGCCTTTCAAGATACCCAAAGTGCTTTACAGTTTACATTATTCATTCACTCGACACTCAGTGATGGTAAAATACTGTTGTAGCCACAGCTGCCCTGAGGCAGACTGACAGAAGCGAGGCTGCCAATCTGCACCAACGGCCCCTCCGACCACCACCATCACTCACACACACACACCACTTTCATACTAGGCAATGTAGGTGAAGTGCCTTGCCTAAGGACACAACGACAGTTTTGGCCACAGGCGCCTCACTGTAGCACATGTTATTCCCAGTGATCTCCTATCCAAGCACTAACCAGACCCAGCACTGGTTAGTGGCCCGGACCTTCTGAGATCTGACGAGATCAGGCTTTGACAACCTTGTATGGCCACAAAAAAATATAGTTTTTGGGGGAGAGATAAACTGTAGTACTGATGTAAACTGTGTTTATTAAAAAAGATACCAATAAGCAAAAACAAAAGGGTTTCATTGTTTTATTATTTTCAGGTTAGCACAGACTCTGATTGAGCCCACTGAAACTTCAAGAATGAAACTTCATCATCATTCACACATCAGGTGAGCACAAATATCTAGTTAAGTAAAATTATTTGATTCCGCTGCATTTAATGCGCAGTACAGTAGTGCAGTACTGGTAGTTATTTTTATATTTTTATGAGAGCCACTAGGCGTCAGTGTTCACTAGATTACATTGCGCTCTCAGTGAATTCGTGACTGGTACATAGTGCACAGTGAGGAAGTGATTAATTTATGCATATGTAGCTATTTTCCTCAGTTGCCCAAAAAATGTACAAAGGTTGCAGTAAAAACGTTTTTAGAATAGTGATAAACTGACAAATTCTCCAACAGATATGAAGACAGGTATTTGTGCAGACAGCTAACAAATGTCCAGTTCTGTAGATGAAGAGTGCCTCCTACTGTACAATGCAATTATTACAGTTTAACAGGGTTCCCAAAGATTATTGAAACAGCTTCTTCCTGCCTTCCATTCCAGACATGGCCTCCACGTTCTTACGCCAGTCAGTCACCTCTTCTCTCTGAAGGCGAACATTCCAAGACATGTTTAATTATGATTGACTACAGCATGCTAATAACGGCCAAAAACAAATGTTGTGAGTGTTTTGTAGCTCCCCACCTCGTCCTCTTTCTTTCTTTCCACAGTTTTGAGGTTGACCTTGAAATCAGCCTTCATCTTAGACGGGTCATTGTAGGCCCCTAGCATGTCGTCTGCAGTTTTCTTCACCCTTTTTAGGTTGGGTCTTTTTAAACCCTTTAGTTCAGTTACCCTCTGTGTCAAGGACTCGATCTAATAAGAAAGAAAATATTAAATTAAAATCAATCTTTATTTGTTTAGAAGTAACTAAGGCTTCTATTAGTGTTTTCTAAAACATACACAGCCACCTCCCATGACTCTTCTAAAAATGATAACAGGAAGCAAGCTGACGAAACATGTCACCACAAACAAACACTGGTCTGATAGAATAGACTCAAAGTATTTAAAGAATAAAAATTTATGTTAAACTAATGTTTTTAATCAAAGGGGCTCAGAGATTGTCCTTAAAGGTGCATTGTGTAACTTTTCTGGTGGACGGGCTGTTAAATCTCCACTGAAATGTTAATGGTTTGTCTGGAATGGACATTAAATTAATAAATGTAAGGTAGAGATGTTTAATGTCATACTGTGTAACATACCAGGCAGAGAAATGACATATCCATACAAACAACCAGGCAACAGATACTCCACCAGAAAAGTTACACAATGCACCTTACCTTTAAGTTAATATTCCAATCAGGATTTTCTAGAAATTACTGTTTTAAATGTTTGCATGTTGTATGAGACAACCTGGATGACACAAAGTGTGCAGTGAATGTAAAAGTATGTTGTTATTTTTATCTGTGATTTGGCATTACCTCTTTGTTAGCCTTGGACACTTTGACCTCCATGTCATACCGAGCTTCATCTACAACATCAATTTTACGGTGTAGATCTTTGCACAGTTCCTGTCACCAGAGCAGTGATAAATATATTGTGGACTTTCTGTGGTCCCAGGTGGATCAGGGCTCGTACCTGCAGTTCTTGGACAGACAGACCTGAAACCTGCAGTGGGGCCACACTCCCATTCACCGCCTCCTCTATGGCTCTTTTTTGCTCCTCTTGCTCAGCCACCAGCAGCGCCGCAGCCTTCTTCAGTAATTTGGACTGCAAGATATATTTAGCTCATTCATTCAGACAACACAGTTTCTGAAAAAATACCTTTATTTGAATATGAAGTAAATTTTATAAATATTGGTAGCTGAGATTGTTACTTATTAATTAGCATTGCACTCATCCCTCACTAAATATTTACCTTCAAAAGTAGTCTGCGAGTAGGTGGACACTTTGTCTTTTTCTAAAGAAAATATATATTTTTACTATACAAGCCAATGGGCACATTTTTTCCAAAAATATCAAATTCTTTTTGACATACCGATCTTGAACAGGAAATCCAAAGAAAATTACAAAAAATAATAATAAATTAATTTATTAATTTATTATATGTGTTTTTTTTAATCTCTGTTATACTCACTTCTCAGCCATGGTAGCAGTTCTTTGGACCTGTGTAACAGAACGATAAATCAGCTAAAAGTGTATTTTGTGTTTTGAAAGCGTTAATACATTTATCCATTAATAGGCTTCTGGAGCACTCAGGTGGATTTCAGATTTCAGTAGCCCTGCTGATCTGAAGTAATGTTAGCTATTGTTTGTAAAGCCTGACAGGAGCTATATTTGGCTGTGTCCCGACCACTGGTGCTGACTTGTTGATGTCAAGCCAGGTATACCAGTGTTTGCCAGTGACACTATATTCAGACAATAGTGACTGAAAGCTTTTCCAAATTAGGTATTTATTTGTTTTGTATCTAATTATTAAGTTAAAATGGAATAGTATCAAGTCTACAGACCATCGTTGATACTTATTTTTTTACCTACTGTGCAGGTCAAATTATCACAATTGTTTGACTTAGATTTAGGTTTGCTCAGAGATTTATCTTATCGTTACAAACCTTGAAATATCATAGGTGTCAACTGGAGAATCTCATTTGAAAATATCCTGACAAATTAGCTGAACTCACTGCACACATGTTAACAGCAATAACATATGTGAACGATAACTCTGTAACCTTGGAGAAGCTTACCTTTTAGAAGAATCAAGCCAGCAGTGTCACTAAAAAATCTTTTCAGTCAAATGTATTTTATTCAAATGTATCCTATGCCTTGTCCAAACTACTCCCTAAAAACAGTCAGATCCACCTGTCTGTTGCTACCTCACATTCAATTCAACCTTTGCTCAAAGAGACTTACGTCAACCTCCTGTCTGTCAGCTGTCTCTGTGTGTTGTGCTGCTTTTAAAATGGTTAGGGTCAGCCTCATCAGCCTCATCACCTGTTATCAAAGTTTATGATTCAGTTATATTTATAGACCTTAGTACAACTCTGATTCTATTTATTTACATTTACTACAGGGATTAAAATACTCATATACACCATTGTCATCTGTTCTACTCATATTTCAACCATATATATATATATATATATATATATATATATATATATATATATATATATATATATATATATATATATATATATATATATATATATATATATATATATATATATATATATATATACTAGTTCACCACAAATAATTTAAATATGAAAAAAGTTTTTGTCAGTGAAAAAGTGGAATATTGGGGTGTCACACCTTAATCAGTGAATTAACTGATAAAACTTGTAAAGCTTTCCTGAGACTTTAAATGACCACTCTGTCTGGGTCAGAGGGTGACACAAACATGAGGAAGATTGCTGACTTGACAGAAGTCCAGAAGACAGTCACTTACAGCCTCCACAAGGAGAAAGCCACTAAAGGTCATTGCTTAAGAAGCTGGTTGTTCACAGAGTGCTGTATCCAAGCATATAGAAGAAAAAAGTGTGGTAGAAAAAGGTGCATCAGCCCTAAGGGATGACCTCAGCCTTGAGAGCAAGCAAAATCCACTCAAGAATTTGGGGGAGATTCATAAAGAGTGGCCTGGGGCTGGAGTTAGCTCATCTACACACAGATGAAGCTTATATGGGACATGAGACGATGTCAGAAGCCTCTTATTTGAGCTGTGGAGGAAAAGAACTGGACTGTTAATCAGTGATCCAAAGTCCTCTTTTCAGATGAAACATCTATTGGAAATCAAAGTCCCAGAGTCTGGAGGAAGAGTGGAGAGGCAGAGACATTGAATCCGCGTTGCTTGAAGTCCATTGTGAAGTTTCCACAGTCAGTGAGGATTTTGGCAGCCTAACTACCTCTTTAAAATTGGCATTAGTCAGATGTGTTAGTCCATCACAAATAATTAGAATATCATGAACAGTTCAATATTTTTTGTCACTCATTTCCGAAAGTGAAAGCCATAAATTATACAGACTCATGGCAAGTGAAATATTTCAATACTTTATTTCTTGAATTTGTATGCTGTCATCTACTGGTGTTGGTCCACTGTGTTTGCTGAATTCTACAGTCAACGCAGTCATCTACCAAGAGAGCAATTTATGCTTTCTTCTGCTGACAAGTTTATGGAGATGCTGATTTCATTTTCCAGCAGGACTTGGCACCTGTTCCCACAGCCAAAGGTACCAAAAGATTGACCATGGTGTTACTGTGCTTGATTGGCCTACAAACTCACATGACCTGAACCCCACAGAGGATAATGTTAAGAGGTCATGAGAGACACCAGAGTCAACAATGTAGATGACTTGCAGGCCTCTATCAAAGTGACCTGGGCTGGCATTATACCTGAGCAGTGCCACAGGCGATCGCCTCCATGCCATGGTGCGTTGATGCAGTAATTCATGCCCCAAGTATTGAGTGCATAGAAATGAACATACTTTGAAATGAACATAATTTTCTTTAATTGATATTTATGTAATATTCAAATTTGGACACAGAATTTTGTCTTTTCATTATCTGTAAGCCACAATCATCATGCAAATTCAAGAAACAAACTCTTGAAACTCTATGTGCCATGAGTCTATATAATATATGGCTTTCACTTTCAGAAGTGAGTGACAAAAATATTAAACTTTTTCATGATATTCTAATTATTTGTGATGGATTAGTATGGCTGACTAATGCCAAGTTTAAAGAGATAGGTCATACCTTCATGTTAAGGACCATTAAGACACAAAACTGGAGATGCAAAACAAATTACATATATTTTTCATCATATTACTACTTTGGTTTCTGTCTTTGGTCTTTGAAGCGTTTTTTTAAGTTTCCTCAAGATAAAACCAAAGTGTGACTTGACAGGAAATGTGATCAGATGTCAACGTCTGATTAAACAGTCAGTATCACGGAGAAGACAGTTAATACTTACACCGTTACTCTAGACTTGCCCCATGTTTGCCATAATGATTCAGATTTGTGTCCTCTGGTTTTGTTTTACAATTTCTTCTTCTCTGATGACTTTCAACCATCGTACTGACTGCACTCAGCCGGTGAGTCGTGAGGTTAAGGGTGTACAATAAAATCAGTGATATTAATGTTATTTTGTTCCAGGGTCTTGATAATTGCAGAATAGGTAAGTACAGTACAATCTTACAGATATGACTATATTTGTAGTTTACTGTTTAGAGATTACTGCAATTAAAAGTAAAGTCTCTTATATGTACGGTAGTTATCTCAATTACCAAATTATTGTTGTTATTACATGGTATTTTCACAAGGAATGTTCAAAATGAAATTCCACAAATGTTGAACCTTATCTTGAACCTTTTGAACTTGTTATTTTACAACTAAATTAGTATAAAGCAACTACTATCTTATCTAAAACTAATATTTTTCTTATTAATTTTATTTATTAGTATTGTACTTGTTATCATTTCAGTCATATTATAGATGCATTATGTAACGTTTCTGGCTGAGGGTTCATCACTTGCTCTTCTCCATTGAGATGTTATGTTAAATGTTTCACAGTGAGGCTTTAAACATTTCTGTCATTATGGAGACCAAATCAGGCCAAGTTACAGGTCAGAATGCCTGTTTTTCTAGGTGTTTTTGAGCAATAAAGTGACCTGTAAGTGAATAAATGTATGGTAGATCTGTTTAATGTTATATTGTGGAACAGTTGAAGCAGACCAATAACATATGCGTAGAAAAAAGAAGGTGACCAAAAGGTTACATAATGCCTTTTAAGATAAACTTTTTGTCATAAGGACACTGTTCAAAGCCATCGAAAGTAAACAGGCAGAGTGCAGCGACTGGGCCAGAGTGGGATGAGCGGTCGGGAGTTGTCCTGGACAAAGACCAATTTATACCGATTTTAAATGTGGTATGGAAGATACAACCATCTGGTACATGATACTTCTATACATTTTATTATTCCTAATCATTTTGATATGCACTGTAGCATAATAAGACTTTCTCTCCATAGGTACTGTAGTCGTCCTTCAAGGAACACAAATACATGTTCGAGATGAAAGAAGTAATGAGACCATGTGTTTGGAGTATTTGTACAATTTAACCAAGGCTGTGACTCCAGACTATAAGATAGTAACAGCATTTTTATTAAGCTTTATTCATTTTATTTTTGAATGTTTACAATTTGTAATTCTTTGTAATCATTTCTTAGTGGACGTTTACATTTGATGGTTTGGTAGTGCAGCCTGAGAATACATACGAGGTGTCTGTTTATAACATACCTGAACCCACTGTTGGACATAATAGACTTGTGAAGAATATTACCATTCCAGGTAATTTTAGATTATATGCACCAAATGTAAATAGGGCACAATTATGACAGTTAAATTTTGTTTTTGTCTAGGATGTGATCACGAGATAATAAAGCATTCCCAGAGGTGTCGTGAAAATGGTAAACATTTGCATATTGAATAACAGCTATAAATTTAAAGTGCTTATTACATATTATTCATTTTACAGGAAGTCTATGGAAGCCCCAGATGAACAGTACTGATCTATCTTTGGACAAGATTCAGAAACCATTGTTCATTGTGGTTAGTTTTTACACATCTGAGTACTCTGAGAAGTATGATGTGTCTCTAAAAAGCCCTAGTGTTTTCATTTCCTCACAGACAGTTTTGAAGGTATTGGCCCACCTGTAGTAAAGTAACAGTAAATGGTTAAATATTGTGACTGAATGTGCTGCCTTACTAGGAAAACCGAACATCGCTCAATGTGACATTTGATTTGCATGCACCGCTCTGTGAAATTGTGATTGTGAAGGTATGTATTGTGTTGATTGTCTTATTTACCATGTATAGACGCATATTTACAACATCAATCTTTTTCAATTAAAAGATTCAACCATTTTTCAAACAATGCAACAATGACTGCCGGTCTGCTGAGAAATCCTTTAATTACTGCCCCTGTAAGTCATAAAACCTTTTCATCTAAATAGGTCAAATGAAGTGGTAATACTAACATCACTTTTTTTTTAGATCATAAACCACGTACATCGATTGTGAAAATGGTTATTGGATGTGTCATCGGCAGTGCTTGTTTGGCTTATTTTCTGTTGAGCATCTGTACTACATGTTTTCATCCAATTAGTCAAGGTTACTTCAAAGTAAACTCAAAGTTTTAATATCACTGAGATTTTATTTTAATTTATAATTCTTTTTTAGAACCAGAGTCCTTGCCACAGTCTGCTGACAACGACACCCCGCCATGTACTCAATTGGCAAAGCGAAAAAGATTACTTATCATCTACTCCCTGGACCACCCCATGTACAAAAACATAGTCCTGAAGCTTTGTAGTTTTCTTATAGCTAAATGTGGCACTGAGGTAGTACTGGACATGTTGGACTCCACTAGGCTTGGCATGGTTGGAGGCCTGCAGTGGCTTCAGTGGCATAAACAACAAATAGAAAAATCCTCAGATAAGATCCTAATTCTTTGTTCAAGAGGTGTACAAGCCAAATGGAGCGCTATGTGCACTGGCAAACAGGTACATCTAAGAGAGGATGTTCACTCGACTGTTGGAGACATGCTTATCCCTGCTTTCTGCCTTATGGTGCCCGAATTTGTCAAATCTCCATCATTTGAGAAATACATTATCGCTTACTTTGATGGTGTATCCACAGAAGATGATGTACCATCTCCGTTTAACATGACAGTCCGGTACAAACTGATGAAACAGTTTGAAGAGTTGTTTTTTAGGATTTTGGGTAGTGAAAAACATGAGAAAGGACGAGTGAATAGAATAGAGGGGCTATCAGAGGATGATTATCACCTTTGTCCCACTGGGGGAGCTCTAAGAAAAGCAATAGAGGATTTCCAAGCATACCAAATGGAGCATCCACACTGGTTTGAAGAAGAGTTGATAGAAAATGCAGACATGGACATTGGCAGTGATCTTGTCTCCGTATGTCAAAATGAGGCAAGACAAATTGTGAATGATTTAACACCCGAAGCAACAACATTTCTTATAAGTGAACAGCGAGAGCATCTAAGTTTAAAGATGTGATTTAGACCCATGAGATTTTTGTTTATATTTTCCTGCCCTTTGGTATAAGCACTATATTACTGGTCATCTTCTAGTGGTACTTGATAATTGTTTAATTTAAATATTAATTAGATTCTAGTTGTAGTGGGTCTTTTGTAGTATTTGGCCTTCTTTTAGTTATTCAATGCTGTTTTTGTAATGCCTTTATTTATGTCTGAAGCTACACGTTTTTGAGGCAGCACCACATCTGGGCTTGATGTTTCAGGGCTGTGTAAACATTCTGCGGGTCAAAGTTCAACTTTCTGGGCAAAGTTTTAGCATTTCTGTGTTTGTGAGGAAGGTAAGCACATCTACCTTTTGCAGAGTCATGGAGCTGATGTGTTTTTAGTTATGTATGCATGTATTAGATAAATGTTTATGTATATAGATTATGTTTTTGTGCTCTTGAATGACAGTTTGAGGATCTGAATAGGCCAATGGAAGGAACATGTACAATCTGGTCCAGAGCTGAGGAATTTCTGTATTAGTTTCAGAGAGTGGCCTCAAAAGAGGAGTGTGGGGGAATGCATCTGTGGGCCTGCTGTTTGAATTTAAACAAATGACATATTGATTTTTATTGCATATTAGTTCAATATATGCAGAATAGGAATTACATTATCAAATTGTGACCTCTATTTTTGAGAAATTGACACCAAGAAGCGCTATCTGCACAAACAAAGATGTAATGTTCCTTTTATAATAGTTCTAAAATGTGAATAAATGTGGATGAATATTCTCTATTATTTTTCTTGATTGGGCTATGGCGCTTAGTGTGTCCAGTTGTCCTGATTTTCAAATAGTCAAAATATAATTGATCAGCAGATAAGGAACAGCTGACATTGTTCCAGTCTTGCTCTTGCATCTGAGGATGGTCACTAGAGTGTGCACCCTAATTCTGAGAAGAGGAATTTCAACCTGTCCGAGCAGGCTTTGGAAACATGGTAAAATCTGATCTTGTGATTCATGATGTGTTGAAATTACCCATCTATAATATGAAAACATTTCTTACTTCTTAGACAGTCTCTTCCAAGTCCATCCGTCTGTGTCACAGGCATTGGCAGGAAACAGACCCGTGGTGGCACTAGAGAGCACAATTATAACCCATGGCATGCCCTATCCTTACAACCTGAGGTAAACAAACATGTATTTTCTGTAATATGTTCTGTAATATGTTGTAAATATGTAAAAATATAATGTCTAACTTTCTGGAGATGGCGTCACCTGCACGATTCTATGGAAATAGAATATAGTTATAGAATAAATAGTTAAAACCATACCATACATAGATAAGTTTTAAACCATAATGAAGAAGGAAGGAAGGAAGGAAGGAAGATTATAGTCAAACATTTCCATGGAAACAACAGAAAGCCCTCCTCCAGGCCAACTATGAGTCAGGTTTGTAGAGATGTAAGCCCATTCAGAGTAACCAAAATGAAAAAAGCCGGCTTTTATTTTATTTTTTTGTCTTACATACTGTGGCTGTAAATACAAGTGTTTTGTGCAGCACAGCCAAAGACGTTGAGGCCATTATAAGAGCTGAAGGAGTGACCCCCGCCACTGTTGGGGTCATAGAGGGTAAAGTTCACATTGGTCTGTCTTCAGAGGAGCTAGACTTTCTATCACAGTGCAAGACATCTCTGAAAGTGTCACGAAGAGATCTGCCCTATGTCATCAGCCAAGTGAGGATCAATGCACATGTCACATTCATTTTAACTTTGATTAATATTAATGTTTTCCTTGTGTTTTAGGGGTTATCTGGGGGGACAACCGTGTCTGCCACAATGATAGCGGCGCATCAAGCAGGCATCCCAGTGTTTGTGACTGGGGGCATAGGAGGAGTCCACAGAGATGGGGAAAACAGTGAGTTGTCACTCACAAGTCTGTAGAAGTGCACTGTTGATAAATTGTAAAATGTATCAAGTCTGTTTTTATTAAATATGACTGCTTTAGGTCTAGATATTAGTGCAGATTTGACAGAATTGGGCAGGACCCCCATTGCTGTGGTCTCTGCTGGTGTAAAGTCCATCTTAGACATTGGCCGAACCCTTGAATTTCTTGTAAGTAAATGTTTCAAATTCTGAATTCACATAGTTTGTACTTTACTTTATACTGTTCATTTCTAATATTTATTGTATTGAGTAGGAGACTCAAGGAGTTTGTGTTGTCACTTATGGATCATCAAAAAGTTTCCCAGCTTTCTTTTCTCCCCAAAGTGGTTTTAATTCTCCACACCAAGTCTGCAATCCAGAGGAGGCTGCAGAGCTTATAGGTATACCAAGTTTTAGAACAGTTTATATAGCATCAAGTTGTTGCAGAAATATATGTAACAAGTTGTTGCATTAGCCAGTACCCTGTCTCTGGGTCTTCAAAGTGGGGTCCTGTTTGCTGTGCCCATCCCGGCAGAGCAGGCAGCAGCAGGACAAGAGATAGAAGAGTCAATACAAGCAGCTGTGAAGGAGGCAAGGTAGGCAAATGAGTGGAAAATTTGCTGATGGCTGTTACAATGGAAACATGCCCGATTTTTGAAAATATTATCTCTTTGATTTGGTCAGAGATAAATGCATCACAGGAAGAGACGTGACGCCATTTATTTTGCAGAAAGTCAATGAACTAACAAAAGGAAAGTCCCTTCAGGCCAGTATCCTACACAGTGTTGGTGTTTTCTAAAAAAATATATATATCATATTGAATAAATGTATAGCTTTGTTTCACCATCCTTAACCCGCCATTAGACATTGCTCTCATTCATAACAATGCTAAAGTTGGTAGTCAAATAGCATGTGCACTGTCAAAAAAACAAAATGAGAAGTCAAGAAACACAACCAGGCAGGAGGGAAGCTTGAACAACAAATCAGATATTGTAAGTAATTTCTCAACACATAACTTGAAAATAAATATTTGCAACAAAAGAACATTTGTCATTTTGCAGGTTGTAATTGGGGGAATAAATTTGGATTTTATTGCTAAAGGCAAAACAAACACATTGCTTGTAAGTACACAAGAAAACTACAAAATGGTATATGGTGCTTTGAATCGACCACAAATTATGTTTCCCACAGTCTGGACAAACTAACCCAGGAAGTGTCTGCCAGTCATTTGGTGGTGTTGGACGAAACATTGCTGGTGTGTACCTGTTTTCCTAACTCTACTGTACAGTGTACATAACATACAAAAAAAACAAAGTTTTCTTATGATTTTTAAAAAGATGCATTAAGTCGGTTGGGCCACAAGCCCCTCTTCATCTCAGCTACTGGAACTGATTTCCACAGTGAAGCTGTCTTCAATTACTGCAAACATATGGTAAACCGTTATCAATAGATCCTAATATTATAAATATATAAATATATATTTGCTGTCTTTTTGCCAGAACACCAGTGGTGTAGTGCAGCTAAAAGAAAGGAGCACAGCCACATACTGTGCTGTTATTACGGCGAGTGGAGAGCTGAGCCTTGGACTGGGTGATATGGACATTCACCAACAAATAACTGAACAATATGTATGCACTCTTTAACTTTTACACAAACACTGTATTTGTAGATTATCACTTAATGTTATTTTTTATATTTTAGGTATCACAGTTTGAAGATCAGCTCTCTTGTTCCACTCTTGTGTGTCTTGATGGAAACCTCCCAGTCACTACTATAAACTATATTTGTTCTTTAGCTGAAAAACAAAATATTAAGGGTAAGTACAGTGAAAATTATTATTTGGAAAAATTCACCTATTTTTACTGTAATTGTGTTTCAGTGTGGTATGAGCCAACAGACTCAGATAAGGCAAACAAACCCTTTCTCTCTGAGGCTTGGAAATCACTGTCCTACACCTCTCCAAATTTGTCAGAACTACGCACCATGAATAAAACTTTGGGCTTCCCAGTACCTGAAGGTAAAAATTTGTTATAATGTGCTCTGTTTTTATATTTGTGTTTCATATTCCTAAATGTTTGTCTTACCCTTACTGCACTAAAATTGAGAATGTTTTGTCACGTGTTTTGTGACATAACAGTACTGCCAGACACCCTTGATGAAGTGTTGGATGTTGCAATGGCTCTCTCACTCCCCCTTCTGGAGCATCTTCACTGTCTGGTAGTGACCCTAGGAGCTTATGGGGTTCTAGTTTGTGGTGAAGATAAAGCCGGGTCAATTAACCTACAGCCAAGAAAATGGAAAACTGTATGTTTATTTTATATGTATAAACTTCAGTGATTGTTTTTGCATTGTAAAATTACTCTTGTCTTCACAGAAAAGACATCTAGGTGCACTGTTCTATCCTGCTCTGAAAGTGACACCTGAAGAGACTGTGAATGTCTCAGGAGCAGGAGATAGGTATAAATAGATTTTTTTCCCAAGCTAATTTAATAAAATTACAATTTAAACATTCACTCCTGTCACTCAAACTCTGAACTTCTTATACAGCCTTGCAGGTGCACTGATTGCAGGGATGCTTCAGGGCAGAGATACAGACAGTTGTGTCCAAATGGGGCTTTTGGCTGCACGACTGTCACTGGTATCAGCACACCCAATTTGCCCTTCGTTGACTATAGATGCCATAGACCCCAATAAACACCTGAACTGGACCAGGCCAACTTTTATAAAAATGAACTAATATGTTTTTTGTTGTACAGTCTTTATACTGTATGTAGCTTATTTTAGTGACAAGTAACATATTCATGTGCAATGCAAAACAGTGTTTATGGCTCAATAAAATCTTTGAATTCATTATTACTATGTAGTCTGATAATCCATGGGTGTTATCTGAAATAAAGCTGCTATCCATGGGTTTCAGAATGGTGAAAGATTATGACTGTTGTCATAACAATAAACAATTTAAACAAAATGTTGAAAAGTCCAAAAATTTTTTCCAAATAACAGGAAGCACACAGTCTTTGGCTGAAACCTACGGACTGCACTACCCACAATACATCTGCTCGGGCGCGCAGACTCAGTAGAAGTGAATACTTGCCCAACTCCCTCCTCCCTATTTTAATGCTAGCTAAGATGGTGGTTTGAGCGTAAATTGTCTCTACAATACCAAGACAAGAAAGGGGCAAAACACCTTTATAGCCTTTACACTGAAACAGAACAACACATCTGCGGTTATCTTAAGTGACCGTTTACACAGAATTTCACATTTTAGACACATTGGCTAAAGTCCCCGCCCAATTTGGTGTGACTCCCTTGAAGTGGAATCTAAGCTAAATACGGACAGGGTAAGTAACACTAATGTTAGCCAAGTAGCTAACATGGCTAGCTATATTCAAGCCTTACTCAATAAAGAAACTGTAGATGTGTCAATTTTGGCTTTATGCCTCAGACCTGAAATATTTTATAGATATTTAAATCGGTGCCTGTTGAATTGCCGTGTGGTTAGGACATTGTCGGTAACTTACTGATGGTTCGGCGTTAGCCTGTGTAGGCCGCGTCAAAAGCTTGGCTCCAAAAGCCTCGTACGATGTGATGAAAATGTAGCATGTTAGCCTCGACATATGCTAACCTTTAGCACAAAGCAAGCTGTCAGATATTATACAGACGAAAGTGCCATTATATGACATCTTGTTAATAATGTCAAATATGAACTAGGACGTATTATTGTGTTGGCTTTATTGGGTTTTTATTGGCTGAGTTGCTTTTGCATTTGAATACGCCGCAGACCGGCTTTCTGTCACCAACCCTTCGCTACTGATGGCTAACCTAGCGCTGGTCAAATAACATCTGTCATATTGTACAATCCGATGACGGCGACTGAAGTTACTGTCTAGTGGCTACAAACTAGACATTACGACTTCTAAATTTGCTGACTTGTGTGCCTAAACATTAGCACGTTTGTGAAAATGTGATGCCTTGTACGTCTTACTCGTATTTAGTATTAAGAGTGTCGGCATTTCCCTTTTAGTGTTTATTGTAGGCTTTCATTATCGGCCTTTATCAATCTGGGCTTGTCTCTGAATTCCCCCTTGTGTAATTGTGTTGTCAAAGTTAAACCTCTTTCCTGTATTTTCAAAATAGCCGTACCAGACAGGAAATGCATGTGCAGTGTTTTAATAAAGTTTAACTGACTGATTTGTCGTGCTATGACAATACGCTTTTCATGATTTCTTGTGTTATAACTCTGCTGTTTGCTTTAGAGTTGTCCATTCTTTCTATTTATTTTTCTAGCATGATAAATGTCTTATTAGAATATGGTTTAATCTCTGCTTTATGATTTTAAATACATCATTGTACTGCACTTCTTGCTTATTTCTATCTGTTGTTACGCTCTGTGTACTTTTTTGTTTTTCTTTATTTGGAGTAATGTATATGAATTTGAATGTGTGTATTTGTTATTTAAATGATTTAGTAATTAGCAAACCTCCCATTTTTAGCCTCGTGTTCTGTGACCAGCTTCACCACTCACCTGCGGCGCCATAGGATGTCCCACAGCCCTGAAATGAAGGACGACCCCATGGAGTGCCCCCTGTGCATGGAGCCACTGGAGATAGATGACGTCAACTTCTTCCCCTGCACTTGCGGCTACCAAATCTGCCGCTTTTGTTGGCACCGCATCCGCACAGATGAGAACGGCCTTTGTCCTGCCTGCAGAAAGGTCTTTGAGGACTAATACAGTTATTAGTGTTGGAAAAAGTTTTAAAAATGCACCTGTTATGTAAATTATTTTTGTAAAATATCTGGTATTTTTTGCTTGTGTTGCAGCCGTACCCTGAGGACCCCGCTGTCTACAAGCCCCTGTCACAGGAGGAGATTCAGAGGATAAAGAATGAAAAGAAGCAAAAACAGAATGAAAAGAAACAGAAGGTGACAGAGAACCGCAAGCATCTGGCCAGTGTCCGTGTGGTGCAGAGAAACCTGGTGTTTGTGGTTGGTCTTTCACAGCGACTCGCCGACCCAGAGGTGAGTACAGCGTTCGCACTAAGAAGCTCACTGGTTTATGCTGTTGCTGACACTGTTGTGTTAAAACGGGTGGTATTTTGTTTTTCCATAAAGTACTTGTAGTTTTGAGAATGTTATGTGTGTTTCTCCACAGGTTCTAAAAAGACCTGAATATTTTGGCAAATTTGGCAAAATTCACAAAGTGGTCATCAACAACAGCACATCTTATGCAGGTTCACAGGTGAGACACAATAGTTTATGTATGTGCATAAGTGCTTTTACAATACCAACAAAGCACTGTCAATGTTTATCCATGTTTCTTATTAAATAGGGGCCCAGTGCAAGCGCGTATGTCACCTACATCCGCCCGGAGGATGCTCTTAGAGCAATACAGTGTGTAAACAATGTAGTGGTTGATGGCAGAACACTCAAGGTGAGACAATGAAATGTGTATGTTTTAAGAACACAGAAAAACAATTATATTTGTACCTCATTATCTGTTTCAGGCACTTTTACTATTTTGTTTTAGTAACTCTACTGTTCTCTGCTTTTTAACCAGGCTTCCTTGGGGACAACAAAATACTGCAGTTACTTTCTTAAAAGTATGCAGTGTCCCAAACCCGATTGTATGTATCTACATGAGCTGGGGGATGAAGCAGCTAGTTTTACAAAAGAAGAAATGCAGGTACAAATCAAAAAAAAAAAAAAAGGAGGAAATTACCAAAAATAAACAGAAACACATATTTTTTCTTAGCTGTCAATTAATAACTTGCAACATGTTTTTCTTAGGCTGGAAAACATCAAGAATATGAGCAGAAACTTCTAGACCTTTGTAAAATTAATCCTAGTTTTCAACAACCCCCAACATGTGCAACAGAGAAGTCAAAGAGTAAAACCAATTCCACACAAAGGTTTGTTTTCATATTCTTGTCAATTATTCTTATCCATGTGACCCCAAAAAACTTAATTGAACCCTGTATACTCAACAGAACCAATAATAGCAATGGGAAAGATGGGTGGCCAACACTGTCGTCGGGGCATAATAAACTGGTTAATGGACTTTCAGAAGATCGCAAGTCCCCTCCACTTCTAGACTATCTAGACCAAGAAGGTCTCACTTCAGATGGGTTAGACTCAGAACTCGCTTCAGTCCAACGAACCGCTTTGTCCCCCTTTTCTTCAAACTGTGACAGTAGCAGGTAATTGTTATGAACAATTTGTACATAAAACATAATTGTTTCATCTAAATAAAAACAATATTTGAGCAACAGACAGTGGCATGAAAAGTTAGTTTAGCTGCTTCTAATTATATTTTTACTGCTTAGCCCCAGTGACAAACCTCCAGAGTCCATCGGTTTGGTTAATGGAGAGACTTTACCACAGGTAATATTATAATAGTATTTTCTACATTTAAAAAAATCAGTGAACAAAAACCAGGAGTAACAATATTCTTGTCTTTCTAGATGCCCACCAGTGACTCCCCCTCCCCTCCTCCTGGTTTAACAAAGCCCAGTTTGGTGGTGCCCATTAGTGTCTCAGACCTCACAGCCCGTTCTCCCTTTGAAGGGGCAGCTGCTGAGTCCCAGTCCCTGTTTTCCGACAACAGTAACTTCAGACATCCAAACCCTCTCCCCGCTGGCCTAGCTCCATTCCCCAGCTCCCCCCGCGGCAACTCAGACTGGCCTATGACCCCTGAACCACAAAGTCTCTTCACCTCAGGTACCTGCCACTGGAAAGTCTCTCTCACTGCTTGAATTCCTTCTGAAAGAACTTCTTAACTACAGAGATTAAATTGCGTTACCATTTTGAATTGTTTTGTTTGTTTTTTAGACACAATACCAGTGTCTTCCTCCACAGACTGGCAGGCAGCCTTCGGCTTTGGCTCGTCCAGCAAACAGCAGGATGATGATCTTGGCTTCGATCCTTTTGATGTCACTCGTAAGGCCTTGGCAGATCTGATTGAGAAGGAGCTGTCTGTTCAGGATCAGAGCCCTTTGTCCCCAGGACCCCTTTCTCAGGGGACTAACCACAGCCCAGGTCTGCTCCCTCTAAACCCTAACAGCTCCCACCACTTCCCCAGCGGCCTGCCACGCCACCCCCAACTCCACCATAGAGCCATATACAACTCCTTCAGTTTTCCCGGAAGTCAGCCAAGTCAAGCCAGTCAACAGCAGCCCTCCCCCAGACATCCGTGGATGAGCGTCCCCACACGGAATAACCTCACACACTTGAACCACTCAGCCAGCGCTGCCTCACACAGTCATTTCCTGGACCTGAATTTGCCCCCTCAGCACAACACAGGCCTGGGAGGGATCCCCATTTCAGGTACAAACACCTGGGTCACTGAGGCACTTTGGGCCCTGTGTAATGTGTACACTCTTTGTACGCTCTGTGAATTAATAATATAATGTAACAGATTGCTGACTGAACAGTGTTTTGTCTCCCACAGAAAACAGTGGCTCTATAGACGGCTTAAATGTGAAAGAATGGCAGGACGGTCTGAGAGCGCTTTTACCAAACATCAATATCAACTTTGGTGGTCTCCCAAACTCATCGTCCTCTTCATCGTCCTCCTCCTCCAATAGTGTTAATCACGTTGGCGGGCCGGCAGGGCCGGCAGGTATCTCCCACAGCCTCAGCTGGGACGGTACAGCCAGCTGGATGGATCCTGCAATCATCACAGGTAGAATCCCACTTCACACCTCTTGCATTACTCTTTAGTCATTACATAATTTGGTTAAAATGGTTGTGGTTGCACCACTTTGTATTGAATTGTTTCTTGTTGTCTTTCAAGAATAATTTTATTGCCTCTATTAAGCTGTAGTTTGTGTTGTTCTCATTGTATCTCCCCTTCTCCTCAAAGGTATCCCGGCCTCAGGCAGCAGTTTAGACTGTCTTCAGGACGATAACCCTCCTCACTGGCTCAAGTCGCTGCAGGCTCTCACAGAAATGGACGGCCCAGCCAGCTCAGCAGTGCCCACCCCCGCACCCCTCCACAGTGGCCTCCTCGACACTCATCTTCCCATCCCGCACAGAGCCGCCGGCGGCTGGGCTCCTTACCTGCCCCCTCCCACAGCCAACCCCAGTCAGTTCCACTCCCCACCCCCAGGCTTCCAGACGGCTTTCAGACCCCCGGGACAGCCTGCCACAGAGCTGCTACAGAGTGCCGCTGTGGACCGCCACTGAACAGACTTCAGCAGACACCCATTTGTTTCCCACTACCACTTTATACCCACTCATCCTGTACCTCCTCCCTGTCCCAACGCAATACACACCAATCTGCAGAGTATAAAATTATTAACAAAGTAACAGACATGCTTTCTTCTTTTTCTCTTTCCTTTTTGTCAACTCCAAAGGCCTGTATGTTTTTGTTTGTGGCACAAAGTTCCCTTTGTCTTCTACCATCACCACTCCTTAGACCTAGTTCTGGGCAATATGTTTGGGATCCATTGTGTAGCTTACAGTTAATGGTGAGCACAAGAGTACGTCCAGAATGTGCAGGTAATATAAGTTTAACTCCACAAATAGCAGTGAAACAAATTAGCTTAAGAGAGGTCTGTTTTAAAAGTTACTAATGCTAAAGCATGAGCAACATTTGTGTTTGGAAGTTGAAATTGTCATGATTAGTTTGTAAGGAATGATGCAAGCTGTGAATCTGCTCTAGAAGCTTTGCCCCAAAGTCCCTCACCCTCCCTGGTCTCACGGGGGACTGTAAAACGGTTAGCCCTTATAGCAAATCCATTCAAACAGACAATGATAGGGGAGGTCAGCATTGGCTTTTTAAGAATAGTTTTCAAAGAAAAGGAATAGAGTTGGTTAGTGAATGCATATGTCACAGGGTAGTGGTGGGTGCAAGGTGTGCATGGGCTCCCTGTAGGGTAGGGCCAACACTTGGCCCATATTCCCTTCTGTAGAAGGCCCCGTGGCCCCTTCTTGCTGAAAGGGAGAATTTGCTGAACCTCTGTATCAGAGGATAGAGCACTGCCTACAGCAGGGAGCCAGGGCTTTGGGAGATGGTGGCGCATCCTGAGCACTAGGGTTAGACTCGTACTCACAGTGCCACTGTGTGGTAGCTGCAGTAGTTAGCCCTGTCACAGACAGCCACCCAACAAACAGAACCATGATGAGAGCTTATCGCATGTCTAATACTGAGGGTAGCGCAGGCTTAACGGGTCCCTGTGTTCCACCAGGAGGGTCAAATGAGGCCTTAACTTGGACAGATGAGAGAGGAGCTTGAGTGATTGGAGGTGGGAGTCTAGTGTCAGTGACTGCTGAAAAATATGCAAAACTGTATGTGACTTCAGCAGCTGTATGTGAGTGTCTACACAGGATGGTGCTTAACAAGATGATATCAAGCACCACAGCAGTGATCCACGGACCTCTCAGCCTTTAGAATTTAAGATTGATCTTCACAACCACCGCCTTTTTCTTTTTGAAGTCTTAAATTCAAATCTGTGTTTGCTCTGTCCCCCTCGCTCTCCCATGCCCCCCTTTGCTGTTCCCTGTTTAACAGTATTCACATAAATGAACAAATTCATCCAGGAGAAATCAACACAGAATCATACTGTGGGTTTTAACAATGATGTGACGAGGAAAAAAATACATTGAGGCGCTTAAAGGAAGTGAACTGTCCTCTGCAGGTCTGGAAAAATGAACCTTAAATAAAACTGAAAACTCTGATGTAATATTTAGTCTATTGTGTTTTTTCTACATAGGATGGCTGAACCATTCCCATCATACTCTACTGCTGTAGCACTGTTGTAGTTCTTGTGGACTTCACTAGGGGGCAGATAACTTAACAGTCACTGACAAAGCTCTGCAGTCAGACTTCACTTAAACACAAGGTTATTTATAACTCTCCCATACTGCACTATATATATTCAACTGACTCATGGTCTTGTTTTCTACCAGATTGACAGGACCTGGGTTCATGATGTACAGTAATTGCTGTATCATTTTTCTTGAGCTTGCAGATGTGCAGCTGGAACACAGTGTTCAGCTCTGCATTCCCCACTCATTGCAGCAGCAGACACTTGCACCAACTTTTTTTCTGTCCCGATGAAGACTTGTTTGGACAGCAGTGACAAATCAATGTTCTTCAGTTGTGCACATCTCTTCAGAGGAATACTAACCAAATGAAGAGGTGGTGTCGAAATAGCTTAGTTGAGTAAATGAAGGGCTTTGAGGGGGCATGAGCAGCAGGTGAGTGTATGGATGATGCAGAAATCACCAGAATTTGGGACTCTGGCAATGAGTCAGCAGCAGCTAATACAGGAGAAATGTGATCAGGGTTCATCAGTCAACTCAGACAATATATATGATACTAGTGTATGTCATACATCAGTACTATATTTCTATGTACTGTACAGAATTGTAAAGGTCATTTGAAATGTGCTTATGCTGTGAGAGTGTTGTGTTATTGTCTTCCACAGATTCAACTTTTGTTTCAAAGTTAAGTTCAATGTGAATCCTGACCAAAGAAATGCAAATGTTTGCGATTCCCACTGGCAATATGTAGAGCACCCCTTGACACAGAGAATGAGTAAAGACAATTTGTCTCCATTGCTGAACTTGCATCCTGGCTTAAAGTACACTCCGAATCATTATCGCATGCTGTGTCACAATGTTCCCATAACTAAATGACAGTGTATTGATTTGTTGAAACTGTATAAGCTAATTTTAATCAGACAACTGATTGAGCAGACACTCTACTGATGAAGCAAATTGAGTTTTTTCTGCTTTCCTGTGCCTATACTGTGGATAAAAATTGCTAACACAACAGAAACCTCCGATGAGTGGCCAACTACAATATGTACAGATATCTGCTTCAGACCCCAGATAGAAAAACTAAAGAGCTGACATGACTCACGTTTATTTTTTAATGGTGAGATTTACCCATATGCAAACCAGTGACTTGATCAACATGCATATGAGCATTTATACACTGTAGTTGTGTCATATTGTGAACAGAGCTGTCCACTGCAGGGGTTTGTTGTTGTAAACTGCTGAAATGTTGCTTTCCTTCACAGACTGCAGCTCTGAGGGCTTCTGGAGAGGGCACAGCCGCTGCAGTGCTGCTGCTGCTGCTGCTGCTGCTGCGGGGAGCTGCGCACTGCACAAAGAGGTGCTTCATCAAATATGACAATATTTATCTATTACGACAATGTGAGTTACTCTTTCTGGGACTGTGTGTAGTCCATTTATGATCCAGATGCATGCCAGTTAAACGTCCCATTATACATAAAGTGTTATAGATCCTTCTGTGTCTTATTATGATAATGTGATAATATGTCATTATTTCAGAAGCTTTTTGATGCCTTCTGCTTGCATACATGGGAAACCTGTGGGGACTGCTCTCAGCAGCACTATCTCCACTCTTACACCAGTGAAGACTCCAGCCCTCCCTATAACACTGCAGCACTGTAAAAAAAATATATATATATATATATATATATATATATATATATATAT